>BPTQ01000006.1:189278425-189293566 GCA_019973895.1 Chrysanthemum seticuspe | reverse complement strand
TTTCAATTCAAGATTGAAGATTTTCTCGGGAAAGCTCAAGTCCCGTTGGTCTGGTCCATTTACTATCGCTAAGGTTTATCCTTATGGAACCATTGAGTTATCTCAACCCGATGGTCCTAATTTTAAAGTGAATGTTCATCGAGTGAAGCATTATTTTGGAGAGGACATTCCCCCTGTGGTTGTCCCGGATCTACAAACTTTCCCCATGAACCAATGAATGCGGGGATCGAGTCAAGCTAGTGACTCGGGAATCAAAAACAATAGCACACACCATATGGGTTTTCACCCATATTTCTGTCTTCTTTCTCTATTCTACGACCCTAGTGTGGGGGAGTTGCCCCACGCTATTGTATATAAGTTTTCTCTCTAAAAAAAAAAAAAAAAAAAAAAAATTCTTTCAAATAATGACCGTAGTATTTCCCTTTTACGTTCTTAGTTTCGGCATGACCGCCGGTACTTTGAATATTGAGGGCAATATTCATTTCTAAGTGTGGGGGGGAATTCTCACGAATTTTATCATGAAATTATCCACCCAATTCCCCCGTTTTGGCCAAAATTTTTTTTGGAGTAAGTGTTTTTCACTTACTCAGCATATGGTAATCAGTCCGCCATGTCTAAAAAATAAAAGGATTGGCAAATCCAGGAGCAAACGGCTCTTGGTAAAGATTTCTCAAATCCGTTTATGGCTTGCAATTTGCCCAAAATTGTATGGTATTCAACTCACCATATCCTAAAAAGTGAAGAGTTGGCTAGCCCGCAAGTTTATGGCTTGTGGTAAAGGCAGTGGAAAAACCATAATTGGTATTCAGCTCACCAAAGATAATACTGATAATTTATCTAAGAGTTGGCTAGTCCAGAGCAAACGGCTTCTGGTAAAGACAAATCAAATCCGTTTACAGCTTATGATTTGCTCAAAATCATTTGGTTATCGTTGTACCAAGGTTCTTACTTGAACCAAAACAATTGGCTACTCCAGAAGTGATGGCTTTTGGTAAAGAGTTTTAAAATCCATTAAAGTTCTAAAACATTGCTAGGGACTAGCAATATCTTAGTGTGGGGGATTGATGAGTGTCTAAATACTCATCATTTTTGAACAATCTAAACTGCAAAATCATCTGAAAACACTCAGAAATGCATTAAAATGATGAAAATATCACAAATCAGTGTTTTAAATGCAAAAATATCAAAATCAGATGAAAAATGATTCAAGTTTGCAAAATTGGCAGTTTTAGTCCCCCAAGTTTCAAAAGTTGTCAAATCTAGTCCCTGGAATTAAAAAATGTGGAGTTTTATCATTCAAGGTCCCTGAAATATTCTAAGTTGTTAAAAATGGTCCTTGAATGATTCTTTGGTCAAATGGCAGAAAAGGTCCTTAAAGTTTGAAAAATTGCAAAATTAGTCCCTGGATATTTTAAAATGGAATTTTATGCAAAAGTTATCCTTGTACTATCAAAGTTTGTCAAGTTTGGTCCTTGTAATAAGTTTGGAAAAGTGTCAAGTTCAGTCCTTTATCTTTGGTAAATTTGCAAACCTAGTCCTTGTGTTAACATATACTAAACGGACACCTTTTTAATATCAAAGCCCAAATCCAATCCATATACCAGCTGGCCCAACATGTTATATCCAAGCCCAATCCACCTTGAGCCTTGAACCTTGGCCTCTTGACCCTTGAGCTAGGCCAATATACATTTTGACCCCTGCCATAACCAATTTTGGAACCCCCCAACGTTACTAATACCCGGTCAACAAAGTCAAACCCAGCTCCTGTTCATCCTCCTCACAAAGACGCGCCAAACCAGAAACCATGGTGGTTTCCATGATTTACTCCATCCCCCCACCTTACCTTGTCTCCCTCCACCTTCACTAATACCCAAAGACCTTTAATTGCTTCAAACCACCCCATTAATATCTCAAACCTGCTATGAGACTTTTGGCGCCAAAACTGCCATTTGTCAAAAATGATGAGTTGGATGATTTCAATGGTCAAGATTGAGTGGGAAAGTTTCAGAGGTCAGCAAGGAGTCATAAAAGTCTATAAAAGAAGGAAGAGAAAGAATGTATCAAGATATCTAGAGTATTTTAGTTTTATGTATGTCGTTTTAAGTACTTTTCAATTTCCAGTGTATTTTAAAGCTTTCAAGAGTTTTGTTAAGTTATCTCAGTGTAATAACAATCTATTTTCAGTTTCAATTTCAAGTTTTAAGTTGCAAATTCAGTTTATGCAGTTTTCACTTCCAAAATCTCATATGCTCTAATGTTGTTGTTGGTTGTTTGTATGGACTGAAATAGATCACATAAGCTCCTAGAAAGCTTCTTCAAGCTTTTAGTAACATTAAAAACCAGTTTAGAATCAAAAACAGAAAAATCACAAAAATACTCATAAATAGTTGAAAATTCAAAAATCCCATGGAAATGGTGTTCACAGCTGGAGCAGGGTGAATTTTGGATGGCCTTGGGTTAGTGGCTTAGTGGTAAGCCTGTAGGAGTAATCTTGATCTTTGGTTCTCAGTTTTCAGTTGGATAGCCATTTGTAAGCATTTTGATCCATTTTGGCATTTTACTGTACAAGTGTTCATTAGCTTGAATTTCTGTTTCTTTATGTTCATTAGTTATAGTTAAGTGTATTTAAGCATTAAAAACAGTTGGTTGTTCTTTTAAATTTGTAGTTTATAAAAATCTCATTTTGACAGTTAAAATAGCATCATCATAATTCTTGTGTTTCATGTTGTTAATGTTGTTGTTCTATGTTCCTTTAGTCTTATTTAGTAATATCATAAGGTCTGTAATCAGTCTCATGGTTTTAATTTGTGTTTAGCTTTGAAAATCATCAAAACTGTCTAAGTAAGTGGTGTTTGGATTTGTTTGTTTTAACTGTGTTCTAGGTTTCTTGTGTTATTGCTTGTACTTTCTTTGTGTCTCATTAGTCCCTAATAACTCAAACAAGTCATAAAAACCAGTCCTTGTTTCATCCAAAGTCAAAATATCTTTTGATCAAATCTTGTTAACTCACTGTTGGATCTTCATGATCCATGATCATGATTCTGTGTTCATAAGTTGTTTATATTGCTCAAACCAGTCTTAATTCATCTCATTACAACATATTAAGTGAGTAGGATCAGTTCAAAGTTCACTTAAGTCAAACTTAGTGAGTTTTTATAAAAGTCAAAATCTTCATTTGGTCGTTTTTGAATTAAAAAGATAATTTTAGTGTGAGTTTAATATTGAGTTTTAGCTTTAAATCTTTTAGGGTATTAAAGTTTAGTTGCTAAACTTAATTAGAAAAATACTAGTTTACTGTTATTCTGCTTATTAAGTGCTTTTTAACTAGCTTCTTTTGGACCACTGTTTGAAAATGGTGCCCTGTGCACAGTGAGTGGTCCAATTTTGAAAAGCTCACACAGAGCTTAATTGTTGGTCTAAGCTTGTGATACTTGGTTCTTTGGAAAGCCAACCAAGCCATCTTGAAGTTCCAAGCTTAATTTTTCATTTTGAAGCTTGTTTGCTAGGGCTGCAAGTGGCCTTTTGTTCTGTCCATTTTTCAGTTTAGCATAAGTGCTTATTGCTTATTTCTAGCTTATTAGTGTGCTTATCTGTGTAATTTAGCTTTATATATGTAGCATTAGCCTATTTGTAGCTTATTTAACTTTTGTTTTCAGTTTACAAGCTTGTTTGAGCTTATTTCACCAAAATAAGCTCATAAGCAAATCTGTTGTGATCATAAGCCCACAAATAGCTTATTTTTGGTTTGTAAAATTTTTGTTTTCATAAAAGTTTCTTATTTTAAGTAGTTAAGTAGTTTTCAAAAAGAAAAACCAGAAAAACATCAATTTAAATATAGTGATAGCGTTTATTTAATATTTTTTTTAGCTTTTTGATTTTTCTTTTTAGCTTATTATTAAGCAAATCTAGTTTTTATATTTTTCTTAGTTTTCTGTCACCTTAAGTTATTTTTAGAAAAAGTTTCATAATTTTCTCTATCTGTTTAGTATTTATTATAATTTTAAATAGTTAAAAGTATTAAATAATTAGTAATAAATAATTAAAAAGCATAAAAAATATCTTTTCAGTTTTAAAATTAGTTTTATCATATTTTAGATTTTTCTAAGTTAAAATTTCATTTTTCCAGGTTTATTTTATATTTTCTAGTGTTTAAGTGTATTTTAAATAATAATTAATTAGTAATAAATATATAAAAAGTGTAAAAAAATATATTTTTAGTTTTAAAATAAGTTTTATAATATTTTAGATTTTTCTGAATCATAATTTTATTTTTCTAGCCTTATTTCATATTTTCTTTTATTTTAGAGCATTTATAAATAGTTTAAAATAGTTTTTAATTAATAATAATTAAATTAATAGTTATAAAAATAATTTTCTTTTTCTAATAATTTTCCTTTATTTTTAGGATTCCAAAAATGTTATTTTCATATTTTTAGGTCTTTTATTTCTTAGATCTCACTTTTATTTTATACGTTTACGTAGTTTTTAAACGTACGTTTTACGTTTGTCTTGTCTGATTATTGTACTTATCAATTCTGTATCTATTCCATTCTAATCAATCAGTAGTGTAATAATTCAATCTAAATCCTTACTGATCACTATCCTTAGTGATCATTCTATCATCTGAATAAGTTTTGATACACCATTGAGTCTCCGTGGGACTTAACGACCCGGGAATTCATTATATTCTCCTGATCTTCATTGTATTGGTTTCTGAGCAGTTTTAAGTTTATTACGGTTAGCCATTCACAAGTGGCTAGCTTGTGTGATATAGCTTGACCGTTCGGGAACCAATCAATACCAAAGTGCCTATCTATAGAAAAATAATTAAATGCTCGTCGCAATGATATTTGTTTTTTTGCTTAACGATTAACGGTTTGAAAGTTATTAATATTTGAAAAAAGATGCTGAAAGTGGGGTTTTTAAATTGTTATTATTAATCTCATCCATTAGATCAAATAAAAATGGATGGTAGAGATTGATCCCTTGGTATGTAAATAATTTTTTGTCCTCAAATGGTTTTAAATCTTTGGTTTTTTATAATTTCTTCTACGCATATTGAGAAAATCATTTTCATTAAAAAAAAAATAATAATAATAAAAAATATATATAAAAAAAAAAAAAAAAAAGCTTACAAAATATGTGAACTGATTGTACTAAAATATCCTCACACTGCAAAAAAAAACAAAACGGGTGACGACACTTTTGGCGAGGACACCAATTTCATTGCAAAAAGGCGTAAAACGACCAAAAAAATCTGGTTTAAGACTTTTGACCGGGTTGATGCGAGGATAAATTCAATGTCATCGCCAAAAGTTTGAACCGTTTTTTTTTTTTTTTTTTTTTTTTTTTTTTTTTTTTTTTTTTTTTTATCAAACTTCTTCATTTAGGCTAATTACTATCATCAATTTTTCCTGCCGATCTTTTGGCGAGGACATAAAACTATCCATCCGACTTATATCGAAGTAGATTCCAAGATAAAGTGGATTGACCATGTTTTGAGGAGAGAATAAATTTATTAAGTGTTATGTGTATATGTAAATACTTTTGTCTTCGCCAAAAATAATTATGTAAATGCTTTATAAATTATTTAAATAGATCTATACTACTTATAATAGAGGAATGAATCTCTCTCCTCATAGTCTTAAAATTAAGACTTGCAAAATACAAAGCCTATTGTACAATACATAATGCACTATTAATGATCTCTCTCATCAATCTTAATTTTAAGACTTACAATTCTTAAAACTTAATGTATAAAATACAAAACACTATTAATGTGGTCAAAATATTTAATGTAGTTAATTAATTAACTGGTTAATAAATAATATTAATGCAGTTATTAAAACACCCCTTACACAAGAAATACAAATTATCAAGCATATTATACAACCAACTTAAACATAATTCCTGCATTAAAATGTCACTAATACAAATAATAAAGAATATTATACAAATATTCAAGCCCGAACGGGCAACGGTCCAAATGGGCCCGAGCCCGAACGGGTACGATCCAAACGGGCACGGGCCAAACGGGGTCGAGCCCGAGTGGGCACGAGCTAAACGAAATTCTTGAAATCCGTAAATTTATTATCAAAAAGAACATATTAAACGAAAATACATAATTCACCGAAAAATTTTATTTCAGGGTATCCGCCGCCGCAACGCGCAGGAGCTCTGCATTAAATGTCACTAATACAAATAATAAAGCACATTATACAGATATCCAAACCCGAACGGTCAACGGGCAAAATGGGCTTAAGCCCGAACTGGTGTGGGCCAAACGGGCTCGAGGCGGAACGGGCATGGGCCAAATAGGCACGGGCCAACGGGCTCGAGCCCGAACGGGCACGGGCTAAACGAAATTTTTTATATCCGTAAATTTATTGTCAAAAAAGAACATAATAAACTAAACATGATTTACCGAAAATTTTTATTTCAGGATACCCGCCGCCGTAACGCGCTGGTGCCCTGCTAGTTATAAATTATTTATAAATAATTTAATAAAATAAAATTAATTTAATAGTTTTGGCGAGGACAAAGTTAATAAAAGGTGATTTTATATACGTGTCTAAAGTCCTGCTATTCACTGTTTCCCCAAAACTCTCTAGCTTACTATTAACGTGTCTAAGATAGTAACTGTACTTTTTTTTTGAACAGAGATAACATTTCATTTCACACCTCACAAATGGAAGTAATTTGAACACAACAAGTTACATCGAATATAATGGGCAAAATCGGAACCGACTTGCCAAACAAAATACACAAGGTAACAAGTTAAGCCAAAACAAGACATACACCATAATAGTTGTGACAGACAACAGCAACACCATACAAGGGTGGGAGGAATCACCAAAGTGAGCTTTTGGTAGACACAACCATATGAAGATGTAGCTTGACAAAAGTACATAAAACATACATAAAAGATAAAACTGAGCATCCTTAAAGGAGCCAGACCTAAACAAAACAGATCTAAAGTCGAGACCCAAGGCAGCAGCAAGCCATCGATGACGGACCACAACAGATCTGAGCAGAAGAGACCAGATGGTAACGGATCTGAGCAGAAAGCAGCAGTGGCGCCAACAACTACAGTGGCAGCGGCGAAGATGGGAGATGACAGATCTGTGAGTAAGAGCATTTATTGTGGAAAGGAAAAGGTACAAAAAAGATGGAGAATGAGGTCCAGACGGCCGGCCAAAACCGACCGCCGGAAAAATTGAGATTTATTTGAGCTTTTAGAGAGAGTACTTGAGTGCATCAATTTTTGTCTCTTTTGATCCTTCTCCCTTTTTCTCGTATGAACAAGGGAAGTAATGATTGTTACCAAAAGATTCACAAGCATCTTCCTTTCATAGCTCTCTAGTATTAGTTACGCCGTAATCCTTATTGTAAGGATATGCCGTAAATTCTTCATGTGCTCGATTAGCTCGCACCCAATCGTTTTGAAACCTTACCTTCATGGTTTCATTTATACCGAATTTCTTTATCTTATTCTAAACCAATCCCGAATGGTATTCTTATCATCATTAAAGCACCTCCATTCCTTCGAGATATTCTAGCTTAGACTACTTTTGGCTGAATTACCACCATTCCATTCTTCTAAATAAGGATTACAAGATGGCCATTTCTGAATTGATTCCCCATCCATGGTTACAACTGGTTCGCAAAAGTGTACTTTCCAAGAAGCTGTCCCTGGTTCTTTAGTTTCAGTCCTAGCCTTGTACTAAGTACCTGCTCATCATCATAACAAACGAAAGCATCTCCGTTGCTTTCATCAGAATCAGAATCAATCATAATATTATATTCATAGTGTAAGCATATTGGGGATTCATAAGAAAATAAATCTTCTGAAATCCCAAAAGGTCGAATGACTCTCCCTCTTATGTCATGCTGGCCATACAAACTTTTTCAATGGGGATGGGTGAGTGTTTTATGGTTCTATTCATGCCGCATCCTATCTTCTCCAATTCTTAAGGAAATCTGTCTTTCGAAAAGTTTTATACGAGCATGGGATGTAGCAAGAAATGGCCTTCCTAAGATCATGTTGCCAGAAATCTGTCTGTCAAACAAATTTATTAATCTTTACAAAGACATTTCTACCATCCACCTAGGAATCGCTTTGGACATGTCAGCCATTTTCACAATCATGGTTGTTTCCTTAAAATTAGTTAATTCTAAACTTTCTAACAACGAGAATGGCATAAAATTGACACTAGCACCTAATTCTCCTAAAGCTAACACATCAACATTACTAATGGTACAAGGAAGAGTGAAACTCCCTTGGTTTTATTCCGTTTTTGGCAACTGACTTGGCAAACTTTCATTATGCATAAAAGAAACTCCAAATAGTTCGTTAGTATGATTAAAGCTCGGGGTTATATCAGTTACCTCATTGTTTGTGAAGATGGCCTTGCACAGCTCTACAATCGTATTGGTTACTTCATTTGTACCCTTTGCCTGGAAATCTTGTGTTAATTGCCCGATTTGAGTTTCCAAGTTCTTTATCGCGGCATTTTGATTCCTAATGTTACTATGCGTATCTTCGTTGAGTTTCTTCATCCATTCCTCGAATTCACTCCATTTCTTAGTAGACTCTTCAATGTGCCGATTTACAGTATCTACAAGAGTCGGCTTCTTTTCCCAGTTGGGTGGCAAAATTTGATTCGGTCCCAAACGGTCAGGTTTATTACACAAGTCAACCACTTGTGAATGGTCAACCGTAATAAAAGTCAAACAGTCTAAAACCAAAACAATTAAGTCCAGGAGAGTTTAGTATTTCCCCAGGTCGTTAAGTCCCAATGAGCTGTGCGATTAAATAGCTAAACGTGTAGTGATCGGGTGATATTGAACATGAAAGGGGTTAATGATAATACTAGATGACAAAGGAAAAATCTGAGAAAGAAAATTAAAAAGCTAAATTATATTAAATAAACGCTATCACTATTTTTAAAATTGGATTTTCTTGATTTTTCTTTTATAAATTTGAATTAAAAACTAATTTTAAACTTTAAAACTAAATTAAAATACTAAAAATTATGAAATTAAAGAGGAAAATTGTGAAACTATTTTTCAAAAATCTAAAATAACTAAAGAGAATTTTCAAAACTAATTTTGTATTTTTCTGATTTATATTCTAATTTCTATGATTTAAAAACTATTTAAAACTAATTAAATGGCTAAAAATTACAAATTTAACTAAGAAAAATCTGGAAAAATTATTTTTTTTCTTTTTATATTTATCTTAATCTATGAAAATTGAAAACTTATTTTTTTGAAGCTTTTCTGATTTATTTGGATTAAAAGCTATTTAAAAAGTCCTAAAAATTGATTTAAATAGGGAAAAATAGCAAACAGTACTGAAAAATTATGAAAAATTTAGGAAAAGTCTAAAATTTTATTCTAAATCTATGAAAAATATAAAAACTAGGGCTTATGTGAGAGATTTAGAAACTGATGTATAACTGCTTAAATAATTAAGCTCTAAAATAAGCTAAAGGGCACTATAAGCTACCAGACTTTTACAGAAGCTAATTTGTACTAAAATAAGCTAATTCCAACTTATAACAGCTAATCCTAACCTATATTGTGCAAACTACCAATGATTTAAGCTAACTATCCACTTGAGCCCAACAGTCCTTAACCCCCTAAGTTGCAGCTTATGAACCAGCTTATATAATAAGCTAAGTTGAAAACTAAAAATGGTGAACTCTAACCAACCTACCAAAGACCACTTGTACCAAATCTCAGACCTAAACAAGCTTTAATGAAGCTTGTGCAAAGCCTACAACAAAGCTGTTTGCACTCAGCTTATGCTGAGTGCTTGACACAGGGCAAATAAGCTCTTTTGAAGAGCTGATTTAGAGCTGTTAAAGGCTTGAGAAAATTCAACAAAAATCAGATTTCAAAAATAGACCAACTGAAGTTATTTTTCCCAAAATATCAATGATTTTGGCTCAAAATTGAATTCATGAAAAATCAACAAAGCTTGGCTGAAACTGACTTTTTCAACTTTTGACTTTTTAAGACAGATTTGAGAGTTTGACTAATGTGAGATTTGAATCCAAATGAGGAACTGATTATGATGTTTTAGGCTAAAACAAACACTATATCAAGCAACTCTAATGATATCTGACCCTGAATCAAGCTTTTGATCTTTAAAAATTCCAACAGATATGCAAATTAGAACTGATTGAAGGTGATTTTGACTTTTGGTGATCAACTGCTACAAACTAAGTCCTAAAATGACTATCTATAACCTAAATGAGCCTGGAACAATCAATTTTCACTTCTGACTTAACCTCTAACACAGATAAGCAGCTTGTGCCAAACAGTATTTTATCAAACTAAATTTTGTAATTTTACTTAATTAACTACTTAACTAGCCTATTCTAACAATTAAACTGAATCAAAACTATCCTAATAATAACTAAATAAACAGATCTAAACTAACAAATACCACATATTCAAGCACAAATAGATCAAGCAGACTATATTAGAGATGGAAATCAAATAAGTACTCACAGTTGGTCCAGCTTAATGTAGCTTGAATCAGAACCATAACTACACTAACCTAAGCTAATCCAGCCCAATCCAAGCTCTGCAACACCCAATGTCATAACCATTTCCAAATGAAGCTCCAGTTTGACTTTCGTTGACCAGGTGAAGAATTTGCTTGGAACTGATTCTTTAGCTTACTAAAAGCTATATACAGCTTTAGTAAGCTCACTTAAGTTATAATAAAGCTTATTGAAGCTCGGATTTAGGACAATTAAGACTGATTAAAGAGAAGAAAATTTAAAAATGAGAAACTTTAATCAAACTTTAAATTAGAACTTGAAATGAATTACAACTGATACAATAGCTTTAGTTCAATACAAGGAAGATTAAAATTACAACTTAGAACTTAATTAAGACATAAAAATTAAAAACGACATATATGAAAAATGAAAACTAAAAACTACTACTCTCTCCTCCTTCTCTTCTCTCTATTTATCAACAAAAGGCTTCCCACTTGTTTTCTGAGCATTTCCCACTTCTTTGCAGAGCCATTGGATTAGTAGAATTCATCTTAGTCGTAGATGGCATTTTTGGCGCCAAAAGGATATTTGCAAATGGGGAGGGATTGAGTGCGCAGGAGGAGGAAGCATTAATTGTTTCTTGTTTTGTTAGGTGAGGTGGAGTGATAAGGTGTGGGTTGTGAGCTGGAAACATGGTGATGGTGAGTGGTTGCAGAGAGTGGGTGAAGAAGATGAGTTTTGGAGGGAAAAGGGGTGGCTGGGTTTGACTATTTTGACCGAGGGAGTATTAATAGGCAGGGAGGTCACGGGGTATTTTTGGACTGGCTCATGGGTGGGTTTGGCAGGGGTTCAAGGCTCAAGCAAGGGTTCAAGGGTCAAGGGGTTTGGTATTAATAACAAGGACCATTCTTGCATTTTCTGATTTTTGAGGGACCGAACCTGCCAATTTTTCAAAGTTTATTCCAAGGGTCAATCTTGCCAAGTTTCATTAGTACAAGGACCATAAAAGATAATTTTCCATTTTTAAACTTCCAAGGACTATTTTTGCCAATTTTGAAACTTGAAGGACCAAACTTGTAAATTCTCCAAACTTTTTACCCAAGGATCATTTTTGATAAATTTTGATTTTGAAAGGACTTGGGTTGACTTTTATTCCAAAACAAATGCTCAGGGACTGATTTTGTCAAGATTTGAAAGTTGAGGGACTGAAAATGCCAATTATGCAAACTTAGCTCGTTTTTCATCTGATTTTAAACATTTTGCATCTGAAACATATAAAATACAATCCTTGGATATATTTTGTATTTTGCTGTATATTTGAGTGTTTTTAAGTGTTTTGGCAGCTCAGATAAGGCAAAAATGATGAGTATTTACACACTCATCAACGGTCATCTACTCTTGTGTAGTACCCAAGTGGTCCTACATGATATCTTGCTCCTTTACCCCCATTGCTTTGGAAGGTCCTTCCTTAATCTCCATATTTTGCTTCTTCAACATCCTTAAATTCTTATTTCAGTGGGTACTCTCTACTAAGGTGTGTTCCATCACAAGTTTTACATCCTACTTGAATAACATGAATATTCTCCTTTAATTTCTTCATGTCCCTTCCAAGGCTACCAAACTTGCTTGTAATTTCTGAAATTCCGTCCAAATTACCTCACATGCTTCTAACACTATCTCCATCATGCCACTTATGTGAGTGGTCAACCATGTCTTGGATCGACTCAAGAGCTCTAACTGGTGTCATTCGAGGGATCAGCCCCTAGGAGTCAAGCATTTGACGTGTCAGGATATTCAGACCTTTGTAGAAGATGTTATGCTGATGTTGAGATCATGAGTTGGACATCTATAAAGAAGGTCATTTTTCCTAAGCACAATATAATGTCTCGTCCCCTTCCTTTTTGAAGTTATGAATCTAGTCCCCTTCATTGCATATTTGTCGAAATAGTACATATGAGCTATCCTGGTTGTTACAAGCCTTCATGTTTAAAGAGAATAGCAAAGTTTGCTTTGATTCAGCGATCCACCTTAGATGTAGCATCTTTTGAGGTTGGATGTGTGCCATGTTAGGGGAATGTCATCCCCTTCAGGCGTTGTTAACAAGTAGGAACCATTGTCGTTTTCCTGACGAATGATGTATGGCCCCTCCCAAGTGGGAGAGAGCTTGCCTTGACATACGGCGTTACTGACCTAGTTTTTGCGTATCACATCGTCGCCAAGTTTGTAAGACACTTGGACTGACGCATTTGTTGTAATACTTTTGTTAATACAAATAAACCATAAAAATGTTTATTTATATTTTACGATCTTCTAATGTTTTTTCGATAAAAATTGTAAAATTATTTTAACGAAATAAATAAAATACGTAAAAGCTTTGAGCCAATAATTTACTAATACACTTTTACTAAACATATAAATCATCAAAACATGTTTAGTTAAATAAGTTATATAAAACCAAAACCATTTTCACTTACAAGTGACTTTGTTTACTTATATTTTATAAAAATGTATATGTGTTTAATATAACTTGTAATGGGAATATTTTGAGTAAAAAATAAAGTCCAACACCCATACCCATGGAGCATGATTGATAAGGTTTTAAAAGGTACCATTTTGAGGGGTCGTTTAAGTCCTTATTTGATCACTTTTGTATCCGTTATTGCTTAATATCGTTCCTTTTCACTTTTTAGGTCTCTTGAAGGCAAAATGCTGGAATGGCACTTATTTGGACGAAAAGGCGCGAATATATGAAGAAAATGGCCAAAGTCAAAATCGAGACACTCACAGTTGCTGAAATTAGAAGGCGACGGCGTCAGGTGCTAAATGGCGACGCCGTCCCAAAATTATTGTGACGGTCCAGAACCCAAAACTCGTATTTTCAAGTGACGACGTCCAGTTGTAAAAGAGTAGGCCGTCGCTACTCAGACGGCCTAGATGCAATCCAGACGACGTCAGAAGCTGAAGAGGACGGCGTCACGGACATAAGGTGACGCCGTCGCAAGGTTAACGTCGGCCAAGACGAAACCCTAATGACGGCGACACGACGGCGTCACGAAACATAAGGTGACGCCGTCGCATATGTAATCTTATATATAGAATCCGAATTTTTCAGTCTTTTGTGAAGAGTCTTTTGGAGTAAAAACCTAAAACCGAACCTAAGGTGTCTTGTACAGTATTTTAGGGTTTTAAACCCTATCTTACATCAAGATAAGTCTTTACATTCTGATGAGTGTCTAAATACTCATCATTTTTGTACCAATTAAACTGCAAAAACATCTGAAAACACTCAGAAATGCATCAAAATGATAAAAATATCACAAATAAGTGTTTTATGTGTTTTAAATGCAAAAATATCAAAATCTGGTGAAAAACGTATAAAGTTTGCATAATTGGCAGTTTTAGTCCCCCAAGTTTCAAAAGTTGTCCCTCGTTATAACGAATTTTGACTAAGGTTTCGAGTAGTTTTCGGTATTCCTCGAATACACTCGAACATTACCGAATTTTTATTCGATGATTGTCGAAATTTTGTTCTCAAACTTTTAGTTTAGAAGTTGTCACTTGGAGTTTTGTACTTTATATTAACCTTGGAACTTAACTATGAGTTTTCACTTAATATTACTATTTCACTAATTTCAAATTATGTAATTTCGAATCTTAATGTAAAGAACTTGTGAATTAATTCTCTTGATTTTTTTGCTGTATTTTCTTTTTAAATTTTTGATTGATGGGAACAAACGAAGAAGAGAGAAGGAAAAATATCGAGGTTTTCGGAACGGTGCACAAAGACTCTCCTAGGGTGAACTAAGGTCTCGGTTACCCTCTCAAAACACCTGAAACCGGTAAGTGAACCAAAACCGCCCTTTTCCCGTTAAACTCACATCCCCAGACTTTTGACGTTGATCCCCCCCACTCTCCACACTACTACTCCCCAACTCCACTATTCCCACGTCCCTATTCCCACTACCCACTCTCCAACGTCTCTTCATCGTCCGTTAACCAACCCCTCCTCTATTTCACCCGCCCGTTTGACGAACAAACTGACCTATCCAACTGGTCCCCAAGTTTTACTCACACTGTCCCCAGGTTTTTCCCAATGTACCGTCCCCAGTATTACATAAACTGTTCCGAACTGAATCCAATCAAAATGTTCCTGGTTTTACATTAATACGGTTTGATCTCCCTGGTTTGACATTAAAGAGGTTTCAACACTGTTCCCTGGTTATAACTGTTCAAGGTTATCATGTTCCTGGTCAAAACTGTAAAAGTTTAAAAGGTCCCTGGTTTGAACTGTTAAAGTTTTCAAGTCCCTGGAAAAGACGGTAAATTGTTTTCTAAATAAGTTCCTGGTAAAAACTGTTTAATCCTATAAAGTCCCTGGAACTTATTGTAAAAAGAAATAAATCTAAATGGTCCCTGACAAAAACTGTTGAAAACTTTGAACCCCCTGATTTTGACGGTTAATACGTTTGAAATATGCAAAAAGTGGTCTAAAACTATAAAAACGTAAATTTTGTGTATTTTGTGAATAAACACTATAAAAATAGTAAAACTACGTAAAGACTCACAAAAGTCTACAAAAACGTCAAATTAACCATGTTTTTACTACTCATAAATCTGTGAGTAG
>BPTQ01000006.1:189250419-189271945 GCA_019973895.1 Chrysanthemum seticuspe | reverse complement strand
TATCATTTTTGCATAATTTTATCAATTTTTCTTAAGCTCCAAATGAGCTTGTCAAACAGGGCTTAAGTGCCCTGTTCATAAGCTCAGTGAATGCTGAGTTTTGTCAGCTTTGTGCAGCCCTTGCACAGAGCTCCATTGAGCTTCCCATGGTCTGGTTTTTGGTTTATAAACACCTAGCCAGGTCTCCATTAGATTCCCACTTTTGGATTTTAGTTTTAGCTTATTAGGAAGCTTATGCTTGAGCTCAAACTTGGCACCCCAAATCTGTTTTTAGCCAAAAGCTCAAAAACATCAAATCATGGTAATTGCCATTCCAGTGGTTTAAAGCAGCTTAGACTTATTGCATTTTGGTCATTTTAGCTTATCCAAGCTTCTGTGATCAGTGGGTGGTCCTTGGTGCCCTTTAGCTTATCAAAGTGCTTATTTCATAAGCACATTCCACATCAGTTCCATTTTTCTACACACAACCCCATGTTTTTCTATTTTTCCTAGCTTCCTAATATTATTTTAGACTTTCCCTGAAACTTTCAGATTTTTCCAAGCTTGTTTGCTATTTTTCTTAATTTAAATTAATTTTTAGGCCTTTTTAAATAGCATTTAATATAAAAAATTAAGAAAAGCTTCAAAAAAATAATTTTTCATTTTTCTTAAGTTTAGATAAATATAAAAAGAGAAAAAAATATTTTTCTAGATTTTTCTTAGTTAAATTTGTATTTTTAAATAATTTAATTAGTTTTTAATAGTTTTTAATTCATAAAAAATAGAAAAATAATCAGAAAAATACAAAAATAGTTTTGAAAATTCTCTTTTGACATTCTAGACTTTTCCAATTCATAATTTATTTTTCAAGCTTTATTTCATATTTTCTTTCATTTTAGGTTATTAATAAATAGTTAAAAATAGTTTTTAATTAATAATAATTAGATAATTAGTTATAAAAAATAATTTTCTTTTTCTCAATATTTTATTTTATCATTAGGTTTGTAAAAATGTCATTTTCATATTTTTAGGACTTTTATTTCTTAGTTTCACTTTTTATTTTGTACGTTTACGTAATTTTATTTAAACGTAAGTTTTAAGTTTTAAACGTTCATCAATTTTAAATATAGTGATAGCGTTTATTTAACATAGTTTATCTTTTTAACTTTCTTTAATTTGCATTTAAGCCCCTGTAGTTTATGGGCTTTCTCTTTAAGTATAGATCAACCGCAATCCTTTCCCGTTCAAATCCTCTCGATCACTATACGTCTGACTATTCTCGCACAGCTCGTTGGGACTTAACGACCTGGGGAAACACTATACTCTCCTGATCTTCATTGAGTTTGTGCTTAAACTGTTTTAAGTTTGTTACGGTCGGCCATTCACAAGTGGCAGACTTGAGTGACAAAACTTGACGGTTTTGCACGGATCAACTTCATTAATTCAATTATGTCTTTGATTGATTGTGTGTATGCTTGCATGTTTACCATGTCCGGCTAAATTACTTGTGTGTTTGCTTAGATGTATGAAACCTAGTTGTTAATTATTGTTAGGTTGTCTCTTATCTTAATTGTAATTGGCGTAGGAGTGCGACTAGGCTATCGTTGTGTTTAATACTTGATAAATCTTTGATAGTTTATGAATGACTTAGTGGATTTCGTTTACTAAACCCAAAGATAACCTCAAGGTTAGTTTATGAATGACTTAGTGGGTTTTGTTTACTACACTTAAAGGTGACTTCAAAGAGTTAGGGAATGCACACCTTACGACCTTAGAAAACACAACGCGTTAAGAATAAGGACGTGACAATTCAACCATCAATAGGAGATAACTAGGAGTAGTAGCATCTAGGTAAACACATCTTTAACTATCATACGAGCACACAACAATAGACATAGACTATCCTCACCTTAGCTTAGATAATTAGATAATAGTAGAGTAATCGGTAGAAATACCAAACCCCCAAATCCAAACCCCGAGATTCGTACTTTTCCTTTTCTAAAAAAAACATAAAAAGATAAAAAATAATCTTCCTCAACCTTAACCTTAGCGTAGTACTCCTTACTAGCATTCCTATTCCCCTAGAGAACGATATCAATACCCGTGGCTTACCCTAATTACTACACTACAACGATTAGGTTCACTGCCTAGGGTGTTATAAAACTTGCTCGAAGAAAAGGAAGTTTCCTTGACCCCGAACGACGCGTGTAGCGTTATCAAGTTTTTGGCGCCGCTGCCGGGGAATAGAATAGCTAGTTAGTAGTCCACCTCGTTTAGGTTCTTTGCTTGATTCCTATCAAGTAAAGTTTTCTTATTTTTAGCTTTCTCTTAGTCTATCCCCCTTCTTTGTGACCTTTGTTCGTAACACCCATCACTTTTCATCATGGAAGGTGATAACCAACCACCACTCGATAACCAACAACTAAATAACGCTTCACCACCAAACAAATACCCACCACTCGATCCAACTTTTGCCAACCAACTCTGAGCTCGCATTGTTAGTGAAATTGGAGAGCTTAAGAAACTTAATAGGATAATTGAAAATGCACTTGAAAAAGCCCTTGAGGAATCCACTGGTACCTTAGATAGTGATTCAACCTCAAGTGATTCAGAAGATGAAATTGTAGAAGGAGATTATAAGGTTTTAGAGATTATGGACGGAAGTAAGGAGTAGGAGGAACTTAGGGAGTATTTCGATTCATACCCTAATGGAAAGGAAACTGCTTATCACTATAATGTAGTTAACTTCCCACGACCGCCTTTCGAACCATGCATAAAAAGTGGTGACCCTAAAAATATCAAAATACCGTGCATGATTGGTTACTTATATAGGGATCACACTTACATAGATTATAAAGCACCCATGAACATAATGTCTAGGCTCTACTACAATTGGATCATGAGAGAAAATTTAGGACCAATGAGGGACCCCTTTTACCCTAGGAAAGTGAGTAACTATGTTGGAAGGGTTAAGGGATTGCATGTCTTCGTAGGGAACTTCACATATAGGTGTGATTTCATGATCCTAGAAAATGTGAAAGGCATTATTGATGGAATTTTAGGAGATGTGATACTTGGGAGACCATTTATTGAGGACTCTAAGATGGTTTATGATCAAGAGGAAGGAATAGTCAATTTCTCGAATGAGACCGAATGTGTTAAATATATAATGCCCTGCAAAAATAAGAGGTTTGAGGGCATTGATGAGTTAGATGTAGATAGCATTCCGGCCTTTGAAGTTGATTGGAAGGACAAGGTTCCCTATACCGCCTGTCTAGAATTGGGCCCTGAATATATTCGTGATGAGAACAGAGTTAAGATAATTGAATGGGCCTCTAAGATTAGGGCAACGTAGGAGCACGACTATGAGTCTAGCTACAAGACTCTTAAATAAAGAAAAGCGCTTCGTGGGAGGCAACCCATGCTTAATTGTTTGCTTGTTAGTGTCTTATATCTTTTATTAATTGTTTATCCTCATGTTTAAATTTGTAAAAATGCTTTATTTTGTTTTTAACCTCGTCTTAATTGCATATAAAGGTATTTTACATAAAGGATAAGTGTAGGGAGGATTACACACGTTTTCAAAAGAAACGTAAACATGAGAATAACAATTAAGTAAAAGATATTTATGTTTGTTTGTTCGAGTCAAATGCTTGTATCGAGTTATAATGGATGTTTTGCAGAATTTTTCCAGATTCTAAAGATGTAAATTTTCCAGAATTTTTTCCAGAAAATCGCAGACCAGTTTTTGTCAGGATAACCTGACGGCGTCAGGATTGCAACCTGACGGCGTCAGGAAGGAGTAAAAACATCAGATTACTTTTTTCTTGTTTTCTGAGCTACTTATAAATTTTTGGAATTTTTCAGGTCTTAATTTTCTTAGAAATTCTGTAAACATCCATTCCACAAGCATTATATCCTAGTTTAAATCGAGTCTTATATATATTATTACCGCCGATTTTACGCGAAGGTTTCGTTTGTTTTCTTCAAGTGTGCAGGTTTAGTTTGTCAAGAAGAAGTTACATAAGATTGGAAGGAGCTTTTCACGCAATAATTATTCTTGAAAAGGATTTAACCACCACTTTACACGGATCCTACCGAGCTAATCAGGGGAGTATTAGTTTCTTTCGTTTTTAATTACCTTCCATTATCATAACTTTGATACTTTCGGGGAACATTGGGGACAATGTTCAGTTTAAGTGTAGGGAGGGAAAATAAAACGGGAACTTTGAAACTATGCTTATCCTTGACTATTTGCTTTGTCCAATTGTGATTGTGTAATAAACCATGAGAAAATGTCGGTTAGGGTAATTTTGGCACCAAATTTAAAATTTTTCATGACATATAGGAGTGGGCCATTAGTCTTAACAAAAGCGTCTCACGGATAGGAAGTTATATGACTAGCACAAAACCCTTTACCACCCAAATTCCACCAAAATGTGAGGATCGCCCTTAGATTAGTAGGAATTAAAGCATTCATCTTCAATGCTTAGAGTGTGAACCGGTAGTATATTAGATTCTAGAACTTGTTTTGTGATGCATTCCGAGATCACAAGTGAGGCTACACTTGTGTAGTTAGGAATAACTAAATGATAAGAGGCATTAGGATAACCCTTGTTTGATACCTGTAATATAATTACTTCTTCCATATCGGTTGAGTAATTCCCCCACACCCTTTGCGTTGTACTCATCTTTAGTACACGATACCCCTAGTTAACCCCTCAGAGCCTATCCTTTTCGCGGTTCTCGTGATGTTTCGGTTTTTCCGAAATATTAATGAAGAGCATTGTTTACACCCCACCCCCAAATATACACCCAAATCGCCTTAGCCTACCCCTTATGCACTCACTTTTAGTGCAAATGTTTGTTATCACCCTAAACCCTTAGTTCAATTATCTAGTTGCTTGCATAAGTTGCTAAGTCGAGTCATATCCTTTGTATACAGTTTTGGGACGATTGGGATTCATGGGAAAAGTTAAATTTTATGAAATGACGGGAAGGGAACGTTAAATTCAAATTCCCTTTGTTTGCGTAATAATGTACAGAAAAAGAAAAAAATAGAGTGTGAAAAAAAAAAAAAAAAAAAAAAACGGGCTACCATCCTACATCTATCTTTGAATTTATGTTTATTTATTTCCGTTACCTAGATTTTTAGAGTGTCGAGTCTTGGCTTAGCAACGCCATTCTTCGTATGCATTTAACATAGAGATTTTTGACTTACCACCACTAAATAGCCTATCCCACCAAACCCTTGTTTCCCTACCGTAAGCCTAACATTACAACCCTTTAAAAGACCTCTTTGATAGTCTTTCCTAGGTGCTTACGCCAAAGCGATGGAGGTTTGATCTATTCTCAAACCTATGGTAATCTATGTACTAGGACCGGTTAATGAGTGTTTATCTTCCATTTCCTATTTGTTATATTTCATATATACACCCGAGAGAGATGTGAGTATCCAAACACCCCATGTGAGGTGCTAGTATGTAATTTCCGTGCTTGTTATGACTTTTGCGGGGCTTATATGTGTTGTGGACCGTTTTGAATTAATGCTTCATGACCCCTAACTTATAAATTAATTGGCTAAAAGCACATTTGCTTGAGGACAAGCAAATAACAAGTGTAGGGATATTTGATAAGGTTTTAAAAGGTACCATTTTGAGGGGTCGTTTAAGTCCTTATTTGATCACTTTTGTATCCGTTATTGCTTAATATCGTTCCTTTTCACTTTTTAGGTCTCTTGAAGGCAAAATGCTGGAATGGCACTTATTTGAACGAAAAGGCGCGAATATATGAAGAAAATGGCCAAAGTCAAAATCGAGACACTCACAGTTGCTGAAATTAGAAGGCGACGGCGTCAGGTGCTAAATGGCGACGCCGTCCCAAAATTATTGTGACGGTCCAGAACCCAAAACTCGTATTTTCAAGTGACGACGTCCAGTTGTAAAAGAGTAGGCCGTCGCTACTCAGACGGCCTAGATGCAATCCAGACGACGTCAGAAGCTGAAGAGGACGGCGTCACGGACATAAGGTGACGCCGTCGCAAGGTTAACGTGGCCAAGACGAAACCCTAATGACGGCGACACAACGGCGTCACGAAACATAAGGTGACGCCGTCGCATATGTAATCTTATATATAGAATCCGAATTTTTCAGTCTTTTGTGAAGAGTCTTTTGGAGTAAAAACCTAAAACCGAACCTAAGGTGTCTTGTACAGTATTTTAGGGTTTTAAACCCTATCTTACATCAAGATAAGTCTTTACTTCATTAATTCAATTATGTCTTTGATTGATTGTGTGTATGCTTGCATGTTTACCATGTCCGGCTAAATTACTTGTGTGTTTGCTTAGATGTATGAAACCTAGTTGTTAATTATTGTTAGGTTGTCTCTTATCTTAATTGTAATTGGCTTAGGAGTGCGACTAGGCTATCGTTGTGTTTAATACTTGATAAATCTTTGATAGTTTATGAATGACTTAGTGGATTTCGTTTACTAAACCCAAAGATAACCTCAAGGTTAGTTTATGAATGACTTAGTGGATTTTGTTTACTACACTTAAAGGTGACTTCAAAGAGTTAGGGAATGCACACCTTACGACCTTAGAAAACACAACGCGTTAAGAATAAGGACGTGACAATTCAACCATCAATAGGAGATAACTAGGAGTAGTAGCATCTAGGTAAACACATCTTTAACTATCATACGAGCACACAACAATAGACATAGACTATCCTCACCTTAGCTTAGATAATTAGATAATAGTAGAGTAATCGGTAGAAATACCAAACCCCCAAATCCAAACCCCGAGATTCGTACTTTTCCTTTTCTAAAAAAAACATAAAAAGATAAAAAATAATCTTCCTCAACCTTAACCTTAGCGTAGTACTCCTTACTAGCATTCCTATTCCCCTAGAGAACGATATCAATACCCGTGGCTTACCCTAATTACTACACTACAACGATTAGGTTCACTGCCTAGGGTGTTATAAAACTTGCTCGAAGAAAAGGAAGTTTCCTTGACCCCGAACGACGCGTGTAGCGTTATCAATGATCCACGACCCATGATCCATTGCATGACATCATGCATGAAATGATGTTGGATATTCATTATCCATGACCCAAAGTCCATGACCCATTACCCAAAATCCATGACCTATTGACTAGGTACAATGTATCTTGTTGGGTATCCATGATACAAAGTCCATGAACCATGGTCCATAATCCATGGTCCATAACCCATAACCCGGTTTGCAACCCAAAATCCAGACTAGCCTGACCCAGCTGCCGGATCCCTTGGATTACACTGGCCGGATCCCTAGGGTAAGGGATCTGTCGGATCCGGGTTAACTGTAGGCAATTTGCCTATAAATAGTGAGTCATTTCTCTCTTGTTTACAACCCCTTTTAGACATATATTTTCTCTATGTTCTAACCTCTCTAACCTCATATCCAAAGGATCATTCTATGTAGTTTTTCTCTTTGTATGATTCTATAGGTTCCTCTTAAAGGCAAGATCACAACCTCTTGAAGACGTGCAAGCTCAAGTTCATGAGTTGCCAAGCTCCATCATTATCAAGACCGCTGAAGTACATCTTGTTGATAGTTCTTCTCTCCTTCCATTAGTGTGTCAAGTTGAAGGCATTGGTGTATAGTACCGAAGGTATACATTCGATATGAGGCGTCGATGTATATTTATGTAGTTTGGGTTAAAGGGTATTGATAACCTTTGAAGTATTGTAAAAAGGAGTTTGTCTCCTTTTGGTTATAGTGTTGGGTAGTAGTTCCTCCTTTGTAATGGAACTCAGTGTCTAGCCTAGTACCGGATAAAGTGTAGGCGATGTTATGATAGGTTTGGTTCTACCTCGTGGAAGAACTCAATATCTAGCCTTGTACCGGATAAAGTGTAGGCGACGTTGTGAAGGCTTCTCCGCCATATTAAGGAGCTTATGTTGGGTAGTGCTTAGAAAATCTCGGGTTGTGTACTCGGGGAGTGGAGTAGGGCAAGGAAGGAGTCCTTGTAGCCGAACCACTATAAATACTTGTGTCATGGTTTTGTATTCCTTTACTCTTTATCTCTTTGCATTATTTATGTATATGTCTATCTATCAATATCCAACACACGACCTAAATGGATTGACATAAGTCGATCTAAATACTTTAAAACAAAGTTTTAATCAGCAAAATTATTCAACCCCCCTTCTAGTTTTCCACAATTGGCATCAGAGCTTCGTTACAAAGTTTCTTAGAGTATATTGTACTTTAAAAACTTGATACGATTCGTGTATGTTTGAAAACTATAAAGAAGGAAATTTCTTAAAACAAAAACTATATTTCAAGAATTTTTTAAATCGTTGGATGTTGTTAGATGTTACCATCTACTTTATCTTACATTTTATTTTGTTTCTACATTACAAAGTGGACTAATCTTATTTTCATTTTGTTTAGTAGATCCCAAAATAATCAGGCCATCAAGATTCTTCGGTAATAAGATAATTTTCCTCAAAAAGTTGTCCAAACATATTACCTAGTAGATCTCGAAGAACGTGGAGTTGTCCATTGACAATTCTCTTCAAAAGGAAACTCAACTTATACATGTCACTAATTTCAAACTATTTTTTTTATTTTTATTTTTCTCATATTAATGTCTAAATATATTTATATGATATATGTGGTAAATACGTGGTGTTTCTAGTGAACCTCGTGCTTACGTGTCGTCGTCCATCTAAACCTAGGTGTGTCAATATGTGTTGTCTAAACCTAACCTATAAAAATCTAATCTTTCTAAACACAAATAAAACATAACACAAATTTCAAAAACTCCTCCTTCCCCATAAAATCCCAAACGTCAAACCCTCTCTCCAACAAATCTCATTTTTCAAATCTACCACTTTCAAATTTCTCACACACTCACATCTTCATCCCTTTCATCATCTCATTTCGAGAAATCCAACCCAAGGAAGAACTTCGTCATCATGGTCTACATCGTTCTCGTGATCATTTTCATCTCGCTCATCGCTCTCGTTTACCCCATGATCACATTCTCGCATGGAGACATGTTCTTTGTTTTATTAATCTACATTTGTATCATCTATCTGATCGTTTTTATTGCTTTAAGCATTGAAGTAAAATATAAATGATGTCTTAGTTTTCTTATTTCATTTCCGCGTAATATGCTTTCTTTTTCCTCTCACACGGGCATTCAAAATCTCGAAGTTTTTAAAACCATTAGTGTTAGAAATCACACTGGCTAAAACACATTTATTTTGTAACACATGAAACTATGAGTTGTATGAATAGAACATACATCAAAAACCAAAACAAATACTTGTCACCTCTGCAGGTCTCCTGGATCCCTGGATCTTAACTGGTCAGATCCCTTTTCAAAAGGAACCGGCGAAATCGGAAGAACAGATGACAGAATACTTGTGAAACTCATGCACTCTTCTCCATTTCCTACACAACACCTTCGTATCACCCTAAAAATCATTTTATGAAAACTTGCTATAATAAGTAGTTTCACTAAGTGTTAAAAAGAGTGAATTAAAAATGTAGGGTTATCATTGTTAATAAAATAAAACAAGATAATAAAAACGTTCGGAGATCCTATCTTGTCACTTTGCTATAATCCAAAACAGTGATTAAGAATGCTTATAAGTATCACCAATAAAAAACATTTGTATTCTCGAAGCTTTACTATGTATTAACATACTTATGTAAACATTCGTCCTGTGTATATAGGTCTCAACATGTCTCACGAGTATGACTTCGATCATCGACTCACTTATGTCTACATTCCAAACATCTCTCTTGAATCAAACACCCCTGGTAATCATGTTCGTGGGTTCAATAATCTTGGAACTCGTTACTTTCATGAAGGACGTGTTGTTACATCTAATCTTCCAAGAAGATATCAATACTTCATTATGCACCATAGGATTTGAGTGTCTTCTCACCATCAACGAGAAAATTTGTCTACGGTTCATTTTGGAATTCTTATGTCAAGTTTAGCTCGTTCGTAACAAGGATCGTTCTCTATCACTATGGTTTGGGATCAAAAACCAAAAGTTTGTTCTAACTCTTGAGCAATTTGCTCACATTCTCCGAATTCCAAATTATGGACAATGCACTTTCACTAAAGATTGGTCTCTTGAGACTCTCTTTAACTATCGTGAAGAAAACAGTCCATACTGTTCATGCATACCCTCTCCACAGGAAATCATACGTCTTCTGCGTGTTCCTCAACGTTTCAACTATCCAAATCCAAACATAATTCACACACGTGAACTTCGGGATGAACTAAAACCTCTTGTCGTCATTCTGCGTGAGAATGTTTGGAGTCTTACAGGAAATCGTGAGATACTTCCCACATGTTGTGCTCATATGATCTACTGTCTCCTAACCCAACGACCATACAATCTTGCCTATTTCTTCGCCAAGCGAATTGTACACCTCCAAAGCAACAGGAACAAACTAATACCTTATGGGATGTTCCTGACCCGCCTCTATCATCACTTCATGTACTATCATCCACAATTTCAAAGCCCTCAATATTCACTTGTGAATAAAATAATGGAACATTTGAATGCTTCCTTCATTGCCTCCTTCTTCATTCCTGAATCATCGACCGCCTACGACCCACTTGGTGATCCATCAAACAAAAACAATGAATGAAAGAAGTGAGTTTATGAATAAAAGACTTCCTACCATTTCTAAAATCATATTTTAGTTTTTCTTTGGTTCACCATTGTAACTAGATCATTTTTATGAAATATTTGTTGGTTGATCGATTTGTCAATAATTGCTCAAAATTTTATATGTGGAACTATGTTTTACATGCTATCTTTGCTATGTTTTACTTGTATACATATATGCTTGCTGTAGAGATCATTGGTTTCAAAATTTTATATGTGGAACTTTGTTTTGCGAAAATTTTGTGATGAAATTTGTCTCAGAAGCCGGATCCCTTCGCTATAACTAGCCGGATCCCCCGAGGGAAGGATGCGATGGATACGGGAAGACAAAAGCTTGTTTTATGCCTTTTAGCATCACTCCAACCATCCAGACCTTATTGGACTAGTTGAACATGCTATATTAGGATCACTTAGGTTTTGTTTTAGGCTCAATTGATCCTACATTCACTCATAGATGACTTAGGATCATATTCAAGGTGTTTTTGATTTTTCATTACTTCAAAACTCATCATCTTTCCAATCCAGTGTTTACACATTATTTCTCTCATTTCAAAACACCTATTTTGATATTATTCTCATTTTCTAACAAATTGATTTTACTTATTTTAACCTTAAAATGCTCTAAAATCTTGTTTTTATTTCTTATAATTTTTAAGGAATTTTATAAATTTTTTCTTAATCACCATCTGGTTTCTACACCCACTTACCATCCTCAAAACACTTAGTGTCATCCATGATCACCCATTGGTGTTTCTAAAACTCCATTTTCCCTATAAAAGTCATCATTGGCTAGTCTCACTCATTAAACTTGGCCATATAAGTCTTCTACCATTTAAGACACCTTAGTGGACCAAATTACTTAGGATATGTTGGTACTAGAACTTGCTAGAACCCGATCATTCCTTTTCCTACCTTCTGATAGCCCGATCCCTAGCTTAAAGCTAGCTTGATACCTCAGGTGACGGAACCGTTGGAACCGGTTGCACATAACATGATTTATCACTTGAGATAATCATTTCAAACCCTCTTAGTTAACCTAAACACTCACATTGTCTTAAATGACTCCTTTGAATAGAGCAACACTGTAGTTGATTCTTGTGCATGCAAATCATTGCAGTTTGAAGAACTTTAGCGGTTTAGGCTTTAATTCACTTGCCTAATTTCTCCCTTTATAAACCACTTGTGTTTGTTCTTTCAAACCACCATCCAAACACTCATTCTCAGTAGCAAAAATTCTTCTTTCAACTTTTACCTTTTACCATTTCACCATGAGAAAAGCACCTAGTGCAAACTCATCAACCAAAAGCTCTCCAAGGAAAATTGCTCGTGTTGTCCATGAAATTTCATCAACCGAGTCATCACCCAACAAAACTCCAAACACTAGAGTTCCTCTCCAAACAACTCTACCAATCAAACCAACTCCTCAAAGTCTTGTTTCCACCAAACAAACTTTGCCAAACACCACCTTCCCTACAAAACCAAACACTTCCATTTCTACTAAAACAACCAAACCTTCACCTCTATAATTTAGAGTTCTGTCCTTCACCTTACCTCACTTATCACTAAACCTACACTCTCTAGAAGAGTTTCCACCTAGGCATTCTCATCCACCAGCATTTCCCACATTTTCATCAATTGAGAAAATAGTACCACAACAACCTTCTCACCAAAACCTCGGTATTGGAACTTCACTAGCACCCGTGTCTTTCTCTCCTTCACCCTCAAATGGTCCATTTTAGATTATGAGGAATTTCCAACCTCAACAACCAGATCATATGGATGTTGATATTTCTTTTCCTCCACCACCAACACATATGCCACCACCTTCTTCCTTTATGGAACCACCACCTTCTTCATCAAACTTACCATTACAAACTTCTCCACTCTTACCATCACCATTTCTAAGCCATGACAATGATTGTTATCATTGTCAACATGTCCAAGGGTTAGCCCATGAACTACGTAATGAAGTACGTTTCATGTTCTATCACCTTCTTGAGCAACTTGATGAAGTAAACAAACCTAATCGTCCCTAAACCTTGAAATGCAAACACGCGTGGTGTTCTTTCTAGTCTTAGGCGCAACTTAGGTTGTTAGGATTTTTCTTATTTTGCTACATGTTTGTATCAGTTTCTTAGTTTTAGAGAATTGAAATATGTGTATCATTTCTCTCATTTTATTAAATGAAACTACATGTTTGTATGTTATATGGTTATGTGAACATGTTTGTTGCAACAATACATGACTTACTTGGACTATTACATCAATATTTGTGTCTATATTGTTGTGTTGGATCTATGTACTCTAACCAAACTAACTTAAATAGCTTGTTAAAAGTTTAATAACCTCGGATAAATCCTAAGCTATTAACAATGAAACACTGATTAATCTTTATCAAGTACGCGGAATTTACTTAACAAAGCTAAGAAGAATATAACTTTATTAATAACTCTAAAACACTAAATATCGAACTCTCTAAAACTCTAATATTGATCGTACTTTTTAATTCTAAAAACACATATCTTTAATACCAATCTAGGGATCCTTTTATAGGCTCAAAGATAACCCTAAACGGTTTACAATTCTTATCCTTGTACGTCAAGTAAACAATACTTAGAAAGTTCTAGATAAACATTACTTTCTATCTTTAATCAATTACAACCGACTTTAATCTTTGCAGTACTTCGATGAATAAGCAGTACTTTGACTTTTACTTAGCAGTACTTTGACTTCTTGCAGTACTTTGTCTTTCTGTAGTACTTTGTTAATCTTCAGCACTTTAACTCTTCAGTACTTTAATATTTTGTATCCCAACAATCCTCCCCTAACTTGAATTCTACTTGTTTGATTTCAAGTTCCTTTGTAGATTTAGCTTTAACATCTTTGTCTTCAAAGAGGAATTGTGACTTTATCTTCAAATTTTATCTTTGTAGATTCTCTGATTATATCATCATCAAAGTAGTCTTTATAATTCTTTTCAGCATCAAACAACAATCTTATTTCTTTTCTGCAACATTCAGCAAGCTTCATCTTTTCAGCAACATAAGACAGTTTGTACATTTAATTCAGTTAAGTTTCAGTCTATTCTCATCACTTCCAGGTGTGTAAACTCCTGTGAGAGGTGAATCATTGAAAATTTTAATGGATTTATTGTCTCTTTACCAAAGCCATTAACTCTGGAGTAGCCAAATGTTTTGATGTGTAAGATCATGGTACACTGATAACCATATGATTTTTAGCAAATCATCAGCTATCAACAGATTTGATTTGTCTTTACCAAAAGCTGTACCCTTTTGGACTAGTTAGTTCTTTCATCATGGTGAACTAATTACCATATAATGGTTTTTCCACAGCCTTTACCACAAGCCATTTTCTTGTGGGCTAGCCAACTCTTCACATTACTGATATGGTAAGTTGATTACCATACAACTTATTAGCAAGTTGTCAACTATAAAACGGATTTTAGATATCTTTACCAGAGCCGTTTGCTCATGGATTAGCCAATCCTTTTGTAACCATGGTGGATTGATAACCTATTGGTGTTACCATCTCAAAAACTGTTAGGAATTAGAAATTCCAGGTATTAAAGAGTCGGTCACCTCAAGTATATGTATCCGTTAGAAAGCTCGTAGTCGTAGTTCTTTTAAGTTAAGTAGTATTTAGTTAAGTAACACCGTGGAGGACGGACGGGTCTTTACCCACTGTATGCCTGATCCACAGCCCGATGTGTGGCGTTTTATGTAAGACTATAAATAGTCTCTACCTCCCAAGGTAGAGAGTTGGAGCTCATAATAATATCTTTCACTTTCTCTCACTAAGTTCCCTAAACCTCTAACTTTCTCTCTCTAGAATTCCATTCATACGCCACTTTGTGTTATGGTTTGATGTGTATGTGAAAACTAATATTCTACAATTGGTATCAAGAGCCATGGTTAGATCATATCTTGCACATCTTTGGATTTTTAGTGGTTTTTAGGTGGTTTTTGAGTTTGAAAAAGTTTAGTGGTTTGTGCATCATTTGGTTGATTTCTAGTGTTAAAGTTTAGATTTTGTTAGTACTTTTATGTTTAGAATCATCACAAGTGTTTAGGTTTTCATTTGGTAAGCTTGAATCATCTTGGTTGGGTTGTTTTTGGATTGAAAAGTGATGTTTATGTGGTTTTTCTTGCTAGCGACTTGATATACGGATCTCTTTCTTCGTAGCGACTTGCTTCACAATTTTGTAGCGAGTTACAGTTTTGGAGCTAGCGACTTAGACCTAGCGATTAACAGTACAAGTAGTGGACTCTCCACTACGGGTAGCGACTTGGTGGTAGCGACTTGGTCTGTAGCGAGTTGCTCTTTAGCGACTTGAATCTTTAGCGACTTGAGTAGCGAATTGCTGCCAAAATTTTGCTAGCGACTTGAGGCTTAGCGAGTTACTACTTAGCGACTTGCATTTGTCTAGCGACTTGGGACTTTAGCGACTTGGGGGTGTAGCGAATTAGGTGTTAGCGACTTGGTGCATTATCTTCTAGCGACTTGGGTGATTGTTTACGGTTTTCTCTTGATTTAGTAAAATCCCGTGAAAGAATCTATTTCCCGGTTTAATCATAGAGTTATAAAATCCCGTATAATCTGTTAACATGTCTACCAACGTTCCTACTATCATCTCCACTGTTGCCGAGGATGTTCAAGCAGTTGGTTCAGATACTCGTCCACCCATGCTTGACAGAACTGACTACGATTCTTGGGCTCAACGAATCAAATTGTACTGCCTTGGAAAGGAAAATGGTGTCAACATTCTCAAATCCATTGATGAAGGACCGTATCGAGTTGAGACGACTAGAGATATACTTGATAATAATGAAGATGGAACTCCTATTTACGGAATGGATAGACCTAAAATGTATGATGAGCTTGATGATAAGGAGAAAAAGAGATTCGATGCAGATATCAGGGCTTCTAACATTGTTCTTCAAGGTCTTCCCAAAGACATCTACAAGCTGATCAATCACAACACCGAAGCAAAGGCAGTATGGGATAATGTCAAGATGCTTCTCTCAGGTTCTGAATTAACTATGGAAGACAGAGAATCACAACTCTATGACGAATTTGAACACTTCAAGATGAAACCAGATGAGAGTGTCTATGAGTACTATGTGAGATTTCATAAGTTGGTGAATGATATGAGGAACATCAGAATGACTATGCCTAACATTCAGCTGAACTCAAAATTTATGAACAACATGAATCCCGAATGGCACAAGTTTGTCACCTATGTGAAGCTCACTAAAGGATTGAAGAATACAAACTATGAGCAACTCTATGCCTTCCTCCTTCAGAATGAGAGACATGCTATGTTTGAAAAATGATTCTTAATCAGTTTAAAACCAACCAGGGAGAGTCAAGCTCGTCTAATGACTCAACTGCCTTCTACTCAAACATCGGAATCACAACCAAAGCCTCACAAGTCATACCTTTGGGTAATGGTAATCACAAACTCATTCCTGATCCTATGTTCAAACAAGCTGATGCTGATGCACACGTGGGAAACTTCATTAATCAACTAGCTCTTCTGATTAGTCAAAACATGAATTCTCTCCCACAAACCAACAACAACCTCAGAACAGCATCTAACCCACACAATCAAGCTACTGTTAAAGATGGAGGATCGTGGTGCAACCAGTTCAGGAAAGACAGTATGATCAGGGAAGAGGTGGAGCTGGTAGAGGTTATGTTGGTAATCAGAATCGAGGAAGGTATGGTAATCAAGGTCAAGCTAAGCCGATCAAATGTTATAACTGTGGTGGTGAGGGACACATTGCAAGGAACTGCACATCTCCAAAGCGTCCACAGAATGCTGATTACTTCAGAGATAAGATGCTGCTTGTACAAGCTCAGGATAATGGTGCTGCGTTGGATGAAGAGGAATTGCTGTTTCTAGCTGAGGGCAATGCCAAGACCTATGATGCAGATGTGGATGAGCAGCCTATTCAGGAGATAGGTCACAATCATCAGAATGCCTTTCAAGTCGCTGATTGTGATGCATACGACTCTGATGTGGATGATGGACCTACTGCACACACAATTTTTATGGCTAGCATTTCTCCAATGGTTTCTCCCAAGGTCTCTTCTTCACCACAAGCTGGCCCATCCAAAGACAAACTCATCTCAGAGGTCTTAAAACTATACGACGATGCTGATGTGCAACAGATGCATGACAAAGTACAATCAACTGAAACTTTTGAATCAAATGTTGAAAATATGGGTAATATCGATATTGTCCCATATGATCAATATGTGAAACAAAGTGAAAGTGAAGTTGTACCAAGTAATGCATCTTCTGCAGTCAACAATGATGACTATGTTTTTGATGAATACACTACATGTGCCCCTAATGATTTTGTAATTTCTGAACTAAATGCCTATAAAGAACGTGTTGCTATTTATGAACAACGTGCAAAATTTGAGTTGACCACTCGTGAGCAGGAAATGGATGACCAAGTGCGTACAGTCATTAGAAAAAGTAATTTTAGAGAAGAAGTATTGAAACAAGAATTAAATTCCTTGCAAGAAAAGCTTTCTAAAACTGCTAAGCAAAAACAAGAACTTCAAGAAAATGTGAAAATGCTTAAGCAAGAATTTAATGCAAAGGAATCAAAACTCTTGAAAGATTTTTCTAATCTGAAAACTTTGAAAAACAAACTTGAAAACAAGTTGTACATACAAGGGAACACCATTCAGACTGCTCACATGATCACTAAGCATAGGGTCTTAAGCGATAAGCATAGCATTCCCCTTATTAAGGAACCAAATCCAGAGGTCATTAAAAGGGCCAGAAATGCTCATAAGGTTCTTTATGATGGCAATGAAATCCTTAAACCTAGATAGAAACCTAGTTGCGTTGAGTGCACTGAGGAAGATAAGAAATCAGATGAAGTCACTAGGGAAAAGATGAACATGAAATTAGATGATCCTAAATGTAGAGAGAAGAAAATAAAGATCACACCCCATGATTACAAGAAGGAAAACTGGATTTCCTTGAACATGTTTAAGCCTCAGACATTGTTGACTCCCGAACAAGTCTTCTAGAAAATGGATTTAGATAAGCAGAAAGCTGAAAATATTGTTGAAACAAACCCTCCCCTTTGGAAAATGCCTAGAGCGACTGTGTATCCTCCTAATACACCAATGCATCTTGTTCCTAGAACAATTGCCACTAAAAGCAAGACCTTAATTAGCCAATATGTTATATTTCAACTATTTGTTGATTTTGAGAAAACTTGCAAGAAAAGGATCACACCCACTGGTATAACGGAAGGAGAAAGGGGTTTTGAGCAAATGAAAGAATGTTATTTAACTGAGGTCATGCCTTTCTTTAAACTTTTAAAAGATCACTTTGAGAGTCTTAAAAAGGGGATAGAAACTGATATTAAGGGAATGGAAAAGGAATTTGATGCAATGATAGTTGAAGTTAGTGACTATGAGCGAGCACTAAAATATAATGAGATTGAGAGGAAGAACTTGCATACATTAAATGAGAACCTGATTTCTGAATGTATTGCTCAAGATGTGTTTTTCACTGCTACAAATTGTTCCATTAATGCTTCCAAATTTCATGAATTATCGGTTGCCCTGAAAGTCTCCCATGATCGTGTCATTGAGCTTGAAAAAACTAATTCTGAACTAAACGAGAAAATTGAACTGGATGATCACGACAATCTGGTTAAACATTTTTCTAAACTAGAAGTTGAGCATTTTAATTTACAACTAAAATATCAACATCTTAAAGAAAATGTCAAAACTTCAAATATCAAGACATCCTCAAATGCTCCAGAGTTTGATGCAGTTTTTCAAATTAACAAACGTGATGAGCAGATTCAAGCTCAGTGCAACACGATCAGAAAGTTGAAAGCCCAAATCTCTCAATTAAAGGGTCTAACGAACAATATGACAGGCTCCCAAATGCCTCCTCCTTTAGATTCTCAGAATTCTCAAACGTTTCATCTTCAAAACCTAGTAAATGCATTACAAAAGGAAAACGAAAGTTTTCTACAAGAAAATGAAAAGGTTAAATGTCATTTCAATGAATTATTTGAATCAATAAAGGTCACTCGTAACAAAAATAACGAACAAATAGCTTCATTGCAAAAGGAAATTGAGAATCTGAAGAGTCAGGTAAAAGGGAAAATGCCAATGACCAATGGGGAGAATGGTGTATCAAAGGTTTACTCTTGTAATAAATATGCTTTGTCTGTGAAATATGTCCCTCCTCATCTAAGGAACAACAAACTTGCTGTTCAAACATACTTCTCATCCCTTAAGGATTGCCTAGAATGTCTGCGTGAGATTGTTGAAGAGGATAAGTTAGAGAAACCTCATGATAATGCAATTGGACATGCATGCTTATATGCCAAACGATCTCAAGAAATCTTAGAATGCTTGATCACAATATGCCCAAAGTCATTAGGTGAGAGAGTTAATCCTTTGATTCCATGCTCGATGCCTAATGCCAAGTATGATATTCATTCGATTCCCAATGTTTTGAATGTGAATCGTAGTGTGCCTTTAAGTAGTTCAGATTCCAGATCTATCAATGCTAAGAAAGAGAACTCAAGTGTGCCTTCTAGGAGTACAAATCTCAGTACTTCTAGTTTTAAGAAAGTGAACCTTAGTGTGCCTGCATGTAGTTCAGATCCCAGCACATCTAAACAGGTGATACAAAGAGTAGTTAAACCAACTAATATTCCCATTCCCTTTACAGGAGTAATCAGTGACACTAAAAGGAGCAGGTCAAAGTCTCAAGACAATACAAGGAATGATAGGACCTCGCAAGCTAAGAATGTGCACTGGAAAAGAGTAGAAGAACAATTTAGGAACTTTAAGTTTGAACCGAATAAAACGAATCGTGTTGATTCTAGTATTTGCCATAGGCGTACTATAATTAATTCGAATTCTGATACTATTTGCAAACCTTGTATTGATGTCTGCTTGAATTTTGTTTCTAATCATGAATGTGGTGTTAATCTTCTACCTAATGATGTTAATTGTCCAGTTAATATTGTTAATGCTAAAATTCATGCTAAGAAGGCAAAAAGGCAAAAATGAAAGAAAGTTAGAAAACAGTGGAAACCCACAGGAAGAACATTCAGTAAAATAGGCTATTATTGGATACCTGTTGGTCATAAGACTAATAAGATAATGCCCACTAGAAAATGGATGCCTACTGGTAGAACTATTCCCTTAAGAAGTGAGCACACTGTGAACAGGGCTAATACAGACACTAGTACTGCATCTATTCACAATGATTCCATTGCCTCATTTTCTGATATAAATGCTTCTATTTCTGATGTGGGTGTTCCAACCATTGTTACTAACCAAATGGAACCCATTCTTGCATGTGTATAAAGAAGGGTTTCTATAAGACGTGGGAGTAACCAGGTGTATTTAGGTATACTTAGTATACTTCTTGAAGACACTGTCTCAATCATCCAAAACCAAATACCCGTATGAAGAACGAAAAAGGGTTAACTGTACGACTTGTTTCTACTAGGAAAAGCATGAACTCAGATCCATTTGGATGTTGATTCAGGAAAGACCACTCTAGTAACTACCACGGCTTCAAGTCCACTAACTCTGCTGCTACGGTATTGGTACTGAAACAAAATCTTCGGAAACTGTCGTTCGTTTAACCTCTTCTGAAGTAGTATAGAAGCTACCTCTACCACATATCTAAACTTGGTGCACTCGGAGAATTTTCAAGGAATGGTAGTTCAAGAGATTGCTTCGTCCATACAAAAGACTTCCGATGAAGATCTAGGCTTAGCGTCTTAACTGGTTGTCTCTTGTTCAACACTGGTTCTGGAAGATGTATCATTTGAGACCTCTAGTGTGAAAACGGTTGTTGTATCAGAGGTATTGGGTATTATCGTGGTTTTACTAGTAAGGGCTTAGATTGTCAGGGCTACTTAAACGAGTGCTTCAAGTACTCGGCACTGGCCAGCGGTCAGTATACGAACCTTGTCGGACTCAGGTCCATGGTGTCTTGCTAAACTTGCTAGACGTCAACTTGTGTCTGTTCTTACCTATTGATCTATTAACCCTAGGGGTACGTTCTTACCCAAGGTAAACCAATCATTGTTACCAACCTTGTGGGTGTAGTCTTTATCTTCGTAAATATAGTCTTTTACTCCGTTACCTTAGTAACACTTATCTACGTCATGATCACAGACATAATCGGGACAAGTGTCACACGAGTGAAGAATTCCCTTATCAAGATGGTCATCCGTAGGTAAAAGATCACCCGTAATAGAATAATCAGAATACTGGTTGTCCATAGGTTATTATCGGATAAAATGACTTACAAGAAGGACACCCAAAGGTGACAAAAGATTGAAAGAAAGTAAAAACGGAAAAACGGAAGAATCGTACTTAAAATCGTAATTGTTATAATTGACCTGTTAATTGTAGTAATCCATCTTCTAATTGTGGTGTAAGTACTAATCTTTGTTTTAAGTTCGTCTGTAGTTATGTTCCAAACGTTTATCATAGTCTTAAGCTTAATTAATATCATGCGGATACCGTTTATGATCTTAGTTGTGCTAAGCAAAATAAGCCAAGTTTGAATTTCAAGGATTTAACAAGAAGATGAGAAAAGGTCACGTGTAAGAATCGAACGCTCCAGGATAGTAAGGAACATAACAGAACTCTGAAACTGGACGAGGAAAATCACAGTGACTAATGAGGACATTTCCCTTACCCTTATAATCAACCAAATTGATGAGAAACATAGTGGACAAATCTACACGACCCTAGACTTGATGTACGTCCGTGTGATTCCAAGTGAAAGAATTTTGATCTTCATGACTCTAAACATG
>BPTQ01000006.1:188998249-189247812 GCA_019973895.1 Chrysanthemum seticuspe | reverse complement strand
TCTATCTTAAACCAATGATTTGAAATGTGATCAACTTATCTCAATGTGCAGGTTCCCTCTAGTATGTGCAAAACTCTTTTCAAACCTCGAGGCACATATTGAGGGGGAGCAAATTTATGGAAACCTCATCCTTCCCGGAAATGCTCTATCTACTTGATTTGATGTGGGAAGTGATGTTGATATCTTTTAGAAAATGGTAATCAAAGAAGTTAATTCTTTCTCTTGCCTCCGTGTGCAAAACATTTTCAAATACTTGATGCACATGTTGAGGGGGAGTTCTCGTTCTAAAAATATCAAAAACAATTCAGGTACAAAATGCTTTGATAATATATCACAAGTATCTGAATTGATTTTCAAATGGTTTTCAATTGGTTCCAATGGCAGATGAACAATACCAAATAGACCGACCAACTTTACTTTATGTACGGTGATATAAGGATGATAAGGTTAGGTTTTTGTTCCCATGATCCGCCAGAACCGGAGGGATCTACCCAGGGACTATCCACTAGTTAGTGTAGAGTTCTTAGGTATGATGATAAAAGGAGAAAAATGAGATATGGGAAGAGTGCGGACTCAGACTGAGCTAGTACTGGAATAAACCCAACAAGGTTCTTGCTATGAAGTCTCGGTAAGCACTGAAGGGGTTGAAGAATTAAAAAGATTTGAATGAGAAAAGGGTGAAAACAAATAGCCCTCCATTTATTCAACCTTAGGGCAGAAACCGGGTTCAACTCATATGCTACTGATGGTAACATCGGTATTGAAGACAAGACGTCATGGACCCAGTGACGCACTGCACTTCAACTTTCCAAACCACTCAAGTTCCTCTTAAAAGGTCTTGTTTCATTCTCACGGGGAACCGACATTATCTATCGACTTTCTCTTAGAGATTGTTGATATTGAAGAAGGAGACCCTCTCCCTAGTCTCCGGCACAGGATCCAAATATGCACAAAATTGAGTCTAGAGCCACGAGATCATCGATAAATCTCACTAGGACACTTTCAATGAAGACTCTCTGTTTCACACAATGTGAAAAGAGAGATTATATCTTGAGTCCTACGCATTATCCTTGTGGTATTGCCAGAACATCTGAGTGATGTGATAACATATTCACAATGAAGATGGAAAACCTTCTGGAGCCATCATCAAACAAGCTCCTGGTAGGTGGCATGTGAGATCTATTATATAGATCAACCATGTGACAACTGAACAGAAACAATGGGGCGATTCAAGTCTTGAATCAATCCTGGTTCAGGTTATGGATTGACGGATACCTTTGAAAAACCGGTCTTTGTGCTTAACAACTCTTTTCTTTAGTACATCGACCGTGTACTCATTTTTCAAACCAAAAGGTATTTTTATGATTGATAATTGATTTTCAATAAAACCTTCGTTGTATTGCAAAAACAATTTCTATTGAGCAATACACGATTGTTTTTTTTCAAATCTCTTTTCATCAATCAGTGGACTTAAAATTCGCTGGTTCACTCACTCCGTGTTGTCTTCTTTGAGATGTTCCGGTTTGAGAACAGCTAGAGCAGCTGCGAAACCCTGTCAAGGAAATTCTTCGAAATTATACCTGATCACAGGCAGTACACGTACTGATCAACGGGGAACCGTGGGCCGTGTACCTCAATTCAACGAAAGTGATCAAAGACACTTTCGTGAGATTTATTGCTAACTGTTGTATGCAGGTACACCCGACGTTTGCAGCTGATCAGAATGAAGCGGTCAATCCATAGCCGCATGCTCACTTATCACATTCATCTCAAAAGAAATCATGATTAGTGCATCAATGACTCTGATATTTTCACTCCATGCTTCTGCTACGCTGCTGCCAATATCATGAATCAACTAAAGTTTCCGCTACTCTGATAAGAAGATATCATGATCCAGAATGTGAGCATGTCGGTCCGAAAGTCACAACATCACATAATACCAACACCACAATGGATGTCTCAGAGATTTTTTGATAGCTGATGATCTCAAAAGATGGCTCAAAACTATTATCACGTGGATCAGTAAGAGACCTCCACTTGGATTAACCAAACATGCAATATGAAGAATCAATGACTACGAGCTTCGGAGCAAAGTACTACATCAAGATTGCAAGAACAATTTTTTTAATGTAATATATGTTTGTATTCAATGTAATTTTGGTACATGATTGAGGTGACCTTCCTTAGGGGGAGATTGTTAGGAATTAGAAATTCCAGGTATTAAAGAGTCGGTCACCTCAAGTATATGTATCCGTTAGAAAGCTCGTAGTCATAGTTCTTTTAAGTTAAGTAGTATTTAGTTAAGTAACACCGTGGAGGACGGACGGGTCTTTACCCACTGTATGCCTGATCCACAGCCCGATGTGTGGCATTTTATGTAAGACTATAAATACTCTCTACCTCCCAAGGTAGAGAGTTGGAGCTCATAATAATATCTTTCACTTTCTCTCACTAAGTTCCCTAAACCTCTAACTTTCTCTCTCTAGATTCCATTCATACGCCACTTTGTGTTATGGTTTGATGTGTATGTGAAAACTAATATTCTACAAAAACCATTTATTTCTTTTAAACTTTGTTTCAAAACATTTAGTACTTCAAAAGTTTTTCAAAATCAGTAACTGGTTTAAAACTGCAAGCAATACTTTGATTAAAGTACTGTTTGATCAGCAGTACTTTGAATAAAGTAATGATATATCAAAAATTTAATCAATTAAGATTCATACCAGTTATTCATCATCATCATCAGCTATATTTGTCCATCTAATAAACAATTTGATAACCATAAGTGCTGTTTCATTGTCTTCTTCAACGTCCATTCCATGCTCCAGCATCCTCCTCATGAGATCTGATGTAAGAGGATATCTTCTATCAGCTAACATGTGAATCATTGTCCCATCTTCTAGCTCTAGAACATGTACTCCAGATTCTTCAAAGAATCTCCAGCAAGTAATCTCCCAATCTTCTTGCTTTTTCCAAATCTCAGCAGTACTTGTTTCTTCAGTTTCCCAAAGAGTTATGAGATCTCCAAGCAAGACTAATCCAAACCCTTCTGATGAATTGGGTTCATAATATTCTTTCACCACATGATATAAATGGAATAAATCCACTCTATCAATTATATGCAATAAATCCCATAGCATATTGAACACCTTGAATCTTTCATCTTCTTTGTGAAACATCAGATAATTCCCTTCTTTTGACTCTACAACTTCAAAAGTAGTTATTGGAGATTTGTTCATCTTCAACTCAAAATCATCTTTAGAATACTCAAAATCTACAATTCTTAAGTAATTCTTCAGTTCATCATTTGTTTCAGATCTTAATTCAACTTTCTTTGATGGCTGTTGATCTTTAACTCCAGTTATTCTTTTTCTTTTTCTTTTTAAGCTTTCTTTTCTTTCTTCTTCTTTGTAAGCATCATCATCTTTAAAATCTTTAATATTATCAACTTGTCTCTGATAATCTTCTCTGACAGCATCATACAACTCTTTCATATTAACATAATTCAGCTTGTTCAATCCAACATATCCTCTTCCTTTCAGATAAGTCATCATTGCATTCCTTTCCTTAGCAAGATTTGGTCTTCTTGGTAGAGAAGAAATAGGAAGTGGTGATGGTATAGCAGCTTCAGCATTCAATTCTTCTTGTAATTTCCTAGCTGCTTCTTTATTCATAGCTTCTTAATTATCAACTTCAGCATTCAACTCAGCTTGTATCTTTCTAGCTGCTTCTTCATTTATAGCCACTTGAGCAGCTCTTATATGTGCTAAAGTATGTTTCTTTTTCTTCTTTGTTTCTACCAACTTGCCCTTTCCTTTATCTTTTGGATCAATAACAGGTTGAATAGCTCTTGGTTGTTCCTCTTCTTGTACTCCTGGAATACTAACACCCCTTTGCTTTGATAAATCATGCAAAATTTCAGCAATGGTTTCATCATCACTTGCTGTATGTATAGGTTTAGGTGTATCAGCTTCCTTTTCTGGTATAACTATTGAAGGACCAGCTTCTTCTTCATGTAACACAGTTGAAGGACCAACTTCTTCTTCATGTAACACAGTTGAAGGACCATCTTCTTCTTCATGTAACACAGTTGAAGGACCAGCTTCCTCTTCAAAATCTAATACCCTTGGAGTAATCAATTCCTGCCTATAAGTTCCTTGTTGTTGAAAGGAAGTACTTTGATCTTCAGTACCTTGATCATCAGTACTTTGAACTTGAACATCAATAACTTGCTCCTCAGTACTTTGGACTTTGATTTCTTCTTCAGTACTTTCAATAACCTGTTCTTTAGTATCTTGTGTCTGAATATTTGTACCTTGAGGTTCTTCAGATTCTTTATTCAAATTCTTATCTTCTAAATTCCTCCCCAGTTGGAATGAAGATTGCTTTTGAACCTTTTGGCGCTTGGTCTTCTTAAACTGCCGTTGCTCCTTCTTTTTAGCTTTGACCCATAGACGATGATGTTGAACTAATGGCCAGACAAAGTTCTTGAGTCTTCTAAACTTGAGCTTTAACTTAATCTGTTTAGCTTGAGCTTCAGTTTTTTTCTTCAATTTGACTAACTCCCGTGTCAGAACATAATTATCCAATACCAAACCTTCAGGGGGTATAGTAGGGGAATCATCTCCTCGAATTGGTGAATGTTCCTTTGGTTGAGAATCAGAAACAGACATTTGTGGAGATGGTAAAGGTGAAACTGCAACATCATCTTGAACTTCATTACTTTGCGAAGCAGTACCTTCTTGAGATGCAACACTTGGAGAAGTAGTACCTTTAGAAGCAGTACTTTCTGTATCATCATTGGCTGCAGCCTCATCTCTGATAGCTTGAACAACTTCCATCATAAAAGTAGTTGATGGAGTGTCCCTTCCAGTGAATAAATCACTCTTCCTAGCCATGAAAGTAAAAATCTTGGCTTGTTGGGCCACAACAGGTAAAAGACTTGTAGGCTTGGGTACATCTGAAAGTTGTTTATTTAGAAACACTTGAATAAACCGAGGATACATCAACAATTTTGAACCATGAGTGATGTGTGAAAGCATCCCATCTAGAATTAGCCTTGAAAAGTTGAAAATACGATCTGTAGCCAATCCTACTATAGCAGATGCTATGTTAGACCCAAATTGCTCCCATGATGTACTTTTAGCACTAATACAATGAAGTAAGACATGCACTAAAAACTTCCAGTGAGGACAAAATAAAGGTTTCCTGAATGTTTGTTCAGTTAAAGACCCTTCATAACCAATGTTGCTAAATGTATCCCAAATCAGTTGCTTATCAAAATGAACAGCCCCATCTTCATCATCAAACAGTAAATCTACACGAATTGAGGCTTCAGTAACCTTGACAGTTCTCCCAGCAACTGTAGCTTGAATATATTCTTCATCATTCTCCATATGAACCCTAGCAGTTTCCCAAAATTGTAGAATCCAGGGCTCAATAACATCTGGTTCTACTAATAGTGCATAACTAATTGGCAACCCAGTAAGAAAATCAATGATATCATGAAAGATAACATTAGCTTTAGTCTTGTCTAAATTCGCCACCATGTTGTGTTTAGAAACTATATTACGATTCGCCATTGATGATTATATGATCACAGTAAAAGATAGAACGAATATTATAGGTGAAAGTGAGAGAAATATGGAAAAGATTTGAAGATATCAATATGAGAGGGAAATTCGGAGAGTAGTTATTTATAGATGAGATTAAAAAATCACAGCCATTAATAACAAAGTTACCGTTAGTAGGAATTACCCCTCAATATTACCGTTGGAACAGTACTTTAATAAGACAAACAGTACTTTCCACGTGTGCAGTACTTTTCAAACAGTACTTTCCAAGCAGTACTTTCATAAAATTAAAAAGCAGTACTTTTCCATTCTCTTCCTTACAACAGCAAACATGAATATCCTCCCCTCAAGCAATGCATAGGACTATACTTACACTTAATAGTCCTCCCCTTAAATGTAGCTCAATAATTGATCATGCCAACACTTACCACTAAGTGAGTAAATCTTAAAACATCAAATCCTTTGGTAAGTAAATCAGCTACATTATCATCTGTATGCACCTTGACAACATTAATGAGCCTATGCTCATAACAATCTCTGATGAAGTGGTGCCTAATCTAAATATGCTTGGTCTTGAAATGGTAAACTGGATTCTTCACAATACAAATGGTACTCTCATTATCAATATTGATAGGAGTATTCTTGAAATTGAACCCATAGTCCAAGAGTTGATTCTGCATCCACAACACTTATCCACAACAGCTTGCAGCAGCCACATATTCGGCTTCAGTTGATGATGTTGCTACAATTGTTTGCTTCTTACACTGCCATGAAACTAATATGTGTCCAAGATATTGGCATCCACCTGTGGTTGATCTTCTATCATAGTTGTCACCTGCATAATCACTATCTGAAAAAGCTTCCAAGTGAAAAGGTGAATCCTTGGGATACCACAACCCTAACTTAGGTTGTTGTTTCAAATAACTAAAAATTCTCTTCACTGCATTCATATGAGAGATCTTTGGTGAGACTTGATATCTTGCACATAAACAAACAGCAAACATGATATCAGGCCTTGATGCACTAAGATACATAAGACAGCCAATCATTGATCTGTATAACTTGACTTCAACTGGTTGTCCATCTTCATCCTTGCCCAATGAGTTGATAGATTTAACAGGTGTAGTAACAGGCTTCATTTCATCAAAATTGAACTTCTTAAGTATGTCAGCTAAATACTTGTCTTGACTTATGAAAATTCCTTCCTTTGACTGCCTAACTTGAAGTCCCAAAAAGAAAGTTAACTCACCCATTGAACTCATTTGAAATTCATTCTGCATCAGTTGTTCAAACTCCTTGACCATAGATTGTTTGGTAGCTCCAAAGATGATATCATCTACATACACTTGAACTAGCATGATATCCTTCTTATCTCTCTTGATAAACAAGGTCTTATCTATAGCTCATCTCCTATAACCATGTTGCAATAAAAAGGTAGAGAGCCTTTCATACCAAGCTCTGGGTGCTTGATGTAAGCCATAAAGAGCTTTGACAACTTTGTAGACTTTGTTAGGATGTTTAGGATCTTCAAAACCAGGAGGTTGTTTGACATATACTTCCTCTGTAATTTTTCCATATAAAAAGGCACTCTTGACATCCTTTTGATAAACCTGAAATCCCATATAAGATGCAAAAGCAAGAAAGATTTGAATTTCTTCAATCCTTGCTACAGGAGCAAACACTTCATCATAATCAACTCCTTCTTCTTGTCTGTAGCCTTGTGTAACTAACCTTGCTTTGTTTTTGATGACATTCCATTATTCATCTCTCTTGACTCTGAACACCCATCTTGTACCAATGACCTTCTTACCATCAGGAAGATCACATAATACCCAAACTTCTTGAAGTCTGAATTGTAGCAGTTCTTCTTGCATAGCTTCAACCCAACTTTCTTTAGTCAATGCTTGAGCAATATTCTTGGGTTCCTCTTGAGAGATAAAGCAAGTAAACAGGCATGTGTGATGGTCCTTATGATTCATCCTGTTTTGTTTATAGACAAAGCTAAGTAAAGCATTATGAGGTTTAGTAAAACTCTTAGCTTTGTGTCTTGTCATCACTCCAGAAGTAGAAGGACCAATGATTTGATCAGTGGGATGATTCTTATGAATTCTTAAGTTTGGAGACTGTGGAACTCCATAAGTATCATCCAAATTAGTGAAATCAACATCTTTATTGGAATCTGAGAAAATACCTTCAACTTCAAACTCATCATCAGTATCTTCTAAGCCAGGCATAGTTGGATCATCCAAATCATGCAAAGTGCTATCAACAGGTGCAACAGTACTTTGGTCAAAAGTACTGTCCAAAGTACTGTGAGAGTATTCTGCAGTTTTGGTCTTTTTCTTTGCTTCTTCATAAGCTCTTCTTTGGTCATCAGTATAACAATGTGCTAAGACATCTTGAAGAAGCATCTGATTTAGTTCATCTTGAATAGATTGATCCTCAGAAGACAATGAGGATTTTGGTGCATCAGTACTTTTTTTTGGTTCAACAGAAATTGGTTCTTCATCAGGAACAGCATCAGGTCTAATATGAACTCCATGAACAACATACTGTAAATCTTCTTCATTGTGTACAGGTTGATTTTCTTCTCTAACAGGTACATAGTTCATAGAAGGAGTTAAAACTTCAAGATCAAACATCCAATCAGGACCTTTACCCTCCTGATTGTCTTGATCTTCTAAAAATTCAACATGAAGACAATCTTGAACCTTCTTAGTGACTCTATTGTACACTCTAAAGCCTTTGTTGTTGGTGCAGTACCCTAATAGATAACCTTCTTCTGACTTGCCATCAAACTTGCCCAAATTATCAATAGTATTTAGAATAGTGAGAGGACATCCAAAAGGCTTCAGAAATCGTATGTTGGGTTTAATTCCCATCAGCAACTCATAAGGTGTCTTAAATCTGGGGTTTTGTGACTGAGACTCTGTTAAGCACATAGCAAGCAGTACCTACAGCTTCAGCCCAGAATTGAATAGGTAAAAGAGAATCTGCAAGCATAGTTCTGGCTGCTTCAATCAAAGTCCTATTCTTTCTCTCTGCAACACCATTCTGTTCTGGTGTTCTTGCAATGCTGAACTCCCTCTTGATCCCTTTGTTAGCATAAAATTCATCCATAAGTTTGTTCTTGAATTCAGTCCCATTATCACATCGAATACCTCTAACATTGAGTCTCAGTTAATTTTCAAGTGCTATTATAAGAGTATGGATAGCATCAAAAGTATCATCTTTAAATCCTAAGAAAAATACCCAACTGAATCTACTGCAATCATATGTCACAACCAAGCAGTACTTTTTCTTGTTTAGGCTTGCAATTGCAACATGTCCAAATAAATCCATATGTAACAGCTCCAATGGTTCTCTAACAGTCCTTTTCTCAAGCTTCTTGCATGAAGCTTTGTGTTGTTTACCCTTCTTGCACGCCAAATAGGAGTGATCATTCTTGTAAGTCTTTGAAGGTAAACCTCTAACTAAATTTCCTTTGACCAGTTTGTTGATATTCTTGAAATTCACATGGCCCAATCTTCTATGCCATTGATATGCTTCTTCAGATGTTGCTTTTGCCACTAAACATGTAGCTCTTCCAAAAGAGTAAAGACTCTTCATATCCATACTGTACACATCATTTATTCTTGGTACTCTAAGTACTACCAAGCTATCATCAACAGGCTTGAACTCAGGGGAAAGGATGAGACATTCTGTGTCAGTGAATAACACAGGATGCTTTTTATCACAGATTTGAGATACTGACAATAAGTTGAACTTGAGCTCCTTCACATATCTAACAATCTCAAAATCTATGCTCCCTGTCTTGATGGTTCCTTTTCCAGTTATTCTTCCTCCATTGGGATCATTCCCAAAAGCAACTCTTCCTCCACAAATAGATCTAAAATCTGACAGAATCTCCTTGTCTCCTGTCATGCTTCCAGAGCAACCTCTATCCACAATAAGATGATCTTTAAGCTCCTCCTCTGGGTTGCCCTGCACAAAGATAAAAGAGTTAGTGTCTTTTAGGAACCCAAGCCATTACTGACTTGTGTTCCCCTTGTGGAGTAACATACTCAAATTCTTTGAGTATGTAATATTCACAATTTTTGTAGACAGAATCAAGCATTATCTTTTGTCTTAAAACTTGTGGTGAATTTTCAGCAAAACTTTCTTTTTCAACAAAAATCTCCTTTTCTTTTACCACAAAATCATCTGTTTCACCAGTACTTGTAGAAAATACTGTTTGTTCATCATCAGTACTTTCCTTCTTAACCCATTTAGTTTTAACTTCTGGTGTAGAGTCCCTTGATCTAGCTACTCTTCTGGAATTGTAACTCCTTCTAGATTGATAGTAATTAGGTCTCCTAGGACTCCTATTCTAAGAGGTATTTGGTGAAAACTGAGCAGTACTTTGAGAAAGTACTGTATTTTTCTTAATAGTACCTTGGAAAGTGTTTGAAGGTATTGGAGGTTTTGAAAAGGGTCTTCCCTGGTGAGGGTGCCTGTAGTCTGGTGAGAAGTTTCTATGGTTGACCTTATTTGAATGGTTCCAAGCTGGTCTACTTTCTCTTGGTTTTTAGTTAACAGGTCTGTTTTTAGGAAACTTACTTAGGTATTCTGAATGTAAATCACAGTCCTTAATCAAATGATCAGGACTAAAACAAACAAAGCAGAGTTTTTGTACTGTAATCCCAAAATTTCGTCTTCTAAATGTGCTACCAAACCTATCCTGATTTCTAGGTGAATGATGAAAGCTGGTTTGACCAAAATTATCCCAAAAAGGTTTAGTATGATTGTGAAAAGGTTTTCTTAAAGGTACTGCTGAAGGTGTAGCAGTACTTTAAGGTGTAGCAGTACTTTGAGGTGAAAGTACTGCTTGACTTTTAGCATCATCTACCTTAGGTGTCTCAATTATTTCCTGTTGGGTTTCAGATCTAGACTGACCAATAAGCTTCTTTCTAAATTCTAGGTTGTCTACTCCAAAACGAGAAACATCAGGTCTTATGGGTTGATGACTACCAGTGGGATGTGGGACAGCATGATAACCTCTGTCTTTCTTATATTCTGGAGGTGGTTCACTAAATGATTCCTCATTACTATATGTGTCAACATAATTAATAAGCTCATCATCACTAGTGGTTATATCCTCAAAATCAAGGTCATCCTTATCACTAGGTGGGTTTTCATCTACACTACTGAAATCCATACCAAAACCTAGACCAGTCCTATTGTAAGCTCTTCTTTGTTTTTCAATATAACTAACCTGAGAAAGACCAGATTCTTTCCAGGCATCAAACTTAGCTAACAAATCATCTCTCTCCTTAGTCAGTTTCTCAATTTCAGCAATCTTACAATTTAATTTCCATTCGCTTAGTTTTAACTGATAATCCTGTTGTTCATATTTTTCTGCCCAAGCCATTTCATTATTTTCATGTGTTATAATTTTGGCTTCCATAGACTCTAAGGTTATTTGATAACCTGCTACCTCAGACCTAGCCTTAATACAGTTATCTCTTTCAATCACATAACTATTAAGAACTTTTTGATAAAAGTCATGACAGTTTGAGCATACCTCAGAGATAGGGGATGAGCTTGTTGAAGTAGCCATCATAGCAAGTAAAACAGGATCATCTTCACTCTCCATGCTCCAGTCAAAGCTTCCAAAACCATCTTTAGACTCCATAGCAGCATGTCCAGGTTCCTCATCGAAAGTTGTGCTCCAGTCAAACTCTTCCACAGAATCCTCCACAGCTACCATACAGTAGGTTACTGGTTCATCATCAAACTCAGCACTCCAGTCAACCTCTAATAAATTCTCTTGAGCAACCAAAGCTTTTGTTTCTGTAATAGGAATTTCTTTCAACTCTAGCTTTGGTTTCTCAGTCATCCTGTTTGCTTGATATTTAGCGAACCTGCATTCCCTTGCAAAATGTCCAGTCTTTTGACAATTGAAGCATTCAATCTTGGATTTGTCAAAAGTTATTCCCTGTTTTGCCTTGAAGTCAATGCCTCTTCCTGTCTTCTTCATGAACTTCTTTATTCTTGCAGTGATCATAGCGACTTGCCACCTGATATCAATTTCTTCAAGAGCATCCTCTTCTATCTGTGAGAGATCTTCTTCATAAGTGATAGGTAGAGAAGCTTGTTGTGCAAAGAAAGAGCATACAACTTCATCTGAGTGGATGGTTGGTGGGGCTTGATGAACAGTGGGAGTAGAATAGGAAACAGTACTTTGAGCAACAGTACTTTGAGTTGGAGAAGCAGTACTTTTGGTGGAAGTACTGCCCCTCTTTTCAGATGATAAAATGGCAATACTGTGAGATTTGGAAATGGTTTGGCCATTCATCTCATGCTCATGCACCTTTAGATGATTGTGGAGATCATCAAAGTCCATAACATCCAAACCAGGTTTTCCTCTGATCATTGTAGCTATCACATGCCATGTCGATGGCAGACTCCTTAAGAACTTGAGATTAGCATCTTCAACTGAAACCTGTGCTTTGTATAGCTCCAACATGCAGAGAAGGTTTTGAAATTTGTCATAAGCAGCATCAAGGTTTTCTCTTTCTCCAACAGTGAATGTTTCAAACTGCTGCTTCAACAGATTTCTGTGCATCTTTTTGGAAGCATCATTGCCTCCAAACCTTGTCTTGAGAGCAGCCCAGAGTTGCTTTGCATCTTTAGCATCATGGAACTTGAGAAGATGACCATCTGGAATGGCAGACAAGAGAATGTTGAGTGCCTTCTCTTGATTCCTTAATGTTGATGCTGGTAAGACTGCCTTAGGTGCTTTGGGTTGTCCAGGAACATCAATAGGTTCTGGAACTTCTTCATTACCATTGACAATTATATTCCACAGTGGTTGGTCTGTAATTGCAATGTACTGCCTCATCTTCATGCTCCATAGATCGTATTCTCCCTTCTTAATGACAGGTATCCTCATTGAGGTGATGGAAGGTGGTGGAACAGCATCAGTCGACATCTTTAGGTTTTAGGGTTTCGTCTTAGTCAGAGTTTCCACACAAGCTTTGATACCACTTGTTGGATCGATGTACTCTAACCAAACTAACTTAAATAGCTTGTTAAAAGTTTAATAACCTCGGATAAATCCTAAGCTATTAACAATGAAACACTGATTAATCTTTATCAAGTACGCGAAATTTACTTAACAAAGCTAAGAAGAATATAACTTTATTAATAACTTTAAAACAATAAATATATAACTCTCTAAAACTCTAATATTGATCGTACTTTTTAATTCTAAAAACACATATCTCTAATACCAATCTAGGGATCCTTTTATAGGCTCAAGGATAACCCTAAACGGTTTACAATTCTTATCCTTGTACGTCAAGTAAACAATACTTAGAAAGTTCTAGATAAACAATACTTTCTATCTTTAATCAATTACAACCGACTTTAATCTTTGCAGTACTTCGATGAATAAGCAGTACTTTGACTTTTACTTAGCAGTATTTTGACTTCTTGCAGTACTTTGTCTTTCTGCAGTACTTTGTTAATCTTCAGCACTTTAACTCTTTAGTACTTTAACATTCTGTATCCCAACATGTTGCTACTAAGCTGCAGCTACCCGGATCCCTCAACTTTTTCTTGGCGGATCCATCAAACGAAGGATCCGACAGAACCGGGTGGACAAAAATATTTTTGAGCTAACTTTATAGCTCATTTGCAGGAAACAAAGCACCATATACTTGTTTTCTAACCTTTGTTTTGTATATTTTCAAAATAAACATGGAGACTTTGATGCCCTCAACAAGGGAGAGCTTTTCGTCAAAGCTAAAGGTTGCAAAATACTTGAAACACACTCAGAATTCCTAATTACTTGACACCCTCATCAAGGGGGAGCATCCGTCAAGGGGGAGCTAAGACGAGATTCTTTTCTTAGGTTACTACTTCTTCTCTATACACTTCTTTCTCTAAATCTTTCTCTCCTAAATTTCTTACTTTCTAAAATCTTTTCTTAAAACTCTTTCTACTATGTGTTAGTTTCTTTTCGATGCTCTTTTTGTTTTGGCAAAAAGGGGAGGAGAGAGTAAAAACTACAATTCATAATTTTATGAATTTTATTTTTACTTAAAATAATTTTATGTTTTATCATCAACAAAAAGGGGGAGATTTTTAATACAAATAAACCATAAAAACGTTTATTTATATTTTACGATCTTCTAATGTTTTGTCGATAACAATCGTAAAATCATTTTAACAAAATAAATAAAATACGTAAAAGCTTTGAGCCAATAGTTTACTAACACACTTTTACTAAACATATAAAATCATCAAAACATGTTTGTTAAATAAGTTATATAAAACCAAAACCATTTTTATAAAATACTTACAAGTAACTTTTTTTACTTATATTTTATAAAAATGTATATGTGCTTAATATAACTTATAATGGAAATATGTTGGGTAAAAATCAAAGTCCATGACCCATACCCATGGAGAATGATCCATAACCTATGATCCATAGCATGACATCATGCATGAAACTATATTGCATATTATCCATGATCCATCACCCAAAGTCCATGACCCATGACCCAAGATCCATGACTCATTGACTAGGTACAATGTATCTTGTTGGGTATCCATGATCCAAAGTCCATGACCCATGGTCCATAACCCGTAACCCATAACTCGGTTTGCAACCCAAAATCCGGACTAGCCTGACCCAGCTGCCTGATCCCTTGGATTACACTGGTCGGATCCCTTGGGTAAGGGATCCGCCAGATCTGGGTTAACTGTATATAGTTTTCCTATAAATAGTAAGTCATTTATCTCTTACTTACAACCTCTGTGGAAAACTAGAAGGGGGTAGAATAGTTTTGCCAATTAAAACTTCCGTTTAAACTATTTAGATCGACTTATGTCAATCTATTTGGATGTGTGTGTTGGATGTTGATAAACAAGCATATAAAGGTAAGTAATGAAAAGATAAGAGTAAGAAGCACAAAACCACAACACGAGTATTTATAGTGGTTCGACTACAAGGATACCTTCCTTGCCCTACTCCACTCCCCGAGTCACCTACTCGAGAGTTCGTAAGCACTACACCAACTCCTTATGGCGAAGAAGCCTTCACAGCGTCGCCTACCCTTTTTCCGGTGCTAGGCTAACCACCGGGTTCTTTCAATCCAAGGTGAACCACACCTACACAATGTCGCCTACCCTTTATAAGGTACTAGGCTAAGTACCTAGTTCTTTCACTCCAAGGTGAACTACACCTTCACAACGTCGCCTACCCTTTATTAGGTACTAGGCTAAGCACCTAGTTCCATTGCAAAGGAGATCTACTCCTTTACAACATCATCAAGGAGATCTACTCCTTTACAACATCATCAAGGATATCAATATCCTTGGATCTAATACTAGTCTATCTTGTACATCGAAACACACCATATCGAATGTACATCTAAGGCACCTTTCACTAATGCCTTTGACTAGATCTACAAGACACCTTTCACTAATGTCTTGTGTCTTCACTTCTAAGCACCTTTCACTAATGCTTCTTTGTCTTGACTTCTAAGCACCTTTCACTAATGCTTCTTTGTCTTGACTTCTAAGCACCTACCACAAGTGCTTATCCTATAGACGATAGATACCCTTCACTAATATCTTCGTCTTGACACTTGAGACATCTTTCACTAATGTCTTCAACACTACACTTCTTTGAAGAAAGAAAGGAATCATCAACAAAAAGACTTCAGTAGCCTTGATGATGAGGAAGCATGGCAACTCATGGACTTGAGCTTGCTCGACTTCAAAGGTGGTGATCTTGCCTTTAAGAGGAACCTAAAAGATCACACAAAAACAAAACTACAAACATAGATCTCTTGGATCTGAGGTTAGTGAGTTTTTAACTCAGGGAGAAAGTGTGTTAGAAAGGGGTGAGAAATAATGAAGAAATGGCTCGCTATTTATAGAGGAAAAATCCTTCTGTTCCCCGCATCCCACGGATCCCTACCACAAGGGATCCGGCTAGCACAAAGCTAGGGATCCGTGGAACGCTCCTCTTTGCCCATGGGTATTTTGGTTATGGGTCATGGGTCATGGGTTGAACCATGGATCTTTGGCTAGATACAATGTATCTTTGAGTGCAATGCACTTAGTCACTTGGGTATGGGTTGATCCATAGGTTATGGATATTATCCATGTATGATATAAGCATGATGTCATGCAATAGGTTATGGGTCAAGATCCATGGGTTATGGGCTTTGGGTTGTACCCAACTACATTCAATGTATTTTCCCAATGGGTTGTGATACTTAAGTTTCTACCCATTTATATTACCTAATATACTACATACTAGTTATGTGTATATTTTATCCAAATATGTAAACACTAGTTGTTGTACATATGTATTACTTAAATCATAAAATCACTTATACTTGTTTTAGTGTTTTATGTGAAAATGTGAATATGTTAGAAACTATTAGTTCAAACCATTTACGTATTTTATTTGTTTCGTTAATATGATTTTACGTTTGTTATCGACAAAACATTAGAAGATCGTAAAATATAAATAAACGTTTTTACGGCTTATTTGTATTAACAACCTCTTTTAGACATATCTTTTCTCTATGTTTTAACCCTATTCTACGTAGTTTTTCTCTTTGTGTGATTCTCTAGGTTCCTCTTAAAGGCGAGAGCACAACCTTTTAAAGACGTACAAGCTCAAGGTCATGAGTTGCCAAGCTTCGTTATCATCAAGTCCACTAAAGTGAATCTTGTTGATAGTTCTTCTCTCCCTCCATTAGTGTGTCAAGTTGAAGGCATTGGTGTATACTGTCAAAGGTGTACATTCGATATGGGGCGTCGATGTATATTTGTGTAGTTTGGGTTAAAGGGTATTGATATCCTTTGAAGTGTTGTAAAAAGGAGTTTGTCTCCTCTGGGTTGTAGTATTGGGTAGTAGTTCCTCCTTTGTAATGGAACTCGGTGTCTAGCCTAGTACCCGATAAAGTGTAGGCGACGTTGTGATAGGTTTGGTTCTACCTCATGGAAGAACTCGGTATCTAGCCTTGTACCGGATAAAGTGTAGGCGAAGTTGTGAAGGCTTCTCCGCCAATATTAAGTAGCTTGTGTTGTGTAGTGCTAAGAAATTCTCGAGTTGGGTACTCGGGGAGTGGAGTAGGGCAAGGAAGGAGTCCTTGTAGCCGAACCACTATAAATACTTCTGTCGTGGTTTTGTGTTCCTTTACTCTTTATCTCTTTGCATTATTTATGTATATGTCTATCTATCAATATCTAGCACACTACCTAAATGGATTGACATAAGTCGATCTAAATACCTTAAAGCAAAGTTTTAATCAGCAAAATTATCCAACCCCTCCTTCTAGTTTTCCACAGCTTTGCCATTTTGTTTTTAGAGTGTATTAGGCGGATGGCGGCTATATCACGCTTTTTGTCGGCTAGCGCTAGGTCTAGCCTGAGGGAATCTTCATTTTCATCTGTTAGGAATTGGAAATTCCATGTTAAAGTGTTGGTCACCCCAATTATGGTCTAGCATATGTTAGCTCTTAGACGTGTCGTTATTTACGTTATTTAGTAGCTAATTAGTTAGTTTGAAGTGTAGTATAGTTTAGTGTATCACCGTGGAGGAAGGACGGATCTTTACCCACTGTATACCTGACCCACAGACCGTTAGGAGGTCGTGTAGTCTATAACTATAAATACCCCTTCCATCCTTGGAAGGGGTGGTGCTTCTTTCAATCTAACCTTTACATTTTGTTAAGCAAGTCTCTACCAAGAACACCCTCTCACTCTTTCTCTCTCTAAAACAATGGCATACTTGTATAATCACCATCCAAGGCCACCCGAATCATCATAACACAATATATTTACGATCCTACAATTGGTATCAGAGCCATGGTTATTGTGTTTTGATGATTTATTGTGGTTTGAATCATGTTTGTGACTGTTTTTTTTGCACTATTTTGTTGGTCGGAATTTTTCCGTCTATTATTTTGGTCATAAACAGTTAATAAATTTGTAAACTTTAATGATTTTTAAGCTTATAAGACCCGTAAGCTCCACGCCTTATGAGGTAGGATCGGATTACACAAACAAAATCAAAACTTTAAGGGTTAGCACAAATATAAATATAAGATTTTTATAATAAAACGCTAAAATAATAGGTAAACTAATCTTAATAAATCAAATCTTAACCACCAAACTCTCTCAAGGAGATATGTTTCCACAAAAACTAATTTGGGTATTAAGGTCAAAGATTTAAAATATAATATATATTTTTTTTTATGGAAAGGAAATAAATCAATGAAAAATATCAAATGAACTCCGAAAATTCCAAATTTTTTTAGCAACGTTAGAAAAGTGATAGAAGCTCACAGAAAATTTTTTAGAATTTTCGGAATTAAATAAGTATTTGTTTTCGATTTTTAATACTTAAAATAGCTAATAAAACAAAATAAATAGTAAACTAGTTCAAAAAAATATGAAAAATTTGCACTATCTTAAGAAAACTATAAGAAGCTACCAAAAATTTTAAAAATATTTTTTTGACGTTTTTTTTCTATTTTTTTTAAAAAAAAACGAAACAGTTTTTTAAAAGAAAAAGAACAGAAACAGTTTTTGATTTTTTAAAAATACTAAAACAACTCAGAAAAATACGAAAATTTTATGACGAAAATAAAATATATTTTTGGATTTTTTGTAAAAAAGACAAGATTTTTAGAGACTTTTTACTATTTTTAAGCTAAATAAATCAATAAAAAAAGAAAACTTTAATAAAAATAAACAATAAAAACTAAACTTTTATAAAAATATAAATATGATATGTTGAGCGTGTGCACGGAGCGTATAAAATACACTCACACAATCTTACTATAACTCAACTCTTCATGGGATATTTTTATAAAAAGTTTTATAAAAATAAAATGAAATAAAAAGGATTAAGAGATGAGAAGAATAAAGAGATGCAAGAAATAAATAAAACTTTTATAAAACTAAAGAGCATAAAAATAAATACAAGAGTTTGGGTACAAAATACAAATAAAAGATGGATAAAATGAGGTGAGGAGGTGGGTTTTTATAGACCCACAAGTTACACTTTGGTCCTTACCAAATTTTCATAATGGCCCCTAAACTATTAGAACTTGGTACAAAAATCTCTTCACAAAACTTGGTCCCCAAGTTAAAATTACAACTTGTAGCAGATTGCATTTAACTTGTACTTCATTCGGATGTAACTGGGCTTGGTGATGGCGCTGGACTGCTGCTTGGTGGACTGGATCATGGGCTTCAGTGGCGATCATTTGTTTGGGCCTAGTTTGGAAAGCAGCTTTGATATCAAAAAAATATGTAAACAAATGTGCCATAAATGGGATTTGAACCCTTGACCTCTTGTTGACAAACATGCCTCCACCCACTTGACAAAGAGTCTTTTTGTGTTAAATATTGCATTTAATTTTCATTTAGCCTCCATTTTTCTGCTGATCCATTTTTCCTTTTTTTAAGCATCTTAATTAATTGCAATCTTCGTTTGGTCTTTAAAATTTTCTTCTCTTGCCTCGATGCTCCAAATAAAATTATCATTGGTCCCGTAACTTCGTGCTCCTTCCATTCTCGTGCTCGTTTTTGTCCATTTGTCTTCTTTTTGTCCATTTTACAATATCCGTTACCTGCACAAGCATAAACTCAAGAAAACAACAATTATTAGCAATAAACGGCTCTTTCTTGGTTATTTTGGGTCTATTTTGGTCAAGAAATGATATGTGTTTTTGCACATATCAAAATACCCCAGACGAGACCATTGTCGTGTCCCCACGCAATGCAATCAACTCACGCTTCTAAAACCAAGGATTTCAATCTCTTTCTACTAAACCTATGAAGAAGTAGCAAAGATTTCTCAAAAGAGATTAAAAACCCTTAATTCTAAAAACGCCACGTTTACCTTTTATTTCACATGTATAGATATTACGATTAAGCACATTCCGGTTATGAGTGATGGTTTGTTGAACTTTCATGTCGATCAATAACTCCAACATTTTTCAATCGACACGTTAGGATCACGGAGTAGGAAACACAACACAGCGTGAAGTGACTATACGGATAGAATACATCGTCCCTGATTTTTCACAAGTCACCAAACTAAGCGTAAAATCGAAATCATTGTTAAATATGACTTTAGATGCTAACACTACCCATGGAAGTTACTTGTGTAATTACCTTTTGCTCCCATTTTCCTATTTTCCTCTAGATTTTTTTATTTTTGGTGAGAAATGAATTTCTTCAAGTTTCTCGTTTCGATAATATTTATTCCGATAAAGATATGAAGCTAAGTCGATAATTAGTTATCCATCTTCCCTCGAGAACCATTGTCTCAAAAATGAGGTCCACATCAAGGAATTTTTATTCACTTATACTTTTTACTTATTCATCATTTCAATTTTTTTTTCTTAATTTTTTTTTTCTTTTTTTTTTTGCACTTATACTTTTTACTTGTATGAGCTATGAACCACGGAGCTTCACGGGGTAATTCCAAAACTCTAGGCTTCATGAAATGAGGATCCCAGTGGGTTAGACCAAGACCTCACCCAATCCTGGCTAAAGATCCAAGGGTCCGATCTCGAACCGCAACTCATAACTTTATTTATTACTTATTACTTATTACGAGTCCTTGATGTGTACCCAATTTTTAAAACAAAGATTCTTTTAAGAAGATAAAGAACTAACTATCGCCAAAAACTCAACATCTCTAATTATTTATTCACAGATATGGGGTGAAACAATTTTGTGGGAACAAAAAACCATAAGTACCTTCGATGGGCACTAAAGAGAACCATCTACTCCACGCTTAGCATCTAAACTCACAAGTAACTCTATCATTTCTCGATCTCCGCAAATTTAAAATCCCAAATAATGAGATCCGCGGATGCTTAGCCGATAATTAAATTATCTATGGTTAAGGGAACAAGCTAGGGCTCAACACGCCCGGCCAAGTCAGAATTCTATTCCTACTCTCACCAGCGGAAAGTCAACAAGGTGTCAAAACATATATTAACTTAGCAAATGCATCGTAAAATAATCTCAAGTCTCGCATTTTTAAAGTCACTTATTAGAAACTAGCAAATCCTTGTTTAAGCTTCGCATATTTAAAATCACTTAGGGAGACTTGCAAATTCTTGGCCTTGTGAGCTAGAATCGCATTTTATAGCCTCTTGTCTAAGCAATTAGCAAAGGCTATTTCAAGAAAAACGCATATTTAAAGTAACTTCTAAGAGACTAGCAAGAACTTTTCGATCATAAAACTAGCAAAAGCTTACAAAATTTTTAAATTTTTCACATTTTTGCACATTTTTTTTTCAATTTCTAAGGAAAAACAGGGTTGCGAGAGTACACGGCAAAAACAAGTAAGTGCGGTCAAATCAAATCGAAGATTACCCACCCCAGACTAAAACGAAACATTGTCCTCAATGTTAAAAGGTACGGGTTCTCAACGAAAATCTAAAGCCATTGGTTAGTTGTGCTAATAGATAAACAATAATCGATAAAGATTTAGGATATCGGATTTCCATCAGCATCGATCATGAAACTCGAGTGGAGAAAAGACAAATTTCGAGCACGAGAGTCTTCATATTCGAGGAAAATCCTGGACATAAACAACAACAACACGAAACACGAGAAATGGAAGAGGCAAACCTCCTCACGTCAGTTATTAGAAATAAGATAAAAGGATAAGCATGGGGTGCCTCCCACGAAGCGCTACTGTTTTTGTTCACCGAGTCGCTAGCCTGACTCGTCCCCGAATTCATTTGTCCTTGGGGAAACAAGCAGAAGGGATACCCGGATCAAAGATGGTATCCTCACTTCGAAGGGAAAGCGAATGGGTGGGTTGGGAGGGAAAGAAAATGTCGGGCTCAAGCACAAATGGGATAACATCTCCCGAACTCACATAAGGTGTATCAAGAAAGAATGATCCATCATCCGGTGGTTTTGCGGCGGAAGAATGGATGACGGATCAAAGTGAAACAACTCCATAGAAGAAGGGAGTCCATGGTACAGAGAGGTGTTTCTTAAAGGTTCAAACATGAAGGCATCCAAGAGAGGATCCTTTTTCCGGTTAACTTTTGTTTTATGAATGTCCTCTCTGATGAGTATCCCAGAGTTAAAAATCTTGTCCTCGGAGAGGAACGAAATCAAAGTATTATCTACGTGAAAATCCTCACGAGAAAAGGAATCACTCTCGGATAAAAAATAGTGCGGGACCTCTGAATCCACAAGCTCATGAGTCGAAATCTTTACTTCTTTATCTTTCTTCGGGTAGAATGGATCATCATATTCATTTTCTTCATTCTCGGAAAGAATCGAGTCGGTGGGAGCAAGTTCATCGGTGAACTTCTCGAGAAGTGAATCGATATAAGAATAATCCTTGAGCTCGGGCTCAACTTCTTTACTTTCTTTTTCTTCCGGAGGGATATACGAGTCCCCGTAAAGCATTCTCTCAATCAAACGAATATCTTCCTCGATGTTAATAACGGCATAATCAATTTCCGGTGAAACTGAATCGGAATTCAAATAAGCCTCAATTTCTTCCATGATAGAATCATCAGTTCGAGAAGGTTTAGGTTCAAAAACATCATCCGGAGGGGGGGGGGGTAAGAAGACGGTTCATTATATATCAATTTTTCAAGTAAAAGGATGTCCCCCTCCGGGTCAAAAGTAGCATCATTAATCTCAATGGTAACCGAATCATCATTAAGGAAGGCCTCAATCTCTTCCATGATAGGATCGTTTTCCTCAAATGTAGTGAAGGAAGGAGAAGAAGAAGGTTCCATAATTTCAGAAGAAAGAGTGGGATTGCCACTCAAAGAAAGCTCGACGTTTTTAAGTTCAACACAACAAACAGAAAGCGGAGGTGGGACAAGTGGTGTGCTCTTAGAGCTAGCCGTTTCCACCACAACCGTTGTAGTCTGCTTTTCTAATTTCTTCCTTTACTCAGCACGTATCGTCGATAAACTCTTAACCGTAAAACGTGAAAGGCTCGGATCAATTCTCGATGGTTTAGGCCCAACTTTTTGAACAACCGGAGGTTGGACGTTTTTGGTACTTCAGTTATTAGTAGGAATTCCCGGGTCCTTTGTCACCTCGGTGTCATTAATTTTGGCCACATCATATTGTTTGGTAAAAGATTTAGAAGTATGGTTAACGTTAAACGTGACGACTTCTTTTCCAACTCTTAAAGTGATTTCTCCTTCATACACATCAATCAACGCATGGCCCGTCCTTAAGAAGCATCTTCCGAGAATAAGGGGTACTCGAGGGTCGGCATCAAAATCAACGAAAACAAAATCCGCGGGGAAATCGAACTTCCCCACTTTAACAAAAACATCCTCGGCTATACCGATTTGTTTTGTCGTAGTACGGTCGGCTAGCTCGAGGGTCATACACGTCGGGGTAAGTGGGGGCAATGAAAGCTTTTCATAGATTGATTTCGGCATCAAATTAATACTCGCGCCAAGATCGGCCAAGGCGGAGCACTGAATAATTCCTTGAAAATCGCACGGAATGAGAAACTTGTCGGGGTCACCTAACTTTTCGGGAAGTTTCTTGAGAATTACCGCCGAACAATTCTCATTCAAAGACGTTTTTGCCAAATCCACAATTTTCTCTTTGTTACTTAATAATCCCTTTAGTGTCGAAACAAATTTAGGCATGAGAAGAAGAGCATCCGCGAAGCTAATTTCGAAGTGAAGATCTTGAAATATTTGAAAGAATTTTTCCATTTAAAGATTTGCTTGTTCACGTTGCTTTTGATCATTCATCCTTGACGCGTACGGAAGTGTTGTTTTTGGGTTAGTATTTTCAGCACTAACCGGAGCATCCTTAGGTTCAGACGTCGGGACAACCGTGGGTTGGACATTCTCGGTACTCCCCTTATTAGTAGGAAGCACCGGGTCCTTTGTCACCCCGGTCTCACGGTCCACCACACGAGACGGAGAAGAAGAAATAGTGGTAGGAGTCGTGGGTCCATCGTAAGCAACACCACTTCAGGATGTGATCGCTTTCATGTCACCTCTCGGGTTGGGAATCGTATTACTCGGAAGAGAACCGGAACCCGAGGGTTGAGAATAAGAAGTAGACGGTTGATTGGCTTGAAAGAAACTAGCCATCATATTCCTCATTTCAGTCATCTGCTTGTTACTCGTGGCTTCCATTTCTCTTTTGAAATCAGTCCTCATGCTGGTGATTTGAGTTTGCAAACTTTTAATGGTATTATCGGAGTTCTTCATGTAAGTTAGAAACTCATTTTTCGGAGCAGCTTGATGAGGTGGTTGATACGGTTGTTGATAAACTTGAGGTGGAGGATCTTGGTAGTTTTGATTACCATGATTAAGATTAGCTCCTCGGTTTTGATTGTAAGATTGGTTTTGATAACGGTTTTGATTATGGTTTTGGTTTTGTTGAGGAATGGGTGCAAAACCGGGTGGTCCCATTTGGTTGGCACGGTATCCTTGGTTCTGATGTTGAACCGGATTAGCAGAAGCTACGGAAGAATTTCTGAGATCACCATCCGTGGCTTGACAATTATAGTATGGATGAGGACCACCGCAAAAAACACACGTTTCGGTAACGACTTTGACTTGTTCGGATTTCTGACTCTTAAACTCTCTCATCATAGAAGTAATAGCATGAGTCAGCCCATTCAACTCATTCCTCTGAACATAGTTATCATTAGAAGCAATCTTAGAAACAACCGGTCGGTTTCTAGACGAGACAACTTTTGACTTATTTTCAATTATCGTTCTAATATCGGCGGGCATACGACTCAAGATGTTACCACCGGCGGCCGCGTTAAGCGAATCTTGATTTGACGGCGTTAAAGCATTGTAGAACGTATCAATCTGATGAAGATCGGTAAAACCATGATTTGGGCATTTACGTAAAAGTTCCTTGAATCTATCCCATGCTTCTCCAAAACTTTCGTCAAATTTTTGTTGAAAATTTATGATTTGATTTCGTAACATTGTAATTTTCGAAGGAGGAAAGAAATGATTCACAAACTTTTTAGAAAGATCTTCCCATGTTGTAATAGATTGAGGGGGTTCTTTTTCTAGCCAAGTCCGGGCTGCCCCCTCAAGGGAAAATGGAAACAATCTCAATTTAATTGACTCATGAGTGACGCCCCGAAAGTTTATCGTAGAAGCAACTTGATTAAACCAACGGAGGTGTGCGTGGGGCTCCTCATGGTCTAAACCACAAAAAGGTTTATTTGAAACCAATTGAATTAAATTCGTTTTGAGTTCGAAATTTTCGGCATCAAGTGGTGGAACAACGATAGCATCACCGTAGCCGTCTACGGGAGCTTGAAGTAACTCAATCATCGTTCGAGTGTCTGCCATGACGACGGGTTCTTCAACGATAGTACGTAACTCGGGTACGTCTATTCTACGATTACGATTACGTCGTGACTGAGAGCGAGTGCGCATGCACAAAAACTCAAAATCAAAATCAAAAAGTAAAAAGGAAAAATAATTTGAGAAAGGAAAATCTTTTTGGTTTTTATATTTAGAAAATTTTGAAAAACAATCTTTTTGGTAACCGTCGCGTCAACCGGTGCTCGGTAGCTCTCAAAAGTACTCGCAGCGGAGCGGGAAAGAAGAGTGGATCTTTCTTCAGTCTGCAATTTAATGTCAAGACTTGCTTATACCCCGTGTATAGGTTGTACTCTCAAGGTGAGCCGACGTAACAATTGACGTTTCGATTTCTTTTGTTGGTTTTTTTTTATGGTTTTGTAAACACTCTAGGAAGAATGTTTTGGTTTTTTAGATTTTTTTTTGGTTTTTGAAAAAGATATATTTACAAAAACAAAGATAACTTCACTCGGGGAATGATCTTCAAATGCACGCGATTCGAGACGGAAATACGAAAATTCACTACAAGCACTCCCCGGCAGCGGCGCCAAAAATTGATTCTTAGGAAAGAGACCAATTATAAGAGAAGTGTAGTATTGGGAAACTCAAATGTATTAGATTTGAATCCCCGGATCGTTCCGAACGAGGGTTGAATGGAATTTCCAACACACGTCGCGATTATCGGGATTTGAATGTGTTAAAAAGGATTTTGAGGAGCAAGCAATAATAATAAAAGGCATATAAATCTACTAATCCTTAGGTGCAAACAAGTAATCTCAATTAAGTACGTAAATAGAACTAAAGACGTAAATTACTTTATGCCAAAAAAAACGTATTCTAAAATGCAAATTAATATATTTTAACCCCTAAAAGTGATCTAATATTTTTCTACAACTAAAAATGTGATCTAAAAATTATCTAAAACTTTAAACTAATCTTTTTTTGGTTTTTGATTTTTGATTTTTTAAAAAAGCGGAATATATATATATATATATATATATATATATATATATTTTTTTTTTTTGACTTTTTAATTTTTTTTTGAATTAAAATCTAAATTCGGGTTTTTACGTTTTTAGGATTTTTTTTTAAGATTTTTTTTTTAAACTAATTTAACTAATTAAAGTGTAAACTAAAATTTAAATGACAAACTACAACTAGTGACAATGAATATTAAACTAAGAGAGTGAGACTAAAAAGACTTAACAAGCATCATACGAAAAATTAGACGTAATGGTAAACTAAGAATCTAAGCTAAAAATGATAAAAAGGTAAGAGAATAAAACCCGGTGATTTATACGAGAGAAATACCACCCAATCTTATAAACTAAATAAATTATTAAAGTTTATTTCCTTATTAACTTTAATTTTGCTAATTAGTTAAATAAAGTTTTAAGCTTTATTAACTAAATAACTTAATAAAAGTTAATAAATTTGTAAACTTTAATGATTTTTAAGCTTATAAGACCCGTAAGCTCCACGCCTTATGAGGTAGGATCGGATTACACAAATAAAATCAAAACTTTAAGGGTTAGCACAAATATAAATATAAGATTTTTATAATAAAAAGCTAAAATAATAGGTAAACTAATCTTAATAAATAAAATCTTAACCACCAAACTCTCTCAAGGAGATATGTTTCGACAAAAACTAATTTGGGTATTAAGGTCAAAGATTTAAAATATAAGATTTATTTATTTATTTATTTTTTATGGAAAGGAAATAAATCAATGAAAAATATCAAATGAACTCCGAAAATTCCAAATGTTTTTTAGCAACGTTAGAAAAGTGATAGAAGCTCACAGAAAATTTTTTAGAATTTTCGGAATTAAATAAGTATTTGTTTTCGATTTTTAATACTTAAAATAGCTAATAAAACAAAATAAATAGTAAACTAGTTCAAAAAAATATGAAAAATTTGCACTATCTTAAGAAAACTATAAGAAGCTACCAAAAATTTTAAAAATATTTTTTTGACGTTTTTTTTCTATTTTTTTAAAATAAAAAACGAAACAGTTTTTTAAAAGAAAAAGAACATAAACAATTTTTGATTTTTTAAAAATATTAAAACAACTCAGAAAAATACGAAAATTTTATGAAGAAAATTAAATGTATTTTTGGATTTTTTGTAAAAAAGACAAGATTTTTAGAGACTTTTTACTATTTTTAAGCTAAATAAATCAATAAAAAAAGAAAACTTTAATAAAAATAAACAATAAAAACTAAACTTTTATAAAAATATAAATATGATATGATTGGATGCCGCAAGGAAAGGGTAACGATATCTTGGGTTGACAAATGAAGAAACGGAGCTTAATTGGACTTCAATGGAGAGTTGGCATAAATGCAACATAAGAGGTATCACTGCATCAGCAGATGGTTTTCTTCTAAGTGATTGAAGAAACGGAGCTTAACTTGACCTCAGTTGGCATTCAAAATGCAACATAAGAAGAAGTCTCACTGCATCTGCAGACGATTTTTCTTCCAAACCCTACAGCAACAACAACAAAAGCGGCTCAACCACCTAACGAATCTTTGTGCAGGATACCATGTTTAAACAATTTTTGAAAAATTTGAATAAATTGTTTTGTAAATGGAAAATATCGTTTTTGAAAATTTATTGAGCTAATCTTTGAAAATCACCGGACTTCATTTTATCAAAACTTAAGTCACTCAATCATCGACTACTGTCATGGTTTGAGGGGGAGAGTGATTTTAAATAAAATATTTTCAAACGATATTTCTTCACAAAAGTCCGTGTGTACAATATAAGTGGTGATCTAAAGATTTAATGTTATGTCATGGTATGATTTTTTCTTTAGAATCAAGGTCTTTCAAAATGAAATTTTTTCTGTTCTTGTTTGATTGTGAAATTGTTTTGTTTTACTTAAAAGATCTCTTAAAAACTATCATACCTAACACTAACAATCTTTAATGTCTTAAAATGGTCCTTATTTGTCATCTTTCAAAATTGAATCTTGCCACGTCTTTCCCCAAATTTTTCTAAATGATTTAAATCAGTTGGGATCACAAATCTCAAATGGTTTGAAAGTTTTGATCAAGGGAGAGATCGTGATTTAAATCTCAAATCTGTTTTAATGGAATTGGTTTTAGTCCTTTATAGGCACTCCTGCCTCCATGTGCGAAACGATTTCAAATACACAATGCACATGTTGAGGAGGAGGATTTATCCAAAAAAAAAAACCAGACGAGTATTTAAACAAGGCCACATTTTCTCCAATGTTTTCTAAACCTAATTAAATCACTTGGGATCCAAAATCTCAAAGGGTTTGATATTTTTGATCGGGGGAGAATTTGTGATTTAATAATGAAATTTGATATAAGTTGATCGTTTTGATTCAGTTGTGCAGGCTGCTCTCTCATATGTGCTAAACGCTTTCGAATCTCGAAGCACATATTGAGGGGGAGCAAAACCATCGAGGTACAAAAGTTTTTTAAAAGAGATTATAAAGTACCTTGATTGTGTTTTCAAATGGTTTTCTTAATGGATTTTGTGATTGTGGATGTGCTTCAAAAGAACTCTTGCCTCTATGTGATAAAAATGATTTCAAAAATCCTATGCACATATTTAGGGGGAGAATTTTACCAAAGAAATTCAAATGGCTTTTTCTAAGGAAATTGTGATCAAGAAATTATTTCAAAGAACTCTTGCCTCCATGTGCCAAACAATTTTAAATCATATGCACATGTTGAGGGGGAGCATTTCTAAAATGATCAAAACTATTAAGGTACAAAATGCTTTGATCTCGTGTCACAAGTACCTTGATTGTTTTTCCAAATGATTTTTCGATTGGTTTCATGAAGGAAAGAACAATACCAAAAGACCGACCAATTTACTTTATGCATGGTGTTATAAGGATGGTTAGGTTAGGTATTCGTTCCCACGATCCCGCCAGAGCCGGAGGGATCTACCCAGGGACAATCCACTAGATAGTGTAGAGTCCTTAGGTATGATGAAAAAAAGGAGAAAAATGAGAAATTGGGAAGAGTGCGGACTGAGACAGAGCTAGTACTGGAATAAACCCAACAAGGTTCTAGTAATGAAGTCTCGGTAAGCACTGAAGGGGTTGAAGAATGAAAAAGAACTGAATGTGAAAAAGGGTGAAAAGAAATAGCCCTCCATCAATTCAACCTTAGGGCAGAAACCGGGTTCAATACATATGCTACTGGTGGTTACTAAGGTAACGCCGATATTGAAGACAAGACTTCATGGACCCAGTGATGCACTGCACTAAACTTCCCAAGGTACTCAAGTTCCTCTTAAAAGGGCTTGTTTCATTCTCACGGGGAACCGACATTATCTATCGACTTTCTCTTAGAGATTGTTGATATTGAAGAAGGAGACCCTCTCCCTAGTCTCCGGCACAGGAACCAAATATGCACGATTGAGTCTAGAGCCAAGAGATCATCCACAATATCTCGTTAGGACACTAAATTCTTGAAGACTTGCTTTTTCACACAATGTGGAAAGTAAGCATATATTAAGAGTCCTACGCATTATCCTTGTGGTATTGCCAGAACATCTGAGTGGTATGTAAAAGTATTCACGATGAAGATGGAAATCCTTCTAGAGCCAACATCTAACAAGCTCTTGGTGGGTGACATGTGAAATCTTGCAAAAGATCAAGCTTGTGACAACTGGATAGAAACAATGGGGCGATTCAATCTTGAATCAACCTTGGTCCAGGAAAGGAATTGACGAATACTTTTGGAAAAACCGTTCGGTGTGCAAATCTTCTTTTCTCTAGCACATCGAATGTGTATTCATTTTCAAATTCAAAAAGTATCTCTGATTGAAAAATACTTTTAGAAAAACCGTTCGATGTGCGAATCTCTTCTTTTCGCTAGCACGTCGAATGTGTACTCATTCTCTAATACAAAAAGTATTTTGATTGAAAATTGATCTTTCTCATAAAACCTTCGTCGTATTGCAAAACTCTTTCTTCAAGCAATACACGATTGTTTTTCAAATCATTTTTCATCAATCAGTGAATCTTAATTTGCTGGTTCACTCACTCCGTGTTGTCTTCTCTGAGACGTTCCGGTTTGAGAACAGCTAGAACAGCTGCGAAACCCTGTCAAGGAGATTCTTAGGAATCCTACCTGATCACAGGCAGTACTTTTACTGATCAACAGGGAACCGTGGGCCGTGTACCTCAATTCAGCGAAAGTGATCAAAGACACTTTCATGTGTTTTATTGCTAACTGTTGTTTGCAGGTACATTTGGACGGTTGCAGCTGATCAGAATTGAGGAGTCAATCCAAAGCCGCATGCTCACAGCATCCACACTTGATTTGAAGAAATCATGACTGGTGCATATCTACATAACCTGGCTCTGATATTTCATACTATGCTTCTGCTTCGCTGCTGCAAATATCATGAACCAGTAAGGCTTCCGCTACTCTGATGGAAAGATGTCATGATTCAAAAGTGTGAGCATGTCGGTCCGAAAGTCACAACTTCACATGATGGCAACACAATAAAGGGTGATCCAGAGATTTACTGTGGCTGATGATCTCAAAGAAAGCTCGAAGATCATCAAGATGTGGATCAGGTAAAGGCCTCCACTAAAAGTTCAAATCAGTGCGGACTTTGGAGAATCGCTACTAAAGCACAAAGATTGTGAAAGTGAAGAATTCAAGTCTACGAGCTCAAGAACAATGTCAAAGAAAGAATGCTAGGATGCAAAATGTATTTCATGGGGTAACCTCCCTTAGGGGGAGATTGTTAGGAATTAGAAATTCCATGTTAAAGTGTCGGTCACCCCAATTATTGTCTAGCATATGTTAGCTCGTAGATTTGTAGTTATTTATGTTTTTCAGTAGTTAATTAGTTAGTTTGTAGCGTAGTTTAGTTTAGAGCAACACCGTGGAGGAAGGACGGGTCTTTACCCACTGTATGCCTGATCCACAGTCCGATAGGAGGACGGTATGTTTGTAACTATAAATACCGCTTCCATCCATGGAAGGGGTGGTGCTTCATTTTAATCTAATCTTTCATTTGTGTAAACCTCTAGCAAGAACACCCTCTCTTTCTCTCTACTAACTCTCTAACTATGGCAATCATGTATTTCCATCATCCAAGACCACCCGAATCATCAACACAATAAATATAACGATCCTACAAAGATGGATAAAATGAGGTGAGGAGATGGGTTTTTATAGACCCACAAGTTACACTTTGGTCCTTACCAAATTTTCATAATGGCCCCTAAACTATTAGAACTTGGTACAAAAAACTCTTCACAAAACTTGGTCCCCAAGTTAAAATTACAACTTGTAGCAGATTGCATTTAGCTTGTACTTCATTCGGATGTAACTGGGCTTGGTGATGGCGCTGGACTGCTACTTGGTGGACTGGATCATGGGCTTCAGTGGCGATCATTTGTTTGGGCCTCGTTTGGAAAGCAGCTTTGATATCAAAAAAATATGTAAACAAATGTGCCATCAATGGGATTTGAACCCTTGACCTCTTGTTGACAAACATGCCTCCACCCACTTGACAAAGAGTCTTTTTGTGTTAAATATTGCATTTAATTTTCATTTAGCCTCCATTTTTCTGCTGATCCATTTTTCCATTTTTTAAGCATCTTAATTAATTGCAATCTTCGTTTGGTCTTTAAAATTTTCTTCTCTTGCCTCGATGCTCCAAATAAAATTATCATTGGTCCCGTAACTTCGTGCTCCTTCCATTCTCGTGCTCGTTTTTGTCCATTTGTCTTCTTTTTGTCCATTTTACAATATCCGTTACCTGCACAAGCATAAACTCAAGAAAACAACAATTATTAGCAATAAACGGCTATTTCTTGGTTATTTTGGGTCTATTTTGGTAAAGAAATGATATGTGTTTTTGCACATATCATTATCCTCCTCAACCAGCTCCTCAACCAACTGCCACAATTACACCATATGATCCGTCACAGCAACAATCTCAACAAACTCAATTGGTTCCATACAACAACAACAATGATGAAGCACTTTACAGTGAAGCTAATGAGGACTCAGATGCTTTCGATGCATTGCAACAAGGATTTGTTATGATTGCTAAAGCTTTTAGCCGTTATACAAACAAATCCAACAATCGCATTCGTTCCTCATCAAACACAAGGAATCAGGCTGTTGTGAACAATGGATGAGTTAAAGTTCATAATCGTGGTTATGGTCGTCAGATGGGCGGTTGTCAAGGATTTAATGCTATGGGTAGGAATAACATGGGTGCTCCACTACAACAAAGAGATCAAGTGGTTGAACAGTGTAATGCTCAGAATGGGATAAATGGTCTTCGTTGCTACAACTGTAATGAGAAGGGACACCTGGCTAATGCATGTCCAAAGCCGAGGACTAGGGGCAGTGCTTATCACAAGGAGGCTTTACTTTTGGCTCTTAAGGATGAAGCTGGTGGAACTCTCACAGACAAAGAACAGAGCTTTATGGCAGATGCAGACTCAGATGATGATATGGAGGATTTGCAGGCTAATGCAGCAGTTATGTTGATGGCTAATATGCACGAACTCCACATGAGTGACACAGGCCCAGTGTATGACACTGATGGCTTGTCTCAGGTACCCGAACAAACCATATTCATCTCTGATCTAATATCTCAGCCAACATCTGAATCCGACGAGGCTCAGAATGTTCAACATGAGTCGTCCACATCTCACTCTGACAATTCTCAACTAGACCTCGTCGTTACATTTGATGATCAAGATGACATTATGGTTAACTTTGATACTCAAATTGACTCCGTGGTTATACTTAAGGATCTGCATAGTGATCATGCTGTGCCTCACGTTGAACACGATGAACCTTTGCCTAGTCTAGATGCTGATCTCTTAATTAAAGATTATCTATCCCAAATGGATGAATGTCGTTCATTAAATCAACAATTACATAGTAAAAATGCACTGTTAACCAGGGATATTGAATGCTTAAAACGGCAACTCAATTTTTTCAAAACTCAAGAAAACCGTGAAAAACGTTTTGAAGCCGCTTTTGCTAAATCACACCAAAACGAAAAATCTTTAGAACGACAAATTCGTGATCTAGCCGCATCGAAGAATGCTTTGTTGTCTCAAATAGAACAACTGAAACATGAACATAAAAAGCAACTTAACGCTCTTACTTTGGAAACTCAAAAAGCCAAGGCTGAGTTGTTAACTTGTCAAAAACAGTTCTCGGCATACAAAAAGCATTCAACGAAACGAATAGATGACCATCTTGAAGAAATTGTTGGCCTTCAAAACAAACTCAAAGAGTTTCTAAATGTTGTTTACAAATATGGTGAGTCAATCACAACTATTAAAAAGTTTACTTTAAAACCCAATCCAAATGGATATGGACCGAATCTTGCTGATTACAAACCACAACTTTCAACCAAAGCATTCAAACCAAATCCTGAAGTTTCCAGTGCAGAATATAAAATTGATGATTCTGTTATGAGTGTTGTTGAATATCATCGTCAAGAGGAATTAGATGCAGAAGACGAGAGTCGATCGAAATTAGAAAATGTTGTTTATAACAAACCATTTAACTATTCAAAAGCAGTCACTTTTGTCACACCACAAGATTCTTCTAACACACCCAGGATAATCACAAAAACGTCTGAGTCATCTAATGTTGCTCCCCAACCAAATTATGCACAAATTTATGGTCCTTTACCTTCACTTAATGAAGTAAAATCAAAACCAGAAAATCGTCAAATTCTTAGATATTTTGACATTTTCACTTCTGACCTCAAACTTTTAGAACGTGAGATTGAATTTCATTCTGAAATAAAAGTTAAACATTTTCAATCGCCTCAGGTGCGAGAACAAAGAGATAATTTTCAGAAAAGAATTTTACCCCATGTTAAAATTTTGAAAAATTGTGCATTGTATTGGGAAAGGGAATTTCATAAGGAACTTGGCTTGATGAAAATCGTTTTCGAGAAAACAGAAACATCTATTTCTAATACAAAACGTAAAAAGAAAATGTTACCAAAAGATGTTGATCGACTCTTGGAAGATGTTATCTGTGCTGATATCCATAATGTTGTGTTATTGCATTCTTTGCCATATGCATCTGATTATATCTCTGTTGATTCTGTTGATTCTGTTGAAATTGTTGAGAATACCGATAATGTGCATCAGATCGAGTCTTTAAAAGTTGAAAATGAACGACTGTTAAACGAGCTTTCAAATGCAAAACTTCGTCTTCAATGGTGTCAAAAGGATTGTCAAAATCGTGAACTTGCTTTGCAAAAAAAAATCAACCAGTTGCATTCCAAAATGTTTAATCCAAAATTTGAGCAACTGGATGATCAAAACGCGTCTTTGAAATGTCAAATCTCAAAATATGAACAAGAACTTGCAAAAGTTAAAAAGGAATATGGTGTCATATTTGATTTACTTAAACAGACTCGTGATGAAGCATCAAACGAACTTGATCATTATCTTGCACACACTAAAGAAGTCATGAATTTTTCTGGAAATCTTCGTTATGAAAATCAAGATTTGGTGCACACTATCATTAAGTTAAGGGAGATGTTAGGAAAGTATGAACAAGTTCAGCCTAGCATCATTAAGAAAATTACACCTGTAACACTTAGCAAACGTGAACCCAGAATTCCTACTGACATACCACAAGATACTAATGTGCTTCCCTCTACAGAAACAGGAATAGTTGCCTCTTTTCCAAACGTCCGCACTTCACAGCCTAGGAGCAATACAAGGAAGAATAGGAAGTTGCGACATAAGAAAAGAACAATAAAGAATGCTGAAGTAGAAGAACACCCTAGGACTTTGAATAAGACTCAAGTTGCACCCACTTTAGATATTGCGTCTGACAAATGTAATAGAAAAAGTGATGTAACGAATGCTGAACCTTTAAGTACTTTTGATATTAGGTCTGAAGCTTCTTGTGTTATTTGTCGTAAAAGTATGCTTTCTGATTGTCATGATAAATGTGTTGCTAAAGCCATCTTGTCTCGTTTACGGAATCCTAAGAAACGAAATACCTCAAGGCCCACTCAAGCTTCTAAGTCTGTGCTTGGTAAACCGCCATCTTTAGATTCTAAGAAGCGCATTGCTATCCCTGTAGCTTCAGTACCACCTCCAAGGAATGTAGTACCACCTAGTGCATTCACTAAGACTAAAGCAAATACTAGTTGGAGATGGCAGAAATGGATACATAATACACTAGGATTTAAATGAATGCCTAAAATCATTGATGTGTGTATTTCTACTATAACTGCATCGGAACCCTCTAACTCTTCGGGTTCCACATCTACTTCTATTCCATCTGTGTCATCTGTGTGTAATGCAGGTGATACAGATCATCCTTTAGATTGTTGATAGCGGATGTTCCCGACACATAACAGGCAATCTTAAACTGTTATCAAACTTTATTGCAAAGTTCATTGGCACTGTCAGATTCGGGAATGATCACTTCGCAGCTATCATGGGCTACAGAGATTATATCAATGACAATATCGAAATTAGCAGGGTTTATTATGTGGAAGGCCTCAGTCACAATCTCTTTTCAGTAGGTCAATTCTGTGATGGAGATTTGGAAGTTGCTTTTCAGGAAGAAAACTTGTTTCATTCGTGATCTACAAGGAAACGATCTTATGTCTGGCTCTCTCAATTCTAGTCTGTACACAATCTCAATGCAAGACATGGTTGCTTCATCTCCCATCTGTCTACTTTCAAAGGCAACATCAACAAAATCTTGGCTATGGCACCGTCGTCTCTCACATTTAAAATTTCAAACCATAATCAACCTTGCTCGATACAAACTTGTTGAAGGTCTCCCGAGATTCCGGTATTCTAAAGATCACCTTTGCTCTGTTTGTGAACAATTGAAAAGCACTCGTGCTCATTTTCCTTCAAAGGTGGAAAACAGCTCTCAGTATGTGCTTCATCTTCTTCACATGGATTTGTGTGGCCCGATGCGCGTGCAAACGATTAATGGCAAACGCTACATCTTGGTAATTTTTGATGACTACTCACGATGGACTTGGGTCTACTTTCTTCGAAGCAAAGATCAAGCTCCACCGATGATCATCACCTTTCTCACGAAAATTCAAGTTCAGCTCCGGAACACCGTCCGCCAAATAAGAACAGACAAAGGAACTGAATTTGTGAACCAAACTCTTCGAGAATTTTATGAGAAAGTGGGAATTGAGCATCAGAAATCTATTGCACGTACACCAGAACAAAACAAAGTTGTTGAAATACGAAACCGTACGTTAGTGGAAGCTGCAAGAACAATGTTAATCAATGCTAAACTTCCAGATTACTTGTAGGCAGAAGCTGTATCAACTGCATGCTACACTCAAAACCGATCAATGATTACAAAACGCCACAACAAAACACCTTTTGAGCTTATCCACAACAGAAAACTGAATCTAAAACACTTTCATGTATTTGGATCCCTATGCTACCCAAATAATGATCGTGATGACTTTGGAAAGCTCAAAGCCAAAGCTGACATTAGAGTCTTTATTGGATATTGTGAGAATTCTAAAGGTTACCGGATCTGGAATCGTCGTACAAAGCAGGTTATGGAAACGATTCATGCAAATTTCGATGAGCTTACAGAAATGACTTCTTAGCATAACAGCTTGGAACCGGGTCACAACCGTTTAAACTTCCCTCAAACCCCATCATCAGCTGAACCAAGCCCCCAGCTTACTCGTCAACAAATAGAAAAGCTATTTGCTCTACTGTTTAGTGATGACATTGATGAACGTGCTCCAGGTGTATCCGATGTTTCCTCTGCTCAACCTGATCATATTCCAAAACCTGATACACCTGCAACAACAACTACTGTTGAAGAAGCACCACCAGTTGACTCTACAACAACAGTTGAACAAACTGCATCTAACGACGCTGAACCAGCTGATGATGTTCTTAATGAAGTACCCCCACCTGCAGAGTTTGACCCAAATGCGTTCTTTAACCCGTTTGCTAATGAAACTGCTACACCTGATGTTGTGGAATCATCTACAAGCCATTTGAATCCTCAAAATCTGCACAATGTATACCAACATCAACCCTCGACACATCGTTGGACAAAAGACCATCCTCTTGAGAATATTATTGGTAACCCAAATCAACCAGTCGTAACAAGACAATGTCTTAACACAAATGGTGAACATTGCATTTATGCACTCACTGTCTGCCAATCTGAACCTAAAAAAATTAAAGACGCAATGACAAAAGACAACTGGATATAATCCATGCAAGAAGAACTCAACCAATTCAAACGTCTTGAAGTATGGGAACTGGTTGTAAAACCAACAGGGGTCTACGTCATTGGTCTCAAATGGATTTGGAAGAACAAATTGGATGCTGAAGGGAACGTAATCAGAAACAAGTCACGTCTGGTGGCTAAGGGTTATAGACAGGAAGAGGGTATTGACTTTGAAGAATCATTCGCTCCGGTTGCTCGTCTTGAGGTTGTTCGGATTTTTCTCGCGTTCGCGGCTCATATGAACATAACGGTCTTTCAGATGGACGTCAAAACTGCTTTTCTGAATGGTCAACTGAAAGAAACGGTGTATGTCAGCCAGCCAGAAGGATTCGTTGATCCCGAGTTCCCGAACCATGTCACAAACTGAAAAAAGCTCTGTACGGACTCAAACAAGCTCCTCGGGCGTGGTGCGATAAGTTATCATCCTTCCTCATTGCCAATAATTTTACCAAAGGTTCGGTCGACCCAACTCTTTTCATACAATATCACGTGGCACATATCCTAATTGTTCAAATTTACATGGATGACATCATTTTTGGGTCAACACATAAAAAGTACTCAATCGCTTTTGCAAAACTAATGAAGAAACATTTTGAAATGTCCATGATGGGTGAACTTACGTTCTTTCTAGGACTGCAAGTTCATCAATCACCCCGCGGTATTTTCTTGAGTCAGTCCAAATATGCCCTTGAACTATTAAACAAATTTGGAATGCAAAACTGTGACACCTATGCCACACCAATGGCTCATACCAAGAACCTAGATGTTGATTTACATGGGAAATTGGTGGACCCTACCAAATACCGTAGTATCATTGGGTCTCTCATGTATCTAACAGCTAGCAAACCTGATATTGTTTTTGCCGTATATCTCTGCTCCCGTTATCAGTCGAGACCAACTGAAAACCACCTCTCTAAGGCTAAAAGAATCCTCCGATACATCAAGGGAACCATTAATTTGGGGATCTGGTATCCGAAGGATTCTGGTTTTGAACTGATCGCCTTTTCAGACGCTGATCACGCAGGATGCTTAGATTCACGAAAAAGTACTTCAGGATCATTACAATTTTTTGGTGATAAACTGGTGTCATGGAAATCGAAGAAGCAGGATTGTACATCGCTGTCCTCAACAGAAGCAGAATATGTAGCCATGTCGGCGTGTTGTACTCATGTCATTTGGATGAGAACACAACTCAAAGACTATGGTTACGTATTTGACAGAATCGCGATGTACTGCGACAATCGGAGTGCTATTGCGATCTCGTGCAACTCTGTTCAACATTCGAAATCAAAGCACATCGATCTTCAATATCATTTCATCAAAGACCACGTGGAATAGGGTACTGTTGAATTATACTTTGTGGGTACTGAATACCAATTGGCAGATCTCCTCACCAAAGCCTTAGCTCCAGCTAGGTTTAATGAGTTGGTCCACCGGATTGGTATGCGGTGTTTGACTCAAGAGGAACTGGATGAACGCTTAAAACATTCTTAAAACCAGTCAAACACCAAAACCTCTTTTGTAAATATTTTTCAAAAACAAAATACAAAATTATAAAATCAGATAAAACAACAAAAATATTCTTCTATCTATATTTCTTTTAACATGGCAAGTACAACTCTTCCGTCAACACTCAAATCTTTCAAAATTCAGTATTTTTTTCGATCAAGTGTTGAGGGGGAGAAAGCAAATATTTTTTCGGTTTATTAAAACCTTGTACTTGCATGTTGTCTCATACCGGTTGTTTCTTTATTAATGGTGGTCACATTTCTAGTTTACTGACACTCCTCGGACTAAAATTTATAAAATTTCATTATTTCTTAAGTCGAGGGGGAGTATCGTCAAATTTCTTTCCAAATATCCTTCGTTTGGTAACCAAAATGGAAGTTATGTACATGGGATGTAAATGGTAAAGGTGGAGGGACTAATTGGGTCAAAATGTCAAAGTGTTTTTAACAAAACACCTCTACCAAACAATTACTTCACATTTATTACAACATTTATTATTTCACCAACCTTATCCTACGCGTAAAATCCAACAATCATTAGATTTTCATCTAGGTGTGATTTTGTGGTCTACGCATAAGCGTATGAACACATAATCATGTGTGAGTGTTTGTGGTTAAAATAGTTGTGTCAAAACGCTTGTTTAATCATAATGGTACCATTTTAGTCATCAATACTCACCCAAAAACTCTAATTGTTTGATTTTGAAAATTAGGGTTTATGTGTAATTTTGGGTGTTTTCAATAGTGAGTGTTTCTGGTCATAAAGATAGTTGTGTGATGGTGTTTTCATGTTGAATTGATCATATCTAAGCGTAGAACTCACCCAGAAACACTAAATAGGCGTAAATTGAAAATTAGGGTTTATGTTCTTAAGAATTGGGTATTTTTTATTGGCCTTGATTTTAATGTTATAACTTGGATACAACAACTCACTATGCTTCTTAGACCTTACAGGACAAGTTTGGTGCAATTCCTATGGCTAGATAACTTACTCGTAATTCTTAGGCTTTAGGGTTTTAAGTTTTTACGCGTAACCAGTTTTTACGCTTAACTGAATGAATTTGTTTCCATGATTAGACCTGAAAAGGATTGGATATAGATGATAATGTTAGTGCTATGATGAATTTATTTCAGGTTTCAACGTGTGTATAACTCAGAATCAAGGTTACTTACCATCTACCCATAAGGATCACCTTACGCGTAGCATGTTATGCGTAAGAGAAATCTTACGCGTAACATTTACGCGTAAGGTTCTACATTGGGGACTACGCGTATCCTGTGAAGGATATGCGTAAACAGTTACCTCTACGCATAAGGTTGACTCTTACGAGTAAGCCCTACGCGTAAGGTTCCATATACGCTTACGCATAAGCTCTACGTATAAGGCCCTCTTTTCCTACGCGTAATATTTCTTACGCGTAAGTCAAGAACCTACGCATAACCTTACGTTACGCGTATAATCACTCATGTTTACGCATAAGCTTGCCATTTCAACGCCTAATCCTAGTATAACCTTAATTGTGAATTGTTACGCGTGCAAACTTGTAAATAAATAAATCATAACGCCACGAAACCAATAATGTCACTTATAAGCTTAAATGTTTAATAAGTTGTGAAAAATAAGTGAAAACATAGACTTTAAAACTTGAAGTTAATCAACTCACGAAACTTTTCACGACATCTTTGGACTATTGGACTAACAAGTGATATTGGACTCGTAACAATCATCGACATATCACATTCAATAATTAGACAATAAAACCATCTGTTGACTAACGTAATGTCTTTCGATATGTTGGTTCTTTTGGCTAAATATCTGTCAGATCATGACATGGATGCTCATATGCAAAACGTGGAAGCACCAAACGTTCTCACCGTTGAAGATATCTTCCCTAATGGCTATCCGATGAAGATAGGAAAGAACAACCTTCGTGTTGATTTTGATAGTCTCACCTGCTCAGAGTCTTCGTGTTTAATAGCTGTGGACATTCTGAAAAATCACCCTTATCAGAACATGCTTACCAATTCTGCTACAGTTCCGGAGATCTACATTCACCAGTTCTGGCATACAATGTGAAAGATCAAAGGTCAAAATGCTATGACGGTGACCCTCAACCACAAACAAGTCACCATCACACCAGCAGACTTAAGGGTTGTTCTTCTCATTCCTTTTATCGAGCCAACCGAATACAATGCCACACCAACTGAAGAGGCTGTTCTACAATTCATGATCGACACTAGTTATGAAGAAGCTTCAGGAGTAATCACAAAGCATTCATACGTGGATCTTAAGAATATTCCTCAGCCATGGAGAACCCTCTACATTATCATCACCAAATCCGTTTCTGGACGTGATAGTAGTTATGAGCATCCCAAGCTCATGGAACTACAGATCTTTTGGGCGTTGGTCAACATGAAACACATTGAAGTTGAAGCTCTGATATGGGACGACATGATGTCATTCCTCAAAAAGCTTGGCTCAAAGATCCCATATATCAGATATACCAAACTGTTGATCCAACGAGCTCTAGGGTATAATCCTGATATCCCCTTGAGAACCAATGACCCCAACAATCACTCCATGTTGTATGAGCCTACACTCACAGTCAGATTTAAGGAATCTACAACAAAGAAACAGGGTGCATTGTTGCCAGATCACCTTCTAACTGACGCAGTCAAACAACTCTATTCATACAAAAGGTATCTGGTAGCGGTTGATGAAGGCAAAGTAGGTTTTCTGGATGAAAAGTCCTCCGGTACACCTACTAGGAAAACCAGGAGAGGCAGTGCAGGAAGTGTTACAAGCACTGAGAGTCGGCGAAAGTTTCCTAAGAGATCACATATTCTCAAAAGGAAAGTTCCATCTAAGGAAGCTATTCCAATTCCTATTCCCAAGTCTGAACCGCAACAAAAGCTACTGGATGAAAGCTCTGAGGAAACTGAATCAGACGAAGAGGTAACCTACTCTGAAACTGAAATCGATGATACTCCAACAGTAGCTAAACCTCCCAGTCCAATAGCTGATACAGGAAAAGGGAAAACTCATGTGCTTGAGCAAGATAAGGAAAGTTCTGAAGAAGAACCATTTGATGAGGAAAAAGACTATCAAAAGAAGTTGAAGAACCTCAGACTAAAATATCTTGCCGATGAATTCATAAAGCATCAAACTCATGGCCCCGGAGGGTCAAGTGGTGGAACTCAAGCCACACCAGTTTCCGATGCGGTTAATCAGCCCGATAAGGGAACTGGTACCACCACCACCCACGAACAACAATAAAGGCAGATTGAGGATTCCATCAACTTTGACATGGAGGAACCAGACACGGAAAAGACTGAGAAAACTTCTGGTGATGATACTAAGGCTGATGAAACGGCTAAGTCTGGAAATGATGAAGATTCTGATTATGATGATTTTCTTCTAGACAGTCCCACACGCTCCAAGGAGGAAACTTCTGAGCCACCAAAGGACCCGAAGTCACCTCACGTCTCCTCATCATCAGGCTCGTCTTCTCACTCATCACCTCCACCATCCAAAGGAACAACCAGATCCACATCTAAATCAGTGAAGAAACCAATAGACTCTTGGATATCTCGGGCTAAAACAAAGATTGCAAAATCTGTCAAGCAAGTTAGGAAGAAAGACGCAATCAACAAAAAGCTTAATCAACTCGCTGACAGAGTCATTCTTCTTCATGACGAGATAGACAAGATGTCTAGTGAAAGGGAGTACGTCTAGAAGTTCATGAAACGTGATCTTCAAGGGGAAATGAACGAGATGATCAAGGCATATAATCACAAGTTCCTTCTCGACACCGTTCCTGGAGTTACAAGGGAGATGTTTACCAGACAACTATATCCAAATCTCATGAAATTGGTCAAGCAAACAATGCAATCCACTCCGGTAACAATGACGATCAATCCATTGGAGCCTGCAGTTCTCTCTGATGCAGAGTTGATTTCCAAGCTTGTGCTACAAATGTCTCAATGATCTGCAACTTTCACCTCTGACGAAGGTAAACTTTTTGAGGCATTACTGGAATATCAACTCAAGACTTCATTCAAGGAGCAAGCTGAAAGGCCTAAGCGTCCAAGAGACGATGATGATAAGGATAAAGATAAAGATAAAGAGCCTAAACGCCTGAAGAAAACTGGTGAATCATCCTCCATGCCACCTCCACCCCAAAGGACTCCAGCTCAACAACGATATCCTCCACGCTCTTCTGCTGACAAACCTCAGGACTCTGAGTCACCACCCCAGACAAAGAAAACCGGTGATTATTTCAAATACACTGGTGGTGACGATGAGGAAGTTCCTAAGCCCCAACAACAACCCACCTCTCCCGCTTCATCAAAGCAACCAGCATTCTCATCTAGGCCAAAGAAGAAGAAGAAAACGCCTAAGGCTGATGTCGTCTCATGGCTAGACGAAGATGACACAAAGTATGAATGGTTCTCTACACTAGTTGATGCTACTCCCGCTCAAACTGATGATCAAGATATGGTAGAAGGTCGTACGTTGGAGCATGCTAAGTTACTGCAAGAAGAGTTCCGAGTGAAGAAGATGACAAAATCAGAGTTGAGACGCATCAAGAATGAAGCCTTTCAACTACTCAAAGACAGCTCGTAAAGTGCTATTGAAGTGGAATATCACCTTGAAAACATAGCACGAGCCATGTCTAACAACATTGATTGGCTCAACCCTGAAGCAAACATCAACTTCACCAGAAGAGACAAGGCTCCATACTACACCGACTGGTCTAGACCTCTACCAACGATTGGCCAACCAGATCAACCTAAGATTCCATTCCGCTACTTCTTCAACAATGACTTGGAATTTCTTCTACATGGTAGCGATGGTTCAAAGAAATACGCTACATCACTTACACTTCCGTTCCCGGCAGCCATATACTCCAACTGCATAGCCATCGAGGAAAAGGCTACTCACATGTTTTCTAACAGTGTGGAACAGTATGACATTGATGCAATGTATGGGATTCACCATTGGCCGGAACGCCGAAGAATCTACTACAAAAGATGCCAGGTTCGAAAGTCTAAACATGAAGTGTACAGTGATAAAGGGATCGTTGCTGTTAAGCATGTAGCTCTTTCGTCTAAATGGGACTACACTTTCCTCCAGAAAATCGTGGTCAAAAGACAAGACGAAAGGGAATATGATTTCTGTGAAGCGGACTTTCAGACTTTGTCTCTCAACGACATTGAAGATCTGTATCTTGCCAAGGTATAGGGAAGAATGAGACATTTCTCGACTGAAATCCAACGTGAATACATCAAGTCCCTGCTCATCTTCATCAGAAGCATAGTGATCCAGGAACATGTAGAAGATTTACAACTTGTTGTTGAATCGTATCAGACACGTGTCAACCTCACAGACCTCAGCTAGAACTTCCTGACATCAACCAGCTTCCACAATACACTCTCATCATCAAACCGTTTGGAGTCGTTTACCGCAGTGAACTACAACGCAACTGCTTGATGGCGTGTAGAGATCTTCATAAGTTTGGGGATCACACACTGAAGAAAGTCAGGGACGTCTTGGCTTATAGGTTGAAGGCGATACATGAAGGCATTGGGTTACCAAAGCGATGGAATTCTCAGGAGAGGCGAGATGTTAAGAGGATAATCACTCGGATCGATGAAAGGTTGTACAGAAAGGACCAGTTCAGAACTCTGGAGAGCTTCGTAGGTGGTCGTCCCAGGATTACTCTCACAGGCTATCAACGCCCTGTTCGCATTCCTAGAAATATTGCTGGACTACCTGGTACCCCTTAATCTGTTTCATTTTCTATATTGATTTGGATGTGTGATTATTTAAATGACAATGGTTTGTGCACATATAACAGTGTACAACCCGTTCTTGTAATGAAAGGACCCAGTGGTACGCTTCAGTGCCACAATCCTTATAAAAGGAGTGAAATCTTCTTACTTTTGAGTAAAACTTATCAAACCTTTCACTTTTAAAAGATTTTGCTCAAAAGAACAAGTACTTCCCCTTATGATTTTCAAAACCTCAAAAGTTTATATCACTTGTTTAGGGAGAGTATTTGATTTAAAACTTTGTTCACAAATTGTTCTTCGTGATAATCTTCCCACAAAACTCGAAATGGTCATATTCAATATCAAAATTTCATCAAAAATAACATTTATATGCCATTCTTGAGGGGGAGAAAAATTATGTGATAAGAAATATGTTGTGAAATTGCAAATGAATCATTGAGCTACAGACTTAACCAATGAATTGACGAGATCTTAAAGGTTAGTAACTCGAAAAGACTTGTCCGGGACGGGTAATAATTTCAAGCTAGTTCGCTAGTGATGTAAAAGTGTCTCGAAAAGGACTTGTCCGAGTAGAATGTACCATTCGAGAAACTCTTGGTAGACATGAACTTTGATGGGTTTGACAACCTTTCATGGCTTGTCCACACCTTCAAGATAGTTATTAGAGCTAGTTGTCACCTAAAAGCTGACAATGTAACTCTTTAACTATGCAACGTAATCGTGTCTCGCGGGGGATTGTCTATCTTGAGTTGATCAATTCAAAAGTGCGCGCTCTTCTCTCACAGTGCAAATTTCTGCAAAAATACTTAAGCACGTGTGGAGGGGGAGTATTAATGCAAAGTCTTAAACTCTCAATAGTGGAATTAAATGTTTGTACTCATAACCACTTTGAGAGATTTTTCATGAAAATGGTTTTATGGCAACATAGGTTAGTCATAGAGTTATAAGGTGATTAAGGTTAGGAATAACCGTCCTATGATCCGCCAGAGCCGGAGGGATCTACCCAAGGACAGTACCAATAGTTAGAATTAGAAGTCCTTAGGTATGATTATAAAAAGGAGAAAATGAGAATCGGAGAAAGAAGGAGTTAAAGAATTAAAAAGAAAAGCAAAGAAAAGGGTGAATAGAAATAGCCCTCCAGATTATTCAACTTAGGGAAGACACCGGGTTCAATTCATATGCTACTGGTTGTCATTTGATGACACCGGTATTGAAGATCAAAGTCGTCATGGACCCAGTGACGCATGAACTAAACCTTCTTAGCCACTCAAGTTTCTCTCAACAGAAGCTTGTTTCATTCTCACAGGGAACCCTACGTAAACTATCGGCTTTTCTCTTAGAGATTGCTGGTATTGAAGAAGGAGACCCTCTCCTTAGTCACCGCTCAGGATAACCAAAGCGCACTATTGAGTCTAGAGCCACGAGATTTATCAAAAGATCTCTTAGGTACACTTGACATTTTATCATTTGTCGTTCAACAATAAGGACGCAAGTGATACTTTATCGTGTCCTTCACAGATCTAAGTAATCTGTCGAGAACATTTATGAGAGGTTCACACATGTGATCCTCAGTGATTGAATGGAAACTCCTGCCAGGGTCAACATCAAACAGCCCTGACAGCAGGTCACTTCGGTAACTCCCCACGGATTACGCTTAGTGTGTCTCAAAACGGTCTACAGTCGTGAGATGATGCTTCGGTGTACCTCAGCGACTCATCTGAATTGTAGGTGTACTTCGATACATCGCGTTATCTCACTTGTGGGACTCCAGTTCAGGAATAGCCTTTGTGAGATTTAGAGTTGTGTTTTCACACTATGCTGTTAACATTCTCGAAGTTCAAACTTGTAAGTGCTGGAATGCGTTTATCACTAACCATTCTTATGTTTTCTTCTTATGGAAGCTCTGGAGCGGACTGATCATGCAGGTTCTTCACATGCTCATACCAACAACATCACTAATGGAAGTTCTCTCAAAGAATCTACAAAGTTTAAAGACTAAGAGAACTACACCAGTACTGAAATCCAACGTTAAAGAGTGTGTGCGCATGTTAAAGAAAGACGTGGAGACACTGGAGCAACGAAGCTGACCTGATGCAGACAACAACAACATACTATCACTACCATCACAAAGAACAAAGATAAAAGAACAAAGAAAATGATGACGTCAAAGCATAACTTTTCAAAGGAAACAATTTCTCTACACTGGGGAGATTGTTCGAATCAAGGCACTTCTTCTCGCAAGAAAGAAGAATGTCAGAAGACGTCAAAGCTACTATTACACCAGCACCTTCAATGTTTATATCATAAATCACTAACACTTAGGGGGAGATTGTTGGAATCACTCCTAAACTATATTTCAAGTGTTAGTAATTAACATGTAATAGTTAGCTTAATATGGCTTTTATGTTAGTAATCATGCCAAGGCTTATGTAGAAAGCCCATGAGCCTTGGCCCAAGCCCATAAGAAGGAAAGGTTGCTAGAAGTGTTGCCCTAGCTCCTTGCCCTATAAATACTCTTGTATAACCCTAACTTGAGGGTTGGTTGTTCAATTCACTCATTTCCTACGCATAACTCTTCATTCATTCTTACGTGTTTGTGTGTGTTTTGTTCAACCGATCATCTTATCTTTCTTTCTTACATATTGATGCTTGTGTTATGAATATGGGAAACTAACAAGGATTAGTACATATTGATGCTTGTGTTACATATTCTAAAGATCACCATTGCTCTGCTTGTGAACAAGGGAAAAGCACTTGTGCTCATTTTCCTTCAAAGGTGGAACACAGCTCTCAGCATGTGCTTCATCTTCTTCACATGGATTTGTGTGGCCCGATGCGCGTACAAACGATTAATGGCAAACGCTACATCTTGGTAATTGTTGATGACTACTCACGATGGACTTGGGTCTACTTTCTTCGAAGCAAAGATCAAGCTCCACAGATGATCATCACCTTTCTCACGAAAATTCAAGTTCAGCTCCGGAACACCGTCCGCCAAATCAGAACAGACAAAGGAACTGAATTTGTGAACCAAACTCTTCGAGAATTTTATGAGAAAGTAGGAATTGAGCATCAGACATCTATTGCACGTACACTAGAACAAAACGGAGTTGTTGAAAGACGAAACCGTACGTTAGTGGAAGCTGCAAGAACAATGTTAATCAATGCTAAACTTCCAGATTACTTGTGGGTAGAAGTTGTATCAACTGCATGCTACACTCAGAATCGTTCAATGATTACAAAACGCCACAACAAAACACCTTTTGAGCATATCCACAACAGAAAACCGAATCTAAAACACTTTCATGTATTTGGATCCCTCTGCTACCCAAATAATGATCGTGATGACTTTGGAAAGCTCAAAGCCAAAGCTGACATTGGAGTCTTTATTGGATACTATGAGAATTTTAAAGGTTACCGTATCTGGAATCGTCGTACAAAGCAGGTTATGGAAACGATTCATGCTAATTTCGATGAGCTTTTAGATACGGCTTCTGAGCATAACTGCTTGGAACCCGGTCACAACCGTTTAAACTTCCCTCAAACCCCATCATCAGCTGAACCAAGCTCCCAGCTTACTCGTCAACAAATGGAAAAGCTATTTGCTCCGCTGTTTAGTGATGATATTGATGATCGTGCTCCAGGTGTATCCGATGTTTCCGCTGCTCAACCTGATCATATTCGAATACCTGATACACCTGCAACAAAAACTAATGTTGAAGACGCACCACCAGTTGACTCTACAACAACAGTTGAACTAACTGCATCTAACGACACTGAACCAGCTGATGATGTTCTTAATGAAGTACCACCACCTGCAGATTTTGATCCAAATGCGTTCTTTAACCCGTTTGCTAATGAAACTGCTGCACCTGATGTTGCAGAATCATCTACAAGCTATTTAAATCCTCAAAATCTGCACAATGTATACCAACATTAACCCTCGACACATCGTTGGACAAAAGACCATCCCTTTGAGAACATTATTGGTAACCCAAATCAACCAGTCGTAACAAGTCAACGTCTTAACACAGATGGTGAACATTGCATTTATGCACTCACTGTCTGCCAATCTGAACCTAAAAACATTAAAGACACAATGACAAAAGACAACTGGATTGAATCCATGCAAGAAGAACTCAACCAATTCAAACGTCTTAAAGTATGGAAACTAGTTGCAAAACCAACAGGGGTCTACGTCATTGGTCTCAAATGGATTTGGAAGAACAAATTGGATGCTGAAGGGAACGTAATCAGAAACAAGTCACGTCTGGTGGCTAAGGGTTATAGACAGGAAGAGGGTATTGACTTTGAAGAATCATTCGCTCTGGTTGCTCGTCTTGAGGCTGTTCGGATCTTTCTCGCGTTCGCCGCTCATATGAACATAACGGTCTTTCAGATGGACGTCAAAACTGCTTTTCTGAATGGTCAACTGAAAGAAATGGTTTATGTCAGCCAGCCAGAAGGATTAGTTGATCCCGAGTTCCCGAACCATGTCTACAAACTGAAAAAAGCTCTGTACGGACTCAAACAAGCTCCTCGGGCATGGTACGATAAGTTATCATCCTTCCTCATTGCCAATAAATTTACCAAAGGTTCGGTCGACCCAACTCTTTTCATACAATATCACGGGGCACATATCTTAATTGTTCAAATTTACGTGGATGACATCATTTTTGGGTCAACACATAAAAAGTACTCAATCGCTTTTGCAAAACTAATGAAGAAACATTTTGAAATGTCCATGATGGGTGAACTTACGTTCTTTCTAGGACTACAAGTTCATCAATCACCCCGTGGTATTTTCTTGAGTCAGACCAAATATGCCCTTGAACTGTTAAACAAATTTGGAATGCAAAACTGTGACACCTATGCCACACCAATGGCCCATACCAAGAAGCTAGACGCTGATTTACATGGGAAATTGGTGGACCCTACCAAATACCGTAGTATCATTGGGTCTCTCATGTATCTAACAGCTAGCAGACCTGATATTGTTTTTGCCATATATCGCTGCTCCCGTTATCAGTCGAGACCAACTGAAACCCACCTCTCAGAGGCTAAACGAATCCTCTGATACATCAAGGGAACCATAAATTTGGGGATCTGGTCTCCGAAGGATTCTGGTTTTGAACAAATAGCTTTTTCAGATGCTGATCACGCAGGATGTTTAGATTCACGGAAAAGTACTTCAGGAGCATTACAATTTCTTGGTGATAAACTGGTGTCATGGCAATCGAAGAAGCAGGATTGTACATCGCTGTCTTCAACAGAAGCAGAATATGTAGCCATGTCGGCGTGTTGTGCTCAAGTCATTTGGATGAGAATACAACTCAAAGACTACGGTTATCTATTTGAAAGAATCCCGATGTACTGTGATAATCGAAGTGCTATTGCGATCTCGTGCAACTCTGTTCAACATTCGAAATCAAAGCACATCGATCTTCGATATCATTTCATCAAGGACCACGTGGAACAGGGTACTATTGAATTATACTTTGTGGGTACTGAATACCAATTGGCAGATCTCCTCACCAAAGCCTTAGCTCCAGCTAGGTTTAATGAGTTGGTCCACCGGATTGGTATGCGGTGTTTGACTCAAGAGGAACTGGATGAACTCTTAAAACATTCTTAAAACCAGTCAAACACCAAAACCTCTTTTGTAAATATTTTTCAAAAACAAAATACAAAATTATAAAATCTGATAAAACAACAAAAATATTCTTTTATCTATATTTCTTTTAACATGGCAAGTACAACTCTTCCGTCAACACTCAAATCTTTCAAAATTCAGTATTTTTTTCGATCAAGTGTTAATGGGGAGAAAGCAAATATTTTTTCGGTTTATTAAAACCTTGTACTTGCATGTTGTCTCATCCCGGTGGTTTCTTTATTAATGGTGGTCACATTTCTGGTTTACTGACACTCCTCGGACTAAAATTTATAAAATTTCATTATTTCATAAGTCGAGGGGGAGTATCATCAAATTTCTTTCCAATTATCCTTCGTTTGGTAGCCAAAATGGAAGTTATGTACATGGGATGTAAATGGTAAAGGTGGAGGGACTAATGGGGTCAAAATGTCAAAGTGTTTTTAACAAAACACCTCTACCAAAAAATTACTTCACAGTTATTACAACATTTATTATTTCACCAACCTTATCCTACGCGTAAAATCCAACAATCAAATCCGTGTTTCTGATCATCTACTTGTAATTGTTAAAACGTTTCTTGTAATCATCTAATCATGGGTTTTAAATCGTTTCCTAAACCAACGGTTAGATTTTCATCTAGGTGTGATTTTGTGTTCTACGCATAAGCGTATGAACACATAATCATGTGTGAGTGTTTGTGGTTAAAATAGTTGTGTCAAAACGCTTGTTTAATCATAATGGTACCATTTTAGTCATCAATACTCACCCAGAAACTCTAATTGTTTGATTTTGAATATTAGGGTTTATGCGTAATTATAGGCGTTTTCAATAGTGAGTGTTTTGGTCAAAAAGATAGTTGTGATATGGTTTTTTCATGTTGAATTGATCATATCTAAGCTTAGAACTCACCCAGAAACACTAAATAGGCTTAAATTGGAAATTAGGGTTTATGTTCTTAAGAATTTGGTATTTTTATTGGCCTTGATTTTAATGTTATAACTTGGATAGAACAACTCACTATGCTTCTTAGACCTTACAGGACAAGTTTGGTGCAATTCCTATGGCTAGATAACTTACTCGTAATTCTTAGGCTTTAGGGTTTTAAGTTTTTACGCGTAACCAGTTTTTACGCTTAACTGAATGAATGTGTTTCCATGATTAGACCTGATAAGGATTGGATCTACGCATAACCTTACGTTTACGCGTAATATTTCTTACGCATAAGGCCCTCTTTTCCTACGCGTAATATTTCTTACGCGTAAGTCAAGAACCTACGCATAACCTTACGTTTACGCGTATAATCACTCCTGTTTACGCATAAGCTTGCCATTTCTACGCCTAAGCCTAGTATAACCTTAATTGTGAATTGTTACGCGTGCAAACTTGTAAATAAATAAATCATAACGCCACGAAACCAATAATGTCACTTATAAGCTTAAATGTTTAATAAGTTGTGAAAAATAAGTGAAAACATAGACTTTAAAACTTGAAGTTAATCAACTTACGAAAATTTTCACAGCATCTTTGGACTATTGGACTAACAAGTGATATTGGACTCGTAACAATCATCGACATATCACATTCAATAATTAGACAATAAAACCATCTGTTGACTAACGTAATGTATTTCGATATGTTGGTTCTTTTGGCAAAATATCTTTTAGATCACGACATGGAGGCTCAAATGCAAAACGTGGAAGCGCCAAACGTTCTCACCGTTGAAGATATCTTCCCTAATGGCTATCCGATGAAGATAGGAAAGAACAACCTTCGTGTTGATTTTGATAGTCTCACCTGCTCAGAGTCTTCGTGTTTAATAGCTGTGGACATTCTGAAAAATCACCCTTATCAGAACATGCTTACCAGTTATGCTACAGTTCCGGAGATCTACATTCACCAGTTCTGGCATACAATGTGAAAGATCAAAGGTCAAAATGATGTGACGGTGACGCTCAACCACAACCAAGTCACCATCACACCAACAGACTTAAGGGTTGTTCTTCTCATTCCTGTTATCGAGCCAACCGAATACAATGGCACACCAACTGAAGAGGCTGTTCTACAATTCATGATCGACATTGGTTATGACGAAGCTTCAGGAGTAATCACAAAGCATTCATACGTGGATCTTAAGAATATTCCTCAGCCATGGAGAACCCTCTACATTATCATCACCAAATCCGTTTCTGGACGTGATAGTGGTTACGAGCATCCCAAGCTCATGGAACTAAAGATCTTTTGGGCGTTGGTCAACATGAAACACATTGAAGTTGAAGCTCTGATATGGGACGACATGATGTCATTCCGCAAAAAGCTTGGCTCCAAGATCCCATATATCAGATATACCAAACTGTTGATCCAACGAGCTCTAGGGTATAATCCTGATATCCCCTTGAGACCCAATGACCCCAACAATCACTCCATGTTGTATGAGCCTACACTCACAGTCAGATTTAAGGAATCTACAACAAAGAAACAGGGTGCATTGTTGCCAGATCACCTTCTAACAAAACAACTCTATTCATACAAAAGGTATCTGGTAGCGGTTGATGAAGGCAAAGTAGGTTTTCTTGATGAAAAGTCCTCCGGTACACCTACTAGGAAAACCAGGAGAGGCAGTGCAGGAAGTGTTACAAGCACTGAGAGTCGGCGAAAGTTTCCTAAGAGATCACATATTCTCAAAAGGAAAGTTCCATCTAAGGAAGCTACTCCTATCCCTATTCCCAAGCCTGAACCGCAACAAAAGCTACTGGATGAAAGCTATGAGGAAACTGAATCAGACGAAGAGGTCACCTACTCTGAAACTGCAATCGATGACACTCCAACAGTAGCTAAACCTCCCAGTCCAATAGCTAAAAAAGGAAAAGGAAAAACTCCTATGCTTGAGCATGATAAGGAAAGTTCTGAAGAAGAACCATTTGATGAAGAAAAAGACTATCGAAATAAGATGAAGAACCTCAGACTCAAATATCTTGCCGATGAATTTGTAAAGGATCAAACTCGTAGTCCTGGAGGATCAAGTGGTGGAACTCAAGCCACACCAGTTTCCGATGCGGTTAATCAACCCGATAAGGGAACTGGTACCACCACCACCCACGAACAACAACAAAGGCAGATTGAGGATTCCATCAACTTTGACATAGAGGAACCAGACACGGAAAAGACTGCGAAAACTTTTGGTGATAATACTAAGGCTGATGAAACGGCTAAGTCTGGAAATGATGATGATGATGATCTTGATTATGATACTTTTCTTCTAGACAGTCCCGCACGCTCCAAGGAGGAAACCTCTGAGCCACCAAATGACCCAGAGCCACCTCACGACTCCTCATCATCAGACTCGTCTTCTTACTCTTCACCTCCACCATCCAAAGGCACAACCAGATCCATATCTAAATCTGTGAAGAAACCAACAGACTCTTGGTTATCCCGTGCTAAAACAAGGATTGTTAAAGCTGTTAAGCAAGTTAGGAAGAAAGACGTGCTCAACAAAAAGCTAAATCAACTCGCTGACAACATCAATTTTGTTCATGCCGAGATAGACAAGATGTCTAGTGAAAGGGAGTACGTCCAGAAGTTCATGCAACGTGATCTTCAAGGGGAAATGAACGAGATGATCAAGGGATATACTCACAAGTTCCTTTTAGACACCGTTCCTGGAGTTACAAGGGAGATGTTTACCAGACAGCTCTATCCAAATCTCATGAAATTGGTCAAGCAAACAATGATATCCACTCCGGTTACAATGACGATCAATCTAATGGAGCCTGCAGTTGTCTCTGATGCAGAGTTGATTTCCAAGCTGGTGCTATAAATGAGTAAACGATCTGCAACTTTCACCTCTGATGAAGGTAAACTTTTTGAGGCATTACTGGAATATCAACTCAAGACTTCATGCAAGGAGCAAGCTGAAAGGCCTAAGCGTCCAAGAGACGATGATGATAAGGATAAAGATAAAGATAAAGAGCCTAAACGCCCAAAGAAAACGGGTGAATCATCCTCCATGCCACCTCCACCCCAAATCCGGGATTAGTACAAGTTTAAGTAACAAATCTGGGGAATTTCACTTCATGATCAAGTTTGGCATATCAGGTTTACTTCTCCATGTTGTCAGCTGACAGAAAGCATGAATGATGTTTTTACCAATGTGTTTATTGGATGGTTGATGATATTGTTGATGTTGGATAAAGAATCGTTGATGAACCGCTGCATGTTCCCCTAAAACAGATATTCGCCGAAATCAAAGTTGTCATAACACATTCAAACTAACATTGTTTACGGTTTTGTCTTGATTTTGTAAAATCCCGCGAAAGAATCTATTTCTCGGTTTAAATCATAGACTTGTAAAATCCCGTGACAATGGAAACATCCTGGTAATTGTAAAGTGCATTTCCGGATCTATCTTACGGTTTATTCTTGGTTTTGTAAAGTCCCGCGAAAGAAACTATTTCTCGGTTTAAACCATAGAGTTGTAAAATCCCGTAATGATGGAACCATCTTGGAGAAAGGAAAGTGTATTTCGGGATCTTATTTGATACTGGTGCTACGGTTTCTGTTTCAAAGAAGTGATAAAAAGGTGTACTTCATGAATTGGTTGTGTGTTTGGATATTCATCATGGCAGTTTGGTTATTACATGGTTTTACGGGGTTATGTGCTTTTAACCATGGTTGGGATGAAACCATTATCATAGTTCACTAAAAACGTAAATGGGGGCTAGATTTGAGCTTTTAACCAGAAGATGTGACAACGGCATTAATTCAGTATTATTTATTCTAGGTTGAAGTGAAATATCACGGGCGAGTGTACTTAGTATCTGAAGGTATCAGGGATGGTTGGATGAAGATTCTTCAAGCTCCGGAAATCTAGTTATTGTTGGGTGACTTTTTCCTTTTCTTTTACCACTTGGGGGAATTGGGCTCTTATCACCTCAAAATAACTATCACTTTAAGGAGTTACATTGTAGTGCTTTTCAAGAGGTGATGTACGTCTTATACTTGATGGTTGGTTGGATGAATAGTATAGAGTACTTAGAGATTCAATGGAGGATGAAGTCTCGGCACCGCTCTTTGTTACATATGTGCAAGCTTAAGTCACGAGTTCGGGTTAGCTTACTTTAGGGTCAAATTCATCATATTGGGTTTTCTCCATCAGCTGTCACGACAAAGAGCCTACTGAATGATAATGGGGAGAGATTATGACGTTTGAACATAACAGTTCAAGCCTCGTTCTCTAAAGAAAAGAAAAGTGTACGTTTCAGTGCGCTTTATCTTCTGAAGAAGAGAAATCTTCTTATGACGTTTGAACACAACAGTTCAAGCCTCGTTCCTCAAAGAAAAGAAATGTGTACGCTTCAGTGCGCATTATCTTCGGAAGAAGAGAAATCTTCTTATTATGACCATTCTCATCAACATGCTTCATGCTTTTTCCATGCGCTTCAGTCATCAAGTGAACCGAACTACTGATAATTACTCTTATTCCACTTGCTCAATATAATGAAGATGGCGACATCATGTGCTAATTTTGCGAGGGAGAAGTGTGAATAGAATACATTTGGATGATAATCACTTGTTTAATCAAGAATGGCATCTCCGTATGCAATTCTTGAGGGGGAGAAGAAGTGTGAATTTACTGCATGGTTGATTGATATCTGAGAATAAATGGTCAAATGGCTCCAAACTCATGTAAGAACCGAGCTTCGTCTTATCGGGTCATCTTCACATGAAGTTTTCTTCTAAGAGCCATTGGTTGACATCTTCACACGGGCTGATATGATTAATGACAAAGTGCTTCCAGTTGCGGGGCTGATTTCCTTGATGAACATCTTTCTGTTCTTGTTTGATTGGGAGGGATTTGAGTTAAGGGGATTTGCTATATACAAGTTAACGGGAATGCATTTGGTGAGTTGAAGATGTTGACTTTCTATTCCCCAAATGGAAAATCTAGAAGAAGGTCGAGTCTACAGTCAGTTCTACATTTTCTGTTGTATGTTAGAAGACTCAAAGACGAGTTGCATTTGATTATCAAAAGACTTCTTCTTATTCTGGGCATTTATTAAAAGATTGTCGGTTTAGGGGAGAGCACTAATTGGGGGAGAGTCAAATGTCGAATTTAATCCCCAATTAGACTTGCTCACGTATTTCTTCAGCAAGTTGATTCTCACAGATACATCTGAGCTTATGTTGTTCTTCTCAAAATATTTCAAGTATCTGTGCTTACAGCGTGCTGCTGATTCTGAAGTATCAAAACCAGCAAGGGGGAAGGAGACACGTATCTAAACGCGAGTTGATAAGGTTTTAAAAGGTACCATTTTGAGGGGTCGTTTTAACCCTTATTTGATCACTTTTGTATCTGTTATTGCTTAATATCGTTCCTTTTCACTTTTTAGGTCTCTTGAAGGCAAAATGCTGGAATGGCACTTATTTGGACGAAAAGGCGCGAATATACGAAGAAAATGGCAAAAGTCAGAATCGAGACACTCAAAGCTGCTGAAAACAGAAGGCGACGGCGTCAGGTGTTAATTGCGACGCCGTCGGAGGATTTTTGTGACGATACAGAAGCCAAAAACCCTATTTTCAAGTGACGACGTCGGGCTTTAAAAGAGTAGGCCGTCGCTACTCAGACGGCCTAGATGCAACCCAGACGACGTCAGAAGCTGAAAAGGACGGCGTCACAGACATAAGGTGACGCCGTCGCAAGGTTAACGTGGCCAAGATGAAACCCTAATGACGGCGACACGACGGCGTCACAAAACATAAGGTGACGCCGTCGCATATGTAATATTATATATAGAATCCAAATTTTTCAGTTTTAGGAGAGTCTTTTTGGAGTGAAAACCTAAAACCAAACCAAGGGTGTCTTGTACAGTATTTTAGGGTTCCAAACCCTATCTTACATCTAGATAAGTATTTACTTCATCAATTCAATTATGTCTTTGATTATTTGTGTGTATGCTTGCATGTTCTCCATGTCCGGCTAATTTATTTGTGTGTTTGCTTAGGGAGTATGAAACTTAATTATTAAATATTGATTGGTTGTTTCTTATCTTAGTTGATTAATGATCTAGTAATGCGATAGGTCATTCGTTGTGTACTTAATGCTTGATTCATCTTTGTGAACCTTAGAATATAATTACCTGAGTAGTTGTAAGTTAAACCATCCAAAGAGTGCCTTAGAGTAAGAGTTTATTATCCCTAGTGGGTTTTGTAGATGAGACCCTTTGGTAAGTTCAAAGAGTTAGGGAGAAACGCATACCCTACAACTTTAGACACACAACGCAACTAAGAATAAGGACGTGACAACTCAACCATCAATAGGAGATAATTAAGGAGTAGTAAAACCTAAGTAAACACATCTTTAAACTATCATACGAGCACACATTAATTAGACATAGACTACCACCACCTTAGTTTAGATAATTAGATAATAGTAGAGTAATCGGTAGAAATACCAACCCCCCAAATCCAATACCCGAGATTCGTACCTTTCAATTTCCTAAAAAAAACATAAAAAAGATAAAAAATAATCTTCCTCAACCTTAACCTTAGTATAGTAACTTCTCACTAGCATTCCTATTCCCCTAGAGAACGATATCAATACCCGTGGCTTACCCTAATACTACACTACAACGATTAGGTTCACTGCCTAGGGTGTTGAAAAACTTGCTCGACGAAAAGGAAGTTCCTTTGACCCCAAACGCGCTGCGTAAGCGTATCAAGTTTTTGGCGCCGCTGCCGGGGAATAGAATAGCTAGTTAGTAGTCCACCTCGTTTAGGTTCTTTGCTTGATTCCTATCAAGTAAATTTTTTCTCATTTTTAGCTTCCTCCTAGTCTATCCCCCTTCTTCGTGACCTTTGTTCGTAACACCCATCACTTTTCATCATGGAAGATGATAACCAACCACCACTCATCAACCCACCACCAAATGACCCGCCAAGAGCCCGTACTCTTGGTGAATACTCAAGACCAAGCCACCTAGGCTATAGGAACACCATTGAGCTTCCCGACCAAGCCCAAACTACGGCCCTGCGATCCGACACCATCCGGTTGGTGCAAAACGGATGTGCATTCCATGGACTTCGTTCCGAAGATCCAAATCAGCATCTGAGGGATTTCCTCAAAATTGTCGATTCCATCGACCTTGACGCTACTACTCAGGAGACCACGCGCCTGCGTCTCTTCCAATTCTCTCTACGGGACCAAGCTAGTAATTGGCTTGAGCGACTTCCCGCCGGCTCCATCTCAAGTTGGGATGATCTTACCTCTCGCTTCCTTGCTCAATTTTTCCCACCGGGGAGAACCACTAAGCTTAGAAATGACATCTTGATGTTCCAACAACGTCAAGGTGAATCTCTCTACGAAGCATGGACCCGATTCAAGGACTTACTTCATAAAGTCCCTCATCACGGCATTGATCTTTGGCTCCAAGTCCAAATCTTTTATGATCATGTCAACTTCCCCACTAAGCGATCCATTGACCAAGCGGCCGGTGGAAAACTTAGTGATCTCACCGCGGAAGAATCATGGGGTATAATAGAGGACCTTGCCCTCTACGACAACGAAAGTTGGGATGACCCCCGTGAGCTATCTAAAACCGTCAAGGCAATCTCCTTGCCTTCCATCAACTCACAACCTTCCGACCGTAGGATGATCGAACTTGAAGATCAAGTTAAATTCCTCATGAGTTCCTACGAAAATCCCAAGTCTTCACACCATGAGAACAAAGTTTCTTCCTCGTGCGAGCCGTTTTGTGATCCTCATAACACGCGCACTAGCACCCGATCCCCCGAACACGCTTCCGTTGACTACGTATCCTCGCGTATTAATGGAGCGGGAGGAAGATTCCCTACAACACCCGGACCTAGGAATTTCAATGAAACCCGTGAGGCATGGAAAAGCAAGCCCGACTTCTACTGGGGACAAACCAAAGAATTCACCTCTAATGATTTCTCATGGCCCCCACCTAACGGTCCTAACCAACAAAACATCGAAGGGATGTTGCAAAACCTAGTTGCATCCCAAGAACCCCAAATGGCTAAGCTCTCGGACCGCTTTAACCATCAACAAGCCGAGATGGATAGGAAGATAGACAACCTTTTGAAAGCCATAGCCAATAGTGATAGGAAGGTTAGTGCTATCTCAACTTCCGAACCTTCAGGTATAGAGATTAAGGATCCAAGCAAGCTAACTAAGCACGTTCAATTCGTCAATACCATCGCCTTAGTGAAACCTGATAGAACAGATGACGAAGAGGACCATACGCTTATGAATAATGAAACACCCGAGGAAGTAGATGAAGTAGACATTGACTATTTCAACAAATTTCCTACGGAAGAAGAACTATCTCGCCACCCTCACTTAGTGCGTGACCTCCGTCACATGTATGTTAGGAAAAGCCCTAGAATCAAGTTTGGGAACCCTTGGAATCTTAACATACCATGTTGCATAGGACACCTTTTTGTGGCAAAGGCCTACATTGATCGCAAATCCCCAATCAACATAATGACTAGCACTTACTACAATTGGATAATGAAGAAGCCTATCCCAACTAGACAAGACCCCGATAATCCTAGGGATAAGTGCAATTTTCTTGGTAGAGTTAAGGGATTGCCCGTCTATGTAGGTAGTTTCACATTCCCTACGGACTTCATAATTGTGGATGATACTAGCACGGCCATAGACTCTAGCTTGTCCCACGTTATTCTAGGAAAACCTTTCATAGAAAGCACCGGGATGACCTATGACCCCTCGTTAGGAGTAGTGCGATTCAAGGATGAGAACGCCGACATAGCTTACCAAATGCCGTTTAAGATTGAGAAGTTTTCATCACTCTCTAATGATGAAAAGGAACTTAAGCTGTCGGTCTATTACAGGAATGATAAGGATAGGGAAAAGGGAGTAGATTATGTTATGACTAAGATTTTTGGGTTCTATAAGGATTGTTTGAACTTAGGACCGAAATATAGGACCGAGTGGGGAGAGGACGAACTCTTAGAGAGGTGCATCATAGGACACTTCTACAACATGGAATCCCCCGGTAGAGACCGTCAAGAGGGCGGTAATGAGAAAACGTAGGGGCACGACTACGAGTCTAGCTACAAGACTCTTAAATAAAGAAAAGCGCTTCGTGGGAGGCAACCCATGCTTAATTGTTTGCTTGTTAGTGTCATATATCTTTTATTAATTGTTTATCCTCATGTTTAAATTTGTAAAAAATGCTTTATTTTGTTTTTAACCTCGTCTTAATTGCATATAAAGGTATTTTACATAAGGGATACGTGTAGGGAGGATTACACACGTTTTCAAAATAAACGTAAACATGAGAATAACAATTAACCAAAAGATATATATGTTTATTTGTTCGAGTCAAATGCTTGTATGGAGTCATAATGGATGTTTTTGCAGAAATTTTTCCAGATTCTAAAGATGTAAATTTTCCAGAATTTTTTTTTAGAAAATCGCAGAACAGTTTTTGTCAGGATAACCTGACGGCGTCAGGATTGCAACCTGACGGCGTCAGGAAGGAGTAAAAACATCAGATCACTTTTTCTCGTTTTCTGATCTACTTATAAATTTTTGGAATTTTCCAGGTCTTAATTTTCTTAGAAATTCTGTAAACATCCATTCCACAAGCATTATATCCTAGTTTAAATCGAGTCTTATATATATTATTACCGCCGATTTTACGCGAAGGTTTCGTTTGTTTTGTTCAAGTGTGCAGGTTTAGTTTGTCAAGAAGAAGTTACACAAGATTGGAAGGAGCTTTTCACGCAATAATTCTTCTTGGAAAGGATTTAACCACCACTTTACACGGATCCTACCGAGCTAATCAGGGGAGTATTAGTTTCTTTCGTTTTTGATTACCTTCTTTTATCATAACTTTGATACTTTCGGGGAACATTGGGGACAATGTTCAGTTTAAGTGTAGGGAGGGAAAATAAAACGGGAACTTTGAAACTATGCTTATCCTTGATTATTTGCTTTGTCCAATTGTGATTGTGTAATAAACCATGAGAAAATGTCGGTTAGGGTAATTTTGGCACCAAATTTAAAATTTTTCATGACATATAAGAGTGGGCCATTAGTCTTAACAAAAGCGTCTCACGGATAGGAAGTTATATGACTAGCACAAAAACCCTTTACCACCCAAATTCCACCCAAAATGTGAGGATCGCCCTTAGATTAGTAGGAATTAAAAGCATTCATCTTCAATGCTTAGAGTGTGAACCGGTAGTATATTAGATTCTAGAACTTGTTTTGTGATGCATTCCGAGATCGCAAGTGAGACTACACTTGTGTTGTTAGGAATAACTAAATGATAAGAGGCATTAGGATAACTCTTGTTTGATACCCGTAATATAATTACTTCTTCCACATCGGTTGAGTAATTCCCCCACACCCTTTGCGTTGTACTCATCTTTAGTACACGATACCCCTAGTTAACCCCTCAGAGCCTATCCTTTTCGCGGTTCTCGTGATGTTTCAATTTTTCCGGAATATCAATGAAGAGCATTGTTTACACCCCACCCCCAAATATACACCCAAATCGCCTTAGCCTACCCCTTATGCACTCACTTTTAGTGCAAATGTTTGTTATCACCCTTAACCCTTAGTTCAATTATCTGGTTGCTTGCATGAGTTGCTAAGTCGAGTCATATCCTTTGTATACAGTTTTGGGATGATTGGGATTCATGGGAAAAGTTAAAGTTTATGAAATGACGGGAAGGGAATGTTAAATTCAAATTCCCTTTGTTTGCGTAATAATGTACCCCAAGTGTTTTGATCTTTTCAATTCGGGTCAAATTAGTGTTAGAGTAATAAAAACTCAAGTGTAGGGATGTGCCTATAAATCCCTATCATTTTGAGGTTACCGTAGAGGATGGTGGAGTAAAAGTGTATGAAAAAAAAAATCGAAAAAAAAATAGAAAAAGAGAAAAAGAAAAAAATAGAGTGTTAAAAAAAAAAAAAAAAAAAAAAAAAAAATCGAAAAAAAAATAGAAAAAGAAAAAAAGAAAAAAATAGAGTGTAAAAAAAAATATATATATATATATATATATATATATATATATATATATATATATATATATATATATATACGGGCTACCATCCTACATCTATCTTTTAAATTTATGTTTGTTTATTTCCGTTACCTAGAGTTTTAGAGTGTCGAGTCTGGGCTTAGCAACGCCATTCTTCGTATGCATTTAACATAGAGATTTTTTGACTTGCCACCACTAAATAGCCTATCCCACCAAACCCTTGTTTCCCTACCGTAAGCCTAACATTACAACCCTTTAAAAGACCTCTTTGATAGTCTTTCCTAGGTGCTTACGCCAAAGCGATGGAGGTTTGATCTATTCTCAAGCCTATGGTAATCTATGTACTAGGACCGGTTAATGAGTGTTTATCTTCCATTTCCTATTTGTTATATTTCATATATACACCCGAGAGAGATGTGAGTATCCAAACACCCCATGTGAGGTGCTAGTATGTAATTTCCGTGCTTGTTATGACTTTTGCGGGGCTTATATGTGTTGTGGACCGTTTTAAATCAATGCTTCATGACCCCTAACTTATAAATTAATTGGCTAAAAGCACATTTGCTTGAGGACAAGCAAATAACAAGTGTAGGGATATTTGATAAGGTTTTAAAAGGTACCATTTTGAGGGGTCGTTTTAACCCTTATTTGATCACTTTTGTATCCGTTATTGCTTAATATCGTTCCTTTTCACTTTTTAGGTCTCTTGAAGGCAAAATGCTGGAATGGCACTTATTTGGACGAAAATGCGCGAATATACGAAGAAAATGGCCAAAGTCAGAATCGAGACACTCAAAGCTGCTGAAAACAGAAGGCGACGGCGTCAGGTGTTAATTGCGACGCCGTCGGAGGATTTTTGTGACGATACAGAAGCCAAAAACCCTATTTTCAAGTGACGACGTCGGGCTTTAAAAGAGTAGGCCGTCGCTACTCAGACGGCCTAGATGCAACCCAGACGACGTCAGAAGCTGAAAAGGATGGCGTCACAGACATAAGGTGACGCCGTCGCAAGGTTAACGTGGCCAAGATGAAACCCTAATGACGGCGACACGACGGCGTCACAAAACATAAGGTGACGCCGTCGCATATGTAATATTATATATAGAATCCGAATTTTTCAGTTTTAGGAGAGTCTTTTTGGAGTGAAAACCTAAAACCGAACCAAGGGTGTCTTGTACAGTATTTTAGGGTTCCAAACCCTATCTTACATCAAGATAAGTATTTACTTCATCAATTCAATTATGTCTTTGATTATTTGTGTGTATGCTTGCATGTTCTCCATGTCCGGCTAATTTATTTGTGTGTTTGCTTAGGGAGTATGAAACTTAATTATTAAATATTGATTGGTTGTTTCTTATCTTAGTTGATTAATGATCTAGTAATGCGATAGGTCATTTGTTGTATACTTAATGCTTGATTCATCTTTGTGAACCTTAGAATATAATTACCTGAGTAGTTGTAAGCTAAACCATCCAAAGAGTGCCTTAGAGTAAGAGTTTATTATCCCTAGTGGGTTTTGTAGACGAGACCCTTTGGTAAGTTCAAAGAGTTAGGGAGAAACGCATACCCTACAACTTTAGACACACAACGCAACTAAGAATAAGGACGTGACAACTCAACCATCAATAGGAGATAATTAAGGAGTAGTAAAACCTAAGTAAACACATCTTTAAACTATCATACGAGCACACATTAAATAGACATAGACTACCACCACCTTAGTTTAGATAATTAGATAATAGTAGAGTAATCGGTAGAAATACCAACCCCCCAAATCCAATACCCGAGATTCGTACCTTTAAATTTCCTAAAAAAAACATAAAAAAAATAAAAAAATAATCTTCCTCAACCTTAACCTTAGCATAGTAACTTCTCACTAGCATTCCTATTCCCCTAGAGAACGATATCAATACCCGTGGCTTACCCTAATACTACACTACAACGATTAGGTTCACTGCCTAGGGTGTTGAAAAACTTGCTCGACGAAAAGGAAGTTCCTTTGACCCCGAACACGCTGCGTAAGCGTATCATGAGTAATCTTTATGAGCTTAATACTTCTAAGTGATTGAAGATATCCTGGTAAGACTATTGTCATTACTTCAGAGAAACTCAAGGTTTGACTCATGGCGTTTAGTGCTCTTATTCCAACTATGTGGGGGAAGAGATGGAAGAGTTAGTTTCTGAAGATGAAAGAGGTACACAAGTGTGTGATGATTTTGATGTTATCGCAATCATCAGGGGAGAGAGAATTGTGTACATTGGGGGCGCTCAGCTGTCTCACTTGAGAGCTTAATCAGTGATTCAAAGATATAATCACTTATTCCAGAGTTGACGTCCGCAGAGATAGTCATCCGCAGAGATAATCAATGATTCGGCCTGCTTCTTCAATGTTATCGGTTATTCTCTCTTTGGGCATTCGGGTACTTCGGGTTCTTGAGCTTCATACACTATCGTCAGGGGAGAGAAAAGTATACATCAGGGTTATTCTTTGGCTATTGGACTTAATCTGCTACTTCGATGGTATAAGTTTCTCTGTCTTCGGGTATATGTGTATTCGGGTTCGTGAGCTCTAGTCTAAAAGACTGACTGCATCAATTCATCTACTTGGGGAAAGTGGTCTCTTAACACCTTTTGGAATGGATTGCTTCAGCTTCAGTGGAAAAGGAACTTGAGAAGATTATTTAAATGTGGGATGATACGTTGTTGTTGTTCATTTGGATGATATAACCTCGAACGAAGAATCACGACGATTATTCTTAAAAGGAGCAGCAAGATCGATGATAATGGTGTGCTTCTTCGTACACCTGGCTAAGGGAAGCTTGAAAGAAAGCTTTGAATCTGCTCAGCTAAAGGATTTTCGGTTTGGGGGGAAGCTGCCAAAGTCTCTCATTCTTAAAGGCTATATTTCTTCTTTTCAAAAGCTTCGGAAGCTTTGGTGGTGGACGTTTAAGAGATGATGATTTCTATCTTCTACAATGGGGCTGCTCGATATCCTTATCTTGGTACTCGTATCATCATCTTCTTAAATTATATCATATGCTCTATCTTTGTAAATATTTATTAAAAAGCAAAATACACAAATATAAAACCAGTAAAAGAAAATAGAAAAATATAAAACCAACAAAAACCCATAAAAATTAGAAAATTTGAAAAATACCAAAAATATGTTTTTCTCAAGACATATCTTCTGGTATCGATAACATCTGCGGTCTTAGAAATATCATTCAACAATGGCACGGGACCATAGATGAAGTTCGAGCAGAAGGTGTAAATATTTCTTTTTCCAAAACATGTCAAAAAAATGGCTTGCAGTTATTTCAGACTGTGGCCCGTGCTTAAAACTATGGCTTGCTATTATTTCCGATAGCAACCCGCTCTTCAAGGAAGGAAAGTGCTGCGCTAAACCAATTTTCAAAATATTTCGTGCACTTATCCTAAAACAAAATGAGGAAAGTATGTCGAAGGACTGCTGTTCCTACTCAAATATTTTTCCTTCAAAAATTCTTCAGAAAAATATTTGTTTTAACAGAATGGTGGTAAATGAGTTGCTTTAAAAACAATCAGATTCAGAATTTTTATAAAATTTGCAAACTCAATCAATGACTTCAGCGCTTTTAAAATCTTCAGAAAATGAGTCATTGATTGAGGGGGAGAATGTTTTCAAATTTATATCATCTATCAGACTTATCTAATTATCCTAAATGCTTAACTGAAAAATGATGTTAACCTACGTTGAAGGACTAGGTGCCTAGGATATGATTGTTAGGATTAGATGATTAAAGTTTGATAAACACATTATTCCCATACCTTTTATGATATGATTGATATGTTGGATTGACTTTTATTAGTCGATTGCTATTTGGGTGTTGTCGACCACCATATATCTGTATGTATGTCCACTAACGAATGCAGGTATATTGGTATATAAGAATGTTCCCAATCCGGATCCCACAATTGAAGATGATTAGATGCCGCAAGGAAAGGGTAACTATATCTTGGGTTGACAAATGAAGAAACGGAGCTTAATTTGACTTCTATGGAGAGTTGGCATGGAAAAATGCAATATAAGAGGTCTCATTGCATCAGCAGATGGTTTTCTTCATCATCAAATGAAGAAACGGAGCTTAATTGGACCTCTATGAAGAGTTGGCATGACAAACCAACATCAGAAGTCTCACTGCATCATCAGATGGTTTTCTTCCAAACCTACAGCAACATCAACAGACGTAGCTCAACCACCTAACGTATCTTGTGCAGGGATAACAGTGATGATACCATTTTTCTAAAACTTTGAAAAATATTGTCTTGAAAATGGAAAAATATTGTTTTGAAAATAAATTGGATTCAAAGTTTTGAAATCAACCGGACTTTATTCTGTCAAATCTTAAGTGATTTCAAATTAAATATTTTCAAACGATATTTCATCTATCAAGTCCGTTTGTACGTTAAAATGTGGTGATCTAAAGATTTAATGTTATGTCATGGTATGATTTTCTTTAAAACTCAATGATCTGTCAAAATGAAATTTTTTCTGTTCTTGTTTGATTGTGAAATTGTTTTATTTTACTTAAAGATCTCTTAAAACAATCATACCTGACACTAACAATCTTTAATGTCTTAAAATGGTCCCTATCTGTCATTTTTCAAAATCAAATCTTGCCACGTTTTTCCCCAAAATTTTCTAAATGATTTAAATCAATCGGGGATCCAAAATCTCAATTGGTTTGAAATTTTTGATCGGGGAGAGATCGTGATTTAAATCTCAAATCGGTTTTAAAAGGGTGATTGTTTCTAAAGCACTCCTTCCTTCATGTGCCAAACGATTTTGAAATACATAATGCACATGATTGTGGAGGAGCATTTAACCTAAAACCAGAAGAGTATTTAAACAAGGCCACATATTCTTCCATGTTTTCCAAACCTTATTAAATCACTTGGGATCTAAAATCTCAAAGGGTTTGATATTTTTGATCGGGGGAGAATTTGTGATTTAATATGAAATTTAATAAAGATGATCGTTTTGATTCAAAGTGCAAGTTCTCTCTAATATGTGCCAAACTCTTTCGTATATCGATGCACATATTGAGGGGGAGTGAATGGTTTCTTAATGGCTTTTGTGATCGTGGATGTGCTTCAAAAGAACTCTTTCCTTTATGTGATAAAATAATTTCAAATATCCTATGCACATATTGAGGGGGAGAATTTACCAAGAAAATCAAATGGCTTTTTCCATGGAAATTGTGATCAAGAATTTATTTCAAAAGAACTCTTGCCTCCATGTGCTAAACAATTTGTAAAATCATATGCATATGTTGAGGGGGAGCATTTCTAAAAGATCAAAACAATTAAGGTACAAAATGCTTTGATATTATATCACAAGTACCTTGATTGATTTTCAAAATGATTTTTCAATTGGTTTCAAGAAGGAAAGAACAATACCAAAAGATCGACCAATTTACTTTATGCATGGTGTTATAAGGATGGTTAGGTTAGGTATTCGTTCCCATGATCCCGCCAGAGCCGGAGGGATCTACCCAGGGACAATCCACTAGATAGTGTAGAAGTCCTTAGGTATGATGAAAAAAGGAGAAAAGTGAGATATGGGAAGAGTGCGGACTGAGACAGAGCTAGTACTGGAATAAACCCAACAAGGTTCTAGTTATGAAGTCTCGGTAAGCACTGAAGGGGTTTAAGAATGAAAAAGAATTGAACGTGAAAAGGGTGAAAAGAAATAGCCCTCCAACAATTCAACCTTAGGGCAGTAACCGGGTTCAATACATATGCTACTGGTTGTTACTAAGATAACACTGGTATTGAAGACAAGACGTCATGGACCCAGTGACGCACTGCACTAACTTCCCAAGCTACTCAATTTCCTCTTAAAAGGGATTGTTTCATTCTCACGGGGAACTTACATAATCTATCGACTTTATCTTAAGGATTGTTGATATTGAAGAAGGAGACCCTCTCCCTAGTCTCCGGCATAGGAACCAAATGTGCACGATTGAGTCTAGAGCCAAGAGATCATCCACAATATCTCATTAGGACACAAAATTAATGAAGACTTGATGTTACACACAATGTGGAAAGTAAGAATATATTAAGAGTCCTACGCATTATCCTTGTGGTATTGCCAGAACATCCGAGTGATATGTAAAAATATTCACAATGAAGATGGAAATCCTTCTAGAGCCAATATCAAACAAGCTCTTGGTAGGTGACATGTGAGATATTTTCTAAAGATCAAACTTGTGACAACTGGGTAGAAATAATGAGGCGATTCACTCGTGAATCAACCTTGGTACAGGAAATGAATTGACGAATACTTTTGAAAAAAACTGTTCGATGTGCAAATCTTTTTTTCTTTAGCACATCGAATGTGTACCCATGTTTTCAAACACAAAAAGAATCTCTGATTGAAAAAATACTTTTGGAAAAACCGTTCGATGTGCAAATCTCTTCTTTTCACTAGCACATCGAATGTGTATTCGCTTTCAAATACAAAAGGTATTTTTTATTGAAATTTGATCTTTCTCAATAAAACCTTCATCGTATTGCAAAACTCTTTCTTCTAAGCAATACGCGATTGTTTTCAAATCAATTTTTCATCAATCAGTGAATCTCAATTCGCTAGTTCACTCACTCCATGTTGTCTTCTTTGAGACGTTCCGGTTTGAGAACAGCTAGAACAGCTGCGAAACCCTGTCAAGGAGATTATTCGGAATTATACCTGATCACAGGAAGTACTTGTACTGATCGACGGGGAACCGTGGGTCGTGTACCTCAATTAAACGAAAGTGATCAAAGACACTTTCGTGTGTTTTATTGCTAACTGTTGTTTGCAGGTACATTTGGACGGTTGCAGCTGATCAGAATTGAGAAGTCAATCCAAAGCCGCATACTCACAGCATCCACACTTAATTGAAGAAATCATGACTGGTGCATATCTACATAACCTGGCTCTGATATTTTTATACTATGCTTCTGCTACGCTGCTGCAAATATCATGAACCAGTAAAGCTTCCGCTACTCTGATGGAAATATGTCATGATCCCAAAGTGTGAGCATGTCGGTCCAAAAGACACAACATCACATGATGGCAACACAACAAAGGGTGATCTAGAGATTTACTGTGGCTGATGATCTCAATGAAAGCTCGAAGATCATCAAAGATGTGGATTAGTTAAAGACCTCCACTGAAAGTACAAATCATTCAGACTATGAAGTTGCACTACTTAAGCACAAAGAATGAAGACATTGAAGAATTGAAGTCTACGAGCTCAGAACTAAACACAAAGAAAGAATGCTAGGATGCAAAATGTATTTCATGGGGTGACCTCCCTTAGGGGGAGATTGTTAGGAATTGAAAATTCCATGTTAAAGTGTCGGTCACCCAATTATGGTCTAGCATATGTTAGCTCGTAGACGTGTCATTATTTACGTTATTTAGTAGCTAATTAGTTAGTTTGTAGTGTAGTATAGTTTAGTGTATCACCGTGGAGGAAGGACGGGTCTTTACCCACTGTATACCTGATCCACAGGCCGTCAGGAGGTCGTGTAGTCTGTAACTATAAATACCACTTCCATCCTTGGAAGGGGTGGTGCTTCTTTCAATCTAACCTTTACATTTTGTTAAGCAAGTCTCTACCAAGAACACCCTCTCACTCTTTCTCTCTCTAAAACAATGGCATACTTGTATAATCACCATCCAAGGCCACCCGAATCATCATAACACAATATATTTACGATCCTACATCATCCTCGATAACCATAGAAACTCTTTCTATTTGAATGCGCATATCAACAGGTTTCACGGCCTCAATTTTGTAAACCAAACTGAAGGGTGTTTCATATGTGCTTTCTTTTAGCGTGGTTCTGTGTGCCCATAGTACGCTTGAGAGCTCGTCCACCCAACAAGTCTTGTATTCCTTCATCCGTTTATCGATGCCTTTCACAATTTCTTTGTTAGCCATCTCTGCCTGACCATTGGCTTGCGAATGGTAGGCAGAAGTTGTAGCCCTAAGGAAACCTTGATTTTTGCACCATAATTTGAAAGGCTCATTGATGAATTGGGTTTCATTGTCAATGATGAGTTTTTGTAGCATACTGAATCAAGTGATGAGTTGATCTTAGACGAAGGTTATGACTTTTCTTGAAGTGATGGAGGCTAGCGGTTTTGCGTCGACCCATTTGGTGGAGTAGTCTACGGCTACAATCATGTGTTTGACATTTCCAAGGGCAGCCGGGAAAGGTCCACATATGTCTATGCCCCATTGATGGAATGTCCAGAGTGCAGTGATGGGGATGAGGTTATGTTTTGGCACGCGTTGAACCTTAGTGTAAGAGTCACACGCTTTGCATGTGTCGCAAATTCCTTTATGGATATCGTGAATGATTGTTCGTGACTCTATTGGTCTAACGCATCTCGTTATTGGACCTCTAAATGTTTTGCAATATAAAATGCCATCCTTGATAGAGTACATGATGGCCTTGCGCCTAATTCTCAGTGCCTCTAGTTTGCAGGTGGTAGAATACCTTGAGATATCTAGTTAAAGATAGGAGCCATCCAAGTGTCATCTTTCTCGACCTGGGTGACTTCCACATTTTTTAGGATGGATTTCTCGTCGATGACTTCTATCAAGACCTCTTTTCCAAAGTTTTTGACAGTGAGGGCAGTGATTTTGCTCAAGGCGTCTGCTCGCTAGTTATGTCCCCTTGGGATTTTAGTGATGATGAATGACTTGAAGTATGGTAAGGACTCGTTGATTAATGCAACATATAACTTCATCGGTTCTTCCTTTGCAGTGTATTCACCCCTTATTTTTGACGCTACCAACAATGAGTATGTGAATACCTTGATTCTTTTGACCTTCATTATTTTGGCTATGTGTAAGCCTGCTAGTAGCTCTTTGTATTCTTACTCGTTGTTTGAGGCGTCGATATTGAACTTCAGGGCATGCGTGAAATCGTGCCCTGATGGGCTTGTAAGCACTAACCCTGCCCCTCAACGTTGTTTAAATGACACACCGTCAGTGTATAAATTTGGCTGCAATTTTGAATTCTTTCTTGGTATTGCTGGAGGTGGTATATCGATCCCGGCGAGAAAATCTGCCATGATTTGTCATTTGATTTAATGTCTTGATCTGAAGGTGATTTCGTGTTCCCTTAGCTCGATCACCCATTTCAACATTCTGCCTGTGTACTCGTGGTTCGATAGAACCTGTTTTATGGACTTGTCTGTTAGGACGTGTATTGCGTATGCATGAAAGTACCTTTTGAATCTCCTGGATGACAGTAGTAGGGCAAATGCTAGCTTCTCCAGTGGAGGATAGTTGATTTGTGCATACTATAAAATCTTGTTCCTTTCTACTAAGAGCACTGGCCTGATTGCTTCTTGGGATGCTGCTAAGTACATGGTGAGGGTTTCACCCGGTACCAAAGCTGTCAGGGTGGGTAGTTCGTTTAGGAATACCTTAAGGTCCTGAAATGCTACCTGATGCAGGTATTCCGACCAGGATTTAATATTTATAATACTCGTCTACCTAAGGTCTACCCAATGCACTAACGAGCAGTGAACCCGATCGTGTGTAGTATAGAAGGTGATAAAGCTGAGGTCATTCCCAAGAGCTATGTAGATGAGGATCCTATTAAGTCTAAGTGTCACTAGTTTTGATGACGTATAGTCCGCATCCGGGTCACGAACCCGACCCATGACTGCTATTAGCAAGCCCAGTACGACTGGGCTAACCCGATAACAGTTTGGGCTCACGAAGGCCCAAACTCAAAGTTATTTATGGCATACTGTGGAAAACTAGAAGGGGGGTTGAATAGTTTTACCAATTTAAAACTTCCTTTTAAATATTTAGATCGACTTATGTCAATCTAATTGATTGTTTGTGTTGGACGTTGATAGATAGATATATAAACGTGTAATGAAAGATAAAGAGTAAGAAGCACATCACCACGACACAAGTATTTATAGTGGTTCGGCTTCAAGGACACCTTCCTTGCCCTACTCCACTCCCCGAGTTACCTAATCGAGAGTTCGTAAACACTACACCAACTCCTTATGGCGGAGAAGCCTTCACAACGTCGCTTAACCTTTTTCCGGTACAAAGCTAAATACCGAGTTCTTTCACACCTAACACAACGTCGCCTACCCTTTATACGGTGCTAGGCTAACCACCGAGTTCTTTCACACCTTAGGAGAACTAATCCTTCACAACGTCGCCTACCCTTTATTAGGTACTAGGCTAATCACCTAGTTCTTTCACACCTTAGGTGAACTACACCTTCACGACACAACACCTAATCTCAAGGAGATCTACTCCTTGTTACAACACCATCAAGGATATCACCATCCTTGTATATAAACAAATACATATATGTATAACGATGCACCTCATCGATTATACGACCTAGGCATTCTTCCCAAATGCTACTTGATTTGATTCTTTGGCATCCTTCACTAATGCCTTTGACTCAACGCTTGGCACCCTTCACTAATGCCTTCGTCTTGACACCTTTAGCATCCTTCACTAATGCTTTGACACGGATGATGAGCACCTTTCACTAATGCTTTCATCTTGACACTTTCGGCATTCTTCACTAATGCCTTCAACCCAACATCTATGGAGAAAGAAAGAACTATCAACAAGATAACCTTAGTAGTCTTGATGATGACGAAGCATGGCAACTCATGGACTTTGAGCTTGCACGTCTTCAAGAGGTGGTGATCTTTCCTTTAAGAGGAACCTAGTAGATCACACAAAAACAAAAGACAAACTACATAGATCACTTAGATCTGAGGTTAGAGGGTTAGAATACTTTGGGGAAGTATATGTAAAAAGCACACATAGAGAGAAAGAAATGGCTCTCTATTTATAGAGGAAATTCTCTTCTGTTTCCCCGGATCCCACGGATCCCTACCACAAGGGATCCGGCTAGCACAAAGCTAGGGATCCGTGGTCCGCTCCTCTTTGCCCATGGGTATTTTTGGTTATGGGTCATGGGTCATGGGTTATCGGTTGATCCATGGTTTTCTTTCTAGATACAATGTATCTTAAGGATACAATGAACTTGGTTAAGTGGTATATATAAAACCATGGGTCAAAAACCATTTGCTAGTATTTACCCATTTAGTATATACTTGTATTTACCCAATTTAGTATACTTAGTTTAAGTATATGTTTAACCCAATATGTAAACACTAGTTGTTGTACATATGTATCTAAATTAGAGGTGGCAATCACAGCCCATTTAGAGAAAAATGGGTTGCTATGGGTTAAAAATAACAACTTATGGGTTGGATTGGGTTACCCCATTTGCAAAGAACAGGTCAAATGGGTCAACATATGAACTTATGTGAATCAACAAATGGGTCGAATGGGTCAACAAATGGGTCGAATGGGTCACTTAAGGGTCGGATGCTAACTCAACCATCATTACATGTCGTGTTTTTTATGTTTTTTATGTTTTTATACATTTTTATATTTTTTTCGTCAGTTTTAACATTTTCATCCGGTTTTGCTCGTTTTCGTCATTTTTTTACGTTTTCGTTGTTTTTTAACGTTTTTTTTCCGTTTTCGTCAGTTTTTGCGCGTTTTCGTCTGTTTTTTTACGTTTTTGTCCGTTTTTTACGTTTTAATCCGTTTTTCCGCGTTTTCGGCCTTTTTTTACGTTTTCGTCAAAATTTTTACGTTTTCATCAGTTTTTTTACGTTTTCGGCCGTTTTTTTACGTTTTCGCCCGTTTTTGCACGTTTTCGTCCGTTTTTTTACGTTTTCGTCCGTTTTTTTATGTCTTCGTCCATTTTTGCGCTTTTTCATCCATATTTTTACATTTATTCTGTTTTTTTACGTTTTCGTCAATTTTTTTGCGCGTTTTCATCCGTTTTTGCGCGTTTTCGTCCATTTTTTTTACGTTTTCGTCCGTTTTTGCGCGTTTTCGTCCGTTTTTGAGCGTTTTCGTCTGTTTTTGCGCGTTTTCATCAATTTTTTACGTTTCGTTCATTTTTCTACGTTTTCGACAATTTTTTTGCGCGTTTTCATCCGTTTTTGCGCGTTTTCGTCCGTTTTTTAGGTTTTCTTCCGTTTTTTTACGTTTTCATCCATTTTTTTACGTTTTCGTGTGTTTTTTTACGTTTTCATCTGTTTTTGCGCGTTTTCATCCATTTTTTTACGTTTTCGTCTGTTTTTTACGTTTTCATCTGTTTTTGCGCGTTTTCGTCCGTTTATTTACGTTTTCGTCCGTTTTTTTACATTTCCATCTGTTTTTGCGCGTTTTCTTCCGTTTTTTTACGTTTTCGTCCGTTTTTTTTACGTTTTCGTATGTCTTTTTACGTTTTCATCTGTTTTTTTACGTTTTCATCTATTTTTGCGTTTTTTCGTCTGTTTTTTTACGTTTTAGTCCGGTTTTTTACTTTTGCTTCTATTTTCACCCCTTTTTTACGGTTTTGTCCATTTTTTTACGTTTTCGTCCGTTTACTTATTTAAAACGTATGAAATTGTAAAAAAACAGATAAAAACGTAAATAAACGGACGAAAACGTAAAAAAAGGGGCAAAAAAGAAAAAAAAACTGATGAAAATGTAAAAAAACGGACGAAAACGTAAAAAAATGAAAGAAAACACGCAAAAACGGATGAAAACGTAAAAAAGCGGACGAAAACGCGCAAAAACAGATGAAAACGTATAAAAATGGACTAAAATGTAAAAAACGAACGAAAACGCGCAAAAACGAATGAAAACGTAAAAAAAATGGACGAAAACGTAAAAAACGTACGAAAACGCGCAAAACAGATGAAAACGTAAAAAATGGGCAAAACGAAAAAAAACGGATGAAAACGTAAAAATACGGACGAAAACGTAAAAAACGGAAGAAAACACGCAAAAACGGATGAAAACGTAAAAAAACGGACGAAAACGCGCAAAAACAGATGAAAACGTAAAAAAACGGATGAAAACGTAAAAGAACGGACGAAAACGTAAAAAACGGAAGAAAACACGCAAAAACGGATGAAAACGTAAAAAACGGACGAAAACGCGCAAAAACAGATGAAAACGTAAAAAAAAATTCCGGATCTAAAAATATGAGTAAAAGCAGCCAAAAACTTATACAAGACCACACAAATCGATAAAAATACACAACCTTGTTATGCGTATAAATGAAGAAGAAGAAAGATTAAGATGAGAGGTGGTAACAAGAAATATTAGGCGTATGTATTTAGAGAGATAGAGAGAAGAAAGAAAACAATAAGATGTTATATTGCTTCAAAGGAAAACACACACACACACACACTTTCAAGCACACCCTCAAATGACCATTTGAGGGGTATTTATAGTACAAGTAACTTAAAACCCTAAAAGGCTTTGCTTGGGCTTTTCGTGGGTTGGACATGGATTGGGCTCTGGATACTTAAGCTTCAAACGGCTAGCATAATCATAACGCCTAGCCATTTAGCTTAGTCCAATCCACGAGCCCGTTGACTATTCTATCACGATATCTAACACACGATACAAAGTTCCTAAACGTGAATGACCATCACTTCTAATAAAACAATTAAGGCTAACACGGACAAAAACGCGCAAAAACGAATGAAAACGTAAAAAAATCGACGAAAACATAAAAAAAAACGGATGAAAACGTAATAAAATGGATGAAAACGCTCAAAAACGGATGAAAACGTAAAAAAACGGATGAAAACGTGCAAAAACGAATGAAAACGTAAAAAACGGACGAAAACGCGCAAAAACAGGTGAAAACGTAAAAAAACAGACGAAAACGTAAAAAAACAGACGAAAACGCGCAAAAACGGATGAAAACGTAAAAAAATTGACGAAAACGTAAAAAAACAGACGAAAACGTAATAAAATGGATGAAAATGCTCAAAACGGATGAAAACAAAAAAAAACGGATGAAAACGCGCAAAAACGGATGAAAACATAAAAAAACAGACGAAAACGTAAAAAAACGAACGAAAACGCGCAAATACGGATGAAAACGTAAAAAACGGATGAAAACGTAAGAAAACGGACGAAAACGTAAAAAAACGACGAAAACGTAAAAAATGATGAAAACGTAAAAAACGGATGAAAACGGACGAAACATACTATAGTAGCATGATTACAGGTGGAAATGTAACGAGTCGACCCGACCCAACCCGTTTGACCCATGACCCATTTGACCCATAAACCATTTGACCCATGACCCAAACCAACCCGACCCGACCCATTTGCCACCTCTAATCTAAATCATAAAATCACTTATACTTGTTTTAGTGTTTTATGTGAAAGTGTAAGTGTGTTAGAAAACTGTTAACTCAAACTATTTACATACTCTATTTGTTTCGTTAAAATGATTTTATATTTGTTATCGACAAAACATTAGAAGATCGTAAAATATAAATAAACGTTTTCACGGCTTATTTGTATTAACACATACGATATCGGATATCTCTTATTTTTGGAGATAAACATTTAACAAGCGACTTAGGCGGGATACGCCGAAGCTTGAGGAACACGAAATCGATAAGGGTTTCGTGTGTATATAAAAGGCATCCCAGCCCTCATTAAAGGTAAGATCTACAACCCTAACTCTCAACTAAAACCCTAAAAACCGATTACTTACTCTCACGCCGGAGGATAATCGTGGGAGATAATCCCACGATTAGCCTAACGGTGTTTTCTGTTTACTTAGTGCGCAGGTCTCAAGCATCAAGATCCAATTGATACGGGAACCGGAGTCCAAACAAGGAACGCCCAACTTTTGTATCAACAAGTGGCGTCATCCATGGGACCAATCACAAAGAACTAGAATGATGAAGCAAGGAAACCTAAACCAGCGATCGCATGGTGACATACATGGGAAGAAGCAGCAAAGTGGATCAGTTTCTAAACAGGTCTCTGGAACCACCAGTACTACTAGAAACCAAGGATCAGGCCCAGATCTAGTCTTCCCGACGGTGGAACCACGCCCGGGGACAACCCAGGCCACCACAACCACCACTGGCGCAGAAGGTCCACTGCGCACTCCTTTTTCCACTCCACTCCAATCGGTGCTAGAGACGGACCTCACAAAAGCACCAGACGCACCTGACCGAAACAAGGGTCTAGTGGTAGAAATAGACACCCTTGCTCTAGAAGGGGTTGCGGCGGAACTAGCGCCAAGTGATTTCGTGTCTCAAAACTACGAAACCTTGGCCGCTCTCATGCAAGAGGAAGCGAAAAAGAGGTCAGGTCGGAGTTTGCATGCCCGACTCGATTTCGGCCCGGAGTATGAGATATCTCCACCGCGTCATCAGAATGAAAAGCGCGGAAGGGATAACCGCCAACCCCCAGCATTTACCAGGATTGGGAGGAGAGTTGAGAATGATGAAGCAGCGGACATGCAGTACCTTGGGGAACACGAAGAAGATGGACGGCGTACCAATGTCCACGCTAGGCTTGGTAGCCGCAGGGTCCATGACAGACTGGGACGACGGTACTCTCCAAGTGAAAGCCCTTCAAGTGCGAACTCTGAGGACAGTCGGCGCAAGCGCCGAAAGAGGGAAAACTCGTCCTCTGGTAACTCCTCGGATAACAAGGACAGCGAAACCGGGCACTGGAAGTCCAGGAGGAAATATCGCGACCAGGAGGAGGAAGACATGTCCCTTCCGTGGCGCCGCTAAAAGGTAGATGTGTTCACTCGGCACATCAGCGATTTCTCAGAAAATAAAAGGAGGCGCATGCCCGCCAATGTGAAAACCTATGATGGAACAGGGGATCCGGACGATCACCTAAAAATTTTCGAATCAGCCGCTACCATCGAAAATTGGCCACAGCCTGTGTGGTGCCACATGTTCAATTCCACACTAGTGGGAAACGCGCGGAACTGGTTCAGTAAGCTTCCACGCAGAAGCATTGATGGCTTTGAAGAGTTGCGGAAGGCGTTTCGCCTGAACTTCACTCAAAGGAAAAAGTGCGCTAAAAACCCTGTCGAACTCGCTAGGGTAAAACAACGCCAGGGGGAATCTACTAGCGCTTATGTGGAGCGCTACAAAGATGAGTGCATACACGTTAAGGCATGCCCCGAAATACTAAAAATCTCAGGGTTCATGAACGGGATCAATAACCCATAACTCATCAAAAGACTGAATGACAGAGTCCCCCAAACCTTTGATGAACTCATGAAGCGCACGAGGTCTTTTATCCAAGGAGAAGTTGCCGCGGCGGACAGTAAGAAAGGTTACTCAAACTATAGGTCACAGGAACAACCTCGGAGACAATCCACTGACCAGGGTAGCAACCGCAACAAGAACTACCGCGGCCAGGGTAGCGGACGGGATAATGACAGATATACCCCGCTGACCAAGACTCCAAAGGAGATATTCGCGACGGAAGGCACGAACTTCCCAAGACCCCCACCAATGCGCACCCCAGAGGATCGGCGCGTGGGGAGTGGATACTGCGACTATCATGGACAGAAGGGCCACACCACCAATGAATGTGTCTAATTGCGCCAGCTAATTAATAAACTAGTAAAAGAAGGCAGATTGGACCATTTGGTTAAAAACATCTATCAAGGAAGGGAAAGATAAGCAAAAGACTAGAAACAAGAAAGAAACACCTAAAGATAAGGCTGATACCATCTACATGATGCAATCATGGCAGCGAATGACTAGGCAAAAGATCAGCCAAAAGTTTTCCCGCGGAAGCAAAATCTCTTTCCCCACCTTGGTTGCGGACAACGCAGTAGTAGAACCGCTCACCATCGAAATTAATGCAGGGGGTCACGATATCCACCGCATGTATGTTGATGGAGGAGCATCCGCATATATAATGTATGAACACTGTTTCAAACCACTGCGACATGAGATACGAAGTCAATTAAGCCCAGTTAGGACGTCTTTGACCGGTTTTACAGGAGAAAAGATATGGCCCATGGGGCAAATACGCCTACTAGTCAGTGTTGGCGACAAGGAACACTCTACGACAGCCTGGATGACTTTTATGGTGATCAAATCCCCCTGGCCATACAATGGCATCGTTGAAAGACCAGGGATTTCAGCCATACGTGCGGTACCGTCTACAGCACATGGGATGCTAAAATTCCCAGTAGAGGGAGGCATTGTTACTCTCTACAACACTACTGTACCGCCGGGAGAATGTAACACAATTACATGTGAGACAGATTAATTAAACTAAAGACAAGAAATAAATTGCGAAAAGTAAATAAAGGTTGTGAACAATGGTGAGAAAGTGTGCTAACCTAATTAATCATCCTATCATGTAATTTCTATGTTTTCTAAATTACTTCCAATTGATTCAAGTAGGGTTTTAAGTCGCTAGGACAGCATTTGATCAATTCGTCCTAACCTATCAACCAAGGTTCCTACCCGACGTCAAAGGCCTACCCTTTGGGGAGTCGAGGGTCTTAAGCAACCTAAGCCAAGTCATTAAGTACCCTACATGCAAGATTCGAAATAATGAGTGCTCGGGCGCTAGCATCTTAGACACTCATCCCTAACTTCTTAAGTTCATCCATCTGAATGGTGATTCTTTGGTCAATTCGCACAAGAGAGAAAGGTAGTCAGTTGGTCAATTCTTACCAGCCCCTTCTCTACCTACTTACTTAGGGTCAGTTGGCCAGTTCTTCTAAGAAATTAAAGAGACAAACCCTTCGTACAAGTGAGAAACACGTGAATTATGAGAGAGAGAGAGTGTGATTTCAATTCGCTTTTCGTGAGGTGCTCGGTTTGGAATTTTCAAGCTTAGGTGATTTTTAAACTCATATCTTTCAATTAATCTTGGGGATATCTTTTTAAAAATAATTTAAAAGGTCTACTTGAGGACAAGTAGAGTTCAAGTGGGGATATTTGATAACATCAAATTAGCCTGATATTTTATATATCAAATTCCCGTGTTTATGGCCTCATTTGTAGTAATATGGTACTTAATTCGTTCATATTTGCATTTCAGGATAAATGAGGCGTTGGAGCGGAAAAGATGTGAGAAAAGGCCGACATGTGCCAATATATGTTCTGAAAACGGATTATGGCGTAATCGACACTATTGACTACGCCATAACCTACATTACGAGGGCCTGAGTATTCTGTGTAAAGATTACGCCGTAACTATCTAATAATGTTACGGCGTAAATATGAGCCATGAAGGATACGGCGTAACCTCCTCTTATGGTTGTTACGTAATTATTATTTTGAAGGTGATTGTACAATAATTCGTACGACCAGGCCTTCGATGGTGATCGAAGGGTATGAGGGGTGATATGCTTGCGCCAAACTTGTAGTCAATCTGCAATAAGAAATAGTAGACACTTCGTTAAGTGATTGCGCAGGGGTTGGGCCCTGCGAACCACCTCCGGCGTGTGAATAAGTATGTGATATGAGTTATGGATAATATGATGTATGTGAAATACTGTGTTGAGTGAACATACCATTGAAATGACTCGTCCAACCTATTTATAGATGATGAAAACAGCTTGGAGAGTGTTAGCACACGTTCAGGAGATCATGGGGGCGTCCCCTGATTTATGGTAACCGCTAGGGCTTCATCCCCACTATCTCGGACTTGGCGGGGAAGCTAAGGACATAGTGGGAACGTGGGGGAAGACCAAGTCAAGGTTCTTATTTGTCTTGGCATCTTCAAGGGAAGACACCGAAGGGCATAGGACTTCGGCTGGCGGATTCCCAACTGGTAACCATGTCAATGATGAATGGTTTTACGCCAGCAATGACTTATGAAGAAAGACTTGGGTCTTCGTAATGCAATTTCGACTGAGGCCAAAGGGGGGGTCCTTCGACCTGATCGGAGGGTACGTCATCAAGCCCCCCAGTCGAAAGTGATATGTACGAACAAGAAATATTGCTTATGACTCAGAAATAAAAGCGAAACCTCCTCTTCGTCACAAAAACGAACGAAGATGAAAAGTCTTGTAATTATTGACCGCATTAAATGCAAGATTAATCCTAACTACCCCTGTTTCCTCGGTAAAAGTAAACATCCTTTCAAAATTTAAAAATGATTTGAAATCCGGTAGGAAAGGGATAAGTCTGGACACGTGTAGGGCTGAGATGCAACATTTGTAGGGTATATAAAATGCAAAAAACAGTAAAACCCTAACAAAGTTTAACTCTCGCCCAAAGTTTTTTCACCTACTAAAACTTCTTCCGATCAAGCCTTCGACCAAACAAGGTAAAGTGCTCCTTCTTCTCTGTATTTCAAATACATTTTGTGTTCTTTAGAAGGTATCATGTCTACCAATAAAAAATTTGTGATAAAACAACAAGGCTGCACACTAACCAGGGAGGAGCTTAAAGCGTTCCTCACTGATTATCCCATTCCAAAGGAACATAAAATAATGCTACCGAGTAAAAATCAAGGGATATTTGATGCCCCTGAAAATTATGTAGGCCTGTATACCCATGCTTTCACCACTTCCAACCTTAAGATACCTTTGCATCCTTTGATCTTAGAATTCCTCCGGTATTATGAAGTACACATTTCTAGGTTCAACCCTTTTGGCCTAGCCAAACTTACGACATACATTGTTATGTGCAAAGCTTATGGGTTTAAACCATCCTTGACTGTGCTTAGGGGTTTTGCTGTGACTTTCTTTATTTTTGACCGGAGCCCCGTTGGTAGATACTTCTTTTGCTTCGATCCCGGTGTAAGCCTTCTCCACTAAACCCTTGTAAGTTGTGGGAAGATCAGTGGAGAGGAATTCGACCAGACTTCTGTTTCGTAGACCATGCACAAAACCTGAAATGCGTTGGTCTTCGTGCAAACCCATTATTTGTAACGTGTCGTCAGTGTATCTGTTAGGAATTAGAAATTCCAGGTATTAAAGATTCGGTCACCTCAAGTATATGTAATCGTTAGAAAGCTCGTAGTCGTAGTTCTTTTAAGTCAAGCAGTATTTAGTTAAGTAACACCGTGGAGGACGGACGGGTCTTTACCCACTGTATGCCTGATCCACAGCCCGTTGTGTGGCGTTTTATTGTAAGACTATAAATACCCTCTACCTCCCAAGGTAGAGGGTTGGAGCTCATAATAATATTTTCCTTTCTCTCACTATAGTTCCCAACTCTCTTCTACTCTCTCACTAGAACTTTCTCTCTAACATACTTAAACGCATACTTTGATCATGGTTTAGAGTGTTTGTAAAATCCAATATCCTACAATTGGTATCAAGAGCCATGGTTTGATCACTCATCTTTCATGCTCTTTGTTTTGGTGGATTTCATAAGGTTTTTGGTGTATTAAGAGTTTAGGAGAGGTTGATTCATTTGAACAAATTCTAGTGTTAAAGTTTGAATTTTGCTTGTACTCTTGTGTTTAGGATCATCATATGTGTTTATGTTTTGAATTGAAAGGCTTAAATCATTGTGGTTTGGTTGTTTTGGATTGATAAAGTGGTTATTTTTGAAAGAAGGACGAAGCGAGTTGAGTCTCGGACTTGCTTTTCTTCAAAGCGAGTTGCTTAGTTATTTTATGCGAGTTGGTACATGCGACTTAGCTGTTTAGCGAGTTGATCTTTATGCGACTTGGGTTCTAAGCGAGTTGTTTCTTTAAGCGACTTGAGATCTAAAGTGACTTGCTACTTAGCGAGTTGTAACGTTAGCAAGTTAACTTAAGCGACTTAGTGTTCAAGCGAGTTGATTGTATTGCGAGTTGAGACTAAAGCGAGTTGGCTATTTAGCAACTTGATTACTTAAGCGAGTTGAGTGTGTTGCGAGTTGATGCTAATGCGACTTGGCTATTGAGCGAGTTGACTGCTTATGCGAGTTGTGTGTTTAACGACTTGTTCATTTAGACCTTTTTCTTCTTCGTGTTACATTTTTACGGTTGTTCTTTTGGTTTAGTAAAATCCCGTGAAAGAATCAATTTCCCGGTTTAATCAAAGAATAGAAAAATCCCGTAGAGCTTGAAACATGTCTACAAACGTTCCGACTATCATCTCCACTGTTGCCGAGGATGTTCAAGCAGCTGGTTCAGATACTCGTCCACCCATGCTTGACAGAACTGACTACGACTCTTGGGCTCCACGAATTAGATTGTACTGTCTTGGAAAGGAAAATGGAGTCAACATTCTCAAATCCATTGATGAAGGACCGTATCGGGTTGAGACGACTAGAGATGTACTTGATACTGCTGAAGATGGAACTCTGATTTATGGAATGGACAGACCAAAAATGTATGATGAGCTTGATGATAAGGAGAAAAAGAGATTCGATGCTGATATCAGGGCTTCTAACATTGTTCTTCAAGGTCTTCCTAAAGACATCTACAAGCTGATCAATCACAACACCGATGCAAAGGCAGTATGGGATAATGTCAAGATGCTTCTCTCAGGTTCTGAACTAACTATGGAAGACATAGAATCACAACTCTATGACGAATTTGAACACTTCAAGATGAAACCAGATGAGAGTGTCTATGAGTACTATGTGAGATTTCATAAGCTGGTGAACGATATGAGGAACATCAGAATGACTATGCCTAACATTCAGCTGAACTCAAAATTTGTGAACAACATGAATCCCGAATGGCACAATTTTGTTACTTCTGTGAAGCTCACTAAAGGATTGAAGAATACGAATTATGAGCAACTCTATGCCTTCCTTCTTCAGAATGAGAGACAGGCCATGTTTGAAAAGATGATTCTTAATCAGTTCAAAACCAACCAGGGAGAGACTAGCTCATCTAATGACTCAACTGCCTTCTACTCAAACATCGGAATCACAACCAAAGCCTCACAAGTCATACCCATGGGTAATGGTAATCACAAACTCATTCCTGATCCTATGTTTAAACAAGCTGATGCTGATGCACACGTGGGTAACATCATTAATCAACTAGCTCTTCTGATTAGTCAAAACATGAATTCTCTCCCACAAACCAACAACAACCTCAGAACAGCATCTAACCCACACAATCAAGCTACTGTTAAAGATGGGAGGATCGTGGTGCAACCAGTTCAGGAAAGACAGTATGATCAGGGAAGAGGTGGAGCTGGTAGAGGTTATGTTGGTAATCAGAATCGAGGAAGGAATGGTAATCAAGGTCAAGCCAAGCCGATCAAATGCTACAACTGTGGTGGTGAGGGACACATTGCAAGGAACTGCACATCTCCAAAAAGTCCACATAATGCTGATTACTTCAGAGATAAGATGCTGCTTGTACAAGCTCAGGATAATGGTGCTGCTTTGGATGAAGAATAGTTGTTGTTTCTTGCTGAGGGCAATGCCAAGACCTATGATGCTGACGTGGATGAGCAGCCTATTCAGGAGATAGGTCACAACCATCAGAATGCCTTTCAAGTCGCTGATTGTGATGCATACGACTCTGATGTGGATGATGGACCTACTGCACACACAATCTTTATGGCTAGCATTTCTCCAATGGTTTCTCCCAAGGTCTCATCTTCACCACAAGCTGGCCCATCCAAAGACAAGCTCATCTCAGAGGTATTAAAACTTTACGATGATGCTGATGTGCAAAAGATGCATGACAAAGTACAATCAACTGAAACTATTGAATCAAATATTGAAAACATGGGTAATATCAATGTTGTCCCATATGATCAATATGTGAAACAAAGTGAAAGTGAAGTTGTACCAAGTGATACATCTTCTACTGTCAAAAATGACTATGTTTTTGATGAATACACTGCATGTGCCCCTGATGATTCTGTAATTTCTGAACTAAATGCCTATAAAGAACGTGTTGCTATTTATGAACAACGTGCGAAATTTGAGTTGACCACTCGTGAGCAGGAAATGGATGACCAAGTGCGTACAATCATTAGAAAAAGTAATTTTAGAGAAGAAGTATTAAAACAAGAGTTAAATTCCTTGCAAGAAAAGCTTTCTAAAACTGCTAAACAAAAACAAGAGCTTCAAGAAAATGTGAAAATGCTTAAGCAAGAATTTAATGCAAAGGAATCAAAACTCTTGAAAGATTTTTCTAATCTGAAAACTTTGAAAAACAAACTTGAAAACAAGTTGTACATACAAGGGAACACCATTCAGACTGCTCACATGATCACTAAGCATAGAGTTCTAAGCGATAAGCATAGTGTTCCCATTATAAATAAACCCAACCCTGAGTATGGGAAGTTAGCAAAAGCAGCTCATAAGGTTCTTTATGATGGCAATGAAATCCTTAAACCTAGACAGAAACCTAGTTGCGTTGAGTGCACTGAGGAAGATAAGAAATCAGATGAAGTCACTAGGGAAAAGATGAACAAGAAATTAGATGATCCTAAATGTAAAGAGATGATAATAAAGATCACACCCCATGACTACAAGAAGGAAAACTGGATTTCCTTGAACAAGTTTAAGCCTCAGACTTTGTTGACTCCCGAACAAGTTTTTTGGAAAATTGATCTAGATAAGCAGAAAGCTGAAAATATTGTTGAAACAAACCCTCCCCTTTGGAAAATGCCTAGAGTGACTGTGTATCCTCCTAATACACCAATGCATCTTGTTCCTAGAACAATTGCCACTAAAAGCAAGACCTTAATTAGCCAATATGTTATCTTTCAACTATTTGTTGATTTTGAGAAAACTTGCAAGAAAAGGATCACACCCACTGGTATAACTGAAGGAGAAAGGGGTTTTAAGCAAATGAAAGAATGCTATTTAACTGAGGTCATGCCTTTCTTTAAACTTCTAAAAGATCACTTTGAGAGTCTTAAAAAGGGGATAGATACTGATATTAAGGGAATGGAAAAGGAATTTGATGCAATGATAGTTGAGGTTAGTGACTATGAGCGAGCACTAAAATATAATGAGATTGAGAGGAAGAACTTGCATACACTAAATGAGAACCTGATTTCTGAATGTATTGCTCAAGATGTGTTCTACACTGCTACTAACTGTTCTATTACTGCTTCTCGATTCCATGAACCGTCTGTTGCTTTGAAAGTCTCTCATGATCGTGTCATTGAGCTTGAAAAAACTAATTCTGAACTAAATGAGAAAATTGAATTGGATGATCACGACAATTTGGTTAAACATTTTTCTAAACTAGAAGTTGAGCATTTTAATTTACAACTAAAATATCAACATCTTAAAGAAAATGTCAAAACTTCAAATATCAAGACATCCTCAGATGCTCCAGAGTTTGATGCAGTTTTTCAAATTAACAAACATGATGAACAGATTCAAGCTCATTGCAACACGATCAGAAAATTGAAAGCCCAAATATCTCAATTAAAGGGTCAAACGAACAATGTGACTGGTCCCCAAATGCCTCCTCCTTTAGATTCTCAGAATTCTCAAAACTTTCATCTTCAAAACTTAGTAAATGCTTTACAAAAGGAAAATGAGGCTTTTCTTGAAGAAAATGAAAAGGTTAAACGTCATTTCAATGAATTATTTGAATCTATAAAGGTCACTCGTAACAAAAATAACGAAACGGTAGCCTCGTTACAAAAAGAAATTGAGAATCTAAAGATTCAGGTAAAAGGGAAGATGCCAATGACCAATGGGGAGAATGGTGTATCAAAGGTACATGTCTGTAATAAATATGCTTTGTCTGTGAAATATGTTCCTCCTCATCTTAGGAATAACAAACTTGCTATTCAAACATATTTCTCACACCTTAAGGACAACCTAGAATGTCTCCGTGAGATTGTAGAAGAGGATAAGTTGGAGAAACCAGATGATAATGCAATTGGCCATGCATGCTTATATGCCAAACGATCTCAAGAACTTCTAGAATGCCTAATTACAATATGCCCTAAAACCTTAGGTGAGCAAGTCAATCCTTTGATACTGTGTTCTATGCCTAGTGCCAAGCATGCAAGTCACTCAATGCCAAATGTTATGAATGTGAACCCCAATGTGCCCTCAAGTAGTTCAGATTTCAAATCTGTTAGTGCTAAGAATGTGAACTCGAGTGTGCACTCTAGGTGTTCTAATCCCAGCTATTCAAGTGTGAAAAAAGTTAATCTTAGTGTGCCTGCATGTAGCTCAGATCCCAGCACATCTAAACAGGTGAAGCAAATAGTAGCCAAACCAACTAATGTTCCCATTCCCTCTACAGGAGTAATCAGTGACATTAAATCAAGCAGGTCAAAGTATCAACACAATACAAGGAAGGACACGACCTCGCAAGCTAAGAATGTGCATTGGAAGAAAGTAGAAGACCTACCTAGGAACTTTAAGTTTGAGCCGAATAAAACGAATCGTGTTGATTCTAGTATTAGCCATAGGCGTACTGTAATTAATTCGAATTCTGATACTATTTGCAAACCTTGTTTTAATGTCTGCTTGAATTCTGTTTCTAATCATGAATGTGGTGTTAATGTTTTGCCTAATGATGTTAATTGTCCAATTAATATTGTTAATGCTAATAATCATGCTAAGAAGGCTAAAAGGCAAAAACGAATGAAAGTTAGAAAACAGTGGAAACCCACAGGAAGAACATTTAGTAAGATAGGCTATTATTGGATACCTGTTGGTCGTAAGACTAATCAGACAATGCCCACTAAAAAATGGATGCCTACTGGTAGATCTATTCCCTTAAGAAGTGAGCATACTGTGAACAGGGCTAATACAGACACTAGTACTGCATCTATTCACAATGATTCCATTACCCTATTTTCTTATATGAATGCTTCAATTTCTAATGTGGGTGTTCCAACCAGTGTTACTAACCAAATGGAACCCATTCTTGCATGGGGATCCCAATTATCCAGTTATCCATTCTTGTCTGTGTTCAACTGCAGATCGTTCAAATCGTTCTGTGGTACCTGGACTCAGGCTGTTCCAAGCATATGACTGGCGACCGGTCACGGCTCATGAACTTCGTGAGCAAATTCATCGGGACAGTTAGATTCGGAAATGATCATTTCGGTGCAATTATGGGTTATGGTGATTATGTTGTGGGTGATAGTGTCATCTCTAGAGTATACTATGTGGAAGGTCTTGGTCATAATCTGTTCTCTGTTGGTCAATTCTATGATTCTGATCTAGAAGTAGCCTTCAGAAAACATACTTGTTTTGTTAGAGAACTTGATGGTAAGGAATTGTTACGAGGAACTCGTGGTTCAAATCTTTACACCATCTCTATCGAAGATATGATGAAGTCTTCTCCAATTTGCTTGCTGTCAAAGGCTTCTAAAACAAAGTCATGGTTATGGCATCGTCGTCTCAATCACTTGAACTTCGACACCATCAATGATCTCACCAGAAAGGACTTAGTTGTAGGGTTACCTAGACTCAAGTACGAAAAGGATCATCTTTGTTCAGCATGTCAATTGGGAAAAAGCAAGAAGTATGCCCATAAACCCAAACCTACCAACTCTGTCACAGAAGTTCTTCATATGATTCATATGGATTTATGTGGACCAATGAGGGTGCAGAACATCTTTGGGAAGAAATATGTGTTAGTTGTGGTTGATGATTACTCTAGATTCACCTGGGTCAAGTTCTTAAGGACAAAGGATGAAACTCCTGATATCATCATCAAACTCATCAAACAGCTGCAGGTTCGACTTAACAAAACCGTCAGAATTATCAGAACAGACAATGGAACTGAGTTTGTCAACAAACAACTTAGTGAATTTTATGAAAGCGTTGGAATCAGCCATCAAAGAAGTGTTCCACGAACTCCTCAACAGAACGGTGTAGTTGAAAGACGAAATCGAACTCTTGTAGAAGCCGCTAGAACAATGCTGATTTACTCAAAGGTTCCAATGTTTCTCTGGGCTGAAGCTATTGCCACTGCATGCTACACACAAAATCGTTCCCTGATTCACACTGTTCATGGAAAAACTCCATATGAACTTGTCCACAACAGAAAACCTAATCTCTCTTTCCTTCGTGTGTTTGGTGCATTGTGTTATCCAACTAATGAGGGTCAAGACTTAGGCAAACTTAGAGCTAAAGCAGACATTGGAGTTTTTTTAGGGTATGCACCAAACAAAAAGGGATACCGAATCTACAACAAAAGAACCCAAAATATCATGGAAACAATTCACGTTACGTTTGATGAGCTGACCGGTCAAATGGCTCCTGGAAAATTCAGTTCAGGACCCGCACTTCAAAACAGTCCCATTGGTTCATCCCTTGTTCCAAACTCTTCTCAAGAAACACCATATGTACCTCCATCTGAAGATGATTTAAAGAAATTGTTTGATCCTATGTTTGATGAACTTTATGAGCCAAATACTAATGAGGTGTCAATGTCTACAACAGAGGCTGCTCATATTCCTGAGAATGAAGTCAATCCCTCAGTCTCAATATCTTTAAGTCAAGAAGCGCCTGCTGCTGATCCTTCTGTCTCATCAACAAATTATCCTTCTTCAAATGTACATCATGGAACTGTTTCTGGCATCAATGATGAAGTTAATCCCTTTGCTACTCCTGAAGATGCTCCATTTGAAAACATATTTGCTCCTGAATCATCATCAGAACCATCTTCTTCAGGAGACATCAACTCTGCTACCTCAGTCCCTCAACAACTGCCACATGAACACCTTAGAAAATGGACTCACGATCATCCACTAGACAACATCATTGGAAATCCCTCTCGCCATGTATCAACATGGAAACAACTTGCAACCGATGCCTTATGGTGCTTCTTCAACTCCGTACTATCTAAGATCGAACCAAAAGATGTTAAAACTGCCATGAATGAAGATAGCTGGTTCAATGCCATGCAAGATGAAATTCATGAGTTTGATCGACTTGATGTATGGGAGTTAGTACCTGCTCCAGACTGTGCTATGATTATTGCTCTTAAATGGATCTTCAAAGTGAAACTTGATGAGCATGGTGATGTGTTGAAGAACAAGGCTCGATTAGTTGCTAAAGGATACCGTCAAGAGGAGGGTATTGACTTTGAAGAATCTTTTGCTCCAGTTGCTCGAATCGAGGCAATCAGAATCTTTTTGGCTAATGCTGCTAGTAAGAACATGGTAGTCTATCAGATGGATGTGAAGACGGCATTTCTGAACGGAGATCTTAAAGAAGTCGTCTACGTCAGCCAACCTGAAGGATTTGTAAATCAAGAGCATCCTACTCACGTTTATCGTTTGAAGAAGGCCCTTTACGGTTTAAAGCAAGCTCCAAGGGCATGGTATGATACACTGTCAAAGTTTCTTCTATCAACCGGATTTAGCAAAGTAGCAGTTGATCCAACATTGTTCACCAGGAAGTCAGGCAAACATTTAATTCATGTTCAAATTTATGTTGATGATATTATTTTTGCCTCGACAGACCCAATAGAATGTGATCGTTTTTCTAATGAAATGAGTTCAAAATTTCAAATGTCAATGATGGGACAAATGTCATTTTTCTTGGGATTACAAATCTCACAAAGTCCCGGAGGCATTTTCATAAATCAATCTAAATATGCAACAGAAATCTTAAAGAAATTTGGATTTGATTCAAGTGACCCTGTTGACACCCCCATGATTGATCGAACCAAACTAGATGAGGACCACTCAGGGATCATGATTGACCAAACTAAATATCGTAGTATGATTGGATCCCTGATGTACCTCACTGCTAGTATACCAGACATCTTGTTCGCTGTTTGCATGTGTGCTAGATACCAGGCTAGGCCTACTAAAAAGCACCTTGAAGCGGTTAAACGGGTCTTTCGGTATCTCCAAGAAACCATCAACATGGGTCTTTGGTACCCGAAGGACACCGGTATGTCACTAAAAGCCTATGCAGATGCTGATCATGCAGGGTGTCAAGATACTCGTCGAAGTACATCTGGAGGTGCTCAGTTTTTGGGTGATAAGCTTGTGAGCTGGTCGTCAAAGAAGCAAATGAGTACTTCTATTTCCTCTACAGAGGCTGAATACATAGCCATGTCATCTTGTTGTGCTCAAATCTTATGGATGAGATCTCAATTATATGACTATGGCTTTGAATTCAACAAAATCCCTCTGTACTGTGACAATAAAAGTGCTATTGCTCTCTCATGCAACAACGTTCAACACTCAAGAGCAAAGCATATCGACATTCGACATCATTTCATCAGGGAACAAGTGGAAAAAGCTGTGGTGGAACTCTATTTTGTGAGGTCTGAATATCAGTTAGCAGACATCTTCACCAAAGCTCTTCCAAGAGAACGTTTTGAGTTCATACTTCCACGACTAGGCTTGAAAAGCCTTCAACCAGAAACACTCAAACGTCTTCAGGAGGAAGACGAGGAGTAAAGGTCTATCTTCATCTATCTCTTGTATATATCTATTCGAAAATCAAAATACAAAATTATAAAACCCTCAAAAAAATCAAACAGAAAAATATAAAACCTTCAAAATCCATAAAAATCTGAAAAATTCCAAAAATCTTCAAAAAATATTGTCAATTTGTTATGTTTTTCTTGGTTCGATAATATCTACGGTCTTTGTGCTGTCATTCAAAGAATGACACGGGACTTTAGATGTTGTTCGAATTCTTAAAAAAAATAAAAAAAATATATATATATATATATATATATATATATATATATATATATGGGAGAAAGAGAAACAATGGTTTATTGTCATTTCAGGCATTAACCCGATTTTTCAAAGAAAGAACAGAGCCATGCTTTTTCATGTTTTTCAAGATTTGAGAATTTGTTTGAACATTCATCAAAAGCCTTTTTATCAACCAAATTCCATGCTCTGATTCTATTAACATGTTATCTGCTGAAAACAAATTGTTTTGAAAAATAACTCGGACTCTACTTTTGATAATCATCTGGTCTTATTTGTCAAAATATCAATCTCTCAATCAACAACCTATGTCATTGATTGAGGGGGAGAATGATTTCAATTAAATTAAAAAGTTATTTGGCATTAAATTGTTTTCAAAAGATATTCATGCATGTTTTACCAATGGAGTTTAAAGTCTTAAAATCCGATCCTTATCAGTTAAAACGCTTTCATAATCAAGTCACAATTCTCCTTAAAAGCTTTCAAAATCAATTTAAATCTATAAGAGATCACAAATCTCAAATGATTTGATAATTGTGATCGGGGGAGAATGTGTGATTTAAATTGGATTTAATCTGATAATTCGGTAAATGGTTTTATAAGGATGTATATGCTGTCCTTCCCACATGTGACAAACGATTTCAAATTTTCAATGCACATGTTGAGGGGGAGCATCTATCTTAAACCTATGATTTGAAACGTGATCATTTATCTCAATGTGCAGGTTCTCTCTAGTATGTGCAAAACTCTTTTCAAACCTCGAGGCACATATTGAGGGGGAGCAAATTTATGGAAACCTCATCCTTCCCGGAAATGCTTTATCTACTTGATGTGATCAAGGAAGTGATGGTGATATCTTTTAGAAAATGGTAATCAAAGAAGTAATTTCTTCCTCTTGCCTCCGTGTGCAAAACAATTTCAAACACTTCATGCACATGTTGAGGGGGAGCAATTATTCTAAAAATATCAAAAACAATTCAGGTACAAAATGTTTTGATAATATATCACAAGTACCTGGATTGATTTTCAAATGGTTTTCAATTGATTCCAATGGCAGATGAACAATACCAAATAGACCGACCAACTTTACTTTATGTACGGTGATATAAGGATGATAAGGTTAGGTATTGGTTCCCATGATCCGCCAGAACCGGAGGGATCTACCCAGGGACAATCCACTAGTGAGTGTAGAAGTCCTTAGGTATGATGATAAAAGGAGAAAAGTGAGATATGGGAAGAGTGCGGACTGAGATAGAGCAAGTACTGGAACAAACCCAACAAGGTTCTTGCTATGAAGTCTCGGTAAGCACTGAAGGGGTTGAAGAATTAAAAAGAATTGAATGAGAAAAGGGTGAAAACATATAGCCCTCCATTTATTCAACCTTAGGGCAGAAACCGGGTTCAATTCATATGCTACTGATGGTAACATCGGTATTGAAGACAAGACGTCATGGACCCAGTGACGCACTGCACTTCAACTTTCCAAACCACTCAAGTTCCTCTTAAAAGGACTTGTTTCATTCTCACGGGGAACCGACATTATCTATTGACTTTCTCTTAGAGATTGTTGATATTGAAGAAGGAGACCCTCTCCCTAGTCTCCGGCACAGGATCCAAATATGCACAAATTGAGTCTAGAGTCACGAGATCATCAATAAATCTCATTAGGACACTTTCAATGAAGACTCTCTGTTTCACTCAATGTGGAAAGAGAGATTATATCTTGAGTCCTACGCATTATCCTTGTGGTATTGCCAGAACATCTGAGTGATATGCAACCATACTCACAATGAAGATGGAAAGCCTTCTAGAGCCAACATCAAACAAGCTCCTGGTGGGTGGCATGTGAGATCTATCAAATAGATCAACCATGTGACAACTGAACAGAAACAATGGGGCGATTGAATTTTTTGAATCAATCCTGGTTCATGTTATGGATTGACGGATACCTTTGAAAAACCGGTCATTGTGCTTAAAAACTCTTTTATTTAGCACATTGACCGTGTTCGTATATTTCTGATCAAAAGGTGTTTTATGATTGATAATTGATTTTCACTAAAACCTTCGTTGTATTGCTAAAACAATTTCTATTGAGCAATACACGATTGTTCTTTTCAAATCTCTTTTCATCAATCAGTGGACTTAAATTCGCTGGTTCACTCACTCCGTGTTGTCTTCTTTGAGACGTTCCGGTTTGAGAACAGCTAGAGCAGCTGCGAAACCCTGTCAAGGAAATTCTTCGGAATTATACCTGATCACAGGCAGTACATGTACTGATCAACGGGGAACCGTGGGCCGTGTACCTCTATTCAACGAAAGTGATCGAAGACACTTTCGTGTTCTTTATTGCTAACTGTTTTATGCAGGTACATCCTACGTTCGCAGCTGATCAGAATGAAGCGGTCAATCCATAGCCGCATGCTCACACTACACATTCATCTCAAAAGAAATCATGATAAGTGCATCAATGACTCTGATATTTTCACTCCATGCTTCTGCTACGCTGCTGCCAATATCATGAATCAACGAAAGCTTCCGCTACTCTGATGAGAAGATATCATGATCCAGAATGTGAGCATGTCGGTCCTAAAGTCACAACATCACATGATACCAACACCACAAAAGATGTCTTAGAGATTTTTTGATTGCTGATGATCTCAAAAGCTGGCTCAAATTTATTATCACGTGGATCATTAAAAGACCTCCACTTGGATTAACCAAACATGCAATGAGAAGAATCAATGACTACGAGCTTCGGAGCAAAGTACTACATCAAGAATGCAAGAAGATTTTTAATGTAATATCTGTCTGTATTCAATGTAATTTTAGTACAAGATTGAGGTGACCTCCCTTAGGGGGAGATTGTTAGGAATTAGAAATTCCAGGTATTAAAGAGTCGGTCACCTCAAGTATATGTAATCGTTAGAAAGCTCGTAGTCGTAGTTCTTTTAAGTCAAGCAGTATTTAGTTAAGTAACACCGTGGAGGACGGACGGGTCTTTACCCACTGTATGCCTGATCCACAGCCCGTTGTGTGGCGTTTTATTGTAAGACTATAAATACCCTCTACCTCCCAAGGTAGAGGGTTGGAGCTCATAATAATATTTTCCTTTCTCTCACTATAGTTCCCAACTCTCTTCCACTCTCTCACTAGAACTTTCTCTCTAACATACTTAAACGCCTACTTTGATCATGGTTTAGAGTGTTTGTGAAATCCAATATCCTACAGTATCTGGTGATGAAAGCCCTGGTGCTCTCATTCTCCCTCTGCTTGATGTTGTGCACTGTCAGGTGTGTTCTTGTAAACTTTTTCTGTTGGCTGAAATGTGATCTGAACTTGGCCTTGAGATCATCCAAATTCACAATGCTACCCGGTTTTTGCCCGTTCCACCATATACGAGCGGAGTCTCGTAGGGTGTATGTAAACATATGACAAGCGACAGGCATAACCCACTTCTGCATTCTAATAGCCCCTTCAAACAAGTGCAAAAAGTTATCTGGATCCCCTTTCCCATCGTAGGTACCAATATGCGTGGGCATTTTCAACCCATCAGGTAAAGGGTAGTCTTCTATCCATCTTACAAAGGGGGTTGTGGAGCCCATGGGCTCCGAATAAAGGCAGTTATAAGGCGGCATATAGGTAGGGGCAACATTGTACGGGTTATGATTGGGAGGTATTCCAACAGGGTTTTGGTTAACATAGTGAGGGTAAGCAGTAGGTATATAAGGTGGGTGACTTCCTACAGGGTATGAAGGGTATACCATAGGTTGCCCGTAGGGCATGCTTCCGTATGGTTGAGTGAAATTGGGGTTACTAGCCTGCTCATTAGGTGGGCGATAAACCCCTTGAGGGTAAGATTGAGTCTGAAAAGGAGGGTACATACCATGGGGAGGAAGATTTCCTCCCCCATTTATTTGAGATGGATTGCCTTCTACGCCGGAAGCGTGAGAAGGCTGCAACAGAACCCCTGCTTCAGTTCTTCCCAGATGAGCTGCCAAAAGTGGTGGCAAATTAACCTCCGTAGCATCCCTTCGGTGACTCCTTCCATTGGAGCCTTCTATTGTGCCTTCCCGTCTAGTTGGAGCCATTTCCAGAATGTCTTCAAAAACAACCAACCTTCCACTAGGCCTTCGACTTCTCGGAGATCCTATCCTTAGCACTGAGCGAGTAGCCCCAGGAGCCAAGGGCCTGGCCTCCATTTCCAACTCTTCATCATACTCATCGCTTGAGTATTATAACTTCCTACGCATCTCCACATTTCTAGCTTGCCTCTATCGAGCTCTTAGTAAGGATTCCAATGTTTCGATGTTAGCTTTGACAAACGCCGGACTAATTACCGGTTCAGGGTTAGCCGAGGTTGAAGCATGGTTGTTGGGGGTTATTTCAGGGTGAGATCGTGTGGTAAAAGTGGATGCAGTTATATTGGGAAGGTTGTTAGGGTCGTTTACTGGGATTGGTGTTAAGGTCGAGAAACCCGGAGGGGGTGTATCTTCTCTCCCTTGAGTCATGCCGTGAAACTAGTGAGAGTGATTGACTGGGTGTAAGTTTGGAATAACGAGACCAATAGTAGCGGGTCCCACAGATGGCGCCACTGATTGTACAATAATTCGTACGACCAGGCCTTCGATGGTGATCGAAGGGTATGAGGGGTGATATGCTTGCGCCAAACTTGTAGTCAATCTGCAATAAGAAATAGTAGACACTTCGTTAAGTGATTGCGCAGGGGTTGGGCCCTGCGAACCACCTCCGGCGTGTGAATAAGTATGTGATATGAGTTATGGATAATATGATGTATGTGAAATACTGTGTTGAGTGAACATACCATTGAAATGACTCGTCCAACCTATTTATAGATGATGAAAACAGCTTGGAGAGTGTTAGCACACGTTCAGGAGATCATGGGGGGCGTCCCCTGATTTATGGTAACCGCTAGGGCTTCATCCCCACTATCTCGGACTTGGCGGGGAAGCTAAGGACATAGTGGGAACGTGGGGGAAGACCAAGTCAAGTGTCTTGGCATCTTCAAGGGAAGACACCGAAGGGCATAGGCCTTCGGCTGGCGGATTCCCAACTGGTAACCATGTCAATGATGAATGGTTTTACGCCAGCAATGACTTATGAAGAAAGACTTGGGTCTTCGTAATGCAATTTCGACTGAGGCCGAAGGGGGGTCCTTCGACCTGATCGGAGGGTACGTCATCAAATGGTTACGGCGTAACATGGTAATTTAGTTACGCCGTAAAGATAATTTCGTAGTGAATAAATATGTGTGGACGAAGGATTACGGCGTAACCCAAAGATTTAGTTACGCCGTAATTAATAACTTGGGCATAAAGTTTTAAAGTCTAGGGATTAAAGGCGGCAAGTTAATATTTATTTTATCTACTAAAAGGGTTGAATCTGTTAGTTTTACAACGTTTTATAACACATTTGTATGTGTTATATTAACCAAAAATACTCCAAGGACCAGCTTGCAATTATATTTAAGTTTGAGGACCCTAAGTGCAAAAATGGAAATACTTCTACTAGTATATTTATACACTAGCTTAGAGACCCGTTTACACCGGGTTAGTTTTTAAAGAAATAGATAAATGAGATGATAATAAAAGTAATAACGTAAATCTGTTACATTTAAAATATGTTTGAGTCACAATCGATTTACAACCATCGCGTTGCCAATCTAAAATAGATTGACTCGAACATAAAATGATGTGTGATTTCAATGATCAATTGAGTTGCTAACAAACCTTGTAACATTAAAAATAATGAACCATAGTATAATATAACGTGATTACACCAATGATACATACATGATATAACATGAACCTTGTTCCAAGACCTTCAAGTACTTCTTTATACACGACATTTGTTGTGGTTTTGGAGAGATTACCATCCTGATCACAAACGACAACCTTCAAACCCCGCTTGCTTTTTACTCTAGATACAACAATGTACAGTTGTCCATGTTTGAACACAGGACGGGGCAAGTACAAACCAACTTTAGAAAGTGATTGTTTCCTAAGTACCATGGTACAACACAAAATTCATAGTGGTACACCAAAAAAAAAATACTCACACAGTTTTGATGCTTGAAATAGTGGCTTTGCATTTTGTGCAGTACCATCATAAAATGCCTGTTATTTGCATAAAATCATCCGAAATTGAATGCATACTAATATCGACTTTTCCGACGTTGGGGCCCCCGGAAAAATGAGGCCCTGTGCGGCCGACCACCCTCCACATGCCCAAATCCGGGCCTGCAACACGCCTTCGAACATTGTGCCTGCCATCTCGTACAGATGCTTCTGATCGTGATCGGTTGGGCTGGGATAATCTTTTCCGCTGCCTACGACTGGAACCAGAAGGGCCACCTAAGAATGTATGCGCAGAAAACTAATAAGCACCTACCCGAACGCATACGAAAACTGTTCATGATAAACTTACGACACATTAAAATCTTAAATTTAACTTTGCTACGAAGCGAAGTGGGACTCTATTCAACGGGCTCAACAACATTTGTGGGATTAGAAACCGAAGTTCCTACATTTACGAAAATTACTCATATGAAAACTGATCTAATAAACTCGCTTAGAAAACTAATTGACAGAAAAAAAAATGTCTTATACATGTATTGCGAACAGAATCCAAACCGTGTTCATCAGGATTAACACCAAGTGATACATTAGTTTCTATAGTATTCATGACAACACATCTCTGCAAATTACTTGCGACAGCCTGGATGTGATGAATCGCCTGATAACCGGTCACAACAGCAACGTCGAGATGAACGGATATTTCCTTACTTTGAAAACTAAGAGACAATCGACACAACTATTTAACAACCCGATCATGAACCACTGGTTCTCCAAAACCTGCAGTACCAACACAGTTATGGAGGCTCATCTAGCAATAAAAAAAACATTCTTCAAGCAAAAGTAACAAATCTTAGCCCAGCCAATGTCGCTTAAAAAAATATCTAAAGTTTTGACATAAGAAGAAACCATTTGTTTACCAGCAGATTGAGGAGTCAGTTGAAATGCATTATTTTCTTCAGTTTCTACACTCTTGTTGATTCTAATAGATGTACAAGGTATATGAAAAGGGCATCAAATTGTGGTTCGTGGTATTCATTAGGCCGCGGACAAGAAAGACAGAAAAGTAGCGTACGACAACAATTAAAGAGGCAAACCCTTCGGGGTTTTGCCCCGATACTCAACTAGGGGATCGATAGCACTTATCTTGGTACGATATGTAATTATTTTCCGACTCATATTATTATTTTGGTTTTATTATTCAATTATAATTTTGATTCTAATTTAATTGTTGGTGCATCTTTATTTATTGTGTTCTAATTAATTGTCTTTTAATTTATTATTTGCCAATTAATTAGTTGATGTTCATTCTTTGTTTATTTATTGTTTTATGTGAAGTTTTATTAGTCATTCCGCATGAATATTTTAGTAATGTGGAAATTAGGTGTTAGCCTAGTTTTGATTTTTTCATTATTAATTGTTTCAAGTGTATACATGAATAGTTTGTTGGTAGTCACCCTAGCTTTGGTAGTTTTGAAATGCGGTCGTATCTAGTTGCTTAGGACAATTGACCAACTGACCCTAAGCAGTTAGGTAGAGTTTGGGAGGGTAATAATTGACCAACTAACGACCCTTCCTCGCTTGTGTGAACTGACCAAATGATCACCGGTCTTCCGGATGAACTTATGAAGTTAAGGATGAGTGTCTAAGATGATAGCGCCCGGGCACTCATTATTTTGAATCTTGCATGTAGGGTTCTTAATGACTTGGCTTAGGTGACTGAAAACAACTCGACTATCAAGGGTATAATCTTGACCTCGGGTGGAAGCATTTGTTGATAGGTTAGGACGAACTAACCAAATGTTGTCCTAGCGACTTAAACCCCCACTTGAAGCATGAATCTAGTGACTTTTAGAACCCATGTAATGCGATAGTAAGCGCCGGATCTTAATTACTGCTATTAGATTTCAGAATGATCCCCGGGTGACCTGTTCATCTTGGTGAGGGGTCTAAGAATCATAGGGTAGACGAATTGACCATAGGAGTCTACCGGCCTTTGCCACGATCCATTCGTGGATGAGCTCGATTTAAAAATTGCATCAATATCTTTCCCATTAGCTTGTTTACCAGGGAACCGACCCAATTGATCACGTGACACCTTAAATATTATCAATTAATCTATACATTAAAACTTATTATATGTGACAAATTTAATTAATTAGACAGCTAGGAATCAACCGTTCTTGGGACGACCTCGGTCTTACCATTCCCTCACTACATGCGACCGGGTACACTGCCCGTTAGTGCATTAGGTAGGCCATAGGTAGACGAGTTACTATAAATGTAAAACCTGGTCAGAAATCCTGCATCAGTTGATTATTGAGGTCATGAGTAGGGAATTAATGTAAGAAGTCATTATACCTATCACAAGTTTGGTATAATGTTTCGCCATCTTCTTGTCTGAAATTGTGGATTTCTTCTAATTGTTTTGCGGTTCTTGAAGAAGGGAAAAATATTTGAATGAAAGCTCTTTAAAGAAGATTCCACGTGTCTATGGTCCCACTAGAAAGTCTATCAACCCATCGTCTAGCCAACCCCGTAAGTGTCATAGGGAATACCCAAAGCATGAAGAGGCTTGCGACGTACAAAAAAATTTCAACATGCTCGTAAGCATATTCTTCTTTATTTCTGGAAAAAAGGGTTAGCACGCAGCTCCCTCATAAAGTGGTCCTTGATTTCGAATCGGACTTCTGCTCCAATAGTCGCCTAAGAAGCCCCGACCCTTGCTCATCCCGAGTTATAGCAAGGTACTCCTCGAGAGTGAGGTTATCAATGTTCACAACTTCCGTGGTACCTGAAACTTAAGGATTTCATATTTATAAGACTCCTCTACTAAAGTTCAACCCAATGCACTAACGAGCAGTGAACCCGATCGTGCGTAGTATAGAAGGTGATAAAGCCGAGGTCGTTCCCAAGAGCTATGTAGATAGGATCCTATTAAGTCTAAGTGTCATTAGTTTTAAATAGTTTTAAGGTTGAAATGATTAATTAAACTGAAGATAAGAAATAAATTGCGAAAATTAAATAAAGGTTGTGAACAATGGTGAGAAAGTGTGCTAACCTAATTAATCATCCTATCATGTAATGTCTATGTTTTCTAAATTAGTTCCAATTGATTCAAGTGGGGGTTTAAATCGCTAGGACATTATTTGGTCAATTCGTCCTAACCTATCAACAAAGGTTCCTACCCGACGTTAAAGGCCTAGCCTTTGGGGAGTCGAGGGTCTTAAGCAACCTAAGCCAAGTCATTAAGTACCCTACATGCAAGATTCAAAATAATGAGTGCCCGGGCGCTAGCATCTTAGACACTCATCCCTAACTTCTTAAGTTCATCCATCCCAACGGTGATCCTTTGGTCAATTCACACAAGAGGGAAAGGTAGTCAATTGGTCAATTCTTACCAGCCCCTTCTCTACCTACTTACTTAGGGTCAGTTGGTCAGTTCTCCTAAGCAACTAGATACGACCGCACTTCAAAACTACCAAAACTAGGGTAACTACCATCGAACTATGCATGCATACACAAGAAACAATTTATGGAAGCATGAAAACACGAACAATATAATCAAGGAATCATAACTAGGCTAGCACCAAGGGTGCTTAGCCGATCATATTAAAAGATACCATAAATTCAATGTTTAACATAATTAAAGACATGAATCAAAGTAAAAGATAGTAGTGATCGCTAAAGCTTATCGATATAGTGTGATTCCTCCCTTGGAGATGGCCCTGTATGCTTCGTGTGATCTGCCCTTGGATGCCTCTTCACGTTCTCTGCCTTTGAGTTATGAGTGAATGATGTGAAATGCAGATTTTAAGGCTTGTATTTATAGGCCCGATCACAGTTACGGCCTAACTTAAGTTGAGAGTTACGCCGTAACTTAATTTTCTTCAAAACAGAAGCCTGGTTAAGGTGACTACGACGTAACATAAGGAATAGTTACGCCGTAGTTGCAGCTCTGCCGTGGTGTTGATGAGATTTACGCCGTAACTAATACGTCCTCCTAACAGAAGGTTGTTACGTCGTAATGCTTGTGAGAATTTTACGGCGGAGTTGATGGAGGCGCGAAATATTTCATGACCTAGATGATTACGGCGTAACTTTAGTTGAGAGTTACGTCGTAAATGCAGTTGAGTTGGTATTCTGTGACAAAATCCTAGCTACGGCATAATTGAGAATATGAGTTACGCCGTAGCTTCTTCATATATAGCATACTAAGATAAAACCGTTAGGAAAATATCCAAATCCGCGTCTCTAAGTTCCAATGCTCATATTTTACCTGGAATTGAAATATTAAGGAATACAAGCATAAATCCATATAAATGACATAAAATATAAGCATAAGCGGGAGAAATTGACACTAAAAAGTCATGACTATTTGATGTTATCAAATATCCCCCCACTCGAACTCTAGTTGCCCTCAAGTAGATCTTATTAGAAAATTTTCTAAAATGATAACCCCCAATACCTGGAAGATATGAGTTTAAAAATTCCTTATGCTAGAATAAATTAAATCCGAACACCTTACGAAATGGGAACAAACACTCATATTCTCTCTCTAGTCTAAGTGTCAATTTCTGGGTGATCACTCAAAGCACAGTCATAGCATGTATTCTGTCATAAGCTTGCGGTTACACAAATCTCCACTACTAGAGTTAAGGACTAAACAATCTTTGAAGGCAATATGGGTGGACAAAAAATGGGGTTAAAGGTGAAATGTCATTACAAACGTGTCACGGCAAAGTGGAAAAAATCAATAATCCATGACCAAATCCATGGCCAAGACACCAAAGATTGCTCGCTTCATAACCTAGACACGCTTCATGACTAAAAGGTAGGATAAGACATGGGAAATAATTGGTGTAAAATAAAAATAACAAAACATATAGTCTTAACCTATAACCAAGTTGTCACCGCCCATCATCCATCCAAAGTTCAATCTTTAAGGTGAAGAAACCGGATCATGATATATCAAGTAGATGTGCCATTAGCGAACGTCATGATGGGCACATTACCTGTTCTTCAAACTGTTGATGTAATGTTATCACCAACTCAATTATTCAAATGTGACGAAGGTGGCCTTATCGATGCTAATATCCAATAAGCTCATAACCTAGTGCTTATAACATTACACTAAATAACATAACTAATAAACAATAAACATCTTTTTCGTTTTGAATCATCATTTTTTTTATGTATAACTAAACAAAAACATAAACATCCCCCCACTTGATATGAACATATAATGAGAATATGTGGGTCTTCGATGATCTTCAAATGTAAGTCTTTGACAAAAGCGTGAACTTGGGCAAACAATGACTTCTCGATCACAAATTAATACTACACGGTAGGCTAAGGTGAATGGGTGTAACGAAACAAACATAAAGGGTATGAAATTAAAGGAATGGCTCTGAAGGGTGTATCTAGGGGTATCTTGCACTAAAGGTGAGTGCAACAAAAGGGTTTAACATGGGGGTCGAAGAGTCGAGGTGACTAATCGATAGTCACACAAAAATAGGCTATTTGGGTGATAATCCTAAAAATATTGCCTTCTCAAATTGATTATTCCATATATATTAAGCTAACTCAACATACCTCGTTTATTGTCTCGACATAATGCAAAGGCCAAGTTCTAAAGTTTACAAGCTACCGGCACACTCATAATTTGGTGGATTTGGGTAAATAAGTGGAAACGGATAAGGCTAATCTCACCATAGAATATCAAAGGTTATAATGTGCTCGGAAAAGGTCTAATCTAGTTAGGTTAAGAAAAACATGTCAAAATTTAAAAATGGCATAATTTTTTAAAATAAACTAGAAAAATGAGGGCAATTAAGTTCAAGTAATAATTCTATTCCCGCCCCCTACTTGAGATGTACAAAGTCCCTTTTGTACTAAACATTAAATAAAGGTGAAGAAAAAGTAGAATTAGAGCGAGAACTTCCCTGAAATTCGCTCCTAAAAAGAAAGAAGGCCCATGAAAAAAATCATGCCTTTGTTAAGTATGCATGAGCAAAATTCGATCCCTGAAATTACAACTAACCAACAAGCATAGTTCTACAAAGAAAAACAAAAACAAAACATACCTAACTCACTTTCGTAGGAATCACAGTTGCATTTAGCATATGCAACAAGCCTTTTAAACCACTTGGTGTCCCAAGTAGACGAGTGTAGTCTCGTGAGGGCTTACAGGGAACATACCTATAAAGTTCATTTAGAACTAATACAAGATTATCGTGCTAATATTGAAAAAAAATTTAAGCTGCAGGATGAATTACGGAGTAACCTCAACAATGAGTTAAGCCGTAATTTGGTTAAACCTGGAATTCGTCTACAGAAGACTGTTACACCGGAATAAGGGATATAAAGTGTGCCGTAATGGTTGAAAACCTGAGTGAATCAGCTACTGAAGAACGGTTACAGCGTAACCTTAGAAAGAGTTACGCCGTAACTTGATAACAGGACAGAATCAGGTCCCCATTTTAAATGCCATGTATTCTTCTCCAATCCCTGCAAAAATGTTAAAAGCACAAAACCCAACAATAAAAATGAAAAAAAAAACAAAAAAAGGGATAGTTCGGGTTGTCTCTTGAAAGAGCACTTTTCTTTATTACCAAGTCTTTAAGTTAGAGTCAAAGCCATGGGGCTTTATGGGGGTCTTCTGACTTGACCAATTTCGTCCATCTCCCTCATTAAGTTGTGTCTGACCCATGCGACGTTAAGAGCGGTACGAAGAAACTCCTTCTTTTCAATTTTCCGAACCTTGGAAAATTTCTCATCCGGCCCCAAATGATATTTTGTTACTTCAAACTTTTCAGCTATAATGGATTGGGGTCTCTTGTAGGGAATACCAAGAATTTTACACCTCCGCTGCTCGTATGCTTCATCATTCGGGTCCGTGAACCCGTTATGACCTTGTAATTCAAGGTAGTCAATAATTCCTTCAATATCATCGTCATCGGACTCCGTTCCTTTAAACCACTCGTCATCAAGCAAATCTTCCACAAGTTCACGCTTACAATGCTCTTTTTATTCTCCCCATCTAGCCTTGTAATCATCTTTTATCTCGTTACTAGTGTCGTTTGGAATCTCTTCTTTGATTGGGTCTTCTTTACTCATGCAACCCTTCCAAATATTTTCTTTAGTAGAAGCGTCCACTTTTCCGTACTTTATCTTGACCCAACAACTGATAAGGATTTAAAACGTACACTTTTAAGGGGTCATTTAAGCCCTTAATCGCACACTTTTATATCCGTTACTCCTTAATTTCGTTCCTTTTCACTTTTTAGGTCTCTTGGAAGCAAAATACTGGAATGATGCATTTTTAGACGAAAAGGAATGAATATATGAAGAAAATGGCTAAGTCAAGATCAAGACACTCAAGCTGCTAGAATTACACCTGACGGCGTCATAATCCAAGGGTGATGCCGTCCCTCTCTACGTAATTAAATTTGTGACGACTCAGTAGACTTTTTGCTAATTTACACCTGACGGCATCACGCTTTGAAGAGGAAGGGCGTCACGAAGACTTTTCTTCTCAGACGGCCTAGATCCAGATTCAGACGATGTCACTACTGAAGCCCAACGGCGTCACAACCACAATGTGACGCCGTCCCAACTATTACTTGGCCAAGACGAAACCCTAATGACGGCGATCTGACGGCGTCCCACCTTTAAGGCGACGCCGTCGCGAATGTAAAACTATATATAGAAATCGAATTTTCAGAATTTTGAGAGGTGGACTTGTGGAGTAAAAACCTACAACGATTGTAGTCCGGTTTGGACAGTATCTTATGGTTCTCATACCCTATTTTACATCAAGATAAGTGTTTTACTTCATTGATTTGATTATGTCTTCGATTGTATGTGTGTATGCTTGCGTGTTTAGCATGTCCTAAATTTCTTGTGTGTTTTCTTAGATCTATGAAACCTAGTTATTAATTATTGATTGGTTGTCTCTTATCTTGATTGTAATTGGCTTAGGAGTGCATTAGGCCATCGTTGTGTTTAATTGCTTGAGTAATCTTTGCGAACCTTAGCTTATAAATCACGTAGCAGAATTGTAGGCTAAACATCCAAAGATAACCTTAGAGTTAGTTTATGAAACCTAGAGATTTCGTAGGCAATAACCTTAAGGTAGTCTCAGAGAGTTAGGGAGAAACGCATACCCTAAGACCTTAGAGTACACAACGCGTTAAGAATAAGGATGTGACAATTCAACCACCAATAAAAGATAACTAGGGAGTAATAGTATCTAGGTAGACACATTTTTAATCATCATACGAGCACACATCAAAAAGACATAAGACTAACCATTAGTTTAGATAATTAGATAGTAGAATAATCGGTAGAAGTACCAAACCCCCAAATCCAAACCCCGAGATTTTACCCTTAGCTTTATAAAAAGTTATAAAAACATATAAAAATAATCTTCCTCAACCTCATCCTTAGCGCAATACACTTCTTACTAGCATTCCTATTCCCCTATAGAACGATATCAATACCCGAGGTTACCCAATACTACACTACAATGATTAGGTTCACTGCCTAGGGTGTTGAAAAACTTGCTCGACGAAAAGGAAGTTCCTTTGACCCCGAACGCGTTATACGCGCATCAAGTTTTTGGCGCCGTTGTCGGGGAATAGAATAGCTAGTTAGATTTCTATCTCGTTTAGGTTCCCTTGCTTGATTCCTATCAAGTAAGATTTTTTTTCTCATTTTTAGCTTCCTTGTAGTCTATCCCCCTTCTTCGTGCCTTTGTTAGTAATCTCATCACTTTTCATCATGGAAGGTGATAACCCGCCACCACTCATCTACCCACCACTCATTGACCCGCCAAGAGGCCGTACTCTTGGTGAATACTCTAGACCAAGCCACCAAGGCTATAGGAATACTATTGAGCTCCCCGATCAAGCTCAAACTACGGCCCTGCGATCCGACACCATCCGGTTGGTGAAAAACGGATGTGCATTCCATGGACTTCGTTCTGAAGATCCTAATCAACATCTCAAGGACTTCCTTTAAATCGTTGATTCCATCGACCTTGATGCTACCACACGGGAGACCACGCGCTTGCGTCTCTTCCAATTCTCTCTACGGGACCAAGCTAGTAATTAGCTTGAGCGACTTCCCGCCGGATCCATCTCAAGTTGGGACGATCTCACCACTCGTTTCCTTGCCCAATTTTTCCCACCGGGGAGAACTATTAAACTTAAGAATGAAATATTGATGTTCGAACAATGTCAAGGTGAATCTCTCTATGAGGCATGAACTCGATTCAAGGACTTGCTCCATAAAGTCCCTCATCACGGAATAGATCTTTGGCTTCAAGTCCAAATATTTTATGATCATGTCAACTTCTTAACTAAGCAATCCATCGATCAAGCGGACGGTGTCAAACTTAGCGATCTCACCGCGGAAGAATCGTGGGGTACAATAGAGGACCTTGCCCTCTATGACAACGAAAGTTGGAATGACCCCCGTGAGTTGCCCAAAACTGTCAAGGCAATCTCCTTGCCTCCTATTGACTCACAATCTTCCAATCGTAGGATGCTCGAACTTGAAGATCAAGTCAAATTCCTAATGAGCTCCTATGAGAATCCTAAGTCTTTGCACCAAGTGACAAAAATTACTCTACCTTGTGAGTTATGTAGTGGTCCCCACGACACTCGTGATTGAAAAAGACTCCCCGAACAAGCTTTTCTAGCCTACGCCTCCACGCGTACCGACGGAGCGGGAGAGAAGTGGTACACTTTCAAGCCCGAACAAAACAACTTAGGAAATTCCTACAACCCCTCATGGAGAAATCACCCTAACCTTAGGTGGAGCCAAAACTCAAACCCGCCCCAAAATTCATCTAGTCCACCCAATAGGTCCAACCCTCTAAATACCGGGAATTCCACTAGTCTTGAGGCAATTGTGTCTAGATTCATGGCATCTCAAGAAACTCGATTGACTAAGCTTGAAGCCGATTTCAAGCAACGACAAGGCGAGATGACAAACAAGCTCGACACCCTTTTAAAAGCCTTCAATGACCGGGAAATTGGAGCACTCCCAAGTGACACTATAAAGAACCCAAAATTGAATTCGATTTCATCAAATTCATGTTCTTGATCACCTTGGGAAATTTCATATCCATGCCCTTCACACCCGAAAGTTCATCCGGTCAACACCATCAACACGGGTTCCAAGAGATCCCTCATGAAGAACCAAGGACCCGAACCATTGGTCCAACCAACTCTTGAGAAACACGTCAACCAAGAACCCAAACCTAATCTAGAATAGGAGTACAAGGAACTCCCCCAAGAAAAAACGGTTCTTGAAGTCTTGGCTCATGCGCCTTATTATAATGCATTAAAAGAAAAATATGAGCAAGAAATTAAGTAAGGAGAACGTGGGTTCGCATTTGTTCAAAATAAGTTACCTAAGAAAATAGATGATCCCGGGCTATTCATTATTCCGTGTAGGCTTGGAAATTCCAAACCTTTCAACACCTTAGCCGACTTAGGATCAAGAATCAATCTTCTTCTGTTGTCCCTCCATATAAATCTTAACCTAGGTAAGATAGAACCAACGGAAACCATCTTAGGTCTAGCGGATGGTAGTATGGCATATCCGGTAGGGATAATAAAAGACATGGTAGTACAAGTAGGTCAATGTACTTACTGTTCCACGGTTCCACCGGTTCCCTCACTAGAGGGATCAAGCTAGCTTAAGTCTAGGGATCCGGCTAACAGATGAGGTGAAAAAGAGGTGATTGGGTTCTAGCAAGGTCTAGCACCTACATATCCTAAGTTACTCAGTCTATTAAGTGTCTTACATGAAGATGGACTTAAATGATCTAGAGAAAATGATTGATGGTAGCTAATGATTTTTACAGCAAGCATACATGTATACATGTTTAAGCAAAGCAAGGAGAGCATGTAGAGATCACATATAGGCAATCAAATAAGATCGAGCTCATAAATAACACAAAGGTTTAGCAAACTTAACAAGCACTATTCAAGAAGCCTAAAACAAATTTACGGTCTAGATTAGTATATCACTTACACTAACAATGGCATGCAAGGTATGTGTCTTGAAAGAAAAGAGCACATGATGGTGTTCAAGACAAAAGAGTTGTTAGGTGCTAGTTTAGGACAATCTAGTTATTACGGATGATGATTAGTATACAATGAGCTTCGTCCATGAAGTCATGTAGCTCTTCTCGATCAAAGCAAGGCAATCACTTGATGAGGCAAGTGGTTGTGATTAACTAAAAGAAAATTTAATTTTACAACTTGTTTGATTAGTAATCCTAAGATAATGCAAAGTATTTCCATTCTAAACTTACTTTACGAAAACATAGGAGTTTAAATTTCTCAAGTAAGAGAATGAATATGAGACTATTACTAGCGGTGCTTAATTACGGCTAAACACGACCATTCTTTATGGGCGATTCTACATACCCAAGTTCTATCAAGGAAGCAATTCAACCGTTAGGTCAAATTGAGTTTCTAGTGCAATAAGTTCTCCAGTATTCATTATCAAGTTAGGAAAATTTATATTCCTACAATGGCCTATCGAAGAGTAACAATGATACTACTTTGCTTCGTTTTAATTAATCTTATACTTGAAACAACTAAGGTGATGAAGATTTCATGTAAAAAAAATTAAAAGTTATCCATATGCTGAACAAAAAAAATGGTTGGATGAGCTAATTCAACATACGTTGTTGGAAAGTTCGAGTTTGGATTTTCGGATATGAACAATTATAATTGCGTTGCAAAATAATTTACTTGAGTATATCGAATGAAATAATAAATTTTCAATCCTACTATGAAGCTTGAAAAGCGATCATGAAAAGGAAAACGGGAGAGTACATCATCAACACAAGTGTAGGTTATGATCTGATGTACATTCTTGTTGATTTTAGAAAACGATACAAGAAAATATGAAATCAAGAAATCATATAAGCACATAAAAACATTTATGTTGTACACATGACAAACTCAATCAAAAAATCCATTTAGTATGTTATATGTTTTAAACATTTTTCACCTTATAAAACTAACATTTTCGACACAACTAGATGTTATCCCAAACACTCCTTCAAGTAGCATATTGATTAGTAGAATATTACTAAATCGACAAGGAAGAGAATGAATAGCAAGGTAAGGAAACCACATATGTTATTCAATCAAACAAGCACAAAAGCTATTTTAGATAAGCGAATAATCAAGTAATGCAAGTAAAACAATTTATCATTTAGCATAGCATACGAAAGTTCTTTTCATCGCTTTGTGTTAAATATAAACATGTATACCAAGCTTGATTAGTTTCTTTTATAAATATGATCAAAACCTTAATTTCAAAAGAGGACACATTGTTATTCAAAGATGAAAACATCCGTCTCCAATTAGATCAAAAGTTTGTGCAAAAGTTATGACCAAAAAATGACTTTCTATTATAAATCAATGATTCTGTAAATTTTTGTTTTGATTCAGTTTATAAAATCATTTTTAAATGAAAGTAGACTCAAATACCTTTAAAATGATAGGTGGCACGACTTCTAACGACTTACGGTTAATTAGTTATGAATTTTTGAAATTCAAACAAAAACTATCTTCTGTACCACGGATCCCACGGATCCCTTGCTTGAGGGATCTGTCCAGTGTAAACTGAGGGATCTGTGGATCTGACACAGAATTACAAAAATGCATGTTTTGACCCGACGAAAAGGTTTAACCTTTGTAGACTTTTTAGTGAAGTTATATTATCCATTTTTACCTTTATTCAAGCTTGATTAACAAGATATCTAACAACAAAACTTCAAAGAGAAAAAAAAATCAACAAAACACATTTCATATTATGCTTGACTTCTCCAAAAATTTGATATAAGGACCTTACTCATTTTGAAAACCATTTGTTTTAAAAAATAGAGCCAACCCGCTCTGATACCAATTGTGAAAACGTAGAGGGGGGTGAATACGTTTCCGTTTCAAACTTAAAACTTTTGTATCAAATATAGTATAAACCATTGCATTTTCTAATCTCGACGCGAGGATGCATTTAACGCATTACGGCATGTAAGGCCAACCCCTTAATATCACATACGATTCCGCTAGATTAATGGTTAATTATAAATCAAGTTTCACCATTATTAGTCGTGTTGCTTTTTCTTGATCAAGCGTGTCATAATATGTAAAGTGTTAAATATAGTTTATGGCTATATGAAAGACCAAGTATGTATCACAAACGTAGACATCAACCACATAGAAAATAAACAATGTAATGCAAGAGTAAAAGTAAAGCGATAAGTAAAAGGATAGACAAACCAACATGAGGATTTATAGTGGTTCGGCTACAAGGACACCTTCCTTGCCCTAATCCTCTCCCCGAGTCACCTACTCGAGAGTTGCTTTACTAGATCAACAAACTCCATTCTCGGTGGAGAAAACCTTACACAACGTCGCTTACACTTTTTCCAGTACTAAGCTAAACACCGAGTTCTTCCACGAGGTAGAACCAAACCTATCACAACGTCGCCTGCACTTTATCCGGTACAAGGCTAGATACCGGGTTCCACTACAAAGGAGAAACCATTTCCCGACCAACACGAATCCTATCCCTAAGGAGATCCACTCCTTATTACAACATCAACAAGGATATCAATATCCTTTGACCCAATACTAATCTATCTTGTACATCGAACCACACCATATCGAATGTACACCTTAGGCACCTTTCACTAATGCCTTTGACTCGAATTCTAGGCACCCTTCACTAATGCCTTGTGACTTGACTTCTAGGCACCCTTCACTAATGCCATTAGCCTTGACCCTTTAGACATCTTTCACTTATGTCTATGACACATCTATGACACCCGTTATGTTTTGTGGCCCAACATAATAAACCTTGTGTTTTATGGCACAAATACATAAACCATCTAGTCTAGTCATAGATATACGACACATCTATGACACCCGTTATGTTTTGTGGCCCAACATAACAAACCTTGTGTTTTATGGCACAAACACATAAACCATCTAGTCTAGTCATAGATACAAGAATATGATACTAGACAATATCCAAGACAATGTGTCTAATAGATATGAAATCATAAACTAAACATCAAGATCACAAAGCATGATGTAGTTATTCTTCTATGCATGAAGGTGACAAGTTTCCCAAGCTTGTTGTAGAAGATCTTCATGTGCTTGTATGCTTGTGATGGGTGATCACTTCAGTAGGTAAGGATGCAAGATCTCTAGGCTTGCTTTGGAGGATCACTTCGGGAGTATGCTTACAACAAATGAAAGTTAGAAGCATTATGATCATATGTGATGAGGGTGGATTACATGTTTTCTAATGATCTAAATATGCTAGAAATGGTGAAGAGAAACTATGTGTAAAGGTGTGTGAAACAATGAAGAAATGGGTCACTATTTATAGAAGAAACATAGCCACTGTTCCCCGGATCCCACGGATCCCTCCCTTGAGGGATCCATCCAGTGTATTATTGGGGATTCGTGAGACGCGCCCTTTTTCCCTTAGGTTTTGGGTCATGGGTCATGGGTTATGGGTTATGGGTACCAAGTAGATTCAATGTATTTACAAGATGCAATGCATCTAGTCCATGGTTTTGAGTGCCCACCAAGGTACAATGTATCTAGAAATTGGGTATAGGTCATGGGTTATGGGTACCAAGTAGATTCAATGTATCTACAAGATGCAATGCATCTAGTCCATGGTTTTGAGTGCCCACCAAGGTACAATGTATCTAGACATTTGGTATGGGTCTTGGACTTTGGGTTTTGCCCAACTACATTCAATGTATTTGGTCAATGGGTCAAATACTTAAGTTTCTACCCATTTATATTACCCATTATAGTACATACTAGTTATGTATATATTTACCCAATATGTAAACACTAGTTGTTATACATAAACTATTTAACTAAACATGTTTTAATGGTTTGTTAGGGGTTTGATCATAACGCAACATAACAAACATGTACGAACATGTGTTGTAGCATACAAGGACTTGATTCGTCGAGAGGTTTTGAGAGTATGCTGAGAAAAAATATAATTACAAGTAACTTATACATTTTACGTTATGTATTACAAGTTACATGTTTGTCATCAACAAAACAAATGAGAATGTATAGATTAAATATCGTAATATTTGCACTAACATTTTGATAACCATTTCATCGACATATGCCTCGAGGTTGATGCCTATCTGAGATTTAAATTCTCTATCTAACAGTGCCTAGTAGGTAGCGCCTGTGTTTTTTAGACCGAAAGGTGTCTTGATATAGCAAAAGTGATCCTGATTGGTTTAGAATCTGGTTTTGCCTACTTCAGATTCTTTCACCAAATCTGGTGATATCCCTTGTATGCGTCTAGGAATCACTTGTATTTTAAATTCGCCCAAGGATTCCACCTTCCAGTCGATGGGAGGCATAAGGTAGTTGTCCTTTGGACATGCCTTGTTTAGGCTAGTGAAATCGACAGACTTACGCCACGTGTTATTGACTTTCTTGACCATGATTGGGTTTGAGACCCAGGTTTGATATTTTACTGGTCGTAGGATGTCTGCCTGGATTAGGTCCGTGACTTGCAAATTCATAGCCTGGGAGCGCTCTAGAAAAAGACTGCATCTTTTCTGTCTGATACGTGGTGCGTATTGGTTTTGACGCAGGATGTGTTCGACTAATTCCCTAGGAATACCGATCATGTCTGATGGTTTCCAGGCGAATACGACCTGGCTTTTTGCCAACAGTTATACCAGTTGGTTCTGAACTCGAGGTGAGAGTTTGAATCCAATTGTAATGGGTTGATTTGGGTATTCGGGGTGTATGATGACTTTCACTAGCTTAGGATTGTCTCCCAGAATAGGCTTCCATGCGATCTCCCTGATATTGCTCTCCTCCACCACAGCCGCTAGGCTTGCGTCTTTGCCATGGTAGTTGCTTTTTACTATGGCGACTCCTGCTCTTGTTGGAAGTTCTACCAAAGACCTGATGGTTGAAACTTCCATGATAAGCTTCTGAAGTGTTGTTCTTTCGTGTATGACGTTTTACTTGGATGTGGATTTAACAATGTGAAATTGTAGCATGATTGTTCTCGACATCGGGTGTATTCCTATTGTGAGTTCTAGGGTGACTACACCTTCAGGATATGATATCTCTCCTGAGAAACCGATTATTGGTTTGGTTAGAGGTTTGAGGCTTAAGCTGATGTGTTCTGGGAGTTTGTTGAAACAATGTTCGTACATATGTCGAATGAACTCCCTCCGTCCATGTATATTCTACTAACCCTGTGTGAGGCTATCATTGCTGTTATGACAACGAGGTCGGATGATGGTATAAATGTATCTCATGGAATGCTTCGCAATCGGGTACACTGCCAGGTCTCCATGACTTTGTTGCTTTTTTTTGCGCCTGAGTGCCATGATTGGATCATGTTCACACTCTCTATATGTTCCCTAGAGAACTCTTTCTCTACATGGTTATTGTCATCTACCCCAAGTAGTGCATTAGGGTGTACAGGTTTGTCTATCCAAATAGTGAGATTGTCCCTAGATTTTATGGTTTTGGATGTCCAGGCTTGGGTAGACTGGGTAAATGCTTTATCTTACTCGATGTGAGTGCCTTAGTATAAGATTTTACTAAGTACATGTTTGGCATTTGTTATAAGTATAGGGTAAGTAGCATGTTATTTCCATGGGAGGGGCTAGGAGGAAATCTCAGGATGTCATTCTGAATGACATAATCAGGGTGGTTCCTAGGTAATTTTTTGGCATGATTGCTATATGTAAAGTAATGCGGAAAAGGATAAGTAAATTGGTATGTGTTTACCTAATTTTTTCCCGATAAGTAGGCATAGTGTGACCCAATTTGAATGTTTGGCAGTCCTTTTCCCTGACACCCTCTAGCGCTATCTGCTGATCCGTGAACTATGAATGGTTGAGACATTTGTGGTTGTGTGAATCGTCTGAGAGTGTGACGTTTCTCACAGGACCATGTTGGTTTCTTTATTGGAGGTGACTTGTGCAAGTTTGTGAGGATAGTTGTTGCATGCGTCTCCCTTGAAGGTTTCTTTGTGTGGTTTTTGGATGATTGGTGAGTCATTTTTTCAGGTATTTGTTGGTTCTTCTCTGAGTGAAAAGAGTTGTCCACCCAGATTGGTCCGAGAAGGTTTTTGGTTGTGTCTAAAATTTTATGGGGTTGTTTACCAGACATATTTGGTTAAAAAACTTGTGCACAAAGGAAAAATTCTAGATTTTTGAGTGAACAATGAGTGAAAATAGGTGAAAATTTTCGAGAAATTTGCGGTTATTTTGTATCAAGTCCCCACAGATGGTGTCATGTTTATATATAGTATGTAAATCGGTTTAGAGATGGGATAAGAATAGTTTTGTTTTTTGGTTTCTCGGGTTGACGGTAAGGTCCCGATGAGATTGATAAGGATCAAGAACTCGGGTAGCACTTAAACAAAGACCATACTTTGTTGTTGTAAGGCATTATTTGCCCAAGAATGTAAAACTTGTGAAGTTGTGTGTATTGCTCTCCTTTTATAGAGAGGTTTGTAGGGTATAGAGATAAACCTTTGGCGATGATCAACGGCTGCTAGAGAGTTATGTGTTGATCATCCGAGAGCAAACAAAGAGGACGGGTGTTGTCCAATAGTTGGCTCGTACAAAGTGGTGTTTGTTGGAAGTTATTTTTGATCTTTCGCCAAATAGTTGGGTGAAAAGGTTTTGTTTTTGAAGTTATTTTTGATCTTTCGCGTAACTCTCGGTTCACAAACTTTGTCACGCTTAAAAACTCGTTTCTTACACTTTTCAATCCAAGATTCTTGTACTTTCAAAGTTTTTAAGTGCTAAAACATCTGTTTTTGGCAAAAAGTTTCGAACTTTACGTGTATTTCATTGATTTTAAACACGTGTTCATTCTTACGCGTAACGTGTCTACAAGTTTTGGATCATCAAGTTTCACACTTTTGTGTTATTTTGGTGATATTGAAGCTGTTTCATCACAAAAATATGGTTTAGAAACATCTTTGGGCAGAAATCAATTTTGGTTAATTTCTACGCGTAAGAAAACCCTAATCTTAAGCGTAAGTCATCCGTGGTTTGATCTTCAGTTTTCGTGGTTTACTCAGTGTTTTCTTGCTTGGATAAGCCTGAAAACACTTCGACTTTGGATATCGTTTACACTGTGATAGTGTAAAAGATTTTTGGGCAAAACCCTAACTTTACGCATAAGCTCAAACTTATGCGTAGAACTCTTTACGCCTAAGATTTTTCTTACGCCTAAGCCTTGTCTTACGCATAAGCTAATCCTACTCAAAAGTTTTCTACGCCTAACTTTTAGTTTACGCCTAATCTTAGTGTTTCTCAATTCTTACGCGTAAGCTAATCCTACGCGTAAATATCACTTTCACGCGTAAGTTTGGTGTTTTTACGCATAAGCATTACTTTGCTTTAACGTGGTTTCTACGCCTAAGGATACTTCATCAACAACGTTTCATTCGACTACAAAGATCCATTTTACAACACAAGTTTTTCAACATGTCTCAACCTCCATACTCTAACTACTTTCCTTACACGTATAATCAACAACAACAACAACAACAACTTAGTCCACAACATCAACAATTCAATCAACAACAACAAATTTATCAACAACAATTTAATCAACAACATTATCCACAACAAAGAGCAATTCAACCACTAATGGTTCAACCACCACCTAGTCTTCAAGTACAACCTTACACAAACGTTTACAATCAACATCCATCCAGGAACACTATGAAGGAACCGTCTTGGTTTGCAAAGATGTGTGAAGCTTTAAATAGCCAGCAATCAATTCATGAGGCATGATCACTTGATAGACCTCCAATGCTCACTCCCGGAAACTATGATCAATGGGTAATTAGGTTCTTTAGGTTTTGGGATCTAAAGAAGCCACATGGAAAGTTCTTAAAGAAGGTTATATTGGAAGGTCCATTCTAGATGCCTATTGTTGTTACACCCGGAGATCCTAATGCTATTCCACCAAGAGATGATCTCACAAACATTGCAACTGTTACTGACCTTTCTGGTGATGAACTTCTACATTTCGAAGCTGATGAGCTAGCAATGCAATATATCCTTTTAGGATTACCCAATCCAATCCTTCGAAGTGTTGATGCTCAAAAGACTGCAAAAGCAATGTGGGAACATATTCATCTTCTCATGGAAGGCACTGAACTCAATCAAGAGGATATGGAATCCAAAATTTACTTGGCTTATGAACACTTCATGATTGAACCAGGAGAGACATTAGAGTCTTATCCTCATCGATTCTCAGACATCATCAATGATTTGGATAAACACAACATCATCATGCCAAGAATTGCAGTCAATACTAAGTTCCTAAGTTGTCTTGGTCCTGACTGGGAGAAGTATGTCATTTTTATCCGTCAAGCTAAGAATCTTCATCATGCTACATACGGATTGTTGTACGACTATTTGAAGCCTCACCAAAAAGAAGTTGACAAAGAAAGGGCTATCCGTTGACTCCCGGCTCCACCGTTACTTCCGAACAATCAACAACTTGCTTTGTGGGCTCAAACTAGTTATCCTCCTCAACCAGCTCCTCAACCAACTGCCACAATTACACCATATGATCTGTCACAGCAACAATCTCAACAAACTCAATTGGTTCCATACAACAACAACAATGATCAAGCACTTTACAGTGAAGCTAATGAGGACTCCGATGCTTTCGATGCAATGCAACAAGGATTTGTTATGATTGCTAAAGCCTTCGGCCGTTATACAAACAAATCCAACAATCGCATTCATTCCTCATCAAATACAAGGAATCAGGCTGTTGTGAACAATGGACGTGTTGAAGTTCAGAATCGTGGTTATGGTCGTCAGTTGGGCGGTGGTCAAGGGTTTAATGCTATGGGAAGGAATAACATGGGTGCTCCACAACAACAGAGAGCTCAAGTGGTTGAACAGGGGAATGCTCAGAACGGGATGAATAGTCTTCATTGCTACAACTGTAATGAGAAGGGTCACCTAGCTAATGCATGCCCAAAGCCAAGGACTAGAGGCAGTGTTTATCACAAGGATGCTTTACTCTTGGCTCTTAAGGATGAAGCTGGTGGAACTCTCACAAACAAAGAACAGAGCTTTATGGCAGATGCAGACTCAGATGATGATATGGAGGACTTGCAGGCTAATGCAGCAGTTATGTTGATGGCTAATATGCACGAGCTCCACATGAGTGACACAGGCCCAGTGTATGACACTGATGGCTTGTCTCAGGTACCCGAACAAACCATATTCATCACTGATCTAATATCTCAACCAACATCTGAATCCGACGAGGCTCAGAATGTTCAACATGAGTCGTCCACATCTCATTCTAACGATTCTCAATTAGACCCCGTAGTTACATTTGAAGATCAAGATGACCTTATGGTTACCTTTGATACTAAAATTGACTCAATAGTCATACTTGAGGATCTGAATAGTGATCATGTTGTGACTCACGTTGAACACGCTGAACCTTTGCCTAATCCAGATATTGACCTCTTACTTAAAGATTATCAATCCCAAATGGATGAATGTCGTTCATTAAATCAGCAATTACACAGTAAAAATGCACTATTAACCAGGGATATTGAATGCTTAAAACGGCAACTCAATTTTTTCAAAACTCAAGAAAAACGTGAAAAAGGTTTTGAAGTCGCTTTTGCTAAATCACACCAAAACAAAAAATCTATAGAACGACAGATTCGTGATCTAGCCGCATCGAAGAATGCTTTGTTGTCTCAAATAGAACAACTGAAACATGAACATAAAAAACAACTTAACGCTCTTACTTTGGAAACTCAAAAAGCCAAGGCTGAGCTGTTAACTTGTCAAAAACAGTTCTCTACGTACAAAAAGCATTCAACGAAATGAATAGATGACCATCTTGAAGAAATTGTCGTCTTACAAAACAAACTCAAAGAGTTTCAAAATGTTGTTTACAAACATGGTGAGTCAATCATAACTATTCAAAAGTTTACTTTAAAACCCAATCCAAATGGATATGGACCGAATCTCGCTGATTACAAACCAAAGCTTTCAACCAAAGCATTCAAATTAAATCCTGAAGTTTCCAGTGCAGAATACAAAATTGATGACTCTGTTATGAGTGTTGTTGAATATCATCGTTAAGAGGAATTAGATGCAGAAGACGAGAGTCGATCAAAATTAGAAAATGTTGTTTATAACAAACCTTTAAACTATTCAAAAGCCGTCACTTTTGTCACACAAAAGGATTCTTCTAACACACCTAGGATTATCACACCTACGTCTGAGTCTTCTAATGTTGCTCCCCAACCAGATTATGCACAAATTTATGGTCCTTTAACTTCACTTAGTGAAGTAAATTCAAAACCCGAAAATCGTCAAATTCTTAGATATTTTGATATTTTCACTTCTGACCTCAAACTTTTAGAACGTGAGATTGAATTTCATTCTGAAATAAAAGTTGAACATTTTCAATCGCCTCAGGCGCGAGAACAAAGAGATATTTTTCAGAAAAGAATTTTACCCCATGTTAAAAAATTGAAAAATTGTGCATTGTATTGGGAAAGGGAATTTCATAAGGAACTTGGATTAATGAAAATCGTTTTCGAGAAAATAGAAACATCTATTTCAAATACAAAACGTAAAAAGAAAATGTTACGAAAAGATGTTGATCGGCTCTTGGAAGATGTTATCTGTGCTGATATCCATAATGTTGTGTTATTGCATTCTTTGCCATATGCATCTGATTATATCTCTGCTGATTCTGTTGATTCTGTTGAAATTGTTGAGAATATTGATAATGTGCATCAGATTGAGTCTTTAAAAGTTGAAAATGAACGACTGTTAAACAAACTTTCAAATGCAAAACGTCGTCTTCAATGGTGTCAAAAAGATTGTCAAAATCATGAACTTGCTTTGCAAAACAAAATCAACCAGTTGCACTCCAAAACTTTTAATCCAAAATTTGAGCAACTGGATGATCAAAACGCGTCTTTGAAATGTCAAATCTCAAAATATGAACAAGAACTTGCAAAAGTTAAAAAGGAATATGCTGTCATATTTGATTTACTCAAACAGACTCGTGATGAAGTGTAAAACCCTAAATTCTGGTTTCACATTTTGCATCTAATTTAAAATTTTAATCTAAGTTCCTAATCAAATATTTAATGATACAACCATATGTTATATGAATGAAATAAACTACAGAATACGAAATATGAAACCTTATACGCCACTATATCATTGAGAAAACGAACCTACGCTATGTTTCATGTATAAGTGACACACTCTTTATTGTTTATAACATATCACACGATAAAATGTTGTGATTGGACCAAAAATAACTTGCCACACGTTTTCTATTGGACCAAGCTCATTTCCTTGTTTTGTACCACTAGAGTAAATGATAAGATTAACAAATTTGGAAGGAACGTGGAGATGAATTCTTCACAAAAATCTCGGCACATATTTATCCACTTCACCCCAACTATATTAAACGAATCTCTCACTTTTTCATCTCACTCATAAAACCCTAAAAGTCTATCAATTTGGCAACCTCCATTCAAGAAGCTTGAGGTGCAAAGGTAGTGACAGATTCGTAGTGGCCTGTAACTGTGGTGATCGGGTGTTCATGAACCCTGGTTGATCGTATGGTTTTATTCGAATTCGATATGGTCCGGGTTTTTTTTTTCTTCTTTGGCCTCGTTAAAGCAGCCTCAAGGTAACATCATCACCTTGTCGTTTCCCTTTGTTTTCTGATTTGGGGTCGTGGGTTTTACCTTCCATGCACATGGTTTTATACAAGTTGAAGCACCATGAATTAATGATATGTTAAACCACGTCACATGAAGTAATAAAATGGGCACATGAACTCAGGAAATAAAAACCCATGTATGTCAAATATAAAGATGCATAAAACTGGTCCTTGAAACTGATTATTAAAAACCTCTCAACATATACTTCTCTCGTTCAGAGTGGGTTAGTGTGATTTGATATGATAGTTTTTATGTGTCTATCTCGCCAAACTGGTCCATGGGTTTGGTCGCGTTGCATGGTACGGGGTGGGTTTTTGTGTGCGCAAGGTCAATCTAAAAGGGACTGTTGGGGGTATGATTTCAGGTTCATAAGTTCATACTTGTGGCTTCGTCTTATGAGTGTTTGAATGGTTATTATAAACATGTGTTTTGTGTCTCAGCATGGATTGAAATCAAGTTAAGCTACTGTGTGTGTGTGTACGCATGGAGGTTTATGTATGCATGCTGGTTGAGGGTCGTGTTCATGAGGGTGTTAGTGTTCAAATTATGTCACATCTGTCAAGTATTGAAAATGTGGATAAGAGCATGCATGTGTTAAAGTAATCAAGTTGAAGGTTGTTTTCACGTGTAAAAGTATGTCATGGCATGCGTATGGATTTCTATAAAACATTAATCATGTCTTACTTTTGGCCTTTATGGGTGTGTCTAGGTGTCATCTAGCATGATATTGATATTCACCAAAAAACTTGGGTTATATTATATACGATACGAGCATATATATGTAATAATAAACCTGATGAAAAGTGGACCATGGAATTGTGGAACATTTTATTACTAAATATGAATAAAACCTAAGCATGTAATTTAATGAGTAAGACAATAACAATAATCAGTTATGTCATTTAACAATAAATGGACTTCTAAATAATAAATGACTATTAATTCAGGAAGAGCAATTGAAGAAAGAGTGAGTGTGTTGGAATCACTCCAAAACCTTAATCAAGTGTTAGTAAATCATATGTAATAGTTAGCTTAATTATGACCTTTATGTTTGTTATTAGCCTTAAGCTTATGTAGAAGACCCATGAGCTTAGGCCCAAGCCCATAGGAGAAAGGAAGGGACTAGGAAGTGTTGCCCTAGCTTCCCTCCTATAAATACTCTTGTATAACCCTCACTTGAGGGTTGGTTGTTCAATTTATTTCTTTCACATGCATACTCCTACGATAACCGTTTACTTGTATCGTGTGTGTGTGTTTGATTTATTGTTCAATTGCCTTTATCTCTGTCTATTAAGCTTGTGTTGTAAAACTAGTGACCTAACAGTGGTATCAATCGCCTAATAGTTGGGTGAACGTTTGTTTGGTCTAAGCGTAGAACATACGCTTCGGCCTTGATACTTTGGTTCGCTTAAAAACACGTTTTTTACACTTTTTAATCCAAGATTCTTGTACTTTCAATGTTTTAAGGTGTTAAAATACTTGTTTTTAGCAAAAAGTTTCAAACTTTACGCGTGGATCTACGTTTTTAAGCTAGTTTTTGTACGAGGGTTTCATCCTACGCGTAACTGTTTTAGAGGTTTTGGATCATCAAGTTTCACACTTTTGTGTTATTTTGGTGATATTGAAGCTATCTCATCACAAAAATCTGGTTTAGAAACATCATTGGGCAAAATCATTGTTACGAGTAAAACTACGCGTATCAAAACCCTAGTTTTACGCGTAACTTCATCTGTGGTTTAATCTTCAGTTTCATGGTTTACTCTGTGTTTTCTTCCTTGGATAAGCCTGAAAATACGTTGACTTTGGATATCTTTTGCACTGTGATAGTGTAAAAGATCACTTGGGATAAAACCCTAAAATTACGCATAAGTATAAAGCTTACACGTAGAAAATCCTACGCCTAAGCCTAGTCTTACGCATAATGTAATCCTACGCCTAAGTTTCTACGCCTAACTTTGTGTCTACGCATAACTTTAGTGTCTTTTCCCTACTTACGCGTAAGCTAAACCTACGCGTAACTCTTGATTGTTACGCGTAACTTTGGTATTTTTACGCATAACTGCTACTTGGTTTATTGTGATTTCTACGCCTAAGGATACTTCATCAACAAAGGTTCATTCGACTACAAAGATCCATTATTACCAACACAAGTTTTCAACATGTCACAACCACCATACTCTAACTATTTCTCTTACACTTATTCTCAACGACAACAACAACTAAGTCTACAACATCAACAATGGAATCAACAACAAGCAATTTATCAACAACAATTTAATCAACAACATACTCCACAACTTGGATCAATTCCTCCACCACAAATGGTTCAAACACCGCCAAGTCTTCAAGTTCAACCCTACACAAACGATTTCAATCAACATCCATCAAGGAACACTATGAAGGAACCAACTTGGTTTGCAAAGATGTGTGAAGCTTTAAGCAGCCAACAATCAATTCATGAGGCTGGATCACTTGATAGACCTCCAATGCTCACTCCAGGAAACTACGATCAATGGGTAATTAGGTTCTTTAGGTTTTGTGATCTGAAGAAGCCACATGGAAAGTTCTTAAAGAAGGTTATCTTGGAAGGTCCATTTCAGATGCCTACTGTCATTGTACCAGAAGATCCAAATGCTAATCCACCAAGGGATGAACAATCAAACATTGCTACTATTGCATACCTGAATCCAGAAGAACTTCTACACTATGAAGTTGATGAGCTTGCAATGCAATATATCCTTTTAGGATTACCAAACCCAATTCTTCAAAGTGTTGATGCTCAAAAGACTGCAAAGGCAATGTGGGAACACATTCATCTACTTATGGAAGGATCTGCACTCAATCAGGAGGATATGGAATCCAAAATTTACTTGGCTTATGAACATTTCTTGATTGAACCTGGAGAGACACTAGAGTTTTATCATCATCGATTCTCAGACATCATCAATGATTTGGATAAACACAACATCATCATGCCAAGAATTGCAGTTAATACTAAGTTCCTGAGTAGTCTTGGTCCTGATTGGGAGAAGTATGTTATTTTTCTCCGTCAAGCGAAGAACATGCATCATTCTACATACGGATTGTTGTACAATTATTTGAAGCCTCATGAAAAGGAAGTTGATAGGGAAAGGATTCTCCGTGCTCAAATTGCTTCACCTTCACATTCGGAAAATCAACAACTTGCCTTGTATGCTCAAAACAGTTATCCTCCTCAACCAGCAACTCAACCAACTGCCACTATCACACCTAATGATCAATCACAACAATCTCAACATAATCAATTGGTTCCATACAACAACAACAATGCTCAAGCATTTGTCATTGAAGCTAATGAGGAATCCGATCCGTTTGAAGCATTGCAACAAGGATTTGTTATGATTGCTAATGCTTTTAGCCGTTATACCAACAAATCCAACAATCGTATTCTTTCCTCATCTAACACACGGAATCAAGCTGTTGTGAACAATGGACAAGTTGAAGTTCAGAATCGTGGTTATGGTCGTCAGATGGGCGGTGGTCAAGGGTTTAATGCTATGGGTAGGAATAACAACAGAGCTCAAGTGGTGGAACAGGGAAATGCTCAGAATGGGTTGAATGGTCTTCGATGCTACAACTGCAATGAGAAGGGACACCTGGCTAACGCATGCCCAAAGCCGAGGACTAAGGGCAGTGCTTATTTCAAAGAGGCTCTTCTTTTGGCTCTTAAGGATGAAGCTGGTGGAACTCTCACAGACAAAGAACAGAGTTTTATGGTAGATGGAGACTCAGATGATGATATGGAGGACTTGCAGGCCAATGCAGCTGTTATGTTGATGGCTAATATGCATGAGTTACACATGAGTGACACAGGCCCAGTGTATGACACTGATGGCTTGTCTCAGGTACCCGAACAAACCATATTTATCTCTGATCTAATATCTCCGCCAACATCTGAATCCGGCAAGGCTCAGAATGTTCAAAATGAGTCATCTACATCTCATTCCGACGATTTTCAATTAGACCCCGTAGTTACATTTGACGATCAAGACGACCTTATGGTTTCCTTTGATAATCAAATTGACTCCGTGGTTATACTTGAGGATCTAAATAATGATAATGTTGTGACTCCCGTTGAAAAAACCGAACTTTTGCCTCATCCAGATCTTGCTCTTTTACTTAAAGACTAGAAATCCCAAATTGAAGAATGTTGTGCATTAAATCAGGACTTAAAAAGTAAAAATGACTGTTAACCAAGGATTTTGAATGTTTAAAAATGCAACTCAACTTTTTCAAAACTCAAGAAAACCGTGAAAAAGGTTTTGAAGCCGCTTTTGCTAAATCTCATTAAAACGAAAAATATTTAGAGAGACAGATGCGTGATCTAGCCGCTTCGAAGAATGCTTTGTTGTCTGAAATAGAACAACTGAAACATGAACATAAAAAGCAAATTAACGCTCTCACCTTGGAAAATCAAAAAGCTAAGGCTGAGTTGTTAACTTGTCAAAAACAGTTCTCTGCATACACAAAGCATTCAACGAAACGAATAGATGATCATCTTGAAGAAATTATCGTCTTGCAACGCAAACTTAAAGAGTTTAAAACTGTTGTTTACAAACATGGTGAGTTAGTAACTGCCATTGAAAAGTTTACTTTAAAACCCAATCCAAATGGATATGGATCGAATCTTGCTGATTACAAACCTAAGCTTTCAACCAAAGCATTCACACCAAATCCTGAAGTTTCCAGTGCAGAATATAAAATTGATAATTTTGTTATGAGTGTTGTTGAATATCATCGTCAAGAGGAATTAGATGCAGAAGACGAGAGTCGATCAAAATTAGAAACTGTTGTTTACAACAAACCTTTTAATTATTCAAAACCGGTCACTTTCGTCACACCAACGGATTCTTCTAACACACCAAGGGTTATCATAAAAATGTCTGAGTCTTCTAATGTTAATCCCCAACCAGATTATGCACAAATTTATGGTCCTTTACCTTCCATCAGTGAAGTATACTCAAAACCTGAAAATCGCAAAATTCTTAGATATTTTGACATTTTCATGGCTGACCTCAAAACTTTACAACATGAGATAGAATATCATTCTGAAATCAAAGTTCAACATTTTCAATCGCCTCTGGCGCGAGAACAAAGAGACATTTTTCAGAAAAATCTTTTACCAAATGTTAAAAATTTTAAAAATTGTGCATCGTCTTGGGAACGGGACTTTCATAAGGAACTTGGAGTGATGAAGGTATTTTTCGAGAAAACAGAAACATCTATTTCTAATACTAAACGTAAAAAGAAAATGTTGAGAAAAGATGTTGATCGACTCTTGAATGATGTTATCTGTGCTGATATCCATAATGTTGTGTTATTGAATTCTGTGTCATATGCATCTGATTATATCTCTGCTGATACTGTTGACTCTGTGGTAACTGTTGAGAATACTGATAATGTGCTTCAGATCGAGTCTTTAAAAGCTGAAAACGAACGTCTCTTACACGAGCTTTCAAATGCAAAACGTCGTCTTCAATGGTGTCAAAAAGATTGTCAAAATCGTGAACTTGCTTTGCAAACCAAAATCCACCAGTTGCAATCAAATAATTTTAATCCAAAATCTGAGCAACTGGATGATCAAAACGTGTCTTTGAAAAGTCAAATCTCAAAATATGAACAAGCACTTGTAAAACTCAAACAGGAATATGGTATCATATTTGATTTACTCAATAAGACTCGCCATGAAGCATCACACGAACTTGATCACTATCTTGCACACACTAGAGAAGTAATGAATTTTGCTGGTAATATTCATTCTGAAAATCAAGACTTGATTCACACTATCTTTAAGTTAAGAGAAATGTTAGGAAAGTATGAACTACTTCCGCCTACCGTGATTAAGAGAATAGCACCAGTAACACTTAGTAATCGTGAACCTAGAATCCCTACTGCCAAATCACAAGTTGCTAACATGCTTCCTTCTACTGAAACAGGAATAGTTGCATCTTTTCCAAACGTCCGCACTTCACAGCCTAGGAGCACTACATCGAAGAATAGGAAGTTGCGACCAAAGAAAAGATCAATAAGGAATGCTAAAGTAGAAGAACACCCTAGGACTATGAATAAGACTCACGTTGCTTCCACTATAGATATTGCGTCTGGCAAATGTAATAGAAATAGTGATGTAACGAATGCTAAACCTTTAAGCACTTTTGATATTCAGTCTGATGCACCTTGTGTTATTTGTCGTAAAAGTATGAATTCTGATTGTCATGACAAATGTGTTGCTAAAGCTATCATCTCTCGTTTACGGAATCCTAAGAATCGGAATACCTCTAGGCCCACTAATCTTTCTAAGTCTGTGCTTGGTAGACCGCCCTCTTTAGATTCTAAGAAACGCATTGTTGTCCCTGTAGCTCCAGTTTCACCTCCTAAGAATGTAGTACCACCTAGTGCATTCACTAAGACTAACGCAAATACTAGTTGGAGATGGCAGAAATGGATATATAACACACTAGGATTTAAATGGATGCCTAAAGTTATTGATGTGTGTATGTCTACTATAACTGCTCCAGAACCCTCTAACATTTCGGGTTCCACATCTACTTATATTCCATCTGTGTCGTCTGTGTGTAATGCAGGTGATACAGATCATTCTCTGGATTGTTGATGGAGGATGTTCCCGACACATGACAGGCAACTTTAAACTGTTATCAAACTTTATTGCAAAGTTCATTGGCACTGTCAGATTCGGGAATGATCACTTCGCAGCTATCATGGGCTACGGAGACTATATCAATGGGACCATCGAAATTAGCAGGGTTTATTATGTGGAAGGCCTCGGTCACAATCTGTTTTCAGTAGGTCAGTTCTGTGATGGAGATTTGGAGGTTTCTTTCAGGGAGAAATCTTGTTTCATTCGTGATCTACAAGGAAACGATCTTATGTATGGCTCGCGTAACTCAAGTCTTTACACTATCTCTATGCAAGACATGGTCGCTTCAACTCCCATCTGCTTACTTTCAAAGGCAACATCAACAAAATCCTGGCTATGGCACCGTCGTCTCTCACATTTAAACTTTCAAACTATAACCAATCTTGCTCGACACAAACTAGTTGAAGGTCTCCCATGATTCCGGTATTCTAAAGATCACCTTTACTCAGCTTGTGAACAAGGGAAAAGCACTCGTTCTCATTTTCCTTCAAAGGTGGACACAGCTCTCAGCATGTGCTTCATCTTCTTCACATGGATTTGTGTGGCCTGATGCGCGTGCAAACGATCAATGGCAAACGCTACATCTTAGTAATTGTTGATGACTATTCACGATGGACTTGGGTCTACTTCCTTCGAAGCAAAGACCAAGCTCCACAAATGATCATCACCTTTCTCACGAAAATTCAAGTTCAGCTCCGGAACACCGTCCGCCAAATCAGAACAGACAAAGGAACTGAATTTGTTAACCAAACCCTTCGTGAATTTTATGAGAAAGTGGGAATTCAGCATCAGACATCTATTGCACGTACACCAGAACAAAACGGAGTTGTTGAAAGACGAAACTGAACGTTAGTGGAAGCTGCAAGAACAATGTTAATCAATGCTAAACTTCCAGGTTACTTATGGGCAGAAGCTGTATCCACCGCATGCTATACTCAAAACCGTTCTATGATCACTAAACGCCACAACAAAACACCGTTTGAGCTTCTCCACAACCATAAACCGAATCTCAAACACTTTCATGTATTTGGCTCCCTTTGCTATCCGAATAATGATCGTGATGATTTTGGAAAGCTCAAAGCCAAAGCTGACATTGGAGTCTTTATTGGATATTGTGAGAATTCTAAAGGTTACCGGATCTGGAATCGTCGTACAAAGTAGGTTATGGAAACGATTCATGCTCATTTTGATGAACTTACGGAAATGGCTTCTGAGTATAACAGCTTGGAACCCGGTCACAACCGCTTAAACTTTCCTCAACCCCCATCATCAGCTGAACAAAGCCCCCAGCTCACTCGTCAACAAATGGAAAGGTTATTTGCTCCACTGTTCAGTGACGATATTGATGAACGTGCTCCAGGTGTATCCGTTGTTTCCGCTGCTCAACCTGATACTACTCTAATACCTGATACACCTGCTACAACAACTACTGTTGACGAAGCACCACCAGTTGACTCCACCACAACAGTTGAACAAACGCTTCCAACAATGATGAACATGCTGATGATGTTCTTAATGAAGTACCCCCACCTGCAGATTTTGATCCAAATGCGTTCTTTAACCTGTTTGCTAATGACACTGCTGCACCTGATGTCGCGGAATCATCAACAAACCATTTGAATCCTCAAAATCTGCACAATGTATACCAACATCAACCCTCTACACATCGATGGACAAAAGACCATCCTCTGGCAAATATTATTGGCAACCTGAATCAACCAGTCGTTACAAGACAACGTCTTCACACAGATGGTGAACATTGCATTTATGCACTCACCGTCTGCCAATTTGAGCCTAAAAACATTAAAGACGCAATGACAAAAGACAACTGGATTGAATCCATGCAAGAAGAACTCAACCAATTCAAACGTCTTGAAGTATGGGAACTGGTTGAAAGACCAACAGGGGTCTACGTCATTGGTCTCAAATGGATTTGGAAAAACAGATTGGATGTTGACGAAAATGTAATCCGAAACAAGTCACGTCTAGTTGCTAAGGGTTATCGTCAGGAAGAGGGAATAGACTTTGAAGAATCTTTTGCTCCGGTTGCTCGTCTTGAGGCTGTTCGGATATTTCTCGCGTTCGCGGCTCATATGAATATGACGGTCTTTCAGATGGATGTCAAAACTGCGTTTCTCAACGGACAACTGAAAGAAACGGTTTATGTCAGCCAACCAGAAGGATTCGTTGATCCCGAGTTCCCGAACCATGTCTACAAACTGAACAAAGCTCTTTATAGTCTCAAACAAGCTCCTCGAGCATGGTATGATAAGCTATCATCTTTCCTCATTGCTAATAATTTCACCAAAGGTTCGGTCGACCCTACTCTTTTTATACAATATCACGGGACACATATCTTAATTGTTCAAATTTACGTGGATGACATCATTTTTGGGTTTACACATAAAAAGTACTCAATCGCTTTTGCAAAACTAGTGAAGAAAATTTTTGAAATGTCCATGATGGGTGAACTTACGTTCTTTCTAGGACTGCAAGTTCATCAATCACCCCGTGGTATTTTCTTGAGTCAGTCCAAATATGCCCTTGAATTGTTAAACGAATTTGGAATGAAAACCTGTGACACTTATGCCACACCAATGACTCATACCAAAAAACTAGACGCTGATTTAAATGGGAAATTAGTGGACCCTACAATTTCTTGGTGATAAACTGGTGTCCTGGCAATCGAAGAAGCAGGATTGTACATCGCTGTCATCAACCGAAGCAGAATATGTAGCCATGTCGGCATGTTGTGCTCAAGTCATTTGGATGAGAACACAACTCAAAGACTATGGTTACGTATTTGACAGAATCCCGATGTACTGCGATAATCGGAGTGCCATTGCGATCTCGTGCAACTCAGTTCAGCATTCTAAATCAAAGCACATCGATCTTCGCTATCATTTCATCAAGGACCACGTGGAACAGGGTACAGTTGAATTATACTTCGTGGGTACAGAATACCAATTGGCAGATCTACTCACCAAAGCCTTGCCTCCCGCTAGGTTTAATGAGTTGGTCCACCGGATTGGTATGAGGTGTTTGACTCAAGAGGAATTGGATGACCTCCTAAAACAGTCTTAAAAACCTGTCAAACACCAAAATCTCTCTTGTAAATAATTTTTCAAAAACAAAATACAAAAATATAAAATCAGATAAAACAACAAAAATATTCTTCTATCCATATTTCTTCAAACATGGCAAGTACATTTCTTCCGTCAACACTCAAATCTTTCAAAATTCAATATTTTTTCGATCAAGTGTTGAGGGGGAGAAAATAAATACTTAACTGTTTCAAAACATCCGTGTACTTGCATGTTATCCTATCCTGGTTGTTTCTTTAAAATGGTGGTCACATTTTCTGGTTCAATGACACTCCTCAGACTAAAATTTATAACCTTTCATTATTTCTTAAGTCGAGGGGGAGTGTCGTCAAGTTTCTTTCTTAAAATCTATCATTTGGTAACCAAAATGGAAGTTAAAAGGCTTTGGATGAAAATGGAAAAGATGGAGGGACCAAAACTGCCAAAAGCTTAAAGTTATTTTCAATAAAACTCCTCCACCTAACTATTTCATCTCACATTTATTACACAAACCTAACTAATCCTACGCATACAAATCGTTCAAGAAATCTGTGTTTTTGATCATCAAAGTGTAAGTGTTTTCATAATCTTAACATAATTACAAGCAAAGGTTTTGATTTTTATGCAAATCCAACGGCTAAAACGTGAGATATGTGTGATTATGTGTTCTACGCATAAGCGTATGAACACACAATCATTGGTGTGTGTTTGTGGTTAAAACAATTGTGTCAAAATGTTTCAATAACATCAATGATACTATGTTTATCCTCAAAACTTACCTAGAAACACGAATTGATTGATTTTGAAAAAACTAAGGTTTATGCGTAAAATTGGTTGTTTTCATGTGTGAACGTCTCTGGCTAATTGGTTGCTTATAATGTGTTGTTTAAGTGATGAATTAACTATATCCAGGCTTAGAACTTGCCCAGAAACAATAAAAGTGAAAGAATTGTAATTTAGGGTTCTAGTTCATACGAATTGGGTATTTTTTATTCACATGGTGTTTGATGTTGAAACTTGAACAAAACAACTCAATAGGCTTCTAAGACTTCCCAGAAATGATTTGGTGACATTTCCATGGCTAGATTTCTTAAGCGTAATTCTTGAAATTAGGGTTTAAGTTATACGCGTAAGATTTTCTACGCTTAAACTGTTTAACAAGTTTTCATGCCATGATCTGTTATAAGATGAATGTATGGGTTAATATTGATGATATGATGAATTTATTTCAGATCGGTTACAAGTGAGAATTCAGAATCAAGGTTCTAAGCAAACTACGCATAAGGATCACCTTACGCGTAGCATGTTATGCGTAAGAGTAATCTTACGCGTAGCGTCTACGCATAAGGTTCTACAATGGGACTACGCGTATCCTGTGAAGGATATGCGTAAACAGTGACCTCTACGCATAAGGCCTACTCTTACGAGTAAGCCTTACGCATAAGGTTTTTATACGCCTACGCTTAAGCTCTACGCATAAGGTCCCTTGTTCCTATGCGTAATATTTCTTACGCGTAAGTCAGGATCCTACGCATAAGCTTTCGTCTACGCGTATAACACTCTTGTTTACGCATAACTTTTCCACTTTTACGCCTAAGCCTTGATTGACCTTAATTATGAATTGTTACGCGTGCAAACTTGTAAATAAACAAATCATAACGTCACGAAACCAATAATGTCACTAATAAACTTAAACGTTTAATATGTTGTGTTAAATAAGTGATAACATAAACTTTAAAACTTAAAGTTAACTAACTCACGAAACTTATCACGATGTCATTGGACTATTGAACAAACAAGTGACTTTGGACACGTAACAATCATTAACATTGTACATTCAATAATTAGACAATAAAACCTTCTGTTGACTAACATAATGTCTTTCGATATGTTGGTTCTTTTGGCTTATGTTATTTCAGATCAAGATATGGCAGCTCAAATGAATGTGGATGCACCAGATGTTTTCACAATTGCTGATATCTTCCCTAATGGCTATCCAAGGAAGATTGGAAAGAACAACCTCAGGGTTGACTTTGAAACCCTCACTTGCTCAGAATCTTCCTGTTTGATTGCTATGGATATTCTCAAGAATCATCCCTACCAGAACATGCTCTCACATTCTGCTACAGTACCGGAGATCTACATGCAACAGTTCTGGAATTCAATGCAGAGAATCAAAGGTCAAAGTGCAGTGAATGTGACGCTCAATCACAAACAAGTCACCATCACACATGCAGACTTACGGGCTGTTCTTCTCATCCCTGACATCGAGCCAACCGACTTCTATGCCACACCTGCTGAAGAGACAGTTTTGCAATTCTTGATCGATATTGGCTATGATGAAGCTTTAGGAATTATCACTAAGCATTATCATGTGGAGCTTAAGAACATTCCTCAACCGTGGAGAACTCTCTACATCATCATTACCAAATCTGTCTCTGGTCGTGATAGCGGCTATGAGCATCCCAAGCTCATAGAACTGCAAATTTTTTGGTCATTAATCAACATGAAGCACATCAAGCTTGAAGCTCTGATATGGGATGACATGATGTCATTTCTCAAAAAGCTTGGCTCAAAGATTCCCTATGTCAGATACACTAAACTGTTGATCCAGAGAGCACTTGGACTTCATCCTGATATTCCCAAGAGGCTTAATGACCCCGACAATCACAACATGTTGACTGAGCCTATTTTAACTGTCAGAATCAAGGAATCGTCAACAAAGAAACAAGGTGCTGTGTTTCCTGATCTCCTTCTCTCAGATGAACTCAAACAGCTCTACTCTTACAAAAGATATATGGTAGCTGTGAAAGAGAACAAAGTTGGCTTTCTTAATGAAAAATCTTCTGGTACGCCTACTAGAAAAACTAGAAGAGGAAGTGCAGGGAGTGCTGCAAGCACTGAGACTCAGAGGAAATTCCCCAAGAGGAATCCTCCTCGAAAAAAAACTGTTCCTTCTAAGGAAGCTGGTCCTATTCCCATTCCAAAGCTTGAACCACAAAGAAAGCTAGTGAACGAAAGCTCTGAAGATACACAATCAGATGAAGAGGTCTTCTACTCTGAATCTGCAACCGAAGCACCTCCTTCAGTAGCAAAACCTCCCAGTCCACCAACAGTTATAAGCAAAGGGAAGACTCCAGTACTTGTGCTTTATGAAGAGGATAGCTCAGAAGAAGAGCAACTGGATACATCCTACAGGAAGAAGTTTAAAATCGTTAGACACCTACAAAAAGCTAAAGAATTTGAACAAGATCAAATGCGTGGCCCCGGAGGGTCGAGTGGTGGTGTCCACTCTTCACCAGATCCTGATGCGGTTAATCGACCCGATAAGGGAACTGGTGCCACCACTCTTGTGCAACAGCAAAAGCTTGTGGAGGATTCTACTAAGCATGACATTAAGGAACTAGAAACTGATAAATCAGAGAAAGATAAAGCTGATGAAGAAGCTGCAGCTCAAGCTAAAGCAGATGAAGAAGCTAGGATTCAGGCTGAAGAACAAGCTAAAACTGAACAAGATGATGAAGTGAACTATGATCAACTTCTTCTAGACAGTCCAACTCATTCCAAGGAGAAAACTTCTGAACCTCCTAAGGACCCTGAACCTCCTCACATCTCATCATCATCAGATTCGTCTTCTCACTCTTCACCACCACCATCTAAAAGATCAACCAAATCAACATCCAAATCAGTGAAGAAGCCAACTCGATCTTGGATTTCTCATACTCATAAAATAATTGTGAATGCTGTCAAACAAATCAGAAAGAAAGACATGCTCTACAGGAAGATGAATTTCTACGCTGATCAGATACAATATCTTCATGACGAGAATGACGAGATGAAAGTTGAGAGGGAGTATGTTCAGAAGCTCATGAAAGATGATCTTCAAGGGAAAATGGACGAAATGATCAAAGGTTACACTCACAATTACCTTCTTGACTTTGTTCCTAAAGTTACAAAGGAGTTATTCACCAAACAACTCTATCCGAATCTACTTCATCTGGCCAAGCAGACTATGAAATCAACACCAATGCACGTGAGCATCAATCCAGTTGATCCCATAATCTTCTCCGATGCTGAGTTAGTTGACCGGATGGTAGCTCAAATGTCCAAACGATCTGCAACACTTGCCTCTCACGAAGGAAAATTGCTTGAAGCATTGCTGGAATATCAACTCAAATCAGCATGCCGAGAAGAAGCTGAAAGGCCGAAACGTCCACGCGACGATGAAGATAAGGATCAGGATAAGAATGACGATCATAAACGCTCAAAGAAGTCTGGTGAATCATCTTCTATGCAACCTCCACCCAAACGGACTCCAGCACAACAAAGGTCTCCTTCTCGGTCTTCTACTGAAAAACCTCAGGATTCTTCTGAGTTACCACCCGAGACTCAGAAAACCGGTGATCACTTTGAGTATACGGGTGGTGACGATGAGGAATTCCATGAGCCCCAACAACAACCCCCCTCTACCGACAAAGTACAGAAACCAGAATCCTCATCTAGGCCTAAGAAAAAGAAGAAGAAGGCGCCCAAGGCTGACGTCGTATCATGGCTAGACGAAGATAACACAGAGGAATTTGAATGGTTTTCTACACTTGTTAATTCCACCCCTTATCCTGCTGAAGGTCAAGATCTGGTAGACGGTAATACATTGGAGCATGCTAAGATACTGCAAGAAAAATTCCGAGTAAAGAAGATGACGAAATCTGAGTTGAGGCGAATCAAGAATGAAGCTTTTCAACTGTTAAAAGATAGCTCGGAAAGTGCCATCGAGGTCGAATATCACCTTGAAAACATTGCTCGAGCTATGTCTAACAACATGGATTGGCTCAACCCAGAAGCAAACATCGACTTCACCAAACGGGATAACCCTCCATATTATACCGACTGGTCTAAACCTCTACCGACAATTGGCCAACCAGATCAGCCTAAGATTCCATTTCGTTATTTCTTCAACAGAGACTTGGAATTTCTTCTACACGGCAGTGATGATTCAAGGAAATATGCTACATCTCTGACACTTCCGTTCCCGGCAGCCATATACTCAAACTGCATAGCCATCGAGGAAAAGGCTACCCACGTGTTTTCTAACAATGTGGAATTGTATGACCGTGATGCAATGTATGGGATTCACCATTGGCCGGAACGCCGACGAATCTACTACAGAAGCTGCCAAGTTCAGAAGTCTCAAAATGAAGTGTTCAATACTAAAGGAATCGTTGCTGTTAAACATGTTGATCTCTCGTCTAAATGGGACTACACCTTTCTCAAGAATATCGTGGTCAAAAGACAAGACGAAAGAGATTATGCATTCAGTGAAGCGGACTTTCAGAATTTGTCTCTCAACGACATTGAAGATCTGTATCTTGCCAAAGTACAAGGACGCATGAGATAATTCTCGACTGAAGTACAACGTGAATACATCAAGTCCTTGCTAATATTCATCAGAAGCATAGTCATACAGGAACGTGTAGAAGATCTCCAGCTTGCAGTTGAATCATATCAGACCCGTGTCAACTTCACTCCACCTCAGCTAGATCTTCCCGACATCAACCAGCTTCCACAATACACACTCGTCAGCAAACCATTCGGTGTCGTTTATCGCAGTGAACTTCAACGAAATTGCTTGATGGCGTGTAGAGATCTTCCCAAGTTTGGGGATCACACTTTGAAGAAGGTTAGGGACGGATTGGCTTATCGGTTGAAGGCGATATATGAAGGCATAGGGTCTCAAAAGCGATGGAACTCTCAGGACAGAAGGGATGTGCAGAGGATCATCAGAATGATTGATGAAAGGTTGTATCGAAGGGATCAGTTCAGAACATTGGAAAGCTTTGTTGGTGGTCGACCCAGGATTAACATCACCGGCTATCAACGCCCTGTTCGCACTCCTGGCAACATCACTGGACTTCCTGGTACCCCTTAACTGCTTTTATTTCATAATATTTTGGATGTATGATTTATTATCACAAAGGCTTGTGCATACATAATAGTGTACAACCCGTAATTGTCAAGAAAGGACCCTGTGGTACGCTTCCATGCCACAATCCTTATAAAAGGAGCGAAAGCTTCTTATTTTTTGAGTAAAACCTATCAAACCTTTCATCTTTCAAGGTTTTGCTCAAAAGAACAAGTACTTCCCCATATGATTTTCAAAACCTCAACCGTTTATATCACTTGTTGAGGGGGAGTATTTGAATTAAAACTTTGTTCACAAATTGTTCATAGTGGTCATCTTCCCGCAACACTCGAAATGGTCATATTTATTCTCAACTTTTCAAAAATAACACTTATATATGCCATTTTTGAGGGGGAGAAAATTTTGTGATAAGAAATATGTTGTGTTAATGCAAATGAATCTTTGTGCTATAGACTTAACCAACGAATTGACGGTACTTAACTGTTAGTAACTCGAAAATACTTGTCCAGGATGGGTAATAATTTCAAGCTAGTTCACTAGTAATGTAAACGTGTCTCGCAAAGGATTTGTCCGAGTAGAAAGTACCATTCGAGAAACTCTTGGTAGACATGAAATCTGACGGGTTTGACAACCTTTCGAGGTTTGTCTACACCTTCAAGGTAGTTATTAGAGCTAGTTGTCACCTAAAAGCTGACAATGTAACTCTTTAACTATGTAACGTAACCGTGTCTCGCGGGGGATTGTCTATCTTGAGCTGATCAATTCATAAAGTGCGTGCTCTTTCCTCACTGTGCAGATTTCCATAAAAACTCTTAAGCACATGTGGAGGGGGAGTATTTCTGAAAATCTAAAACTCTTGAAGTGTTCAAACATGTTTTTCATTCACAAACACGTTGAGAGATTTTCTTGAAAATTGGTTTTATGGCAACATAGGTTAGTCATGGAGTTATAAGGTGACTAAGGTTAGGAATAACCGTCTTATGATCCGCCAAAGCCAGAGGGATCTACCCAAGGACATCACAAATAGTTAGTACTTAAAAGTCCTTAGGTATGATTATAAAAAGGAGAAAATGTGAATCGGAGAAAGAAGGAGTTGAAGAATTAAAAAGAAATGCAAAGAAAATGGTGAAAAGAAATAGCCCTCCAAATTATTCAACTTAGGGCAGACACCGGGTTCAATTCATATGCTACTGGTTGTCACTTAGTGACGTCGGTATTGAAGATTAAAAGTCGTCATGGACCCAGTGACGCATGCACTAAACCTTCTTAACCACTCAAGTTTCTCTCAAAATAAGCTTGTTTCATTCTCATAGGGAACCCTACGTAAACTATTGGCCTTCTCTTAGAGATCGCTGGTATTGAAGAAGGAGACTCTCTCCCTAGTCTCCGCTCAGGAAAACCAAAACGCACTATTGAGTCTAGAGCCACGAGTTTCATCAAAAGATCTCTTAGGTACACTTGACATTTCATCACTTGGTGTTCAACAATAAGAACATCAGTGGTATGTTATCGAGTCCTTCACAGATCTTAGCAATCTGTCGAGAACATTTATGAGAAGTTCACAACTGTGATCCTCAGTGATTGAATGGAAACTCCTGCCAGGGTCAACATCAAGCAGCCCTGACAGCAGGTCACTTCGGTAACACCCCGTGGATTACGCTTAGTGTGTCTCAAACGGTCTACAGTCGTGAGGTGATGCTTCGGTGTACCTCAGCGACTCATCTGAACTGTAGATGTACTTCGGTACATCGTGTTATCTCACTTGTGGGACTCCAGTTCAGGAACGGCCTTTGTAAGAATTAGAGTTGTGTTTTCACACTATGTTGTTAACACTCTCGAAGTTCAAACTTGTAAGTGCCGGAATCCGTTTATTACTAACCGTTTGAATGTTTTCTTCTTATGGAAGCTCTGGAGCGAAATGATCGTGCAGATTCTTCTCATGCTCACGCCAACATCATCACTAATGGAAGTTCTATCTTAATGCAACACAAAAGTCAAAATGATTCTTCGCCAAATCAAAGAATCTATAAAGTTAAAGACTTAAAGAACTTCATCAGTACTGAAATCCAATGTCAAAGAGCGTGTGAGCATGTTGAAGAATGACGTGGAGACACTGTAGCAGCGAAGCAGACCTGAGGCAGACTTGATGCAGATAACAACAACATACTATCACTACCATCACAAAGAACAATGATCAAAGAACTAAGTTAATGATGACGTCAAAGCAAAACTGTTTAAAGAAAACAATTTCTCTACACTGGGGAGATTGTTTAAATCAAGGTAATTCTTCTCACAAGAAAGAAGAATGTCAGAAGACGTCAAAGCTACTATTACATCAACGCCTTCACCGTTCATATTCATTCATCACTAACACTTAGGGGGAGTTTGTTGGAATCACTCCTAAACCTTAATCAAGTGTTAGTAAATCATATGTAATAGTTAGCTTAATTATGGCCTTTATGTTTGTTATTAGCCTTAAGCTTATATAGAAGGCCCATGAGCTTAGGCCCAAGCCCATAGGAGAAAGGAAGGGACTAGGAAGTGTTGCCCTAGCTTCCCTCCTATAAATACTCTTGTATAACCCTCACTTGAGGGTTGGTTGTTCAATTTATTTCTTTCACATACTCCTACGCATAACCGTTTACTTGTATCGTGTGTGTGTGTTTGATTTATTGTTCAATAGCCTTTATCTCTTTCTATTAAGCTTGTGTTGTAAAAATAGTGACCTAACAGAGTGTGTTTCCAAGTATTCCGTCAATGCGTTAAGGTACAGATATTCTACCATTTCCCATTAAGGGTTTACTCTCACGACTTCTCTATCCTTGACTATGATTCCGTACCTTTGATATGATTCCCTTTGCTATGATTCCTTTGATATGATTCCTTTGATACGATTTCATCTGCCATGATATTCGATCTGCTATCCATTTTGTTATGACATTTGTTGTGATATTCGTTGATATTCGTTTGCTATGATATGATTCAGTTCTGTTGATATGATTGGTTGAATATGATATGATTATGGATATGCTTTGGTACGATTTGTTGTGTTTGGTTGCTCGAGCTAACTAGCCATGGAGGTACCATGGCCATGTCATTGATGCACCAATGGCATGACACTATCTGGGGCGGTGTGATTAGTCCCCGGCGTTCCTTTTATGATATGATATGATATATGTGATCACTTGGCCATTATGAATACCTATGTACAGTCTCGAACTGGCATATGTATAGATGATTTGTTTTGCAGGGAGCGTATGGATGCATCCTAGGTACTCAGTTCAGTTTTGGTGATGTGGTGCGTGTGTGCAATACACCCCCTCACATTTTGGTACATTGGGCTAGCTACCCATGTACACTTTGATATGATTTGACGGATTTGATATGATATTGGGTATGATATATGATTTGTAGATTTGGCTATTGGAGTATCTCCTTTAGTATAGGCGCTCGGGGCAACATTCTGATTTTGGTTATGGGTTATGATATGTGATTTGTTAGATTTGGCTATTGGAGTATCTCCTTTAGTATTAGGTGCTCGTGGCAACATTCTGATTTTGGTTATTATGTGACTATCTGATATTCTGATTCATTCGTTGATATGCCTATTCATTCATTCAGCTGACTACTTATTCACTCAGTATTCTTATGTGATTCGTTTGACTATCGGACTCATGCTTCAGTTCATTTGGTTAGTTTACTCGGTCTTCAGCTCATTTGATTTATTATGTTTTCACTCTATTTTGGTTGGTTTCCAAGCTTATACTTCAGATTACCACTTCACCCGTCTACCGAGCTATTATATGATTATTGGATTCAAGTGTTATGCTATTATATGATTATTTGGTCCATCTGTTTTCCATGCTGACTATGATTTCATGATTTCTCTGTCTACTATGTTAGTATGTGGTTACCTGATTCACCTGTTAGCATGCTAATATCTGATTATCCGCTTACCATGCTGTTGTGTGACTATTTGATTTATCTGGTAGCCATGCTAGTATGTAATCATTTGATTTATCCGTGGATCATGTTATACTTCGTTCAGTTATGTCAAGGGCTATGACTATCATTTAGTAATCTATCTGCAAATTGTGGTTTCCATGTTTGTACTTTCGCTTGATGTTTTTGATGCTTATGTTATCGGTTCAACATAGTAATGGATTCTTACCTGACTTGTTGATCCACCATGTTTACACTTCTGTTCATGTTACTGGTTGATGAAGGAATATGGTTCAACTTATGTTACCTTTCTAGTTGACTTGTTTAGTTTTCCATGCCATGTTCTTGTATAGTTAATTCATTCAATTATGATGTTCGTTTGGTATTCCTACCTGATACATGTGACTACCCGGTTTATACTGCTGTTAGTATTTCTGTTGGTTATGATACTTGTTCTGTTTAATAACTATGATTGATCTTAATTGTGTGATTGCCATGCTTACATCCTATTCAGTTGCTTCCGCCTGCTTAGAATTCAGCTTAGCTTATATGTATTCTGAATTATCTAATTTATTTGTTTTTCCATATTTATGTTTAGTTGATCCGTTGACTGATATGCTTGTTCACTGTTTGGTTACTTGTTTTGATTATGATACTGTTCATCAACTCCTATATGATTATGTTTCGACACTTGTATGTTTGGGATATTTATATGTGCTTATATTTGTTCAATGATTCGCTTCTTGCTTTGCTTGATTTCTGTTCCTTCTGGATATCTGTTAATATTGTGTTCTGCAGGTTCCTCATTGACTCATAGACTCATTGTGCTCGTTCGTTACGACTTTGTTATCAGTCTCCTTTGTTTCGTTTTGTATTTTGATTATGTTAGCTTTTGTTTTGTTATATTTGTTCACTGGGCTTTTTAAGCTCAGCCGCATTTCTTTTCCATGCGGCAGGTACCAAGTGGGATGCTGGGCTTTGATGGTTGAGAGTAGAAGCTTTTGAGTGAACCGACCCTAGTTTCCCTTATTATTTTGGACTCACTTGGAAGAACATTTGTTTTGATATTTCGTATCTTTTAGACATGTTGGATTATGTATTTTTCCTTTTGTAAGTCATTTGTTCATATGACTTGGTATTTTATTTAATATGACTTCCGCTTGCATTTTTGTTAGTATGTTCTGATATGACTCCATAATGTGACATTCGGACCCTTGTCGGGTTGGGGTGTTACATGAAGCATCAAACGAACTTGATCATTATCTTGCACACACTAAAGAAGTCCTGAATTTTTCTGGAAATCTTCGTTCTGAAAATCAAGATTTGTTGCACACTATCATTGAATTAAAGGAAAAGTTAGGAAAGTATGAACAAGTTCAGATTAGCAACATTAAGAAACTTGCACCTGTAACACTTAGAAAAAGTGACCCTCGAATGCTTACTGACAAACCACAAGATACTAATGTGCTTCCCTCTACTGAAACATGAATAGTTGCCTCTTTTCCCAACGTCCGCACTTCACAGCCTAGGAGCAATACAAGGAAGAATAGGAAGTTGGGACTTAAGAAAAGAACAATAAAGAATGTTGAAGTAGAAGAACACCCTAGGACTTTGAATAAGACCCATGTTGCACCCACTTTAGATATTGCGTCTGAAAAATGTAATGGAAAAAGTGTTGTAACGAATGCTTAACCTTTAAGTACTTTTGATATTCAGTCTGAAGCTTCTTGTGTTATTTGTCGTAAAAGTATGCTTTCTGATTGTCATGATAAATGTGTTGCTAAAGCTATCTTGTCTCGTTTACGGAATCCTAAGAAACGGAATACCTCTAGGCCCACAAATGCTTCTAAGTTTGTGCTTGGTAAACCACCCTCTTTAGATTCTAAGAAACGCATTGATGTCCCTGTAGTTCCAGTATCACCTGTTGGGATATGAAAGTGCTGAAGAATGACAAAGTACTGGAAGAAGTCAAAGTACTGCTAAAGAAAAAGTCAAAGTACTGCTGTCGAAGTCAAAGTACTGCAAAGCTAAAGAACCAATATATTCGTTTATGGAAAGCTTTATTATTCTAGAATATTCTTTGTTTAGATTACTTGTCGTACAAGGTTACAAATTGTAAACCGACTAGGGTTATCCTTAAGTCTATAAAAGGACCCCTAGATTGGCATTAGATGTACGTGCATTATTAGAGTTTTTAGAGAGTTCGATATTAGTGTTTTAGAGTTGTTTAAGAATCTGTATAACTAGCAGATTCAGAGTTATTAATAAAATCGTTGAAAGTTAAAGTTATATTCTTCTTAGCTTTGTTAAGTAAATTCCGCATACTTAATAGAGTTTGCTCAGTGTTTCATTGTTAATAACTTAGGATTTATCCGAGGTTATTAAATCCTTAACAAGCTATATAGTTAGTTTGGTTAGAGTACATCGATCCAACAAGTGGTATCAGAGCTTGTGTGGAAACTCTGACTAAGAAGAAACCTTAAAACCTAGTTAACAACAAAAACCTAAAGATGTCGACTGAAGCTGTTCCACCACCATCCATCACCTCACTCAGAATACCAATCATTAAGAAGGGAGAATATGACCTATGGAGCATGAAGATGAGGTAGTATATTGCAATTATAGACCATGCTCTGTGGAATGTAATTGTCAATGGTAATGAAGTCGTTCCAGAACCTATTGATGTTCCTGGACAACCCAAAGCACCTAAAGCTGTCTTACCAGCAGCTACAATAAGGAATCAAGAGAAGGCTCTCAACATACTCCTGTCTGCCATACCTGATGGTCACCTACTCAAGTTTCATGATGCTAAGGATGCAAAGCAACTTTGGGCTGCTCTCAAGACAAGGTTTGGAGGTAATGATGCTTCCAAGAAGATGCACAGAAATCTGTTGAAGCAGCAGTTTGAAACATTCACTGTTGGAGAAAGAGAAGGCCTTGATGCTGCTTATGACAGATTCCAAAATCTTCTCAGTATGCTGGAGTTATACAAAGCAGAGGTTTCAGTTGAAGATTCTAATCTAAAGTTCTTAAGGAGTTTGCCATCGACATGGCATGTGATTGCTACAATGATCAGAGGACAACCTGGTTTGGATGTCATGGACTTTGATGATCTTTACAATCATCTGAAGGTGTATGAGCATGAGATGAATGGCCAAACTAGTTCAAAGTCTCACAGTATAGCCTTTTTGTCTTTTGAAAAGAGAGGCAGTACTTCCACTAAAAGTATTGCTTCTCCTACTCAAAGTACTGTTGCTCAAAGTACTGTTGCCTACTCTACCCCCACCTTTGCTCAGCAAGCCACACCATCAAATACCATCCACTCAGATGAAGTCGTATGCTCTTTCTTTGCACAGCAAGCTACTTTACCTGTCACTTATGAAGAAGATCTCTCACAGATTGAAGAGGATGCTCTTGAAGAAATTGATATCAGGTGGCAAGTTGCTATGATCACTGCAAGGATCAAGAAATTCATGAAGAAGACAGGAAGAGTAATTGACTTCAAGCCAAAACAGGGAATCACTTTTGACAAATCCAAAATTGAATGCTTCAATTGTCAAAAGACTGGACACTTTGTAAGGGAATGCAGGTTTGCTAAATATCAAACAAACAGGATGACTGAGAAACCAAAGCTAGAGCTAAAATAAATTCCTATTACTGAAACAAAAGCTTTGGTTGCTCAAGAGAATTTATCAGAGGTAGACTGGAGTGCTGAGTTTGATAATGAACCAGTAACCTATTGTATGGTAGTTGTGGAGGAATCAGTGGAAGAGTTTGATTGGAGCACAGCTTTTGATGAAGAACCTGGACATGCTGCTTTGGAATCCAGAGATGGTCTAGGAAGCTTTGATTGGAGCATGGAGAGTGAAGATGATCCTGTTCTATTTGCTATGGTAGCCACTTCACCAAGCTCACCCCCTATCTCTGAGGTATGTTCTAAGTGTCATGACTTTTATCAAAAAGTACTTAATAGTTATGTGACTGAAAGAGATAACTGTATAAGGGCTAGGTCTGAGGTAGCTGGTTATCAAATTACTTTAGAGTCTATGGAAGCCAAAATAATAACTCGTGAAAATAATGAAATGGCTTGGGCAGAAAAGTATGAACAACAAGATTATCAGTTAAAACTAAGTGAATGGAAGTTAAATTGTAAGATTTCTGAAATTGAGAAACTGACTAAGGAGAGAGATGAATTGTTAGCAAAGTTTGATGCTTGGAATGAATCTGGTCTTTCTCATGTCACTTATGTTGAAAAACAGAGAAGAGCTTACATTAGAACTGGCCTAGGTTTTGGTATGGACTTTAATAACACAGAAGAAAACCCACCTAGTGATCAGGCTGAATGTGATTTTGAGGATATAACCACTAGTGATGATGAACTCATTAATTATGTAGACACATCTAGTAATGAGGAATCAGTTAGTGAAACACCTCCTGAATATAAGAAAGACAAAGGTTATCATGTTGTCCCTCATCCCACTGGTAATCATCAACCTCTTAGACCAGATGTTTCTCGTTTTGGAGTAGATAACCTAGAGTTTAGGAAAAAGCTTACTAATCAATCTAGGTCAGAAACCCCAAAAGAAACTGTTGAAAAATCTAAGGATAATGATGTTAAAATTCAAGCAGTACCTTCAACTCAAAGTACTGCTACATGTTTTGCAGTACCTTTTCAAAATACTGCTAAACCTTTTTGGGATAATTTTGGTCAAAACAGGTTTAATCATTCACCTAGAAGACAGAATAATTTTGGTCATAGACATAGAGGAAGCAATTTTGGGAGTATGGGTCAAAAATTGTGTTTTGTTTGTTACGGTCCTGATCATCTGATTAAGCACTGTGAATTTCACTCAGAGTACCTAAGCAAATTTCCAAAGAACAGAACTACCAAACATATCCCTAGAGAGAATAAACCAGTCTGGAATCATTCACATAGGGTTAACCATAGCAACTTTTCTCAAGACCGTAGGTACCCTCACCAGAGAAGACCTTTTTCAAAACCTCCAGTACCTTTAAATACTTTTCAAAGAACTCAAGCAGTACCTTCTCAAAGTACTGCTAGATTTTCAAACAATCAAGGTATTGTAAACACTTTTTGGAAGGGAAAGCCTAGGATATCAAATTATTATCAATCTAGAAGGCGTTACAACTCCAAAAGAGTAGCTAGATCAAGGGACTCTACACCAGAAGTTAAAACTAAATGGGTTAAGAAAGAAAGTACTGATGAGGAACAAACAGTACTTTCCACAAGTACTGGTGAAACAGAGATTTTTGATAAAGGTGATTTTGTGGTAAAAGAAAAGGAGATTTTTGTTGAAAAAGAAAGTCTTGCTGAAAATCCATCACAAGTTTTAAAACAAAAGATAATGCTTGATTCTGTCTACAAAAACTATGAAGATTACATACTCAAGGAATTTGAGTATGTTACTCCAGAAGGGGAACACAAGACAGTAATGGCTTGGGTTCCTAAAAGACACAAACTTTTTTATCTTTATGCATGGCAACCCAAAAGAAGAACTTAAAGATCATTTAATTGTGGATAGTGGTTGCTCTGGAAGCATGACAGGAGACAGGGAGATTCTGTCAGATTTTAGATCTTATTGTGGAGGAAGAGTTGCATTTGGGAATGATGCTAGTGGAGGAAGAATTAGTGGGAAAGGAACTATTAAGACAGGGAGCATAGATTTTGAGAATGTTATATATGTGAAGGAGCTCAAGTTCAACCTTTTGTCAGTCTCTCAGATATGTGATAAGAAGCACCCTGTGTTATTCACTGACACTGAATGTCTCATTCTTTCACCTGAATTCAAGCATGTTGATGATAACTTGGTAGTCCTTAGAGTACCAAGAACCAATGATGTGTACAGTCTGGATATGAAGAGTCTTCACTCTTCAGGAAGAGCCACCTGTTTAGTGGCAAAAGCAACATCTGAAGAAGCACATCAGTGGCATAGAAGATTGGGCCATATAAATTTCAAGAATATCAACAAATTGGTCAAAGGAAATTTAGTTAGAGGTTTACCTTCAAAGACTTACAAGAATGATCACTCATGTTTGGCGTGCAAGAAGGGTAAACAACACAAAGCTTCATGCGAGAAGATTGAAGATAGGACAATTAGAGAACCTTTGGAGCTGTTACACATGGATTTGTTTGGACCTGTCTCTGTTGCAAGTCTAAACAAGAAAAAGTACTTCTTGGTTGTGACAGATGATTGCAGTAGATTCAGTTGGGTATTTTTCTTAGGATTTAAAGATGACACCTTTGATGCTATTCATGATCTGATTATAGCACTAGAAAACCAACTGAGACTTAAAGTAAGAGGTATTAGATGTGATAATAGGACTGAATTCAAAAACAAGCTTATGGATGGATTTTGTGCCAATAAAGGGATCAAGAGGGAGTTCAGCATTGCAAGAACACCACAGCAGAATGGTGTTGCAGATAGAAAGAATAGAACTTTGATTGAAGCAGCCAGAACAATGCTTGTAGATTCATTGCTACCTATTCAATTCTGGGCTGAAGCTGTAAGTACTGCTTGCTATGTGCTTAACAGAGTATCAGTCACCAAACCTCATATGAAGACACCTTATGAGTTGCTAATGGGAAACAAACCCAACATTCGTTTTATGAGGCCTTTTGGATGCCCTCTAACAATTCTAAATACAATTGATAATCTGGGAAAGTTTGATGGCAAGTCAGAAGAAGGATATTTATTGAGATATTGTACCAACAGCAAGGGATTTAGAGTGTATAATAGAGTCACCAAGAAGGTTCAAGATTGTCTTCATGTTGAATTTTTAAAAGAACAAGAAAATCAGAAGGGTAAAGGTCCTGATTGGATGTTTGATCTTGAGGTTTTGACTCCTTCTATGAACTATGTACCTGTTAGAGAAGAAAATCAACCTGTTCACAAAGAAGATGATTTACAGTACATTTTTCATGGAGTCCATATTAGACCTGATGTTGTTCCTGATGAAGAACCCATAATAGTTGAACCAAAGAAAAGTACTGATGAACCAAAATCCTCACTATCTGCTGAGGATCAAGCTATTCAAGAGGAACTTAATCAGATGCTTTTTCAAGATGTAGTAGCACATTCTTATAATGATGATCAAAGAAGAGCTTATGAAGAAGCAAAGAAAAAGAACAAGACTGCAGAGTTCTCTCACAGTACTTTAGATCACAGTACTTTAGGTGACAGTACTTTCGATCAAAGTACTGCTGCACCTGTTGACAGCACTTTGGATGATTTGGATGATCCTACCATGCCTGGCTTAGAAGATACTGATGATGAGTATGATAATGAAGGTATTTTCTCAGATTCCAATGAAGATGTTGATTTCACTAATTTGGGTGACAATTATGAAGTTCCACAGATTCCTATCTTAAAAATTCATAAAGATCATCCTACTGGTCAAATCATTGGACCTTCTACTCATGGAGTGCTCACAAGAACCAAAGCTAAGGTTTTTTCTATACCTCATAATGCTTTACTTAGCTTTGTCTATAAACAGAACAGGCTGAATCATAAGGATCATCAAACATGCCTGTTTACTTGTTTTATCTCTCAAGAAGAACCCAAGAATATTGCTCAAGCATCAACTAAAGAGAGTTGGGTTGAAGCTATGCAAGAAGAACTTCTTCAATTCAAACTTCAAGAAGTTTGGGTACTGTGTGATCTACCAGATGGAAAGAAAGTCATTGGTACAAGATGGGTTTTCAGATTCAAGAGAGATGAAAGAGGGAATGTCATCAAAAACAAGGCACGGTTAGTAGCACAAGGATATAGACAAGAAGAAGGAGTAGATTATGATGAAGTATTTGCTCCTGTAGCAAGGATTGAAGCCATTCGAATCTTCCTTGCTTTTGCATCATATATGGGATTTCAGGTTTATCAAATGGATGTCAAGAGTGCCTTTTTATATGGCAAGATTACAGAGGAGGTGTATGTTAAACAGCCTCCTGGTTTTGAAGATCCTACACATCCAAACAAAGTCTATAAAGTGGTTAAGGCTCTTTATGGCTTACATCAAGCACCTAGAGCTTGGTATGAAAGGCTCTCTACTTTCTTATTGCAACATGGTTACAGAAGAGGAGCTATTGACAAGACTTTGTTCATTAAAAGAGAAAAGAAGGATACCATGCTGGTACAAGTATATGTAGATGATATCATCTTTGGAGCTACAAAACAATCTATGGTCAAGGAGTTTGAGAAGCTGATGCAGAATGAATTTCAAATGAGTTCAATGGGTGAGTTAACTTTCTTTTTGGGACTTCAAGTTAAGCAGTCAAAGGAGGGAATTTTCATAATCAAGACAAGTATGTATCTGACATACTTAAGAAGTTCAATTTTGATGCTATGAAGCCAGTTACTATACCTATTAAATCTATTAACTCATTAGGCAAGGATGAAGATGGACAACCTGTTGAAGTTAAATTATACAGATCCATGATTGGTTGTCTTATGTACCTCTCTGCATCCAGGCCTGATATTATGTTTGCTGTTTGTCTATGTGCAAGATATCAAGTCTCACCTAAGGTCTCTCATATGAATGCAGTGAAGAGGATTTTTAGTTATTTGAAACAACAACCTAAGTTAGGGTTGTGGTATCCAAAGGATTCACCTTTTCACTTAGAAGCCTTTTCAGATAGTGATTATGCAGGTGATAATTATGATAGAAGATCAACCACTGAAGGATGCCAATATCTTGGAAGAAGATTAGCCTCATGGCAATGTAAGAAATAGACTATTGCAGCAACATCCTCTACTGAAGCAGAATATGTGGCTTCTGCAAGCTGTTGTGGACAAGTTTTGTGGATGCAGAATCAACTCTTGGATTATGGGTTCAACTTCAAGAATACTCCTATCAACATTCATAATGAGAGTACAATTTGCATTGTGAAGAATCCAGTCTATCACTCCAAGACAAAGCACATTCAGATTAGGCATCACTTCATCAGAGATTGTTATGAGCACAGGCTTATTAATGTTGTCAAGGTACACACGGATGATAATGTAGCTGATTTACTCACCAAAGGCTTTGATGTTTCAAGATTCAATCTCTTGGTAGTAAGCATTGGAATGATTAATTACTGAGCTACATTTGAGGGGAGGACTATTTAGTATAAGTATAGTCCTATGCATTGCTTGAGGGGAGGCAATCTAATGTTTATTTGAAGTATTTGCTATTGTCAAGAGGAAAATGGAAAAGTACTGCTTTTTATTTGAAAGTACTGCTTTGAAAGTATTGCTTTGGAAAGTACTGCACACGTGGAAAGAACTGTTTGTCTTATCAAAGTACTGTTCCGACGGTAATATTGAGGGGTAAACTTCACTAACGGTAACTTTGTTATTATGGGCTGTGATTTTTTAAATCTCACCTATAAATAACTACTCTCTGAATTTCCCTCTCATCTTTATACCTTATAATCTTTTCCATATTTCTCTCTTTTTCACCTATATTATTCACTCAACCACTTTCTTAGTACACAAATCATCAATGGCGAATCGTAATACAGTTTCAAAACATAACATGGTGGCGAATTTAGAGAAAACTGAAGCTAATGTCATCTTCCATGACATCATTGATTTTCTCACTGGATCTCCGATTAGTTATGCACTTTTAGTGGAGCCAGATATAATTGAGCCATGGATTCAACAATTTTGGGCAACTGCTATGGCTCATATGGAGAATGATGATTCGTATATTCAAGCTAAAGTTGCTGGAAGGATAGTGAAGGTTTCTGAAGCTTCAATTTGTGAAGATTTATTGTTTGATGATGCAGAAGGGGCTGTTCTTTTTGCTAAGCAATTGATTTGGGATACATTCAGAGATATTGGGTATGAAGGGTCCTTAACTGAACAAACTTTCAAGAAACCCTTATTTAGTCCCCACTGGAAGTATTTGGTTCATGTATTGCTTCATTGTATTAGTGCTAATAGTACATCATGGGAGCAATTTGGTTCTAACATAGCATCTGCTATAGTGGGATTGGCTACAAATCGAATTTTCAACTTTTCAAGGCTAATCTTAGATGGAATGTTATCTCATATTTCTCATGGATCACGATGGTTGATGTATCCAAGGTTTATTCAAGTGTTCTTGAATAAGCAACTTGCTGATGTACCAAAGCCTACAAGTCTACTACCTGTTGTGGTGCAACCAGCCAAGATTTTCACATTTATGGCTAGGAAAAGTGATCTATTCACTGGAAGGAACACTCCATTAACCACTTCAATGATGAAGGTTGTTCAAGCACTACGAGATGAGGCTGCAGAGAGTGATGACAGATAAGGTACTGCTTCAACACAAGGTACTGCTTCACAGGGTACTGCATCACAAGATACTGCTTCACAAGGTACTAATATTCAAGAAGATACTGCAGTTTCACCTCCACCATCTCCACAAGTTTCTGCTCATGATTCTCAACACGAAGAACACTCACCATCTAAAGAATATGAAGACGATGTGGCGCCTGAGGGTACAATTATCAACACTGATGCTTTATCAAGAGAATTGAGTAGATTGAAGAAGTCTTTTGAAGAACAGGCTGCACAGATTAAGCAGTTGAAGCTTAAGTTTAGAAGATTCAAGAAATTTGTCTGGCCATTGGTTCAACATCATCGCTTATGGGTCAAGTCTCAAAGAAAGCAAGGCAGTCCAGTTAGGCAATTTAAGAAGACCACCAAAGGCAAAAAGGTACAACAACGATCTTCATTCCAATTGGGGAGGAAATTGGAAGCTAAGAATTTGAATGAAGAAGTTGAACCTCAAGGTACTGATGTTCAACCTCAAGGTACTGAAGAGCAAGTCAATATTGAAAGTACTGAGGAAGAAAGCACTAGAGTTCAAAGTACTGATAATCAAGGTACTGCAGATCAAGGTACTGCTCTTCAAGGAACTTACAGGCAAGAGTTAATTACACCAAGGTTGTTAGATTTTGAAGAGGAAGTTGGTCCTTCAACTGTTATATATGAAGAGGAAGTTGGTCCTTCAACAGTCATACTAGAAAAGGAAGCTGATACACCCAAACCTATACACACTGCAAGTGATGATGAAACTATTGCTGAGATCTTGCATGATTTGTCAAAACCAAGGGGTGTTAGCATTCCAGGAGTTGCTGAAGAACAACCTCAAGTTTCTCAATCTCAACCTTCTATAGATCCAAAAGATAAAGGAAAAGTTAAACTGATTGAAACAAAGAAGAAAAGAAGCTTACCTTGGCAGATATAAGAGCAATTGAAGTTGCTAGGAATGAGGAAGCAGCTAGAAAGGTACAAGCTGAATTGAATGTTGAAGTTGCTAATGAAGAAGCTAAGAATGAAGAAGCAGCTAAGAAGTTGCAAGAAGAATTGAATGCTGAAGCTGCTATACCATTAAAGACACCTATTCCTGTTTCTGCTTTACCAAGAAGACCAAATCATGCTAAGGAAAGAAATGCAATGATGGCTTATTTAAAAGGTCAAGGGTACATTGGATTGCAGAAGTTGAATTATGTTGAGATGAAACAGTTATATGAAGTTGTTAGAGAGGCTTATCAGAAGAATGTTGATAGTATCAAAGATTTTAAAGATGATGATGCTCAGAAAGAAGATGATAGAAAAGGAAGCTTAAAAAGAAAAAGAACAATTGAAGTTGAAGATGTACAGCCATCAAAGAAGGTTGAATTACGATCTGATACTGATGATGAATTAAGGAATTACTTAAGAGTAGTAGAATTTGAGTATTCTAAAGCTGATGCAGAAAAGAAGAAAAAGAAGTCTCCAATAACTACTTTTGAAGTTGTAGAATCAAACGATGGAAATTATCTGATGTTTCACAGAGAAGATGAAAGCTTCAGAGTGTTTAATATGCTATGGGATGTATTGCACATAATAGATAGAGAGGATTTATTTCATTTATATCATTTGGTGCAAGAATATTTTTAGAACACATTCCATCAGAAGGAGTTGGTTTAATCTTGCTTGGAGATCTCACAACTGTTTGGGAAACTGAAGAATCAAGCACTGATGAGATTTGGAAAAACCAAGAAGATTGGGAGATTATCAGCTGGAGATTCTTTGAAGAATCTAGAGTACATGTTCTAGAGTTAGAAGATGGGACTATGATTCACATGTTAGCAGACAGAAGATATCCGCTTACATCAGATCTTATGAGGAGAATGCTAGAGCATGGTATGGAAGTTGAAGAAGATAATGAAACTGCTCTTATGGTCATCAAATTGTTTATCAGATGGACAACTATGGCTGATGATGATGCATAACTGGTATGAATCTTTATTGAATAAATTATTTTTGAAATATCAGTACTTTATTCAAAGTACTGCTGATCAAACAGTACTTTCATCAAAGTACTGCTTGCAGTTTTAAACCAGTTAATGATTTTGAAAAAGAAAACTTTTGTTAAGTGATAAATATTTTGAAACAAAGGTTAAAAGAAATAAATGGTTTTTGAGATGGTAACAACAATAGGTTATCAATCCACCATGGTTACAAAAGGATTGGCTAATCCATGAGCAAACGGCTCTGGTAAAGATATCTCAAATCCGTTTTATAGTTGACAACTTGCTAATAAGTTGTATGGAAATCAACTCACCCTATCAGTAAATGTGAAGAGTTGGCTAGCCCACAAGAAAATGGTTTGTGGTAAAGGCTGTGGAAAAACCATTATATGGTAATTAGTTCACCATGATTGAAAGAACTAACTAGTCCAAAAGGGTGCAGCTTTTGGTAAAGACAAATCAAATCTGTTGATAGCTGATGATTTGCTAAAAATCATATGGTTATCAATGTACCATGGTCTTACACACCAAAACATTTGGCTACTCCAGAATTAATGGCTTTGGTAAAGAGACATCAAAATCCATTAAATTTTCAATGATTCACCTCTCACAGGAGTTTACACACCTGGAAGTGATGAGAATAGATTGCAACTTAAACTGAATTAATGTACAAATTGTCATATGTTGTTGTGTTGCTGAAAAGATGGAGCTTGCTGAATGATGCTGTAAAAGAATTATTTTTAAAGAATACTTTGATAATGCTGATATAAGCACAGAGACTACAAAGATACAATCTAAAGACAAAGACACAATCTTTCCTTGAAGATGGAGAAGTTAAAGATAAATTTAGAAAGGAACTTGAAGTCAAGCAAGTAGAATTCAAGTTAGGGGAGGATTGTTGGGATATAAAAGTGCTGAAGAATGACAAAGTACTGGAAGAAGTCAAAAAACTGATAAAGAAAAAGTCAAAGTACTGCTGTCGAAGTCAAAGTACTGCAAAGCTAAAGAACCAATATATTCGTTTATGGAAAGCTTTATTATTCTAGAATATTCTTTGTTTAGATTACTTGTCGTACAAGGTTACAAATTGTAAACCGACTAGGGTTATCCTTAAGTCTATAAAAGGACCCCTAGATTGGCATTAGATGTACGTGCATTATTAGAGTTTTTAGAGAGTTCGATATTAGTGTTTTAGAGTTGTTTAAGAATCTTTATAACTAGCAGATTCAAGTTATTAATAAAATCGTTGAAAGTTAAAGTTATATTCTTCTTAGCTTTGTTAAGTAAGTTCCGCATACTTAATAGAGTTTGCTCAGTGTTTCATTGTTAATAACTTAGGATTTATCCGAGGTTATTAAATCCTTAACAAGCTATATAGTTAGTTTGGTTAGAGTACATCGATCCAACATCACCTCCAAGGAATGTAGTACCACCTAGTACATTCACTAAGACTAAAGCAAAGACTATTTGGAGATGGCAGAAATGGATACATAATACACTAGGATTTAAATGGATGCCTAAAATCATTGATGTGTGTATTTCGACTATAACTGCTTCGGAACCCTCTAACTCTTTGGGTTCCACATCTACTTCTATTCCATCTATGTCGTCTGTGTGTAATGCAGGTGATACAGATCATCCTTTGGATTGTCGATAGCGGCTGTTCCCGACACATGACAGGCAATCTCAAATTGTTATCAAACTTTATTGCAAAGTTCATTGGCACTGTCAGATTCGGGAATGATCACTTCGCAGCTATCATGGGCTACGGAGATTACATCAATGGAAACATCGAAATTAGCATGGTTTATTATGTGGAAGGTCTCGGTCACAATCTGTTTTCTGTTGGTCCATTCTGTGATGGAGATTTGGAAGTTGCTTTTCGGGAGAAAACTTGTTTCATTCGTGATCTACAAGGAAATGATCTTATGTCTAGCACTCGCAATTCTAGTCTGTACACAATCTCAATGCAATACATGGTTGCTTCATCTCCCATTTGTCTACTTTCAAAGGCACCATCAACAAAATCTTGGCTATGGCACCGCCGTCTCTCACATTTAAACTTTCAAACCATAACCAACCTTGCTCGATACAAACTTGTTGAAGGTCTCCTGAGATTCTGGTATTCTAAAGATCACCTTTGCTCAGCTTGTGAACAAGGGAAAAGCACTCGTGCTCATTTTCCTTCAAAGGTGGAACACAACTCTCAGCATGTGCTTCATCTTCTTCACATGGATTTGTGTAGCCTGATGTGTGTGCAAACGATTAATGGCAAACGCTACATCCTGGTAATTGTAGATGACTACTCAAGATGGACTTGGGTCTACTTTCTTCGAAGCAAAGATCAAGCTCCACAGCTGATCAGCACCTTTCTCACGAAAATTCAAGTTCAGCTCCAGAACACAATCAGACAAATCAGAACAAACAAAGGAACTGAATTTGTGAATCAAACTCTTCGGGAATTTTATGAGAAAGTGGGAATTGAGCATCAAACATCTATTGCACGCACACCAGAACAAAACGGAGATGTTGAAAGATGGAACCGTACGTTAGTGGAAGCTGCAAGAACAATGTTAATCAATGCTAAACCTCCAGATTACTTGTGGGCTGAAGCCGTATCAACTGCATGCTACACTCAAAATTGCTCAATGATTACTAAACGCCACAACAAAACACCTTTTGCGGTCATCCACAACAGAAAACCAAATCTCAAACACTTTCATGTATTTGGATCCCTTTGCTACCCAAATAATGATCGTGATGACTTTGGAAAGCTCAAAGCCAAAGCTGACATTGGAGTCTTTATTGGATATTGTGAGAATTCTAAAGGTTACCGGATCTGGAATCGTCGTACAAAGCAGGTTATGGAAACGATTCATGCAAATTTCGATGAACTTACAGAAATGGCTTCTGAGCATAACAGCTTGGAACCCGGTCACAACCGTTTAAACTTCCCTCAAACCCCATCATCAGCTAAACCAAGCCCCCAGCTTACTCGTCAACAAATGGAAAAGCTATTTGCTCCACTGTTTAGTGATTACATTGATGAACGTGCTCCAGGTGTATCTGATGTTTCCGCTGCTCAACCTGATCATATTCCAATACCTGATACACCTGTTACAACAACTACTATTGAAGAAGCACCACCAGTTGACTCTATAACAACAGTTGAACAAACTGCATCCAACAACGCTGAACCAGCTGATGATGTTCTGAACAATGAAGTACCCCCACCTGCAGATTTTGATCCAAATGCGTTCTTTAACCCGTTTGCTAATGAAACTGCTGCACCTGATGTTGCGGAATCATCTACAAGCCATTTGAATCCTCAAAATATGCACAATGTATACCAACATCAACCCTCGACACATCGTTGGACAAAAGACCATCCTCTTGAGAATATTATTGGTAACCCGACTCAACCAGTCGTAACGAGACAACATCTTCACACAGATGGTGAACATTGCATCTATGCACTCACTGTCTGCCAATCTGAACCTAAAAATATTAAAGACGCAATGACCAAAGAAAACTGGATTGAATCCATGCAGGAAGAACTCAATCAATTCAAACGTCTTGAAGTATGGGAACTGGTTGAAAGACCAACAGGGGTCTACATCATTGGTCTCAAATGGATTTGGAAAAACAAATTGGATGCTGAAGGGAACGTAATCAGAAACAAGTCACGTCTGGTGGCTAAGGGTTATAGAAATGAAGAGGGTATTGACTTTGAAGAATCATTCGCTCCGGTTGCTCGTCTTGAGGCTGTACGGATATTTCTAGCGTTCGCGGCACACATGAACATCACGGTCTTTCAGATGGACGTCAAAACTGCTTTTCTGAACGAGCAACTGAAAGAAACGGTTTATGTCAGCCAGCCAGAAGGATTCGTTGATCCCGAGTTCCCGAACCATGTCTACAAACTGAACAAAGCACTGTACGGACTCAAACAAGCTCCTCGGGCGTGGTACGATAAGTTATCATCCTTCCTCATTGCCAATAATTTCACCAAAGGTTCGGTCGACCCAACTCTTTTCATACAATATCACGGGGCACATATTTTAATTGTTCAAATTTACGTGGATGACATCATTTTTGGGTCAACACATAAAAAGTACTCAATCGCTTTTGCAAAACTAATGAAAAAACATTTTGAAATGTCCATGATGGGTGAACTTACGTTCTTTCTAGGACTGCAAGTTCATCAATCACCCCGTGGTATTTTCTTGAGTCAGTCCAAATATGCCCTTGAACTTTTAAACAAATTTGGAATGCAAAACTGTGACACCTATACCACACCAATGGCACATACCAAGAAACTAGACGCTGATTTACATGGGAACCGAAGTATCATTGGGTCTCTCATGTATCTAACAACTAGCAGGCTGATAAGGTTTTAAAAGGTACCTTTTTGAGGGGTCATTTAAGCCCTTATTCGATCACTTTTGTATCCGTTATTGCTTAATATCGTTCCTTTTCACTTTTTAGGTCTCTTGAAGGCAAAATGCTGGAATGATGCTTATTTGGACGAAAAGGCGCGAATATACGAAGAAAATGGCCAAAGTCAGAATCGAGACACTCAAAGCTGCTGAAACATAAGGCGACGGCGTCACTACATATCTGCGACGCCGTCGGGAAGGAATTTTGCGACGGGTCAGAGGCGAAATTGCATGTTTTCAAGGGACGACGTCAGGTTCTAAAGGAATAGGCCGTCGCTACTCAGACGGCCTAGATGCAGCCAAGACGGCGTCAGAGCTGAAGGGGACGGCGTCACAGTCATAAGGTGACGCCGTCGCAAGGTTTACGTGGCCAAGACGAAACCCTAATGACGGCGACACGACGGCGTCACAAAACATAAGGTGACGCCGTCGCAGATGTAATCTTATATATAGAATCCGAATTTTTCAGTTTTTGTGTGTAGTCTTTTGGAGTAAAAACCTAAAACCGAACCAAGGCTTTCTTGTGCAGTATTTTAGGGTTCTAAACCCTATTATACATCAAGATAAGTATTTACTTCATTAATTTAATTATGTCTTTGATTATTTGTGTGTATGCTTGCATGTTCTCCATGTCCGGCTAATTTATTTGTGTGTTTGCTTAGGGAATATGAAACTTAATTATTGAATATTGATTGGTTGATACTTATCTTAGTTGACTAATGATCTAGAGTGCGCTAGATTATTCGTTGTGTACTTAATGCTTGACTTTTCTTTGTGAACTTTAGAATATAATTATCTAGGTAATTGTAGGATAAAATATTCAAGGACAACCGTAGAGTAGGCGTCTATAAATCACTAGAGGATTTGTAAACAAGACCCTTTGGTAAATTCAAAGAGTTAGGGAAACAAGCACGCCCTATAGCCTTAGAATCACAACGCAACTAGGAATAAGGACGTGACAAATCAACCATCAATAGGAGATAATTAAGGAGTAGTAAAACCTAAGTAAACACATCTTTAAACTATCATACGAGTACAAATCAATTAGACATAGACTATCACAACCTTAGCTTAGATAATTAGATAATAGTAGAGTAATCGGTAGCAATACCAACCCCCCAAATCCAATACCCGAGATTCGTACCTTTTCATTTTCTAAAAAACATAAAAAGATAAAAAATAATCTTCCTCAACCTCAACCTTAGCGTAGTAACTTCTCACTAGCATTCCTATTCCCCTAGAGAACGATATCAATACCCGTGGCTTACCCTAATTACTACACTACAACGATTAGGTTCACTGCCTAGGGTGTTATAAAACTTGCTCGAAGAAAAGGAAGTTTCCTTGACCCCGAACGACGCGTGTAGCGTTATCACAGGCCTGATATTGTTTTTGCCGTATATCTTTGCTCCCGTTATCAGTCGAGACCAACTGAAACCCACCTCTCCGAGGCTAAAAGAATCCTCTGATACATCAAGGGAACCATTAACTTGGGGATCTGGTATCCGAAGGATTCTGGTTTTGAACTAATAGCTTTTTCAGACGCTGATCACGCAGGATGCTTAGATTCACGGAAAAGTACTTCAGGAGCAATACAATTTCTTGGTGATAAACTGGTGTCATGGCAATCGAAGAAGCGGGATTGTACATCGCTGTCCTCAACCGAATCAGAATATGTAGCCATGTCGGCGTGTTGTGCTCAAGTCACTTGGATGAGAACACAACTCAAAGACTATGGTTACGTATTTGACAGAATCCTGATGTACTGCGACAATCGAAGTGCTATTGCGATCCGTGCAACTCTGTTCAACATTCGAAATCAAAGCACATCAATCTTTGATATCATTTCATCAAGGAGCACGTGGAACAGGGTACTGTTGAATTATACTTTGTGGGTACTGAATACCAATTGGCAAATCTCCTCACCAAAGCCTTAGCTCCGGCTAGGTTTAATGAGTTGGTCCACCGGATTGGTATGCGGTGTTTGACTCCAGAGGAACTGGACGAACTATTAAAACATTCTTAAAAACAGTCGAACACCAAAACCTCTTTTGTAAATATTTTTCAAAAACAAAATACAAAAATATAAAATCTGATAAAATTCAAAAATATTCTTCTATCTATATTTCTTTTTTACATGGCAAGTACAAATCTTCCGTCAACACTCTAATCTTTCAAAATTCGGTATTTTTCGATCAAGTGTTGAGGGGGAGAAAGCAAATATTTTTCGGTTTCATAAAACCTTGTACTTGCATGTTACCTCATCCCAGTTGTTTCTTTATTAATGGTGGTCACATTTCTGGTTTACTGACACTCCTCGAACTCAAATTTATAAAATTTCTTTATTTCTTAACTCGAGGGGGAGTGTCGTCAAGTTTCTTTCCAAATATCTTTCGATTAGTAACCAAAATGGAAGTTATGGGTGTTGTATGTAAATGGTTAAGGTGGAGTGACTGAAACTGTCAAAAGTTCAAAGTATTTTCTAACAAAACATTCCACCTAACTTTCCAAACACATTTACTCATACTCATTTATTACTCAACTAACAAAACCTACGGCTAAGAATCAATCATCAAATCCGTGTTTTTGATCTCAAATCTGTAAGTGTTTTATCAATCTATGTGTTAAAACAAACAAGGGTTTTGATTAGTTTGAAAATCCAACGGTTAAAATTCGTGTTTGAGTGACTTTTATGTTCTACGCGTAAGCTATGAACACAAAGTCTACATTTGTGTGTTTGTGATGTTAAAAATGATGGTAAAATGCTCAAATGTTCATACCATAAACGTTTTCAACAAACAAATCCACCCAGAAACACGAATTGTACGATTTTCAAATTAGGGTTTTTAAGCGTAAAATTGGGTGTTTTCATATGTGAGAGTTTCTGGATAAAAGGATGGGTTTGTATTGTTGTTTTCATGATTAATTGATAGTATCTAGGCTTTGATCATTCCCAGAAACATCAATTGTGATTTAGGGTTTATGTTCTTGAGAATTAGGTACTTTTGATTCACAAGTTCTTTTGCGTTAAAACTTGGATAAAACAACTCAATAGGCTTCCTACACATCCCAGAAAAATCTTGGTGCATTTCCCATGGTTAAATCGCTTCCTCGTAATTCTTGAATATTTAGGTTTAAGTCTTACGCATAAGAAACTCTACGCGTAACTGTTTGATTGAGTATTCGTGTCTAAAACTGATAAGGATTGAATGTAGGTGTTAATATTGGTGTTATGATGAATTTATTTCAGGTTTCTACGCATGAATAATTCAGAATCAAGGTTACTTGAACATCTACGCATAAGGATCACCTTACGCGTAGAATGTTATGCGTAAGAGAAATCTTACGCGTAACCTTTACGCGTAAGGTTCTACAATGGGGACTACGCGTATCCTGTGAAGGATATGCGTAAACAGTAACTTCTACGCATAAGGTTCACTCTTACGAGTAAGCCTTACGCGTAAGGTTCCATATACGCTTACGCGTTAGCTTTACGCCTAAGGCCCTCTATTCCTACGCGTAATATTTCTTACGCGTAAGTCAAGAACCTACGCATAAGCTTATGCTTACGGGTATAACCTTTTTGTTTACGCATAAACTTAAAATTTTACGCCTAAGCCTAGTTTTAACCTAAATTATGAATTGTTACGCGTGCAAACTTGTAAATACATAAATCATAACGCCACGAAACCAAAACGTCACTAATAAGCTTAAATGTTTAATAAGTTGTGAAAAATAAGTGAAAACTTGGACTTTAAAACTAAAATTTAATCAACTCACGAACCTTATCACGAAGTCTTTAGGACTATTGGACTAACAAGTGACATTGGACTCGTAACAATCATCGACATATCACATTCAATAACTAGACAATAAAACCAACTGTTGACTAACGTAATGTCTTTCGATATGTTGGTTCTTTTGGCTAAATGTCTTTCAGATCACGACATGGATGCTCAAATGCAAAACGTGGAAGCACCGAACATTCTCACTGTTGAAGATATCTTCCCTCATGGTTATCCAATGAAGATCGGAAAGAACAACCTCAAAGTTGATTTTGATAGCTTCTATTGTTCTGAATCTTCGTATCAGATAGCGGTGGATATTCTGAAGACTCACCCTTATCAGAACATGCTCACTAACTCTGCTACTGTACCAGAGATCTACATTCACCAATTTTGGAATACAATGCAAAAGGTGATAGGTCAAAATGTTGTGACGGTGACGCTCAACAACAAACAAGTCACCATCACACCAGCAGATTTGAGGGCTATTCTTCTTGTTCCCGTCATCGAACCTACTGAATTCAATGCCACTCCAACTGAAGATGTCGTTCTCAAGTTCATGGTCGACATTGGCTATGATGAAGCTACCGGGGTTATCACAAAGCACTCATTTGTTGATCTAAAGAACATACCCCAGCCATGGAGAACCCTCTACATCATGATTGCAAAATCCGTTTCTGGACGTGATAGTGGTTATGAGCATCCCAAGCTCATGGAACTACAGATATTTTGGGCTTTGGTCAACATGAAACACATTGAAGTTGAAGCTCTGATATGGGACGACATGATGACTTACCTTAAAAAGCTTGGCACCTAAATCCCGTATATCAGATACACCAAACTGTTGATCCAAAGAGCTCTAGGGTATAATCCTGATATTCCCTTGAGACTCAATGACCCAAATCAACACTCCGCGTTGTATGAGCCCACACTCATCGTCAGATTTAAGGACTCGACAACAAAGAAACAAGGTGCGGTGTTGCCAGATCATCTTCTTACTGAAGACATCAAACAATTGTATTCATACAAAAGATATCTGGTAGCAGTTGATGAAGGCAAAGTAGGTTTCCTTGATGAAAAATCCTCTGGTACACCTACTAGGAAAACGAGGAGAGGCAGTGCAGGAAGTGTTACAAGCACTGAGAGTCAGAGAAAGTTTCCCAAGAGATCACATACTATCAAAAGGAAAATTCCCTCTAAGGAAGCCATTCCTATTCCCAAGCCTGAACCGCAACAAAAGCTAATGGATGAAAGCTCTGAGGATACTGAATCAGACGAAGAGGTCACCTACTCTGAAACTGCAATCGATGACACTCAAAAAGTAGCAAAACCTCCCGGTCCAAAAGCTGATAAAGGTAAAGGGAAAACTCCTGTGCTTGAGCATGATAAGGAAAGCTCTGAAGAAGAACCATTTAATGAAGAAAAAGACTATCAAAAGAAGTTGAAAAACCTCAGACTCAAACATCTTGCCGATGAACTCGTACTGGATCAAACTCATGGCCGGGGAGGGTCAAGTGGTGGTGCACTATCTACATGATGCGTGCCAGACAGTCAAGCTAAATCACACAAGCCCGCCACTTGTGAATGGCAGACCGTAACCAGCTTAAAACTGCCTAAGCACGAATGCAATGAGGATCTGAGGAGTATAGTGTTTCCCCGGGTCGTTATGTCCCAGCGAGCTATGCAATGGATTATCAAACGTTTAGTGATCGGGAGATTTGGACGGAAAAGGAGATTGAGATAGATTATAACTACAGGAAAAAGCCAACAAATTAAAACGGCTTAAATGCAAATTAAAGGAACTTAAAAAGATAAAAACTATTAAATAAACGCTATCACTATATTTACAAAATGATGTTTTTGTGATTTTTTAAAACAAAATATCTTAAATAAACTATTTTAACTAAAACGTAAACTTAAAATATCTAAAAACGTTACTTAAAACAGAAACGAGCGTTATTTACGAAAATGGCGCAGGAGCGCAAGATAAAACGTAAAATTTATGAAATAAAAGTCCTACGAGTGTAAAAACAATTTTCCCACGTACTACATGACAAAAGAAAATTTTAGGAAAAAGCGGAATATTTTTTTGAGTTTTATTTTATTTATTACGAATTAAATACTATTAAACACTAATCAAATTATAAAAATTACTAAAACTTTTTGGAAAATTCTGAAATTTTTTTGTAAAAATACTAGATACTATCATAAGCCTAGGAAAAATAAAATGGGACACAACTTTTTGGAATAAGCTGGTAAAAAGATTAAATGGACAATAAGCTTTAAGTACTAAAAATGGTACAAAAGGAATTAGGGTGCAAAAGTTTACGCAAAAAGACCCAAGGGCGAGATGGTAAGGGAGGGTGTGTTGGCTGTGTTGTGCGTGGGGCAGGAGGTCAGGGGGTCGAATCCCACCCCTGTCCTTTTTGTTCACTTTATTTTATTTTTTTTTTCTTTGATTTCTCAGCTTTTGCAAATCGTACAAAGGAACAAAATTAAGCTTCTTTGACAGAATTTAAACTTGAAAACTTTGACATCAAGCTGAAAACAGCTTATCTACAGCAGGTATGCAACAAATAAAATGAAAGGGGGCGTTTGGTTATGATTGGTAGCAAAAGAAAACAAAAAGAAAAACTACAAAACAGCTTGTGTAAAGCATGAAACATGATGAAAACTACTTTAATAAGCTGGAATAGATTAGGAAAAAGTAGAAACTAAACGGGAAGACTGCTTATTTCCACGCAAAGTGGACCTAAGGGGCTGTTTGGGATAACTCATTTATGAGGTTGTCAAGGCAACGAAAAGCTTCAAAACAACTTTTTAGAAACTGAACTATGATGAAACTAATTCACTAAGCTAAAATGGACAAGGGGAAGGAGAAAATAAGCTGTACGACAGCTTATTCCTAAGCAAAATGGATCAAAGGCCTGCTGTTTTGGGACTTGGCCATTTAAAGGAAATAATAAGCCACAAAAAAAAAAAAAAAAAAAAAAAAAAAAAAAAAAAAAAAAAAAGAAACAAACTAAAAATAAGCTATAACTGATAGGGTGCAAGTTAAAGAACCTAAAATCACTATAGGGATCCTACATAATCAAAATGAAAAGGTAACAAGCTGTTACCACAGTAGCAGCTCACAAGGATGCTAAAACTTCTAACTTAAACCAACTAGGAGCAAACAAGCAACAATAAGCTAAGCCTATACTAATTAAGCTACTAAGTGCCTAATGTAATCTAAAAGCTAACTAACCCTGCTTAAACTAACCTAGTGAGCTGGAAAGCTAAAAGCTCGAGATAAGCTACTTTGGACAAACTGATGCAAATCAGTCTCCAAGAGGCTATTTTTGAGCTAAAATAAAAGCTATAGGATGAATAAGCTAGTCTTTATAAAACCTAAAAAGCATTCTTCATACACTAAAGAGCGTATAGGAACAGAAATTAAGCAATAACGAGCTTGAATGAGCTTACTATAGTAGCTGAAAATGGAGTTGTTGGGCTGCAGAGGCTGCAGAAGTGAAGACTGCAAAACAGCCTGAGGTGGCATGATTTGTGCTTATTTTTAAGCTACCAAGAGTCTTCCAAATCAAGGATAAGCTACAGAAAATTAAAGTTAGCATGGCACACATCCTAAAACGACCAAGTGGAGGATAAATTGATCATCCCAACAGCTTAAAAATAAGCTGTGAATCCGAGCTTAAGCTACTGTTGGTATGCTGTAACAGCTTAAGGAATGGAATGAGGCAGATTATAAGTGCGAATTTAAGCAATCCTAAGTAATCCTAACTGCAAATAAGTTAAAGACATTATGAGATGTGTACGTAGAGATACAAGACCAACATTCTTTGACACTATTCGACTACAAATAAGCTAGTTAATATGCTTATGAACAGCAGCCATAGCTGCTATTCTGTGGGCAGAAAATGTGATAGAAAAAACGTTTTTCAAACCAAACTTTTACAAAACCTTGCTAAACCAATGTTCCAACTTGTAAATGCTAACCAGTAATCTTAAACTACTTTTGACTATAAAAGTCAAACTGGGTAAAAATAGGTGTTAAACCATGAATAAACTTAAGCCAAACACCCTTTAAGAGTATCAAAACTGATTAGTAAACTTCTTTTCTGTAAAACTCAAGTGGCTTCCTATTAGGAATGATTTAACAACAGATTTAGGACATAATGAAATAGCAAATAAACCTTGACTCTTAATTTTGCCCTGTTTGACTTCTGTTGACTTTTTGAGAAACTTGGAAATAAGTACTAATTTATCACAGAAAACTCATACAAGCTTTAGAGCTTATCTAAGCTTTTACCAACAGGGAACAAAAAACAGAAATAAACTTTAACCTCAGATTTAAATAACAAATTGCATCAAAGTTGAAAGGTAGAATTTCATTAAAGAAAGTAAAGATACAAAACTAAACTGAAATTACAACTACTAAGTAACTACTGAAATCTAAACATGACATAAATAAAAATGGTTAAGGTTTCTCTAATACATGAGGAATTAGACTAAAACTGGGAAACTTTTATTAAAACAAAAAAACTAACTACTAGACTAACTGCCTCTCTCTCCCTTCTCTTTTATACCAAAAAAAGCTCCACGTGTCCTTCTCAGTGATTCCCACTTGACTCTCCTGTCTTTGGATAACTTATGTGGATTTTAGCACTTTGTCAATTTTGGCGGGAAAGGTGGGTTTTGACAGTTAGATTGAGTGTGATGAGGATGAGGGTCATAAATGTTATTTGGAGTGAGGTGTTAATGGGGGGACAAAGGAGGGATAAGATGATGGAGGGGGGTTGAGTGTAGCAGGAGAGTTACAGGCTACAAGTGGGGAAGAAGCAATTTTGGCGCCAAGGGGTCTTTTGACCAAGGATTGACCAGGGAGAGTTATATTGGGGGGGTTCAAAAAGGCTAGGTGACAGGGGTCCAAAACAGGCAAGGGGGTCAAAAATAGGTTAAAGGGTTTAATAATCCAAGGGCTTTTGTTGTAAAATCTGAAACTTGAGGGGCCTAAGCTGCCAATCCTGAAAAAGTTTCTCCAAGGACTAAAACTGAAAAGTTTCAAAAGTTCAGGGACCATATCTGTCACTCTCCAATTTTCCATGGGCCAATTCTGCCAATTTTCAAACTTGGAGGGCCATTTTTGTAATTTTCTCAAACTTTTGATATTTTTCACCAAAGGGCTAAATTTGACAAGTTTTGATTTTAAAAGGACCTTTGGTGACTTTACTTTTGAAATTATGTGCTCAGGGACTGTTTTTGACAATTTTTTGAAACTTGGGGGACTGAAACTGCAATTTTTGCAAATTTGATATGTTTTTCATCTGATTTTGATATTTTTGAATTTAAAACACATAAAACACTGATTTGTGATATTTTGATCATTTTGATGTGTTTCTGAGTGTTTTCAGATGATTTTGCAGTTTATTTTGTACAAAAATGATGAGTATTTAGACACTCATCAATCCCCCACACTGAGATATTGCTAGTCCCTAGCAATGATTTGAGAAAACATAATGGATTTTAAACTCTTTACCAAAAGCCATTACTTCTGGAGTAGCCAAATGTTTCAGTTCAAGTAAGAACCATGGTACACTGATAACCATGTGATTTTGAGCAAACCACCAGCTTTCAACGGATTTGATTTTGTCTTTACCAGAAGCCGTACCCTTCTGGACTAGCCAACTCTTAGATAAATTATTAATATTATCTTTGGTGAGCTGATTACCAATTATGGTTTTTCCACTGCCTTTACCACAAGCCATAATCTTGCGGGCTAGCCAACTCTTCACTTTTTAGGATATGGTGAGTTGAATACCATACAATTTTGGGCAAATTGCAAGCCATATAAACGGATTTGATATATCTTTACCAAGAGCCGTTTGCTCCTGGATTAGCCAATCCTTTTGTCTTACAGACATGGCGGACTGATAACCAAATGAGAAAGTGTAAAACACTTACTCCAAAAAAAAAATTTTGGCCAAAAACGGGGGAATTGGGTAGATAATATTTATGAAATTCGTGAGAATTCCCCCCCACACTTAGAAATGAATATTGCCCTCAATATTCAAAGTACCGGCGGTTATGCCGAAACAAAGAACGTAAAAGGGAAATACTACGGCCATTATTTAGAAAGATTTTTTTTTTTTTTTTTTTTTTTTTTTTTTTTTTTTTTAGATAACATGTGGGGCACTCCCCCACACTTAGGGTGGACCCATGTTAAGCTACTGTTTTTGATTACCGAGTCGCTAGCTTGACTCGACCCCGAATTCATTGGTTCATGGGGAAGCAAAGTGGAAGAAACAATCTCCATCGGACTTTCATTCAAGATGTTTGGACAAACATTTGAAGCATATGAAAGTTCCACACCGATGAGATATACATCGAACCGGCTCAAAAAATGATATATGGAAATGCCGGGATCAAAGATAATGTCTTCATTCCCGAAGGAGTGAAGAACAGGAGAAGTGACAGAATATATGAAGAAAAGAAAGAAAATCATGATAGCAATCATGACTAACTCTTCATCCTCAATAGGAGAATTCATAGTTTCATGAATCTCCTCAGTTAAGCTCAATTGGTCTAGACATATCTCGGGTATGTCTAGATCAAAGTAGAAGTTATCATACTCCGTCGGAGATATGATATGAGTGAGTTCATCTGAGAACTCATTGAAAGTGAATGAATCATATTCAGAATTGATATGAGTGGGTTCACTGGCGGACTCCTCAAAAGTAAATGATTCATGATCGAGGAGAGAATTATGAGAATGAAAAGTGGTACTGCCACTAATCTTCTCTCCCATATTATCAAAACAGGAGGCTTTCATTTCCGGAATAGAATCATCGGAAAGAATGTCACTATCCTTAATGGGGATAGGAGATGAAATAGGTTTCTCTTTGAAAGCCTCGATTTTAGAAATGAGAAGACTGACCTTCAATAATGTTGCTCGAAGAGCTTCATCTTTGATTTCATTGTCAGTAACTTCATCATTCTCTTCTTCTAAGCTAACAAGCTCAGAAGGTGAGTCTTCCACATAAATGATGTCTCCACAAGATAACGACTCATCATCATCAGATTCGGAGGACATCTCAACATGATCATTTTGGAAGACAAGAGGAGGAGGGATATCACACACATGATCAAGAATTCCCTGTGACTCTCCTGGGATTGGGACAAGGTCCTCAACACTAGACTTTATCAATTCGTCCGATTCCTTTTCAGGAACAGTGTCGAGATGCTCGTCCCCCATAATAAGAGAGTGAGTGTGAATCTCGGGTGTGATAGCAGTTGTTTGAGATGGAATCTCAACTGCTGGGATAACAATTGACTGAGGGAGTTGAGAAATAATATTCTTCAAAGGAATACTCTCCTCGTCATCATCATACATAGCTGCATTAAGAAATTGGGAACGCCTTAGAGCTGCATGCTCTAGGGCTAATAATTCTTCCCTAGAATTGCGAGCCTCTCGTTCTTCGGCTAGCAATTCTCCCATGGTTTTTTCACCACTCACTTGATTCTTAAGGTTTTGAAGTATATCATCAAGTTTTTTCATTGTGGCTTCAAAATCATAGGAAATTTCTTGAGACAACGGCTCAGGTGGAGTTTGAACCGTATGGTGCTGTGGAGGTTGGAAATTTTCAAACCCGGAAGTATAGTAATTTTGATTCCACGGTTGACATTGAAAATTATCGTGAGGACCTCCACAATTTGTGCAAGAAAAATTCGGTACATTCTGAAACGATGTGTCATTAAAACTTTGATAGCACGGTTCTTGCTCAAATGAATACTGAGGAGGGTGGTTAAAATCGTTTTGAGGATAATTGGAAAAGTTCGGATAAGTGCATGAGTTTTCAGCTTCCGAAGCACAAAACGAACAAAATCCTTCCGTAAGATAATTTCCACACCTCTCGCAAGAACATTGTTGACATCGAAAATCAACTAACGGATCCCCACAACCATAGCAATACTGCTGATTGAACGAAAAATTTTGGGGTTGGGGCGGGTAGTCGGAGAGATTTTTCGGCTCATTGAAAGAATTTTGATCATAAGAACATGAATTCCTCGAACCGCAAAATAGACAACTTCCGTTATGAATGTCATTACCGCATCGTTCGCACGTACACCAACGACACGGTAAACCGAAAAGCGGTTCTCCACAACCGACACAAGGAATTGACGATTCCATGAGAATAGAAGAAGTTAGAATCAAATGGATAGAGGGTAAAGAGATAAAGAATCAAATAGGGTTAGAGGGTAAAGACGAATATTTTTGGATTTTTGGATAGACATGATGCAAAAACAAAGACTGAAAATCTTTTTGGATTTTTGATTTTTAAAATAAAATATAAACATATACAGACGGTATAAACAAGGAGTGAATATCCAAATCACTAATCTGCTAGACAGAAGATAATCAGCACAGCTCCCCGGCAGCGGCGCCAAAAATTTGATGCGTGCCAGACAGTCAAGCTAAATCACACAAGCCCGCCACTTGTGAATGGCAGACCGTAACCAGCTTAAAACTGCCTAAGCACGAATGCAATGAGGATCTGAGGAGTATAGTGTTTCCCCGGGTCGTTATGTCCCAGCGAGCTATGCAATGGATTATCAAACGTTTAGTGATCGGGAGATTTGGACGGAAAAGGAGATTGAGATAGATTATAACTACAGGAAAAAGCCAACAAATTAAAACGGCTTAAATGCAAATTAAAGGAACTTAAAAAGATAAAAACTATTAAATAAACGCTATCACTATATTTACAAAATGATGTTTTTGTGATTTTTTAAAACAAAATATCTTAAATAAACTATTTTAACTAAAACGTAAACTTAAAATATCTAAAAACGTTACTTAAAACAGAAACGAGCGTTATTTACGAAAATGGCGCAGGAGCGCAAGATAAAACGTAAAATTTATGAAATAAAAGTCCTACGAGTGTAAAAACAATTTTCCCACGTACTACATGACAAAAGAAAATTTTAGGAAAAAGCGGAATATTTTTTTGAGTTTTATTTTATTTATTACGAATTAAATACTATTAAACACTAATCAAATTATAAAAATTACTAAAACTTTTTAGAAAATTCTGAAATTTTTTTGTAAAAATACTAGATACTATCATAAGCCTAGGAAAAATAAAATGGGACACAACTTTTTGGAATAAGCTGGTAAAAAGATTAAATGGACAATAAGCTTTAAGTACTAAAAATGGTACAAAAGGAATTAGGGTGCAAAAGTTTACGCAAAAAGACCCAAGGGCGAGATGGTAAGGGAGGGTGTGTTGGCTGTGTTGTGCGTGGGGCAGGAGGTCAGGGGGTCGAATCCCACCCCTGTCCTTTTTGTTCACTTTATTTTATTTTTTTTTTCTTTGATTTCTCAGCTTTTGCAAATCGTACAAAGGAACAAAATTAAGCTTCTTTGACAGAATTTAAACTTGAAAACTTTGACATCAAGCTGAAAACAGCTTATCTACAGCAGGTATGCAACAAATAAAATGAAAGGGGGCGTTTGGTTATGATTGGTAGCAAAAGAAAACAAAAAGAAAAACTACAAAACAGCTTGTGTAAAGCATGAAACATGATGAAAACTACTTTAATAAGCTGGAATAGATTAGGAAAAAGTAGAAACTAAACGGGAAGACTGCTTATTTCCACGCAAAGTGGACCTAAGGGGCTGTTTGGGATAACTCATTTATGAGGTTGTCAAGGCAACGAAAAGCTTCAAAACAACTTTTTAGAAACTGAACTATGATGAAACTAATTCACTAAGCTAAAATGGACAAGGGGAAGGAGAAAATAAGCTGTACGACAGCTTATTCCTAAGCAAAATGGATCAAAGGCCTGCTGTTTTGGGACTTGGCCATTTAAAGGAAATAATAAGCCACAAAAAAAAAAAAAAAAAAAAAAAAAAAAAAAAAAAAAAAAAAAAGAAACAAACTAAAAATAAGCTATAACTGATAGGGTGCAAGTTAAAGAACCTAAAATCACTATAGGGATCCTACATAATCAAAATGAAAAGGTAACAAGCTGTTACCACAGTAGCAGCTCACAAGGATGCTAAAACTTCTAACTTAAACCAACTAGGAGCAAACAAGCAACAATAAGCTAAGCCTATACTAATTAAGCTACTAAGTGCCTAATGTAATCTAAAAGCTAACTAACCCTGCTTAAACTAACCTAGTGAGCTGGAAAGCTAAAAGCTCGAGATAAGCTACTTTGGACAAACTGATGCAAATCAGTCTCCAAGAGGCTATTTTTGAGCTAAAATAAAAGCTATAGGATGAATAAGCTAGTCTTTATAAAACCTAAAAAGCATTCTTCATACACTAAAGAGCGTATAGGAACAGAAATTAAGCAATAACGAGCTTGAATGAGCTTACTATAGTAGCTGAAAATGGAGTTGTTGGGCTGCAGAGGCTGCAGAAGTGAAGACTGCAAAACAGCCTGAGGTGGCATGATTTGTGCTTATTTTTAAGCTACCAAGAGTCTTCCAAATCAAGGATAAGCTACAGAAAATTAAAGTTAGCATGGCACACATCCTAAAACGACCAAGTGGAGGATAAATTGATCATCCCAACAGCTTAAAAATAAGCTGTGAATCCGAGCTTAAGCTACTGTTGGTATGCTGTAACAGCTTAAGGAATGGAATGAGGCAGATTATAAGTGCGAATTTAAGCAATCCTAAGTAATCCTAACTTCAAATAAGTTAAAGACATTATGAGATGTGTACGTAGAGATACAAGACCAACATTCTTTGACACTATTCGACTACAAATAAGCTAGTTAATATGCTTATGAACAGCAGCCATAGCTGCTATTCTGTGGGCAGAAAATGTGATAGAAAAAACGTTTTTCAAACCAAACTTTTACAAAACCTTGCTAAACCAATGTTCCAACTTGTAAATGCTAACCAGTAATCTTAAACTACTTTTGACTATAAAAGTCAAACTGGGTAAAAATAGGTGTTAAACCATGAATAAACTTAAGCCAAACACCCTTTAAGAGTATCAAAACTGATTAGTAAACTTCTTTTCTGTAAAACTCAAGTGGCTTCCTATTAGGAATGATTTAACAACAGATTTAGGACATAATGAAATAGCAAATAAACCTTGACTCTTAATTTTGCCCTGTTTGACTTCTGTTGACTTTTTGAGAAACTTGGAAATAAGTACTAATTTATCACAGAAAACTCATACAAGCTTTAGAGCTTATCTAAGCTTTTACCAACAGGGAACAAAAAACAGAAATAAACTTTAACCTCAGATTTAAATAACAAATTGCATCAAAGTTGAAAGGTAGAATTTCATTAAAGAAAGTAAAGATACAAAACTAAACTGAAATTACAACTACTAAGTAACTACTGAAATCTAAACATGACATAAATAAAAATGGTTAAGGTTTCTCTAATACATGAGGAATTAGACTAAAACTGGGAAACTTTTATTAAAACAAAAAAACTAACTACTAGACTAACTGCCTCTCTCTCCCTTCTCTTTTATACCAAAAAAAGCTCCACGTGTCCTTCTCAGTGATTCCCACTTGACTCTCCTGTCTTTGGATAACTTATGTGGATTTTAGCACTTTGTCAATTTTGGCGGGAAAGGTGGGTTTTGACAGTTAGATTGAGTGTGATGAGGATGAGGGTCATAAATGTTATTTGGAGTGAGGTGTTAATGGGGGGACAAAGGAGGGATAAGATGATGGAGGGGGGTTGAGTGTAGCAGGAGAGTTACAGGCTACAAGTGGGGAAGAAGCAATTTTGGCGCCAAGGGGTCTTTTGACCAAGGATTGACCAGGGAGAGTTATATTGGGGGGGTTCAAAAAGGCTAGGTGACAGGGGTCCAAAACAGGCAAGGGGGTCAAAAATAGGTTAAAGGGTTTAATAATCCAAGGGCTTTTGTTGTAAAATCTGAAACTTGAGGGGCCTAAGCTGCCAATTCTGAAAAAGTTTCTCCAAGGACTAAAACTGAAAAGTTTCAAAAGTTCAGGGACCATATCTGTCACTCTCCAATTTTCCATGGGCCAATTCTGCCAATTTTCAAACTTGGAGGGCCATTTTTGTAATTTTCTCAAACTTTTGATATTTTTCACCAAAGGGCTAAATTTGACAAGTTTTGATTTTAAAAGGACCTTTGGTGACTTTACTTTTGAAATTATGTGCTCAGGGACTGTTTTTGACAATTTTTTGAAACTTGGGGGACTGAAACTGCAATTTTTGCAAATTTGATATGTTTTTCATCTGATTTTGATATTTTTGAATTTAAAACACATAAAACACTGATTTGTGATATTTTGATCATTTTGATGTGTTTCTGAGTGTTTTCAGATGATTTTGCAGTTTATTTTGTACAAAAATGATGAGTATTTAGACACTCATCACTACACCAGTTTCCGATGCGGTTAATCAACCCGATAAGGGAACTGCTACCACCACCCACGAAAAACAACAAAGGCAGATTGAGGATTCGATCAACTACGAATTTGAGGAACCAGACATGGAAAAGAACGAGAAAACTCCTGGTGAAGATGCTAAGGCTGATGAAACCGCTAAGTCTGGAAATGATGAAGATATTGATTATGATAATTTTCTTCTAGACAGTCCAGCACGCTCCAAGGAGGAAACTTCTGAGCCACCTAAGGACCCTGAGCCACCTCACGTCTCCTCATCATCAGACTCGTCTTCTCACTCTTCACCTCCACCATCCAAAGGCACAACCAGATCCACATCTAAATCTGTGAAGAAACCAACTGACTCTTGGATATCCCGGGCTAAAACTAAGATTGACAAAGCTGTCAAGCAGGTCAGGAAGAAAGACGTGACCAAAAAAAAGTTGAATCAACTAGCTGACAGCATCAATCTTCTACATGATGAGATAGACAAGATGTCAAGTGAAAGGGAGTATGTCCAGAAGTTCATGAAACGTGTCTTCAAGGGGAAATGAACGAAATGATTAAGGGCTATACTCACAAGTTCTTACTCGACACAGTTCCGGGCGTGACAAGAGAGATGTTCAACAGACAACTCTATCCGAATCTGATGCATTTGGCCAAGCAAACTATAAGATCAACACCTATGACCGTAACAATCAACCCAAGTGATCCTATAGTGTTTTCCGATGCTGAATTGGTTTCCAGGCTGGTAACTCAAATGTCTAAACGATCTGCAACATTTACTTCTTACGAAGGTAAATTTTTTGACGCATTGCTGGAATACCAACTCAAATCAGCATGCAGAGAAGAAGCTGAAAGGCCTAAACGTCCAAGAGACGATGACGATAAGGATAAGGATAAGGATAAGGAGCCTAAACGTCCAAAGAAGTCTGGAGAACCCTCCTCTGTGCCACCACCACCCCAAAGGACACCAACACAACGACGATCCCCTCCACGCTCTTCTGCTGACAAACCTCATGACTCTGAGTCTCCACCCTAGACAGAGAAAACCAGTGATCATTTCGAATACACTGGTGGTGACGATGAGGAAGTCCCTGAGCCCCAACTACAACCCACCTCTCCCGACACAGCAAAGAAACCAGCATCCTCATCTAGGCCAAAGAAGAAGAAGAAGAAGACGCCGAAGGCTGATGTCGTATCATGGCTAGACGAAGATGACACCGAATATGACTGGTTTTCTACACTTGTTGATGCTACTCCCTACCCACATGAAGGTAAAGACATGATAGAAGGTCGAACATTGGAGCATGCTAAGTTACTTCAAGAAAATTTTCGGGTGAAGAAGATGACCAAGTCAGAGTTAAAACGCATCAAGAATGAAGCTTTTCAATTGCTCAAAGACAGCTCAGAAAGTGCTATCGAAATTGAATACCATCTTGAAAACATAGCACGAGCCATGTCTAACAACATCGATTGGCTCAACCCTGAAGCTAACATTGACTTTACACGAAAAGACAAGGCACCATACTACACCGACTGGACCAGACCTCTACCAACGATTGGCCAACCAGATCAACCTAAGATTCCATTCCGCTACTTTTTCAACAATGACCTGGAATTTCTTCTACACGGTAGCGATGGTTCAAAGAAATACGCTACCTCACTTACACTTCCGTTCCCGGCAGCCATATACTCCAACTGCATAGCCATCGAGGAAAAGGCTACTCACATGTTTGCCAACAGCGTGGAACAGTATGACATTGATGCAATGTATGGGATTCACCATTGGCCGGAACGCTGGAGAATATACTACAAAAGCTGTCAGGTTCGAAGGTCTAAACATGAAGTGTACAGTGATAAAGGGATCGTTGTTGTTAAGCATATAGCTCTCTCGCCTAAATGGGACTACACTTTCCTCAAGAAAATCGTGGTCAAAAGACAAGACGAAAGGGACTATGATTTCTGTGAAGCGGACTTTCAGAATTTGTCTCTCAACGACATTGAAGATCTGTATCTTGCCAAGGTATAGGGACGAATGAGACAATTCTCGACAGAAATCCAACGTGAATACATCAAGTCCTTGCTAATCTTCATCAGAAGCATAGTGATCCAGGAACGTGTAGAAGACTTGCAGCTTGCCGTTGAATCGTATCAGGCACGTGTCAACCTCACCAAACCTCAGCTCGACCTCCCCGACATCAATCATCTTCCTCAATACACTCTCATCAGCAAACCGTTTGGAGTAGTCTACCGTAGTGAACTACATCGCAACTGCTTGATGGCGTGTAGAGATCTTCATAAGTTTGGAGATCACACACTAAAGACAGTCAGGGACGGCTTAGCTTATCGGTTAAAGGCGATACAACAAGGCATTGGGTCACCAAAGAGATGGAATTCTCAGGAGAGACGGGATGTGAAGAGAATCATCACGCAGATTGATGAAAGGTTGTTCAGAAGGGACCAGTTCAGAACCTTGGAGAGATTTGTAGGTGGTCGTCCCAGGATTACTCTCACAGGCTATCAACGCCCAGTTCGCATTCCTGGAGATATTGCTGGACTACCTGAATCCCCTGGTAACCCTTAAGCTGTTTCATTTTCAATATTGATTTGGATGTGTGATTCTTTAATGACAATGGTTTGTGCACACATAACAGTGTACAACCCGTTCTTGTAATGAAAGGACCCTGTGGTACGCTTCAGTGCCACAATCCTTATAAAAGGAGCGAAAGCTTCTTACTTTTGAGTAAAACTTATCAAACCTTTCACTTTTAAAAGGTTTTCCTCAAAAGAACAAGTACTTTCCCTTATGATTTTCAAAACCTCAAAAGTTTATTCACTTGTTGAGGGGGAGTATTTGATTAAAAACTTTGTTCACAAATTATTCTTCGTGATAATCTTCCCACAAAACTCGAAATGGTCATATTCAATATCAAAATTTCGTCAAAAATAACATTTATATGCCATTTTTGAGGGGGAGAAAAATTAAGTGATAAGAAATATGTTGTGAAATTGCTAATGAATCATTGTGCTTTAGACTTAATCAATGAATTGACGAGATCTTAAATGTTAGTAACTCGAAAATACTTGTCCGGGACGGGTAATAATTTCAAGCTAGTTCGCTAGTGATGTAAACGTGTCTCGCAAAGGACTTGTCCGAGTAGAATGTACCATTCGAGAAACTCTTGGTAGACATGAACTTTGACGGGTTTAACAACCTTTCGAGGCTTGTCCACACCTTCAAGATAGTTATTAGAGCTAGTTGTCACCTAAAAGCTGACAATGTAACTCTTTAACTATGCGACGTAACCGTGTCTCGCGGGGGATTGTCTATCTTGAGTTGATCAATTCAAAAAGTGCGCGCTCCTCCCTCACCATGCAAATTTCTGTCAAAACACTTAAGCATGCGTGGAGGGGGAGTATTTCTGCAAAATTAAACTCTCGAAGTGTTTCAAAATGTTTCTTAGTTATAAACACTTTGAGAAATTTTCAAGAAATCGGTTTTATGGCAATGGAGTTATAAGGTGATTAAGGTTAGGAATAACCGTCCTATGATCCGCCAGAGCCGGAGGGATCTACCCAAGGACACTACCAATAGTTAGAATTAGAAGTCCTTAGGTATGATTATAAAAAGGAGAAAATGAGAATCGTAGAAAGAAGGAGTTGAAGAATTAAAAAGAAAAGCAAAGAAAAGGGTGAAAAGAAATAGCCCTCCAGATTATTCAACTTAGGGCAGACACCGGGTTCAATTCATATGCTACTGGTTGTCACTTGATGACACAGGTATTGAAGATCAAAGTCGTCATGGACCCAGTGACGCATGCACTAAACCTTCTTAGCCACTCAAGTTTCTCTCAACAGAAGTTTGTTTCATTCTCACAGGGAACCCTACGTAAACTATCGGCTTTCTCTTAGAGATTGCTGGTATTGAAGAAGGAGACCCTCTCCCTAGTCTCCGCTCAGGATAACCAAAGCGCACTATTGAGTCTAGAGCCACGAGATTCATCAAAAAATCTCTTAGGTACACTTGACATTTCATCACTTCTCGTTCAACAATAAGGACGCAAGTGATACGTTATCGAGTCCTACACAGATCTTAGCAATCTGTCGAGAACATTTATGAGAGGTTCACACATGTGATCCTCAGTGATTGAATGGAAACTCCTGCCAGGGTCAACATCAAACAGCCCTGACAGCAGGTCACTTCGGTAACTCCCCGTGAATTATGCTTAGTGTGTCTCAAACGGTCTACAGTCGTGAGGTGATGCTTCGGCGTACCTCAGCGACTCATCTGAACTGTAGGTGTACTTCGGTACATCGCGTTATCTCACTTGTGGGACTAAAGTTCAGGAACAGCCTTTGTAAGAATTAGAGTTGTGTTTTCACACTATGTTGTTAACACGCTCGAAGTTCAAACTTGTAAGTGCTGTAATCCGCTTATCACTAACCATTCTTATGTTTTCTTCTTATGGAAGCTCTGGAGCGGACTGGTCGTGCAGATTCTTCACATGCTCATACCAACAACATCACTAATGGAAGTTCTCTCAAAAGGCAACAAAAAGTCAGAATGATTCTTCGTCAAGTCAAAGAATCTACAAAGTTTAAAGACTAAGAGAACTACATCAGTACTAAAATCCAACGTTAAAGAGCGTGTGAGCATGTTGAAGAAAGACGTAGAGACACTGGAGCAACGGAGCAGACCTGATGCAGACAACAACAACATACTATCACTACCATCACAAAGAACAAAGATCAAAGAACAAAGATAATGATGACGTCAAAGCAGAACTTTTCAAAGGAAACAATTTCTCTACACTGGGGAGATTGTTCAAATCAAGGCATTTCCTCTCACAAGAAAGAAGAATGTCAGAAGACGTCAACGCTACTATTACATCAGCACCTACAACGTTTATATCATCAATCACTAACACTTAGGGGGAGATTGTTGGAATCACTCCTAAACTTGATTTCAAGTGTTAGTAATTAATATGTAATGGTTAGCTTAATATGGCTTTTATGTTAGTAATCATGCAAAGGCTTATGTAGAAAGCCCATGAGCCTTGGCCCAAGCCCATAAAGGAAAGGAAGGGAACTTTCATGTTTCCCTAGTTCCTTCCTATAAATAATGCTTGTAAACCCTCGTTGTTCAATTCACTCATTCACTCTACGCATAACTCTTCATATATTATCATACGTGTGTGTGTGTTTGTTCATCTGATCTCTTCTTCTCTATTTCTTCTATTGATGCTTGTGTTACATAAATGGGAACCTAACATTGTTTGTCGTGTATTCTCACTGCACAGTATCAAATGGTAAATCTTAACCCGATAGTGATAATTGGGGAGCAGTAGTACTAGCGTGCTCAGTTTGGCCTGAGAGGTTTTACCGGGCCCTGTGCGACCTGAGATTTAAGTCGGGTTCCCATTAGTGGGTTTGGACCGCTAATATTGATACGCTATCAAAAAGCACAATAGTTATTTGTTACTTATTATTAATTTTTACATAATGACAATTTCAATCTTAGCTAAGATTTAAGATCATTTGAGGACAAAACATTCTTTACATATCAAGGGATTAATCTCCACCCTCAATTTTTATTTGATCTAATGGATGAGGTTAATCCCAACAATTTAAAAACACACTTTCATCGTTTTTTCAAATATTGATATCTTTCAAACCGTTAATCGTTAAGCGAAAAAAATATACCATTACGATAAGCATTTAATTATCTTTCTATATATACGCACTTTGATACACTTTCGACAAAAAAAATTATTTCGTGTTTTTCACGTTTTTTTGACATTGTTTTTTTTCGTTTGTTTCATTACTGAAACTTGCATGAAAAAAATCTATCACATATGATATTAGTGTTAAATCACATATGATATTACACTATATCACATGATAACACATGTTAATATCATATGTGATTTAACACTAATATTATATGTGTATTACATATCATACGTGATTTAACACTGATATCACTTTGATATTCAAATTAGTGTTTAATCACATGTGATTTTTTATGCAAATCTCATATTTAAAAAAAAAAAAAAAAAAAAAAAAAAAAGACGATGACGACGAAAAGACGTGAAAAAAACGATTTTTTCCTTTTTTCGAAAGTATATCAAAGTGACCGTCTATAAAAAGATAATTAAATCTTCATCGCGATGGTGTAATTATTTTCGCTTAACGATTAACGGTTTAAGAGATATTTAAATTATAAAAAATATGTGAAATAATAAAATACTTTTAATCTCAACCATTAATTTATTTTTAGATGGATGATGAGGATGAATCTCTTGATATGTTAGAAAAGTTTGATATGTAAAATAAGTCTCCTTCTTAATTAATTAATTTATGTTTTATCTTTAAATTTGGTTATAAGGATTTCATGTTAGGGTAATATGGTAAATTCGATTAATTTGTGTCTATTTATTCCAAGTAGTTGAAGATTATTATGGGACAACTCAAAAGTAAAAGTGAGCAAATAATTTGAGATTGAAATATTAATAAATATAAGAATGAATTGAAATTAAAAAGTAGTAAAGTTAATAAAAGTTTAATTATTCGTCATACTTTAATAATAATATGTGGTGTCCACCAGAAATTGATACCAACGGTTGATAACGTTTAGTCATTTTATATAATAACAAGAAAGAAAGCAAGATGGGAGACAAATAATTTGTATGTAGCTTGTGTTGTTGCATATTGATTGGATTGGATTAAAAGAAACTGATGTTGATGTATTTCGCCATTGATTGAACCTAATCGATATTTATAACAAAAAAATCTATTGCCGTAAAGACGATTCTTAATAAGTATCCGTACGATAAGCTAAATCGTGCAGATATTATTTCCGACAGCTTATACGTTGTTACTCCTTCCATTTTAAAATTATCGTCGACATTTGCATTTTGAAATGTCTTAAAATAATAGTCATTTTTTTTTGTCAACCAATTAAAAAAAAGTTTAGTAACTATGAAGTATATTTGATTGATTGAAGAGTGCACTTGTCTCACTTTCTTAAATTACTAGACAATACCGCGCAAAACGACGGTATATAACGATAAAAAATTATACTTGCAAACTTATGTTTTTGGTGACAATTGATGCAACTTACGAATTTAATAATAGTCATTGCGAGAAAAAAAATTATGTGTTATAAACGAAAAATAATAAAAGTTTGAGTATTAAAAAATATTTAAAATATTAATTTAGTAGTGATGTTGCTATCATTTTTAATCAAGAGTATTTTAGTAATTGAAATGATTTTTTAAGTTTTCAAGATTAAGGAATAAAGCAAATGGTGTAAATGTTTTATAGTTGGTATAGATGGGTTTTTTGTTTGGGTATAATAATTTGTTGTTTAAGTACAATAACTTTGGGACGAATGAAGTAGAACATAAAACGTGGCTTGTAAACTGAAGATAAATTTAATTTGGAAAAATGCCACAAAATGTATCGAAGTAAGGGTTATTTTTCTAATATTTTTTTTCTTAAGAAGGTAGCCAACTAACTTTCTTTTGTCAATTTAACAATTTTCGTTAAATATTTAACGATCATTTGTTAAGTTTTACATTTCATGTCAACTACCGTCGCCACCGCCAATCACCGCCGCTACGACCAACCCATCCACCCACCACCGTTACCAACCACCGCTGCCGCCACCACCAACCCCACCCACCACCACCACCAACCCACCTGTCATTATTTTACCCCAACGCCACTCACCATCGTCACCCAGCACTATCGTCACCACCGCTGCCACCCCTTACCCAACACTGTCGTCATTAACAAACCCAACTAATTGCAGCCATCACCACCAAACCCACCTACCACTGTCGTGTCACCCTCACCACCAGTTACGTGGCGGTAGGGGTGGTAGCAGTGATTGGTGGTGGTCGGTGGGGTTGGTGGTTAGTGGTGGTCGCTGGGGTTAGTGGCAGAGGTGTTTAGTGGTGGTAGTAGGTGGGGTTGGTGGTAGCGACAGACAACAGTGATTGGTGGTGGCGGCGACGGTGATAGATTTGAGATGTGAAACTTAGCATATAATCGTTGAATATTTAATGAAAATTTCTAAATGGACCAAAAAGATAAGTTATCTACATTTTCATATCAAAAAAAGTTAGATACCTTGATTGAAATGACCCCCAACTTTGGTACATTTTTATGTCACTTTCCCGATTTAATTTCAAAACATATTCTATAAAGATTACGGAGTATTGTTGGACAACAAAATGTTTAAGTTTTGGTGCATGTACTTTGGAGATGCTTTGATCGATTCTTATATGACACCGGACCATGTACATATATGGTCTTCTAGTGTATTGTGACAATTTAGCATATGCATTTGTGTTGGTTCAAATATTACACATATATCTCATTTATGTTTTAATGCTGATAAATGTATACTAGGAGAAATTTAAAAATCGTTAGCGATGGCCCAAAACCAAAAACACACGTGTCCAAACTTGGCAAGTTGGGTCTCACACGTCGGTGCGCCAGGCCTGCGTATGCGCTCGGTTTTCAAAAGTCGGCTTTGCTTTTACCGAATTGAGTTGTTCTTTCGATACAGGTCCGTACATGATATTTAAAATGTTTTATAATATCGCAACAAGATTCGGACTTAGAGAGATTACCAAAATACCATAACCCGTTTTATAAAACGCCAACTCAGAACCTTTTTATAAAACCAAACTCAAAGCCCTCTAGCCAACTCAAAACATTTTGTAAACCAAACCTAGCATATGGAGATTCATACTTTTATAAATGATCAAATGAGTTTAATCTTTACTTAACTAATCTCCAAATGGGTCTACCCCCTTGTTGATCAAATGAGTTAAGTTCACTTTTTTTGTTTAGTTAAATACACTTTCCTCGTTTGGGTTAATGGTTAACTAAGATGCAAAGTACTTAACTTAGTTGCATCAGTGTGATTACTAACATTATAATTGTGGCTTAACAAAGCTTATAACATTTGAATTTTGAATTTTGAATCAAGAATCTCCTTTGATCTTATTATCCACACAATCCTTCTTTCACCACTATTAACCACATTTCCCTCCTTTCAAATGGTTAATAGCATGGTTCTTCATCTTCCCCAAATCAAAGCCATATCCACATTATTTTGAATTTGAATTTTGTATTTTGTATTTCAAAATTGAGAATCATGTTACACCCTATTATCCAACTTTCCCTTATTCCAAGTGGATAATAGCATGCTTTCCTCATTTTCCCTTTAAACCAAAGCACATTCATTCTACAACAACTAGATTTGAATTTCACATCGGGAATCCTCTTTACATCCTATTATCCAACTTACTCCCCACACAAAGCTTTTTTCCCTTCTATTGCCCAATTTTCCCACTTCTCAATTGGACATTAGGGCTTTTCCCTCCTTTATCGACACCCAAAGCTTATCTAACCCTAACCTAACCATGTCTAATGAGTTGGCTTGACCAAACCCTACTCGGGGCTTCGAAATGGACTTCGGAAGGTCATAAGTGAAGTACGCATGGGGATTTAGCAAGAGAAAATGGCTAGTTTTCAACAAGAAGTCAAAACCGTCCTGGCACGTCAAGTCCTGCACGTCAGCGCGAGGAGACCAACGCGCTAGGCTCTGGTTTTGTTTGGGTAGTTCCGAGAGAGGAACTCTATTAGGTGCTAGCCCGGTCTGGGTGCAGATTGGTGAGAGCTAAGTTGTACGTTTAATTTACCGCAAGAATTTGGTACAAGTGAATAGTATAGGTGTCGCGGATTCACAACTTGACGTATGGATGATCTAACCCTTTTATCCCAAACCAGTATAAATCGTTGTGTTTGTCTCTCTTCTCTGAAACTCTTTATTTACAATTTATATTGCTTATTCTTCATACCATTGCATGAAACTTGACTCTTAACTTAAAAAGAGTTGACAAGAACATATTAAGGCCCCTCTACGATTCTACAATTGGTATCAGAGCGGTTTACTTAGGTTTTCAAACATAAAAATCTTTTCATAAAAGCTTTTTAAATTCGAAAACTTCTTTTTCGAAAGTTTAAAATCCTAAACTATTTTTGTAAAAATTTGAGTAAAACCCATAGCTTAAGAGAACTATAGAGAGGGGTGCTTTGTGAACGAACACCATTTCTTGAACCCGAAGGTTTTTGCTGTTGGAAAACTCGTTTTGAGACATAAGTTAAGTTTAAAGATCTTGACTTGTGGGAGATGATTATAAATGTCGATTATATTCTTACAATGGTAGATACACAAACTAAGTTAGAAGTTGAAAAACCATTTTCAAAATTAAAAGATGATGAAAAGAAGAAACTAGGTAAAAATAATGAAACCAAAATGACTCTTTACAGTGTTTTTCCTCGTAAAGGGTACGAACGTATTTTTATGTTTAAAACCGCAAAAGAAATTTGGCACACACTGATAATTACCCAACAAGGTAACTCACAAGTAAATGATTGTAAAATATATCTTCTTATTAAACAAGATAAGAAGTTTAAATTGTTAGATGATGAAATTATTGATATTGGGTACACAAGGTTCACTGCTATTGTTACTAGTCTTAAATATTTAGATCAAGACTATTATAACATGAACCATATGAGATAGTTTCTTAGCTTTTCCTTTGAAATGGCGTTCGAAGGTAACGGCTATTGAGGAAGCCAAGGATTTGGCGAAACTTCGTCTTGAAGAGATAATTGGCAACTTTAAGGTGTATGAGATGGTCTTTGAAAATGATGGTGGGGTATCTAAGAACCAAAAATGACACGGTTAAGTCATTAGCTCTTAAAGCTAAAGTCATCCGAGATGAATCTAGTGATGATAGTGAAAAAGATAAAGATAATCAAGATTTCTACTTAATATTGAAGAACTTTAGGAGGTTCTTCAAGAAAGGTAATGGTTTTGGTAGAAGGGGTAATGGGTTTAGAAGAAGTAATCGGTTTGGTAACGGAGGCGATAGGAATAGAGATCGTAGTAATAGGAACAAGGGTGGTAGCAACTCAATCTAGGAGAGAACGGGGTTGTTTTGGATGTGGTGACAAGAATCACTTCATTGGTGATTGTCTGAAGGAAAATGAGAATAATGCATTCATTGGTGGTGCTTGGATTGATAACAAAGACGGTAATCAAGTGGAGAAGGACGCAACATGTCTCATGGCGCTTTAATCACAAAAGGTAAATCTAAACCCTTCTTAATTTGATAATACTTTAATTATCATGATTTAAAAAGTAGTAATGATGAACTCGTAACGCTTAACAAAGATTTCGTTAAAGCTATTAAAACACTTTCAAAAGAAAAACGGTTCTTGAAAAAGAATGAATTAAATTCATTAACAAAAACATTGAACGTAAACTTGAGATGAAGAAAATTACAAAATCCAAAGAGGTGGTTGAACCTTGCTTAAGTTGTGAAAAACTTGCACATAAGATTGACTCTTTCAAGATGAGCCATTCAGTTTGTCAAAATTTAAAAAGAGTAATGGTATTTTAGATGACATGTGATGTGTTAAATCTAGTTTTAAATTTATAAAAACCGACTTAACCTAATAGACTAACACTTATGGGCAGTGTAACCGGTCAATCCTAGCTAGTTTGAAAAAGTATGGGTCGTTCGCAAGAAGTAGCTAAACTTAATAGCTATCCTAATGGACTTCCTACTGTTATAAGGGGGTTTCGATATGAGAGATTGGCACAATATTAGATTAATTAAACTAAGAAAACAATGAAAGTAAAACTAACTAAATTATACTATTGTTGTGATCAAATTAAGAAGAAAGTGATAACCATATCAATCCTACTACATTTTATTGACCCATTTATAAGTACAATGATCTACTGAATTATCTTGGTGAATTCAGGAATTGTAGACAACATTTCCTGTTGATAGCTCCTAACTTATATATGTTTTAGCTATCAAATTCCCATGATAATTACTCCTTTTTTCCTTGTTTTTATTGAATATCTACTCTAAATTTGTGTTTTAGTAATTATCTGGAGTAAAAGGAGAAGTCTCGTAGAAAACACCAGAAATCGAGTTAAGTTGCCAAAGTATGATGAAGAACACCTTTCAGCAATTTCATATGCCATATGCCTCAGTCATACAACGTGTGCCTTCTCGTCAAAAAATATTGTCCAAGCTACAGACTGATATGCCGTATGACATCCCAAGTCATACTGCGTGTGAGTTCTCATCATGCATTTATTTTCCTAAATGTGAAACCATACGCCGTATCCACATATCAACTAACACGCCATATGGATTGATTCTAGAAGATTCGATTGTGCTGAATTATTGAAGATACGATGTATCACCCTCCAAGTGTATATGTCGTATCTATGGACAACCCAAACCAAAATTTTGGATGATAAATACAATCCTATTCTACACATCAGTTGAGTTATGGAGTTTTGAAGAGTTCCAAAGTTATGAAGTTTTACAAGGTTTAGAGAATCCCTAAAAGACACCAAGAGTTACTGTTTAACACATCATAAACCTTAGATTATCAGTTTTTCATTATGATTTCGATTATCATGTCTACCCAGAATAATCTTTGTTTATCTTGTGTCATTGAAGACTAAACCTTTTATGCTTGTCTTGTTATGAACCTAATTTATATAATTATTGAGTTCTTTAGTTTATTCTATGTGTTTTGGATGATTTTATGTACTGTTAAAGACTTATGCCTTTGCGTAGATCATAGCTACCTAGTTAGATTTGTTGTCACTATTTAGATATAGAATAGGACATGACAATAGTTTTGTAATCTCATAGGTCCCGATACTAATAATATAATATACTATTGGCACGTATATTGTTGGTGAGCTTGATACACCGATAACCAAGGGAGCTCACCAAGTTAAAAGTTATAGACAATAGGGTGTAAGATTTAGTATCGACATTAGCTACTGACCAATAACCAAGTCTTTTTACCCACTGTCAAGAAAACTAATTGGCCTGGCAAACCACACAAAAATGTATGTTACATAAATCAGCTGAATAAACTTAATGCTTTGAATATTAGTTTTGTAACACCCCAACCCGGCAAGGGTAGAAGTGTCACATTCTGGTGTCATATCAGAACATGCAATTAAAATTTTGCAAACGGAAGCCTTATAAAATAACTTAACAAATCATATAAACGAAATACTTACAAAGAAAATACAAAATCCAATATGTCCAAAACGAAATAAAATCTAAAAACAATAGCTCTTCAATTCAATCCAGAATAATAAGGAAAACTAGGGTCGGTCCACTCAAATAATCCAACTCTCAGCTCATCAAAGCCCATCTTCCAACCTAAAACCTGCCGCAGGAAAAGAAATGCGGCTGAGCTTTAAAAGCCCAGTGAACAGATATAACAAAATGAAAGCTAAACAAAATCAAAAATATGAAATAAACAAAGGAAACTGATAACAAGATCGCAACGGAATGGGAACAATGAGTGAATGAGGATCCTGCAGAAACACAATTAAACAGATATCCAGAAAGAACAGATAACAAGGAGAACGAAGCAAAGCAAAGCATCGATGACATATTTATAAGCACATACAAACTAGGCATACAAGTAATCAGGAAATCAGTCTACATATAAGTCAAACGGAAATCTAAAAGCTAGCGGAAGCAACTAATTAGAAAGTGAGCATGGCAATCACACAAGTCAAGTAACCCACAGTTAATAACATAACAAGCATCATCACAGCAAAAATACTATCAGCAGTCAAAACATGGTAGCCACACGTATCAAGTAGGAATACAGCATGAACATTATAATTGAATGGATTAAGGACATAGCAGGGCAACTAACAAGTTAACAAGCCAGACAACATAAGTTGAACCATTTACCCAATCAAACGGTAGCATAAACAGAATTGTAAACATGGCAGGTCAACGATAAGCAGATAAGGATACTAACGGATAGTCATAGTCCACGAGATTGACTGAACGAGGTATACATGAAAAACAGACAAAACAATCGATTACACACTAGCATGGTCACCAGACAAATCAAAGGGTCACATAACAGTAAGATAACATATAGTCAGATGACAACAGGTGAATCATATAATCACATATTAATCATATCGTAGCAGGTAAACAGTAGTCACGTAAAACATGTAACAGTATAATCAAATTCCATAATCATATAATAACCCGGTACGTGAATGGAACGATAGTCTGAAGTAACGGAACAAGGGTATGGCAGATCAATGCAATGGAATATATATCATGGTAGTAGAGTGAGTCACATAAGGGTACTGAGTAATGGACAATCAATACAGAATATGGTGCGTTGGGGAATACAGAAGGTACAATATAGGTATATCCAAAAGTGTAAGGGTTGTCAGAAATCTATCCCGAGCCAACAATACAATACAGTAATATCAGTAGTGGCAATAGCAGCCCAGTATCCAACAGTAGCCATTGTATTCGGAGGGGTGACCTCGGAATACCAAACCAATAGGAGGGGAGACCTCAGTAACCAATGGAGTAGCTAGCTCCCAGACTGTGAGGGGGTGTATTGCACACACGCACCACATCACCAGAACAATATATATATATCAGTAACAGTACAGTACAAATCTAGGATGCATCCATACGCCCCTGCAGACAATAGTGGCCATAACAATAACAGTGAAGCGCGCATAATCAATACAATATAGGGACGGTGTGGAACATTACTCAACCACACTAGATTCATGCCATTGTTGCATCAATGACACGTCCATGTTACCTTCATGGCTAGGGAAACAATATTTGGCTCGGGTATCAATCTGAAGGGTCAAACAAAGGTCCACAGTGTAGCAATATATCAGTCATAATAATCAGAGGTTCAATGTCAGTAGTCCACAATTCAAAGGTTCATAACAATAGTCCAATATCAAAGGTTCAGTAACAGAGGTTCAATATCAAAGGTTCAGTAACAGTGGTTCAATAACAGAGGTTCATAGCATAAGTTCATAATCAGAAGGTCCATCAGAGGGTCAATAGCAAAGGAATCATAGCAATCGAATATCATAAGCGAAACAAAGTCGAAGGACCAGAAGGTCATGAGAAACCCCTACTAAAAAGGGATAGAATATCTGTACCTTAACGCCAATGCAGAAGAAAGCAAAGAATGAATGAACACGAAGACACAACGTCACGTCTCCTTCAACGAATCTACACGGATTACGATTTGCTTAATACTTATTAGCTCATTTAAGTCATAACAGATTTTAAATACTTATCATGAATCGCATTAATAATTTTAGGGTTTATTTAGGTTCAGCGTATTCTTGTTTTAGTAATCAATTGAATTAGATATTTTAGTGTTACACTGATTTATACACAAAAATAAGACCATGAATCTCTATTTCGAGCACCAACTCAAACACTCATATGGAGCACACACAAACATACTTTAACACCAACTATAACGAGACCCACAAGAGTAGCAAAACACGCCATCCTTTAATATCCACACAAAACTATACGAGATACACCATAGTTACAAATTACACACGAACTCATGCATGAATACCCACGAGATTTTCCCATTTAAACTCTACCTTTTGGACGCATGCATGAAAGAGTAACTAATCAGGTTACAACACAAGACCCTCACATGCAATCACAATCTATAAACTACATTTAACCCATCCCATGAACACGCAAGCACACCAGAAGACTTTACACGTCCCAACATAATATCTCACATGACACACACACTTCTATTCTTTGAGATTCGTAACAGTTTTTAGACACATCCACTAGACCATAACCCTTGCTAAAACAATTATTTGACACACACAATACACGCATGCAATCACCACCCTAACATCCAGTATACAAGGAAACAACATACAATCATGAACATTCAATCATAATCCCAACAGACCCTGGTTAGATCGACGTTTACTCACACATATACTCACCTCGTTATCATGCAATTGTGACCAAACTCATGAACCAGATTCTGGACATAAATGACCCAAACTTAACCATCGTGTAACCAATAATTCCATGAATTATTAACCATTTTATTTAGGTCGAAACATGTTTAACCATTTAAGATTTTACGTAGCCATGTTACTCGATTTTACGCAGCCTTATTTATCATTTTATGTGGCATGTTTTAGTCGTGCATACATGAATTCGAGAGGAAAGCATGCGACTCAACAAGAAAACAATTGAAAAGAAGAGACGAGATCAAGGATGTTACGTGATACCTTGTAGCGTGATAAGGGAAGAACCAGGAAACCATGATAATAAGCCCACGCCTGGGCCACCAAAGTCACGACCAGGAGCAGCACCAAGCAGCCTCCCTTTGCCTTAGCAGACTCACGACCAGGATCAGGTTTTACCATAGTCCCACGACCAAGAAAACCATGCCTAGCTTCCTTTTGGTCTTAGCACTCCACGACAGCAATACCAGCACACCTTCCTTGAGCACTTTGCTTCATTCGAATGGGAGAAAAGCTTCATGCAGTCACATTAGATGAAAGGGAACTAGGGTTTCTTGTTTTTATTTTACATGGGATGGAAAGCCTTAATGAGAGTTTAATGGGGATTAACGTGTGATTAGAAGGATTTGGGTTGGGCGTTTCTACTAGGCCGAAATTAAGGAGGGGATATCAAGACTTTTATTTACTTTCCAAAATTTCATTATTCCATTTTTTTATTTAGTATAATTATCTTATCACTTGTATATATTTTATGTAATTTATATGATGTGCTAAATTTATAAGTGAAAATAAATTCTATTATCTTGCATAAATTAGTAATTACACATATGTAAGTTAAAGTAAAACGTATTTAACGAGCCGGACGTGTTTACGAGTTTTCATAATTATTTAACCTGGGGCAAAATGGTCATTTAGCACGTTTACGGATTTTAGGGTTTTACAAGTTTAGGTAGGAGGACCTGGTAGGCATGCCTAACTTTTAGGAAGAAGATAGGGGAAAATCGATAACCAAGTGACTCCCTACATCTTTGATTTCACCAATGTCAACATATCATTGTAGAATGTTTGCAAAACAAACCATTTCATTGGTGAAGGTGGTACTCTTTAATTTTTATCAACATTGTGTTAAGGAGTGTTTGGGTATGCATTGAGAATGCTTAAACCATTTCAATTGTAGACATGGTTATATAAAATACATATTTCATTACATATCAAATTGTAGACTGCATAGTGGTTTGCATAGTTATCAAACCATAACCATGACTTGGTGAGTTGCATTGAGTTATCTAAAGCCTATGATGATGCTTTATTTTAAAAGGTGCGTGTCCCATTGTATGTTAGGAGGACTGTTGCATGCAGTTTGGATGTGATTTGAGAAATGCTCATTTTATACCATTTCACAAAAAAAAAATAATAATAATAAAAAATTGCTATAACTTTTTAGTATCAAACCATTGCAGTTACACACTTGTCTGCAAACCAATTTCCAAAACAAACCAATTTCCAAAACAAAGAAAATCCATGTATGCATAGTGGTTAAATGGCATCATAATGGTCAAATAGAACCAAATCAAATGAATTGCTAAAACTCAATCAAAAGCAAGATGAGACGAGACTTATACTTAAAAAGTCACAAATTTCATTGACATATGAAGGTTATAATGGAGATTTAACACTCAATGGCAGGAAAAAAAATTCAACTGAAACCCTAACTACTTTATATCTATTGAAATTCTTAAGGAGTAAAATGGCATTCTTCAAGCTAAAGATCTTCCAAAAAGAAATTTGCTAGTCTTCAAGCAGCACCTCGTATTTAAGTATAGTTTATGAAATTGGTATCGGGTGATTTAGGGTTTATAATTGAGGATTATGGATCGGGTGATTTAGGGTTTATATTTGGGTGTTTATGGATCGGGTGATTTAGGGTTTATATTGAGGATTTAGGGTTTATATTATGGAGACGTGAATAGGATTTAAATTTGGGGATTTAAGGGTTATATTTTGGATTTGGGACAAATTGGTATTTTTAAATCGGGTCACACTGGTTCACAAAAAAATTGGGACGAAAACACATAGAACAAATCTACATGGAAAATCACGTGGAAGAAAATAAATGGCGTGGACAAAAAAAACATGCATGGACTTTTATCATCTAACGTGAAAATTTAGCCGATCATCTTTCTAACTTCTACATGTACCAACAAGTTTCAATACCAACAATAGAACATTTTCGACCATGTTCCTAACATGTATAAAGTTGAAAAGTTTGTTTCTAATTTATTGATTTAACCCTTTATAAAATGGTTATTAAAAACCCGTATTATATAATGTTTTGAGATGGATAACCGTTTTAAATAAGATTTTTTGGAACTTTTGTACAAGAAAATGTTCTATTAAATAGTTTTTTGAATTTTTTAAAACGGTATAGTAAAAAACATTTCGTAATAGTGTATACAAATTGACAAAAAATACATAATACAAACTAACAAAAAACAAAAATATAAAAACACAAACATTTAAAAACTATATCTTATATTGTTAACAAAGAAAGTAAAATGTGACCGAAAGTAAGAGTATGGATCTATCGAGAAGAAATATTGAGTGAGAAATAATTGGAGCCACATATTTTAAATAAAGAAAAAGAAATAATAAGGAGATGCATCTATTTTTATAAATGCATCTAATATTTATGGTTGTGATTTTTTCTCATTTTTCTCATCTTAATTATATTTCTCGTTTGATCCTAACTCCCGGAAGTAAAAGGCGAGCCATGCGATATGAATAACAACAAACCATTTTAATAACGCAGACTTTTTACTTATCGACATGCTAAAGTAGCATATTCTTGCAATTTGATTCTTCTTTTGGAGGTATTAATAGTTTCCTAATATTCTGCTAAAGTACCTATGCTTAATTTTGTTTCTTAATATCGATTATTAATAAACATTTATATATATATTTTTTTTTGAAAGGCTAACTTCATTAAAACAAACAGCGGGTTCTCTCCAAGACGGAGAGAACCACAAACCAATACATCAAGTTACATCAAAACTACACCATTTGTTCCATTCTACCTTATCCTTTTTCGATCTACTAATAAACCATAAAAAACTAATAGCCTTTACATCCGCCATTAACTTAGAAGCGATAGCCTTTCCTTGTTTGAAAATTATCTCATTCCGGTTCACCCATATCTTCCAACACATAATGATAAGAATGCCGTATATAATTTCCTTCCGTGAACTAGACAAAGGCAATAACTCAATACTTCGAAGAATGTCTTTGACTGAAAACAGAAGCATCGGTGGGATTTTCAGCCACGCAACCAAGCCATTCCATAACCCATTCGTATACATACAAGCAGTGAAGATATGATCTGTCGATTCATCCGCCTCCCCGCAAAAACGACACGAACCGTCACCCATATTAATATTCCTACGAGCCAAGTTATTAGCCGTAGGAATTCTATCCAAGCTAGTCCTCCACATAAAAACGTTGCACTTGCTAGGAAGCCACTTACACCATTTGTAATTATCACCGATCGGGTTACGTTCTTCATTACGGAGCCACTTCCTAGCTTCCTTGACCGTGTATGTAACGTTAGACCCAGAATTCCATCGCCATGAGTCGTTTCTCTGGTTTAATCGAATTGCCGAGACCAAACGGTGGCACTCGATCAAGTCCCGGGTTTCATCATCTAAAGCCGGGTAACGCTTCCATTCCCATTGAATGACACCACCACCATTAGCATTGCCAAGCCGATCAGCCACCTTGCACCACTTATTTCTTTCCAAACGGAACAAACTTGGAAAAAGATCTTTCAATGGTTCATCACTAATCCACGTATCCAACCAAAACCGGATATCCAACCCATTCCCAATCGTCCCACGAATCATATTAATAAATCTTGTGCCTTGAACTTGAGTCGCATAAGCAGTCTTAACAATCTTGCTCCACGGCCCACTAGATTGCTTGTTCCACGGAATCATATCCCACCGGCGATTAGACACATGAAGCGCCTCTATGACTCTTTTCCACAACACGTTTTCTTCAACCTTGTAACGCCATATCCACTTGAACATCATCGAGTAATTGCAATCCAAAAGCCGATTCAAACCCAATCCACCAAGCGCCTTGGATCGCGCTACCTTATCCCATGCCACCCAATGTATCTTACCAATTTCATCTGTCCCCCCCCCACAAAAATCGCTTAATGAGACTTTCTAGTTTATTAATCACCATTACTGGAGCCTTATACATAGAAAAGTAGTACATAGGAATACTCTCCAAAACGGACTTAACTAGCACCAATCTTCCTCCCATCGATAGAATACGCGCCTTCCACAAGGAAAGCCGTTTTTTAAAAACTTGGAATACCGGATCCCAGCTGTTAATTCTAGACATATTACCTCCAACCAGAATACCCAAGTATTTAAATGGCACCTCTCCATAACGACAACCTAACCAAAGAGCTTTAGCTTGAACCTCCATAATCGGCTTCCCAATCCCATACAACGTGGATTTGTTGATATTAATTCTAAGTCCGGAGCATAAACGAAAAACCCGCAACATCCTTCTGAGGGAATTAAAATTAGCTTGTGACCACTCACCCATAACCATAGCGTCATCCGCATACAATAAATGAGATAATACCGGACCATTATTAGGTAAGCGCACCCCTTCAAACATACCCATATGGCAAGCTCTTCGAATAATGCTAGATAACGCTTCCATGACAATAATAAAAAGAAAAGGAGAAATCGGGTCACCTTGTCTAATACCTTTACTACATGAGAACTCAAAGGTAGGGGAACCATTAACCAGAACAGAAGAAGCAGCCGATGCTAACACCCCATGAATCCAATTACACCACCTATCCGGGAACCGCATTTGCTTCATGATAGAGATTAGAAAACCCCAGTGAACATTATCGTACGCCTTTTCGAAATCAATCTTGAACAAAAAAAGATCATTACCCCTCCTTTTTGCCCAAGACATGACCTCACTAATAATCATAGGACCATCCAGGATATACCTTCCTGACAGAAAGGCCGACTGAGTCTCATAAGTGACCGACTCCATCACCGTCTTCACTCTATTCGTCAATACCTTCGATATCACCTTACTAATCACTCCAATCAAAGTAATAGGACGATATTCTCCTAAACCCACCGGGTTCTCCACCTTAGGAATTAAAGTAATAAACGAAGAGCCAACCCCCCTACTAATCGTCCCAGACTCGTGAAATTGCTGAAAGATCTTCATAAAATCACCTTCAAATAAGTGCCAAAATCTCTTGATAAAACGGAAGTTGAAACCATCTGGACCCGGTGCCTTGTCACTACCACATTCAAAAACTGCCTCCTTTATTTCTTTTTGCGTAAACGAACACACAAGGGAATCGGCTTCATCATTAGAAATGGTCTTCAAATCATTGCAGACCAGATTCGGCCTCGCCTCCATGTGTTCCACAAATTTATCCCTGAAAAAAGAAAACACTTCACGTTTAACTAAATTAGGTTTGGTTACCCAAACCCCGTTAGCCATAATCCCCGGGATACAATTCGAAACCCTCCTTTTATTGACCACTCCATGGAAAAAACTCGAGTTCTCATCTCCATCCCTAGCCCATTTCACCCTCGCCTTTTGTCTCAAATCTTTTTGAACACTAATTTCGATCTCTCGTAACCGTCTATTCCCTTCGCAATAAACCCACTGCTCTTCTTCCCGTAAGTCACGAGTTTCCACCTCCATATCTAGCTCCTCCAAATCCACCCGAATACTTTGAACCTCCTCCTCCTCAAGTTTTAAAAAACGAGACTTCCACTCAACAATGGCACGCCGAATAAATTTCAACTTATGAAGCAAAAATAAATCCGGACAAGAACTCTCATAGAACCGGTTTGCGTTGTTAACAATCATCTCCTCGAACCCTTCCCGGTCTAACCACGAGTTAAAAAACTTGAAAGGCTTTGGACCGAAATTTGTATACTCAACTTTAAGAATCAAAGGGCTGTGATCCGATTTTCCCCTAGGCAAGGCTCTGTACTCCGCATTTGGCCATTCGTTCAGAAAATTTAGGGACACAAAAATTCTGTCAATCCTGCTACACTTATTACCCGCAACAAAAGTAAATTTTCTACCTTGTAACCCGTACTCATGCAAATCCAAATCATCTAAAAAATCATTAAACTCATTAGAGGAAACGGCATCAAATTTAGAGCTTTTTCTTTCACTTCTGTCACGAACACAATTAAAGTCTCCACCAACAATCCAAAGAGACGAATCCTGGCGAATAATCCTCTCCAATTCCTTCCAAACCACTCTCTTATCATCAATCTTTTGTGGCGCATAAACATTTACCATTCCCACCTTCATGCCATTGCTTTTAATAATACCATGAACAACAAGAATATTCCTATGTTTAAGAACCGAGAGCTTTTGAAATACTTTCTTATCCCACATAGAAACAATCCCCCCCGATCTACCCGTAGCTTCAACCCATTCGGCTTCGTATTCTCCTCTACCCCAAAACCTATCCAAATTAACATTTTGCATAGACACCAACTGTGACTCTTGAAACATAACGAAACAAACCTCGTTGGCTACTCTAACATTCGATATCCAACCCGCCTTATCCACCCTTCCCATACCTCGAATATTTATAGACATAACATTCATTGATCCACCATCTGAAAACTCTCTTCGGTTACCGCATTCACTAAAGGCTCCTGGAAACGTTCCATGTTTGAGACACCAAGATCTCTAGCAAATAATAACGTATCTTCCACCTCCCTTCGTACCACTTCATCACGGTTCTCTACTGAATTACTATTCCCTTCCAAAACCATATTAGACTCCACATTTCCATTTAGATCAGGAGTAATGAACTCCTCTTGTTGAACCTGCTCGATGTTCGAATTATCCGCCTCCACCTGTATTGGATTAACAAAAATAAACCTATCAATGTCAAACATATCGTTGTCTTCACGTACCCTCTTTTTTGGTCTATCTTTGTCCAAAGGAGACATTGAACGTCGATAAACCCCTTTCTTCTTCGAGTATTTGCCACCCTTTCTCTTACAACTTTTAGACGTTGAGCCGGCACCCACCGAATCATCAAAGTGACCATTAAGATGTGGCAAAACTTCCTGTTCTTCTACCGTTTGTCGAACTGGAACCTCTTCCGAAGGCAACGACACATTATAGACAACATAAGTTGGTTCCTCCACCGGGGTTTCCACTAACACTTCAGATTCATCATCTAAATCAACCACGCAATTAGGTACCCACTCCTCCGTATCCTCCTCCACATACACCAAGTAGGAATTATCTCTCCAAACGGCTTTAACATAACCAACAACACGAGCCTGCGATTGTAGTTTAACCCCCACAACTGCATAAGATATATCACCCTCCTCAGGATATTGAGCCTCTGCGATCACAGTACCAAAAACACCTGCAATATCATTAAAAACCTTCATCTCAGCAACATGAGCCGGTAAGCCACGAATTTTTAGCCATGCAACCCTATCCGTCATCACCACTTGACCGTTCCAAGGTTCAACCAAAGTAAACCAAGGTTTCCAGACGTCATTAAAGTTTAAAAACCTATCCTTATAGTGAGTTACTTGGTATGCGTCATTATATTCTTTCCGCTCATTAAATACTCTATTTTTTCCAGTTTTCAGGCACATTCACTTAATGCCCATTTTCCCCTTTAATTGTTACTTGCTTATCCATTAGGTTAGTGATTCTCTATAATAACTATTGTTTAAACAATGTACTTGCTTATTTAAGATTTTATCAGTTAAAAGTTAGGTGTCTAAAAAAATATTTTCCTGAATATACTATAATCTTTGTATGCCATCAGTAGACAACATTTAGTTAAATTGAGGGTCTGACAATAGTGGTGTTTGTGTTGCAGGACTGCCATAATTCTTTCGAAGTTTTTCAACATCACTTGCTAACTGATTAGCATGAATATGAAACTTAAAAGTAGCGACAGAAGCAAGGGCAAAAAAGTACCGAAGCAACTGATAATGCAATTTGCAACTGAAACAAATACACTTGGTAATTACAAGATTGTCCACCAATTTTAATATTGGTCTTACGCTTATATTTTGGGCCTATAGGTAACAACATTATGGTTGGAAAATCTAATTTGGGATTCTAAATATATGTTCAGATTTTGGTTTGCTTTTGGTTCATCTTCATGCGGCTTCTGAGGTGTCTACTGGAATCGCAGATCATCTAGGAAAGGCCAACGTCGACCAACTTGCAATTGAGATAATCATGATAGTTGTAGGGATAAAACTGTATGGTCAATCTAATTGTGCTTCGATCTAATCACTCACTATATTTCTCACAGGTTCAAGAATGTTGGTCTCACTTCAACCCGAAAGTCATTTTTATACATACAACCCATATAAGGTTAGAAGCGACGATGCACTCCATTATTTGCTGCTTCAAAATTTTTTGTGTCACCACCATTCATATGTGGTAACTATGTGATTGAAAATATGTCCATGCAATATGCAATTAAGAATCTGTCATGCCATATAGATTGCTCTCAAGCCTGCACTGCACAATTTAGATTCACTCTTTTTTTCACTGCATAGCACATTGACTGCTTCTTTTCATGAAATGAGAATCTTTAGTTCACTATTTTTTTCTTCAAGCATACACTGCACATCTGTACATATTCCATTCTTGAAATTTGATCATGCAAAAACACTCCAATGAAGCCTGTACATTGTCTGCTTTAATCACATCAAACCTGTATGCATTGACTGCTTTAATTCACTATTTTTTTCTTCAAGACTGAACATTTTGTGCACATATTCCATTCATAAACCAAAAGCTCATCTGAAATTTCATCTATAAAAAGGCTCTCCACCAAACATTCATTCACAAAAACAATAATCTTAAACAAACCACAACATGAATTCCAACAAGAAAAAAGGTTTTCTTTTTCATTTCCATCTTTATATCAGAAGGACACAGCATAAGCACATACAATGAACTTTTTTTATGTGCAGAAATCATCAACATTTCAACCAGTGAATCAAGCTCAGAAGGTCTTGAGCTTCCTATGCCATGGGAAGGCTACTTTCCACTTGGTTACTGTGGCTCAGGCTCAAAAAAACAAGATGCTAGGAATACTAAAGCTCCCGAACAGCTTGCCCGAAAAACTGATGATACTATGGGTATAACTCCAAGACAGATTGCCAAAGAGGCTTTTAATGCCAGAGTCAAGGTCCTTGGCCTTCCCAATGTTCAGTTTTGTCAAGAGATAGGTATGAAACCATTTGCCAAAGACGGGTCAAAAGGGAAGGGGAAAAAAACTAGCAATTAGTCATGAATGATGTATGTCAGTGATTTCTCTATGGCTCAAATGCCATTGAATAAAACTATTGTAAATCTAATGAAGTATAATGTTTGGCAGCTTTTCTTTGCCTTGCTAACTGAACTTGGCCGAAAAACAGAACTTGGTTGGGTGACCATATGGTTGCACCCATGCTATTTTTCAGGTGTCACTCCCATTGGGCTATCATCAATTTTTCTGCAAATTGCCTCTTCTGTTGGTGTGGTTATGGTTTTTATATTGCTGTTACATACGAGCATTTGTTTTTTTATGTTGGAACCGTTACTGAGCTTCACTCGATTACCACTTCCACTTAATGATGCTATTTATATTGATGTTGGTGAAATGTAATTGTCGGAAACTTGGATTTCATGATCATGGGTTGCAAATACAAACAAGACCCCATGAATGTTAAACTGATGCACAAAAGAAAACGACGGATTATGCGTTTACTCTCAACCTACTATGTTTGCACACGGCTTTAAGAAAACACACCGCCGCAACGCGCGGGCTCTTCCACTCGTATTTTACAAACTCACACACTTTTTAGACTCACTTCCTATTAAACATTCCTTCAAATCATCTGTTAATCCCTACTTCTCAAAACAAATGATTAAACATAATCCCAACATTCCTTTAAACATTCTCTAATCATTATCGTCAAATTATTTTTTCCTTAATGACAATATGATCAACCACATAATCATTCTTTTGATTATCCTCTCTTCTTCATTATCACTCAAACATTAAACCTTCCTCACTACAACCTTCCCTAATCTTATCCTCCCACATGTGTCAACTCATCAACAAACATTCTCTTATATTCTCTTACACATTGTGTACCTTTATTGTACCTTTTTTCTCGGGCATTCCCACAAAATCTTTCTACACATTTCATTTTCTACATTCTCATCCAACCACTACTATTTAACCACATCACTATCTTCATCATCCCCACCGTTGATTTTGAAACAAATAATACTTCCCTACATTCAACCTTCCTCACCTCTTCTCATTCTCTAACTTTCAAATTTCAAATTTGAAAGTTGAATTTCACATACAGGCTCCCCATCACATCCTTACAACTCATCTCTCTAATTCAACACATGGTTTATTAGATTTGAATTTTGAAAGTTGAATTTGAAATTTTAGGCTCCAAACCATCAGATCATGCCAACTTACAACCAACACAACCTTATCCCACATGAGCTTAATTGAATTTGAATTTGAAATTCAAATTATCCCTCCAACATCCACACTTACTCTCCAAGACAAAAAATATTCCCTTGGCATATTCTTCTCTTTCTAACTATGCCAACGCACCCACTTAACCATGATTAGTTTTTAACTAAACCATTTACATATGAAGAATTCCCCAATATACCCTTTGTCCAATGGTCTTCTTTATCTCCTTGAAGTTGGACAAACATCCCCAAAACTTCTTTTTAACACTTCACCAATTATTCTTTCTAAAATGGCTATTTGAGTTAGTTGACCTTATTACACTACATGTGTTAGAATGATATTGTAAAAGTCAAATATGAATTGCACTTGGAAGTTTACCAAATCGGGGTAAAACTAAACCAAGCCACTTTTCAAGATTTGGAGTTTTGAAGGTTTAAGATTTATAAAAAGGGGTTTTCTTCTAACTTGTAAGTAATCACTTAACTAATCTTTTCATCTTTTTGCTTCTTATTAAACTTTGTTAGTAACGTTTGGTGGTTAATATGGTTAAATAATGTTTGGTATATTGAGCATACGGAATAGCTGTTATTGATTATATGTGCACTTTGGTATTCATGAACCAAAAGGGGCGTCTCAGGTCCGTTATTATATTAAATTGACATTTTAGAGTATGTATTGTTGAAACAGATATTTGTGACTTTGTCGAATAGTTTTAAATAGTTAATTGGTGATTTTGAAAAATATGGAAATGTCCTATATACGAACGGGTCATGCCGAAATTTTTTAAAATTTATATACTTAGAATATTTTCACAAATTATGACAAAAAGACGAAAAACATAAAAATTTTCAAAACTTTTAAAACTTCTTTTATTCATTTGATAATATTTAATCGTGTGTTTTCTTTTAAACGGAAACACTTTATTTCATCATTTTGGGGTTTCCGGTAATGTGTCGAATTATATTGTTTTATTTATTTTCCTATTGCAATGTATTATATACTTTGACTCTTTTATTTTCTCATTCTTTTTTAAATATAATACATGCCATGTTTATACACTTTGATTATTTTGCTTGTTCATCTTTATATAAAATTCATGCTACGAACTATATACTTGTTTATTTTTCATAAAGGTGTATATATTACATACTTTGATTTATTCTATTTAACCAACCACCAAACTGTTACAACTTGATAACTAAATCTTTTTATCAACGTGTCATGTTGATGTAACCATTGCTCGAAAAACTCAATTTCATTACTTTGCGTGTCATAACCATTAAGATAAATCGTATCTTCTAGGTCGAGCAGATCCCGTACCGTTGTGTGTGTAATTCTTGATACCCTTGTGTTTCGCTACTTAATGCCATTTGGGTTACTTGCATTACTCCATACCGAGGTGAGTTCATGGCCTCTACTTTCTCGATCACTATAAAAAACAAACCAAAAAAAACTTCATCATTAACAATACTCATCTTATACATGATACCATTGATAGCGTATCAATATTAGCGGATGTATATTGATTATCGTGAGTTAAATAAAATTAAGGTGAAAAAGTTGTATCCTTAACCAAGAATCGATAACTTTTTGACCAACTCCAAGGCGCTAATGATTTTCAAATATCGATCTTCGTTCGGGTTATCATCAATTTAAAGTTTGAAAAGAAGATATTCCGAAGACGACTTTTAGGACTTGTTACGGGCATTTTTGGGTTCGTCGTTATGCCTTTTGGTCTTACTAATGCACCGGCAATTTTCATGGATCTCATAAACCGTGTATGTAGGCCGATGTCGTATAAATCCGTTATAGTGTTCATTGATGATATTCTCATCTATTCTAAGAGCAAGGAAGAACATGAAGTGCACTTGTAGGAAATTCTTGAAACGTTGATAAGTTCTCGAAATATAAATTTTGGCTACAAGAAGTTCAATTACTCGGTCATGTCATAAATTCAGAAGCTCTTATAGTCGATCCGAAAAAGATTGAAGCCGTGATGAAATGGCAAGCACCGAAAAGTGTTGGTGAAATTCGAAGTTTTCTTGGACTCGCAGGATATTACCGTAGGTTCATTCAAGACTTTTCTAAGATCGCATCCTCTTTAACTAAACTTACCAAGAAGAATAATCCTTTTGTGTAGGGCAAAGAGCATGATGAAGCTTTTTGTACCCTACGGAAGAAGTTATGTGAAGCAACGATTCTTGTATTACTGGAGGGAATCAAGGATATGGTGGTTTACAGTGACGCATCTTATTTCGGTTTAGGGCGTGTCTTTATGCAAAGAGGTAAACTGATTTGTTGGGGCAACATTGACTAGGTCTCTCTTATGTTTTAATGATGTCAAATAAACCTTCGCAACACATGAAATCACAAACATTAGCCAAAATTCAACCGGTTCCATAACTGGAACTGGCGCGCTGGTGACGCTCTGGAGCGCGAGCAGCGCGCCATTTTTCTGTTTGAAAACGCTTTGTTTTTGAAAGTCGGCTTTTCCCTTGCCCGAAAAATGTGTACCTTTCATTACAGGTATGAATATGATAATAGAGTTATTAGAAACACTCGAAACAAGTTTAAAACTTAGAGGGATACAAAATCATGACCTCCCGTTTTTAACAATACGCTAACTCAACTATTTTATCAAACGCCTCTAGCCAAGGATTTTTAAAACCTAGGACATTCATACTTTCTATATAACATCAAATGAAAGTATTCTTATGACGATAATCCGTGTGTACATCTTCTCTAATCACGTAACAAATTTTACTCCCTTATTGGTCAAACAGAGTCAAAGGTCACTTTGCGTAAATGCACCCTTTCCCCGTTATGGGATATGCTTTTCTTGTGGTGTAAAGCACTTAGCTTGTTTGCATCAAGATGATTAGTGATCATGTTAATTTGTGCATAATCATGGATTAAGACCTAATGAATATTTAAGTTTGTGGTATTTGGAAGTATGACTATCCTTTGATTTATATTGCTTTCCACATAATATATATTTTACAAACTCCCACACTTTTTACACTCACTTCCTATTAAACATTCCTTTAAATCATCTGTTAATCCCCACTTCTCAAAACAAATGATTAAACACACTCTCCTACACAATCCCAACATTCCTATAAACATTCTCTAGTCATTATCGCTAAATTCTTTTTCCCTTAATGACAATATGATCAACCACATAATCATTCCTTCGATTATCCTCTCTTCTTCATTATCACTCAAACATTAAACCTTCCTCACTACAACCTTCCCCAATCTTATCCTCCCACATGTGTCAACTCATCAACAAACATTCTCCTATATTCTCTTACACATTGTGTACCTTCATTGTACCTTTTGTCTCTCATAAAATCTTTCTACACATTCTATTTTCTACGTTCTCATCCAACCACTACTATTTAACCACATCAATATCTTCATCATCCCCACTATTGATTTTGAAACAAATAATACTTCCCTACATTCAACCTTCCTCATCTCTTCTCATTCTCTAACATCCAAATTTCAAGTTTGAAAGTTGAATTTCACATATAGGCTCACCATCACATCCTTATACACTTATCTCTCTAATTCAACACATGGTTTATTGGATTTGAAATTTGAATTTGAAATTTTAGGCTCCAAACCATCAGATCATGCCAACTCACAACCAATAAAACCTTATCCCACATGAGCTTAATTGAATTTGAATTTGAAATTCAAATTATCTCTCCAACATCCACACTTCCTCTCCAAGCAAAAAAATATTCCCTTTGCATATTCTTCTCTTTCTAACTATGCCAACTCACCCACTTAACCATGGTTAGTTTCTAACTAAGCCATTTACATGTGAAAAACTTCTGAATATACCCATTGTCCCCAAAACTTCTTTTTAACACTTCACCAATTATTCTTTCTAAAATGGCTATTTGAGTTGGTTGACCTTATCACACTACAAGTGTTAAAATGATATTGGAAAGTCAAATATGAATTGCACTTGGGCGTTTAACAACTCAGGGTAAAAATAAACCAAGCCGCTTTTCAAGATTTGGAGTTTTGAAGGTTTAAGATTTATAAAAAGGGGTTTTCTTCTAACTTGTAAGCAGTCACTTAACGAATCTTTTCATCTTTTTACTTCTTATTAAACTTTGTTAGTAATGTTTGGTGGTTAATATGGTTAAATAATGTTTCGTATATTGAGCATACGAAATAGCCGTTATTGATTATATGTGCACTTTTGGTATTGATGAACCAAAAGGGGCTTCTCGAGTCCGTTATTGTATTAAATTGACATTTTAGAGTATGTATTGTTGAAACGGATATTTGTGACTTTGTCGGATAGTTTTAAATAGTTAATTGGTGATTTTAAAATATGGAAATGTCCTATATACGAACGAGTCATGCCAAAAAATTTTAAAATTTCTATACTTAGAATATTTTCAGAAATTTCGACAATAAGACGAAAAACATAAAAAATTTCAAAACTTTTAAAACTTTATTTATTTATTTTATAACATTTAATCGTGTGTTTTCTTTCAAACGGAAACAATTTATTTCATCATTTAGGGGTTTACGGTAACGTGTTGTCACACCCCCAAATTACCTGTTTTACAGCGGAATGGAATACCTTGGGGAGGACTGTCATAGCATCAAAGTTACAGGTATATCGAACGACCTAAAGTGTCGTTTTGAAAATATCGTTTGATTCATTAAAATAATCAGAGTTTACAAACATTAGGTCCCAAAAGATTTCCAATATATCAAAACGAGTTTGTTACAATCAAACGATAGTTAAGTGCATAAAATATAGGTGAGACGCGTCGACACCGCGACTCTATGATAAGTCCACATGCATGCCATGAAGTGAGTGCCTTAGATACCTTAGATAAAACATGCTAAAAGTGTCAACACGATGGTTGAGTGAGTTCATAGAGTTTGGTTGAATTGTAAAGCCTTTAAAGAATGTTCATGCAGCAAAGGCAAAATTTTTGGTCGTTTAGAATAGTCCACAAAGCAAAGGCATTGTAAATCCACTCAGTTCCAAGTTCCGCCCATACAAAACTTGCAACCTGTGTGTTCACAACCCACTGCCAAAAGTAGTATGTCTAATAGTTAAGTGCACATTATCATAATAGTTCACAAAGCAAAGGCATTGTAAATCCACTCAGTTTCAAGTTCCGCCCATACAAAACTTGCAACCTGTGTGTTCACAACCCACTGCCAAAAATAGTATAGTTTAATAGTCAAGTGTACGATGTCATAATAGTTCACAATATAACACCACGTATATAATAATTCAGGGATGCTATGAACATGGGAGACTTTGCACTGCTCCAACAAGGGAGACTCCTTTGTCACTCGACCACCTAGGCGAGAATTATTGAGAACGCTCCACCAATAAGGCGAGACTTTGCACACTCCACCGATAAGGCGAGATTTATTGAGAATGCTCCACCAATAAGGCGAGACTTTGCACACTCCACCGATAAGGCGAGATTTATTGAGAACGCTCCACCAATAAGGCGAGACTTTGCACACTCCACCGATAAGGCAAGATTTATTGAGAACGCTCCACCAATAAGGCGAGACTTTATAGTGATGCTCCAAACGTGGGAGACTTTATAGTGATGATCCGATCATGGGAGACTTTAGGTCAAAGTCATAACACGTACGGTTCAATAAGTTCAAACAAGTCATAAGTTTGTATTTAGGTTCAAGAGTTCCGTTCAAAAGTTCATAATTAATTTCAAAGATTTAAGTCGAGTTCAAAAGTTCAAAACAGTCAAAGAGCTCGAATAATATCAAAAGGTTCAAGATATTCGAAGCGTTCAAAATCACGTCAAACAAGTTTAACTTATATCAAAAGGGTCCTTGTACAAGTTAAAAGAGTTTAACTATATGTCAAAAGGTTCATATCAAGTCCAAAGTGTTCACTTATATGTTAAAGGGTCCGAATCAATTTAAAAGAGCTCAAATATACATGTCAAAGGGTTCAAAATCAAGGAAACTGATTGAAATAATAGCGTTCATAACATAGTGATCAATTTAGTTCAGACATAATCTACTTACGCGCACATAGAGTGAAACAAAAATATTTAAGTTCATATAAGTGTAAAGTAAAAGCAAGTAGTTGAGCATGTATCTCCCCCAAAGAGTTTATAAAACAATTAAACGAGTAAAAGTGGGGCTACGAACTCACCTGATGCAATGGTTATAATGACAAAAGTAGATACACGAAATGAGGTGCGATCTCTATCCGCAACCTAATATGAATGATATGCTCTAATATAAGTCATGAAACAATGTCGTGCATGTAAACTCATATGATATCCATACCACTTGTACATTTGAAAATAATGTTTATCGTCGAAATATATGTTTATGACATCTCGTCATATTATAAAATACTTTACAAGTATTTACGTTGAAACAACCTCCTACGATAGTCGTTTAGTGATTTATCAAGAATTTATAGCTTTTCGTCGCAAAATAATATACTTCGATAATTTGTGAAAGTGACTAAATGACCTCGAAAAGCTGGTCGTAAAATAGTGAATATCGAGTGTTAGGAAAGAAACTCAATGGTTTTGGAAAGCTTGTAGCATTATATCAAAGTCTTAGCTTTTGAATTTTTATCATAGAGGTCTCGATCATGGAGAACAACATAGGTGAAGTAGGGTACTTGTACCAAAAATATTGTTTAAAGGTAACTTTCGGCAAAGTTTGAGTGACCGTATTTTATTCGTTACAACTCCGTTTGACGAACGGTTGAACATTTTGGAAAATAGAATAGGTGAACTCACTTTTACTAGAAGACATCGTTTTATAAAAAGTACTCCATCAATGTTAAAAAACGACCCTCAACATGGTCATTCGCGGCCGTAATTTCTTGGCTATTAGAAAATATATAGTTATACTCATATAAAATAGTTACGGCAACATTGTTTAAACGCGTGTAATTTAATCGTTACAAGTCCGTTTTCTAGGTTTTATATGTCCTTAGCTTCATGTTAAAGTATACTAATATATCTTTGATAAATCGACTCCTTTAGATAACGCTAAAGACTCATTTTTAACTCGTAAAAATTTGGACAACATGATGAATTTTCCGGAAAAATAGTTTTCGTCGTTAAACTTGAAAATAGCATAACTTCTTCGTTATAACTCCGTTTTAACCCGTCCAAGCGGCCACGTTTTCGTTTTAAAGTATATTTTCTAAATATCTAGCTCAAAATATTTTACAATCTGTCGAAATTTCCAGATTTCACAAAAACCAACAGACCCTATTGTATAGTTGTCGAAAATGATTTTTCTCGCGTAATACTTATTCTAACCACTTCAAACCAACGCCAAAGCTATTCTAAACCTACCATACACCTTCTTAGGGTGTCATGGGTTCCTAGACATCATCAAAAATGATATGTTTCAAGGGATAATTATAGGATGATATATATAAATTTATAGTACTTAAAAACAAATAAAGTGGTATAGATAATCATATAACTTGCATGTTTTTCTCAAGCATGATAAAATGACCAAAGTATGAATATGAAAGATGAAAATGATCATGAAATGCTTACTAGTTACTTGATGAGGTTTAAAGAACAAGGGTTTATCCTAAATACCCTAGGTTTTTATTCCAAAACCTTGATTAAGAGTATGCTAATGTTGTGTAAATAACTTGAGTTGAAAATTTTATGAACTTCTTGCTTGGTCTCCTTATGGCCGGTTGCTATGAAGAAGGAAGAAGAGAGTGTTTTTTTTACACCTTAAGATATTTGGCTAGTATGTGTAGTTTGTAGTTTAATATCATATTATGTAAGTATAAGTGTATAGTCCAAGATATTTAGTACTAAAAGTTATGTGAGTCATCCATGTATGTCGACATACATATGTAAAAGAAAAGACTTGTGTAATTTGTACCATTTAGTGTATAAGTGTATTAGTAGTTGTATAGTTATTTATGTATAGTTAGTAATTGTATATATAATTAAGTATTTAGGATAGCGTTAGCTAAAAATAAATTTTAACGGATCAAAATAAAATATATTGAAGTCATAAAAATTATAAAAATACATTTCTTGCAAGAATTAAGTGAAATAATAATTGTCGTGTAGTATTTACAAAAACCGTCGTAATTATATAAATATAACAATTTATATACAAAAAGAATTTAGAACACCGGGTAAACTAATAATATTATTTTTATAATCTTAATATGAGTATAAAAATATATCAGAATAATTTTTGGAAGTGTCGGATCAAATGTTCAAAATAAATGATTACGCGATAGCGTTTATTTAATAGGGAATATACGTCAATGAAATATAAATTTTTCTCCGGGAATGAATAGTGTTTCGTGAATAGTAAAATTTTGAAATATGTTCTCAGAATATCAAAACGACTCCGAAAATGATGAATAGTAAAATGATGAATAGTAAATTCCCGAGATGAATAGTAAAGTTTGAAAAATGACCAGAAATTAAGAATTGTGGCATTCTTCCCATGTCAGAGGAATCACGTCCTCGTGATTCAATTAATGATAACTATAGTCCGAACCTCGACAAGGGTTCTAAAAGTTCATGCTCGTGTATAGTCTAAATGATCATGTCAATGCTCATGCATATGGGTTCCTCATCCAACTAGGTACGTTCTTGTGCTATCGTGACTATATCCCATTCTAAAGACATGCTCTCTTATAGTTAGGTTTGATGAGGCAAGCTTTCCCATTCTCGAGCAAAACCCTCAAAAGACTTTTAGGTAACCGATTTTTACTTAATCTCACAACTCATCAAACAAGAACTGTCATGAGATTAGGCTAAGTCGGTTTAGGTAACAACTTGTTTCTAGCTTGATCTTTGCAACTCATCAAACAAGAACTGTCACTCGGATCAAACTGGAAACAAGTGGTTTGAAGAAAATCTTTTGAAAATTTGGCTCGATTACGGAATTGCTTCACATATGAGACTACTACTCCCTTCATTGCATGATTCTTCCTGAATTAGACATAGGTGATCAGGCTATGTATAATTTAGGAGTAACTATGCAATGCTTGGACTAATCGACTCATATGATGTTTGGTGTTGAGTCATAAGTCCGCATGTATAATGAGTATGCACTTATAATGATATGATGAGATGCTATTATGATGTAGTTATAGTCTAGGGTCAATGATGCAACCTAGTTCTCTATAACCGATGCTCTGATACCAATCTGTCACACCCCCAAATTACATGTTTTGCAGCGGAATGGAATTCCTGGGGGATGACTGTCATAGCATCAAAGTTACAGTTATATCGAACGACCTAAAGTGTCGTTTTGAAAATATCATTTGATTAAGTAAAATAATCAGAGTTTAAAAAACATAAGTCCCAAAATATTTTCAATATACCAAAATGAGTTTGTTACAATCAAACGATAGTTAAGTGCATAAAATATATGTGAGACGCGTCGTCATCGCGACTCTATGAAAAGTCCACAAGCATGCCATGAAGTGATCGATTAATCGACTCATATGATGTTTGGTGTTGAGTCATAAGTCCGCATATATAATGAGTATGCACTTATAATGATATGATGAGATGCTATTATGATGTAGTTATAGTCTAGGGTCAATGATGCAACCTAGTTCTCTATAACCGATGCTCTGATACCAATCTGTCACACCCCCAAATTACATGTTTTGCAGCGGAATGGAATTCCTGGGGGATGACTGTCATAGCATCAAAGTTACAGTTATATCGAACGACCTAAAGTGTCGTTTTGAAAATATCATTTGATTAAGTAAAATAATCAGAGTTTAAAAAACATAAGTCCCAAAATATTTTCAATATACCAAAATGAGTTTGTTACAATCAAACGATAGTTAAGTGCATAAAATATATGTGAGACGCGTCGTCATCGCGACTCTATGAAAAGTCCACAAGCATGCCATGAAGTGATCGATTAATCGACTCATATGATGTTTGGTGTTGAGTCATAAGTCCGCATATATAATGAGTATGCACTTATAATGATATGATGAGATGCTATTATGATGTAGTTATAGTCTAGGGTCAATGATGCAACCTAGTTCTCTATAACCGATGCTCTGATACCAATCTGTCACACCCCCAAATTACATGTTTTGCAGCGGAATGGAATTCCTGGGGGATGACTGTCATAGCATCAAAGTTACAGTTATATCGAACGACCTAAAGTGTCGTTTTGAAAATATCATTTGATTAAGTAAAATAATCAGAGTTTAAAAAACATAAGTCCCAAAATATTTTCAATATACCAAAATGAGTTTGTTACAATCAAACGATAGTTAAGTGCATAAAATATATGTGAGACGCGTCGTCATCGCGACTCTATGAAAAGTCCACATGCATGCCATGAAGTGAATGCCTTAGATACCTGAGATAAAACATGCTAAAAGTGTCAACACAATGGTTGAGTGAGTTCATAGAGTTTGTTTAACAAGTAAAGATTTTTAAAGAACGTTTATGCAGCAAAGGCAAAGTTTTTGGTCATTGAGAATAGTCCACAAAGCAAAGGGATTGTAAATCCACTCAGTTCCAAGTTCCGCCCATACAAAACTTGCAACCTGTGTGTTCACAACCCACTGCCAAAATATGTATGTCTAATAGTCAAGTGCACGTTATCATAATGGTTCACAAAGCAAAGGCATTGTAAATCCACTCAGTTCCAAGTTCCGCCCATACAAAACTTGCAACCTGTGTGTTCACAACCCACTGCCAAAAGTAGTATGTCTAATAGTTGAGTATAAGTTACCATAATAATTCACAATATTGCACCACGTATATAATAATTCAGGGATGCTCCGAACATGGAAGACTTTGCACTGCTCCAACAAGGGAGACTCTTTTGTCACTCGACCACCTAGGCGAGAATTATTGAGAACGCTCCACCAATAAGGTGAGACTTTGCACACTCTACCGATAAGGCGAGAATTATTGAGAACGCTCCACCAATAAGGCGAGACTTTGCACACTCCACCGATAAGGCGAGAATTATTGAGAACGCTCCACCAATAAGGCGAGACTTTGCACACTCCACCGATAAGGCGAGATTTATTGAGAACGCTCCACCAATAAGGCGAGACTTTGCACACTCCACCGATAAGGCGAGATTTATTGAGAACGCTCCACCAATAAGGCGAGACTTTGCACACTCCGCCGATAAGGCGAGATTTATTGAGAACGCTCCACCAATAAGGCGAGACTTTATAATGATGCTCCGAACATGGGAGACTTTATAGTGATGATCCGATCATGGGAGACTTTAGGTCAAAGTCATAACACGTACGGTTCAATAAGTTCAAACAAGTCATAAGTTTGTATTTAGGTTCAAGAGTTCCGTTCAAAAGTTCATAATTAAGTTCAAAGATTTAAGTCGAGTTCAAAAGTTCAAAACAGTCAAAGAGCTCGAATAATATCAAAAGGTTCAAGATAGTCGAAGCGTTCAAAATCACGTCAAACAAGTTTAACATATATCAAAAGGGTCCTTGTACAAGTTAAAAGAGTTTAACTGTATGTTAAAAGGTTCATATCAAGTCCAAAGTGTTCACTTATATGTTAAAGGGTCCGAATCAATTTGAAAGAGCTCAAATATACATGTCGAAGGGTTCAAAATCAAGGAAACTGATTCAAATAATAGCGTTCATAACATAGTGATCAATTTAGTTCAGGCATAATCTACTTACGCGCACATAGAGTGAAACAAAAATATTTAAGTTCATATAAGTGTAAAGTAAAAGCAAGTAGTTGAGCATGTATCTCCCCCAAAGAGTTTATAAAACAATTAAACGAGTAAAAGTGGGGCTACGAACTCACCTGATGCAACGATTATAATGACAAAAGTAGATACACTGAAATGAGGTGCGATCTCTATCCGCAACCTAATATGAATGATATGCTCTAATATAAGTCATGAAACAATGTCGTGCATGTAAACTCATATGATATCCATACCACTTGTACATTTGAAAATAATGTTTATCGTCGAAATATATGTTTATGACATCTCGTCATATTATAAAATACTTTACAAGTATTTACGTTGAAACAACCTCCTACGATAGTCGTTTAGTGATTTATCAAGAATTTATAGCTTTTCGTCGCAAAATAATATACTTCGATAATTTGTGAAAGTGACTAAATGACCTCGAAAAGCTGGTCGTAAAATAGTGAATATCGAGTGTTAGGAAACAAACTCAATGGTTTTGGAAAGCTTGTAGCATTATATCAAAGTCTTAGCTTTTGAATTTTTATCATAGAGGTCTCGATCATGGAGAACAACATAGGTGAAGTAGGGTACTTGTACCAAAAATATTGTTTAAAGGTAACTTTCGGCAAAGTTTAAGTGACCGTATTTTATTCGTTACAACTCCGTTTGACGAACGGTTGAACATTTTGGAAAATAGGCTAGGTGAACTAACTTTTACTAGAAGACATCGTTTTATAAAAAGTACTCCATCAATGTTAAAAAACGACCCTCAACATGGTCATTCGCGGCCGTAATTTCTTGGCTATTAGAAAATATATAGTTATACTCATATAAAATAGTTACGGCAACCTTGTTTAAACGCGTGTAATTTAATCGTTTCAAGTCCGTTTTCTACGTTTTATATGTCCTTAGCTTCGTGTTAAAGTATACTAATATATTTTTGATAAATCGACTCCTTGAGATAACGCTAAAGACTCATTTTTAACTCGTAAAAATTTGGACAACATGATGAATTTTCCGGAAAAATAGTTTTCGTCGTTAAACTTGAAAATAGCATAACTTCTTCGTTATAACTCCGTTTTAACCCGTCCAAGCGGCCACATTTTCGTTTTAAAGTATATTTTCTAAATATCTAGCTCAAAATATTTTACAATCTGTCGAAATTTCCAGATTTCACAAAAACCAACAGACCCTATTGTATAGTTGTCGAAAATGATTTTTCTCGCGTAATACTTATTCTAACCACTTCAAACCAACGCCAAAGCTATTCTAAACCTACCATACACCTTCTTAGGGTATCATGGATTCCTAGACATCATCAAAAATGATATGTTTCAAGGGATAATTATAGGATGATATATATAAATTTATAGTACTTAAAAACAAATAAAGTGGTATAGATAATCATATAACTTGCATGTTTTTCTCAAGCATGATAAAATGACCAAAGTATGAATATGAAAGATGAAAATGATCATGAAATGCTTACTAGTTACTTGATGAGGTTTAAAGAACAAGGGTTTATCCTAAATACCCTAGGTTTTTATTCCAAAACCTTGATTAAGAGTATGCTAATGTTGTGTAAATAACTTGAGTTGAAAATTTTATGAACTTCTTGCTTGGTCTCCTTATGGCCGGTTGCTATGAAGAAGGAAGAAGAGAGTGTTTTTTTTACACCTTAAGATATTTGGCTAGTATGTGTAGTTTGTAGTTTAATATCATATTATGTAAGTATAAGTGTATAGTCCAAGATATTTAGTACTAAAAGTTATGTGAGTCATCCATGTATGTCGACATACATATGTAAAAGAAAAGACTTGTGTAATTTGTACCATTTAGTGTATAAGTGTATTAGTAGTTGTATAGTTATTTATGTATAGTTAGTAATTGTATATATAATTAAGTATTTAGGATAGCGTTAGCTAAAAATAAATTTTAACGGATCAAAATAAAATATATTGAAGTCATAAAAATTATAAAAATACATTTCTTGCAAGAATTAAGTGAAATAATAATTGTCGTGTAGTATTTACAAAAACCGTCGTAATTATATAAATATAACAATTTATATACAAAAAGAATTTAGAACACCGGGTAAACTAATAATATTATTTTTATAATCTTAATATGAGTATAAAAATATATCAGAATAATTTTTGGAAGTGTCGGATCAAATGTTCAAAATAAATGATTACGCGATAGCGTTTATTTAATAGGGAATATACGTCAATGAAATATAAATTTTTCTCCGGGAATGAATAGTGTTTCGTGAATAGTAAAATTTTGAAATATGTTCTCAGAATATCAAAACGACTCCGAAAATGATGAATAGTAAAATGATGAATAGTAAATTCCCGAGATGAATAGTAAAGTTTAAAAAATGACCAGAAATTAAGAATTGTGACATGCTCCTTTTTATAAGGTTTTACTTATACTAGTATCAAGAATTGTTTTTATCAATGAAGTCGATTTGAAAAGCGTGACAGCAAAAGAAACTGGTTTAAAACACAAGCAGCCAAACTTGGTGTTAAGAGGAAAGGAGATGGATGATCCTAAACAACTTGCATATGGTGGTGTGAAGGATAAAGCTAAGGCGATCTTAATTGAGAATTTACCTACCAAAAAATGAGGATCGAGAAAACGGTGAAGTAGTTAAGGAATACATTGAGGAGAACATTTAGTGTGCAGAACATGCACCTTTTCTTTTTGGATTCTTGTTATAAAATTGATTATGTGATTATTTTTGCCTAACTTCATGATCATACAACTTTTATTTTTGGGTAAACTGAGTAATTATCAACTCGTTCAACGATTAAACGGTCGATCAGTTTTAGATGAGTTTAGGTTAGCGGTTGCGTATCCATATATTTAAGGAAATTAAAAGAATCCTTTCTATATTTTGCAAATGTGAATGCAAACTTGGTCATTCGTTAAAGTGTAGTGTATCTTATATGTTTTCCCAATGACGATGGCTAAATGCTGTTAGTTTTTTTTTCCAATCTTTGTTTTTAAGATGGCTAGCTAGATTTTGTTAATTTAGCCAAGCACAAAGAATGCCGATCCAAGTATTGCCATTTTTTCAAGAACCAGAAGAAATTTGAGTAGTCAGCATCTCATGTTCTTACTCACCGTGATTACAAATACTAGTTATTCATTCTATAACTTGAGTTCACTTTTGTTGCGTAAATTCCAACTGTAAACCAAACGTCTTGTGTGCTGCTACTAGTGAATATCATTTGGTATCGCTTGAAAGTATATCAAATGAAAACATACATTAAGATTTCTTATATTTTTTTGTGGTCCTATGTTTTGCTATGTATGTCTGTTTTGTGAGAACCCCAAATCATGAGTGCGAGTTCTAACTCTTGCATTTCTTTTTATTCTATGTACATAAAATTCATTTGTAGAATACATAATATAGAGAACTATCACAAGTTTTTATCCTAACATTTTATCCCACATAGATTGAAGAATGAAGTTGTTGGTTAGTAATATACCATAGTGTATGTCAGTTCATTGTGATTAGACTAGTATTATGCTTTCGGCTGTATGATTGACCTAATGCTTGAGAAGTTTGCAATACCTAGCATTAGACAATTCATATAGGTGATAGTTAATATGAATCCTTAATCTTTTTATCCCTTATTTGGTATTTCTTTATAGGAAAAGAAGTTTACTTAAATAATGTCATACATTTTTTACACTTTTAGACTATAATATAAGATACGTATCCTAATACACATGTATGCTTCTTTTCCGGGTTTGGGTGCTATAAGTGAGAGTGACATCAGCTATATGGTAGTTTTTAATTATGGTTCAGATATCTTACTTAATTTTGGTGATTGTGAAGTTGATGAGCATTTGGAAATTGTAAAGTGCATGCCTCAGCTTTTGACGTCACATGACAATGGCCACCGGTCGATCGTGACCTCCTCCCCGAAGACACCCCCTTAAGCTAAACGTCTGTCGAGGCTTCACACGTAAAAACGACACCTATAGTTGGAGTATTACACTTGAAACAAAATACCGAAGTGAGAAAGGTTTGTGCTTGTTTAAAATGTGATGCTGTAGGCTTTGTTGCATAATCCACATAAGTTTTTTTTGGGATGGATCGCTATATATTGATGATACTTGCTTTTCTAATCTTTCTTTTTTAACTTCTATATATTGATGATAAGTTTTTTTGGGGATGGATCGCTATATATTGATGATACTTGCTTTTCTAATCTTTCTTTTTTAACTTCTCTGATGTTTAAATGTTTCTTCGTAGTATGCATTGATTTGGAATTTAACAATCCAATAAACTAACCATTGAGCATTCAGTGATCGGCATAATGAGTTTGCTACACAACCTTGAGCAATGTATACTATTTATTCACGAATGATTTTAAACATTTGCAATCTTTCATTTTTAGAGCAATAACAACATGTAATTTCACTTTATCGTCCAAAATGTATATGATTCGTGCTCCAATCACATAAACTAGTTTGCTTCTAAAATTCAATCTGGAGTTCCAAGATATGTTTTTTTCAACACCTTTTATAACTCTGGCATTGTCTCTTTCTTTAGCTAACATTTGATCCCACCTTGGTTTGAAGAAAGAAATGGTTTGTTACTAATATACCAAATCGTATGCGAGAAACTTGTGTTTGGAGTAGCATTATGCTTTCAATATTGTTATCTTCTCACTGGCTAAAGCAGTTAGTAAGGTGATAATTGGTTTGAAAGTTAGTTCGATCTCGATTGATTTTTTTATTATCTTTCGTTGTACTCACTATAAAACATGTTTTTAGTGAAATTGGTTTAGTCATGAAGTTCACATGGCGTAAAAGGAAAGAATAGTTTGAAAGCCAGATGATAAAGAATAAGAATTTGAGAATCAATAAATGTGTTGTGAAATTTAGGAATGTGTTTTACCACTAATTAAATCAAAACTAAAGGAAAAAAAAAAAAAAAAAAAAAAAAAAAATACACAGATAAAGTCAAACCATTTTTTTCGTACTTATAAGCTTGAATATAAATTATAATTTACAATGAAATTTACATAAACTCCCTGTAGTTGGAAAGTAGAGTTCAAGATGAAATAGGTAGAAAGGTTCATGGTCTAACGTCTACTAATAAAATGGGAACTTAACAGAGTGACATTTATAATGTCGCAAAACAATCTATATGTATGGCGATTGAAAAGGATATCTGAACTAAATTGATGAAACGTATTTTGTGTACTTGCACACGATATTCGATTTTGGAATAGAACAGATAGTATGACTCACATTATACTTTATTCAATTTCGATTATGTTATTAGGATCAGATTGTGAGACATAATATATGTACATGTTAATATGACTCACATACATTATTAGAATAGTTTCATTTACCCAATGATTTTAGTTGTTTTCTTTACTAAAAGGTTGTGATGAAGGAACTCTTGCATCATCTCTTTCTTACCATTTTTTCTTTATGAAGATATTTTGTAAGATTTTATCCTAACAGTTCATCCCACATAGGCCGAATAAAGAAGTTTTTGGTTAATTATATATCATAAGTAAATGTATGGTAAAGTGTATTGAGAATAATATTATGTCTTCGGATATCTCTTTGTGTTCTAGGTTGAAAAAATCTAGGTTCCTCAGTAGTATCTGGAAACTCATATGACCTCTTAGCTTTTTTTCTTTTAATTTAGTACTCTTAAACTTTAATCTTTACTTTTTGATACTCTAAAACATATTTAATTGTTAATTTCACACATGTTAGAAAAGAAAACAATTTTGAAAGCTAATAAAGAAACAATAGAAATGTAAAAATGTATTTGAACTCTTGTGATTAATATGCAACGTGCAAAAGAAATACACGCGCGATCTAATTGGACAATCAACAACCAACGTGAAATAAACATATTGTATCATAGTGGAGAAGTTCGATCATAGCGAGATACATAATGTCGTCTTTACACCAATACTACAAAGATAGTGACAATCAATAACTACTATTTCAATTATCATGATACTTTGATAGATCCATACTAAATGGTATACATATCCCCAAATCTTTGAGAAAACCAAATACGCAAGTTTAGAGTACGACTATCAGCAAGACCAAGTATATTGAAGTTTCCTTCCCTATCCAGAACCAATTGAGCTACATGCTAACGACGAAGGATTATAAAAATCCTAGCCACAACCTCCAACAAATATTGTATCTCTTACGAGCATGTCTTAAGACGAGCCACACTTGATGACTAGAAAATGGACAAATTTAAACTAGGAAAGCAATCGAAAATAGGAGAAAAATATGTCTTGTGATGATATTGTGGTTGTCGTTCACGCAATTTAAGCTAATATATGTCCTAAGAACTTGTAGCAAATCTTTTGATTATTACATGTGAGTCATGTTGTGGATGAGTTTATATCAACATGTCATTTATATGTCACGCAATTTAAGCTACTATAGGCCCAATAGTCTGGGCTAAATTGATGAACAATTGAGCTTTATTTATGTTCAAATCCTTATTATCTGTTATATCTTCACTTCTTGTATGATTATAAAAAATTCAACCAACTCCAAATGAATAAAACTCGTATCGAATATAATTTCTTCAAGTTTATAAAGAATTGTCTAGCTGCTTGTATTGAGATCTTAAACACATGTACAGACATAAAATTTTGTATATTTTCTCATTGTTATATTCATATAGGTTTCCCTAGCTCTTCAGATTTTGAACTATTTGCCTTCAAAAAATGCTTAGTGATTGGGGTGATGAGTATTTTAAGCAAATGGCCAAAACAATTAAATATCATAATACAGAAATACTTCAACGTTCATGACCCAAAAATGTAATGCATTAAGCGATATATAAATTTCTACATAAACAATTTCAAGTAAGCAAACACCTAGAAAATTATGCAGGTTCTTTTAATACAAATGCTTAAACATTTGCAATCTTTCATTTTTAAAGCAATAACAATATATAGTTCCATGTTGTTACCTTCATGTTTCATGCTCTAAACACATAGACTAGTTTGCTTTTGAACTCCACAGGTAGCATATTTTCTTTCACCAATTTTTAATAACTCTCACATTTTCTCTCTTTCCTCGTAAATATAAGTTTTTTAAATAAAGTTTACCGTTTTATGAGACCGTTCCTAACACTATATCCTAAAATTCTATCTCACATAGCTAGAAGATGAAAATTGTTGGTTACTAATATATCCATATAGAGTTCTTGTAATAGGATTCCAAAAGATCAAAGTCATTGAGTTCTTGTAATGGGTGAATTCGTTCTTCTCTATCATCTTCGGTTGCTACTGTTGAATCCATTTATAGCTCAATTTCAATCAATTTGCTGATGATTTCGTGCTTACGAGTCCCATAACTTTAATACAACAGATTCTTTTAATACAACGCTTAAACATTTGCAATTATTTATTTTTAGAGCTTTATGACAGCATATAATTTCCGGTTACTCCAAGATGTTCCCTCATAATTCGTGCTCCAAACACATAACCTAGTTGTTGTTTAGCTTCAATCTGGTGTTCAAGTGACATGTCTATTTCTTTCTATGTACAGAAAAGTCTTCTATATAACAACGTGCCATATTTTTATGGAATATATCTTCTAATTTCTAGTAAAACATTCTATTCTATCCCACATAGGTCGAAGTAATATGTTGTTGGTTACTAATATACACGAGTGTATGTCTATTATAAATGTCTAGAATAATATTATGTTATCATATGTATACTATCTACCAAGTTATAAAAATTTGGTGGGTAGGAATATATCTCAAAACCCATATTAGCTCTTAACTCTTTTGTGTATATTTTTATTTATGAATTATTTACTATATGAAACATGGTCTTGTGGAGACCTTTCTAATCTTTTACTTCAAATAGATTATGCAGAGGGAAAGCTATATATGAAGTTATTGAGAAAGTGTGTGAGAAACAATTTACTCAATTTTTCTTTGATCACTATAAATACCAAAATGTAATTGAACTAAACAACCCATGTATGAGAATGGTTCGGGATTTACATATGTAAAATCGCTATATTTATATATTAATAGTAATTTTTTTGAATGTTACATATAGCAAATGCAAGTGAAGTAAGTTAACCATCGATGTAATCTCATGCAACATGGTTTCTGTTTGTGAAGCTTTTCGTTTCATACATGAGAACATCACTTTCTATGTGAAAGATGGTTCGAGCTCGGTTAAGTAACGAATAAATGTTACTTCTGATTTTACTACAATGTGTTTTGCCGTTACGACTTACGAATAGCAAGCATAACTTGATTACAAAACTTATTTCCCTAAGCTCATGCATAAGTTTTTCTTAAACCTTCTTGGAAAACAGAAAGTATCACTTTATGTGTTGCTTAATGCATTGCCTATATTTGGGTGAATTGGGAATGTTATATAGCAATGCAAAAAGCAAGAATATGTTGAGAGTGTATATCATTATTGTTTTGATTAAACAGTCTAACTCAACAACCAAAACAGTTTATAAACATTGAGACTATAAGCATCAAGTATTGCCTAGCTGCTTATTAAATTTTGACATATATAAGCATGGTTGTCATAAACTTAGCCTAGCTACTTGCAAACTTAAATTTGTATATTTGAGCATTAAAAAACGCAAACTAATCAGCAAATAAGTTTTCTAAACGTAATCCCACATTGGCTGAAGAAAGAAATGGGTTGTTACTAATATAATGTAGTCTAGGTGAGGCATATGTGTCTAGAATAGTATAATGTTTTCAGTGAAGCACTCTTCTTGCAAATTAAAAAAATTTGTGAGGGTGTGCACCGCTGAAAATTCATATTAACTCTTGACTTTTTGTCCATTTTGGTTTCTTTACTCTAAAACATGTTATGGTGGAACCACTTGAACCTTTAATTTCCCATACTAAATGGTTCTCTATATTCTCAAATATTTTCTACAACCACAGGCGAATTAGAATAATAACATTTTATTATTTGAAATTCCTAAAAGACTAGGGATTTTACGAGTTTTATTTCTCATTTGAAACTAACCAAGCTATGCGCCATTAAAAGTTTTGGACCCCCAACTACCAACAGATTTCACATATCTTTTGAGTTAACCTTAAGATGAGCTACACTTTGATGACTTGAAGAAGAGTAGTTAACGATGTTAAAGTAGGTACGAAATTTAAATTCAGAGTAAACTCGTCTTAATTATAATGACATTGTGCTTGAAGCTTTTTGGAAAAAAAGAATTAGAAGATGAAGATGGCTACTAGACATAGGCCCAATAACTTGGGTTGAAATGATGCATGTTTTATATAGAGGCTCAATTATGTTTTATGTCTTGTACTCTTGTTATATGCTTATAAATATTTCTAGTCAACTCTCTAAGAAAAAAATCTCTTAACATTTTAACATAAGTACTTTCTTAACAAATTGAGATTTTAACCTAGGGCCAAAAACAAGTATCATAATATAGAAAAACTTTACCTAAATAACTGAACACGTAATTCATTAAGGGCTTATACCGATGTCTACTTGAATGATTTCTACTATGTATATGGAAAAGGAGTGCTAGCTGCTTATATTTAGATTTGACATAAGTTCTCACCATACAAGCATTGTTGTGCTAGGCTTTGCCTGGCTACTTGCAAACGTGAATAGTTACATTCATAATTCACAAACTGAGCATTTAAAAAATGCCTAGTGACCGGCATAATACGTTTTTCTAAATAACCTAAGGCCAAAGCAAGTATCATATTACTTAAATATTATAACGATTATGACCCAAAAAAGTAATAGAATTTCTACATAAAAGATTTCAAATAAGTAAAAGATCTAGACAAGTAAACGCTTGAAATAATCACAAGTTTTTTTTATTACAAAGTACATTTGCAATAACAACATAAAATTAAATGTTATCCAAACTTTTAGTTTCATGCTCTAAATTAACACATCCTAGTTGAACTTTAATTTGGAATTTGGAGTCACCAACTCTTTATAACTCTTCTATCGAATATGGAATTCTATTCAAACACAAAATTCTTTTATCCAAATTAACGTTCTATCCCACATAGGTTGAAGAAAGAAGTTGTTGGTTAGTAATATACCATAGTGTACGTGAGTTGCTTGTGATTGTATTAGTATTACGTTTTCACGATGTGATTTTCTTTGTACTTAAAAGGTTTGTTAGCTAACCAAACATACAAAGCATGAATAAAATCGCATATGGGTTAATTAATATGAATTCTTGATCTTTTTACTTTTCTTGGTTATCGTTCTTTATTCCCTTTTATCGAAGGTCGCTTATTTTTGCTAATGTGATAAAATTAAGCAACTGATTGACAATTAATTATGCCAAAATTAGAAAGGAAAAATAAATTATGCAAATAATGTCGTACGTTTTTTTTTACATTGTTAAACTTATGTCTGAAATAACATTATATTTTGATTTACCAATAAAATTTACAATTAAGCTCAAACTTATAAATTGACCTAATAAATCCACGTACAATGTAACTCAACAAGCAACATATATGTGTCTCAGTAGATAATACATACACATATAAAAACCATGTGAGAAATGAACTTATTTTAACCATAGCTGTAAGTTTATATAGCAATTAAAGAGCAAAAATATGTTGACAGTATATCAGTATTACCCTAAGTCTTTTTGTATGTAAGATGATTAATAAGAACCCGTTACCCAAAAAAAAAGAACAATAATGATGTGCAAAATAAACCACATGGTCTAACTCCACAACCAAAGTGTGTCTCATCCATTAACTTATACACATATCTAAAAAATTTAGAGTAAAGTCCTAAAAACATCCCTGTGGTTTGCCCCGTCGTGCTGATTACATCCCTAAACTTTTTTTTGGCACAAAATCATCCCTCCGTTAGTAAAGTTGGCACAAATACATCCCTCCGTTAGCAAATTCAGTTAATAAGGACTAACGGTGCAAATTTTTCTCCGTTATCTGCCACGTGTCATCTGGTCGGATCAATGAACGGGTCGGGTTGCCACGTGGACCAATGAGGTGGTGCCACGTGGCATTGGTAAAATAAATCACCAATTTGTCACCCCCCGGATTCGAACCCTGGTCATTTGGGTGAGAAGCAAAGCTTTGCCCAACTGGGCTAAGCATAGCTTCAAGTATATATTCTTAAATTTAATACATAACCCTTACTAAAAGTTAAAAGCCCAATTCAATAATAACAAAAGGTTCAATTTAGGTTTTGGCCTATCAATTTATGAGGTTATATGGACTGTCAAAAAATAAATAAATACACCGTCGGACTCGTTTTTTCGTGCTTTTTCCAATGGTATGCTCGGGGAATTTTTTCAACTTAGTTTGGACCTCGAAAAATGCGAAAATCATCGTTTTTTCTTTGTTTTTGCATTTTTCGAGGTCCAAAAAAAGTCGAAAAAATTCCCCAAGCATACCGTCGGACTTTTTTTTTCGTGCTCTTTCCAATGGTATGCTCGGGGAATTTTTTCGACTTGGTCTGGACCTTGAAAAATGCGAAAATCATCGTTTTTTCTTTATTTTTGCATTTTTCGAGGTCCAAAACAAGTCGAAAAAATTCCCCGAGCATACCATTGGAAAGAGCACGAAAAACGAGTCCGACGATATGCTCGGGGAATTTTTTCAACTTGTTTTGGACCTTGAAAAATGCAAAAACAAAGAAAAAATGATGATTTTCGCATTTTTCGAGGTCCAAACTAAGTTGAAAAAATTCCCCGAGCATACCATTGGAAAGATCACGAAAAAACTAGTCCGACGGTATGCTCGGGGAATTTTGTTCGACTTGTTTTAGACCTCGAAAAATGCAAAAATAAAGAAAAAACGATGATTTTTGCATTTTTCGAGGTCCAGACCAAGTCGAAAAAATTCCCCGAGCATACCATTGGAAAGAGCACGAAAAAACGAGTCCGACGGTATGCTCGTAGAATTTTTTCAACTTTTTTTGGACCTCGAAAAATGCAAAAACAAAGAAAAAACGATGATTTTCGCATTTTTCGAGGTCCAAACTTAGTTGAAAAAATTCCCTGAGCATACCATTGGAAAGAGCACGAAAAAACGAGTCCGACGGTGTATTTATTTATTTTTTGACAGTCCATATAACCTCATAAATTGATAGGCCAAAACCTAAATGGAACCTTTTGTTATTATTGAATTGGGCTTTTAACTTTTAGCAAGGGTTATAATTTAAATTTAAAGTCAATTACCAATATAACCCAACAAAGCATTTGGTTTACCAGATTGAACAAAAAAAATTGTATTTACAAAAACAAACTAAAATATGTCACATCAAGGTAAGCAGATTCCTTTCTTTTTTCAGACGCATGCGAGACTTTTTCTTTTTCATAATACGAGACATCCCTTTCTTTACACATATATCATTGGTAATATTTGCTACTATGCAAAATCCAAGACAACAACACTCTCAATTCTCTAGATATGGCTAAAGATGAAGACTTCAAGCTCCTCAAGATCCAGGTCTTTTTTATAAAAATATTTTTCTAGCTTAAATATTAAATTTCTTTATATACTTTCAAGCTCCTCAAGATCCTGGTTTTGCTATTTAATACCTGTTTTATGGCTAAAGTGAACTTGCACTGTGATGGTTGTAAGCACAAAGTCAATTAGTACCTCGCCTAGACCTTCCTCCTCTCGCCTTCAACCACCATTGCAGCAACTCGCCACGCCCAGGGCCACGCCCAGCAAGCAATCTCCACGCCCAGGTACACACGCCCAGGTAATCTCCACGCCCAGGCAAGCCACGCCCAGTTCACGCCCAGGCACGCCCAGTTCACGCCCAGCCACGCCCAGGGCACGCCTAGCTCATTCCCTCGCCCAAACTTCTCGCCTGTTCTCGCCTGGACCACGCCCAAAGAATTTGTGTATACGTGTACGGTTTACAACGTATTACGGTAGCAATCTAACGTTTTATATTCAAAAGTTCATTTTAGAAAATTATATGTGTGTGGTTTATATGTGTAAAATACTAGGCTAAAGTGTTCATTTAAAAAATTTTCTCTTAAATTTAAGGATATATACTTGAAGCTATGCTTAGCCCAGTTGGGCAAAGCTTTGCTTCTCACCCAAATGACCAGGGTTCGAATCCGGGGGGTGACAAATTGGTGATTTATTTTACCAATGCCACGTGGCACCACCTCATTGGTCCACGTGGCAACCCGACCCGTTCATTGATCCGACCCGATGACACGTGGCAGATAACGGAGAAAAATTTGCACCGTTAGTCCTTATTAACTGAATTTGCTAACGAAGGGATGTATTTGTGCCAACTTTACTAACGGAGGGATGATTTTGTGCCAAAAAAAAGTTTAGGGATGTAATCAGCACGACGGGGCAAACCACAGGGATGTTTTTAGGACTTTACTCAAAAATTTATAAAGTAACACACTTTACTCTTTATTACTATAAGAACAAAGGACAAAGCTTAAACATTTGCAACCTTTCATTTTCAGACAACATATATTTTCATGTTGTAATTACCTTTATGTTTCGTGCTCCAAATCCATAAATAAGTTGCTTATAAACATGAATTTTTAGTTTCAAGTAACATATCTTTCTTTCAAAAACTCTTGCATTATCTTTTTCTTTCCATGCACATAAAAATCTTTTTTATGCTTTAAAATTTTTCCATTTTTATGTTTATGGAGACTTTTACAAACCTTCTATTTTTTTCATTTTATCCCACATAGGTTGGAGAAAGAAATTGATGCGACTAATATACCATAATGTATGTGAGTGCTATGTGTCTAGAATAATATGATGTTTTCAGGGTGATCGTCGTCCGACGAGTTAAGAGAAGTTAACTCACCGGAAACGATTCATCTGTAAACTCATATGAACTCTTAACATTTTTTTTTTACCGTAAATTTTTTTTTTTTTTTTTTGTGAAAACTATTTTAATCTCTAATCTCACAAAGGTTAGAGAGCAATTATATTTTAGAAGTAAATAAGAAAATAATACAAATGTAAAAATGAATTATATTGTGTATTAGCTAAAAAGACCCGTGAAATTTACGGGTATTTTAAAGAGACGTCACAAAAACATATAATAACTTGCGTGTTACAAAGTTACACGTAAGAACATTATTCACTGGTGTGTTGCAAAGTTACACTTAAGAACATTATATCTTATGTCATTGTAATATGCTTAAAAATATTTGCAAACTCCCTACGAATAAAACTCATATTAGTGATGGAATCAGGAAAATAGGGTGTGGGGGGCTTTTTTTGACGATAACAACAAAATGTAGAAGAAAAAACTAAGATCGTAATGATAAATCGAGTATTTTTACTTAGAGATGAAGAATTTATACGACTTTTAAGTGTTGAATGTTGCGTTTTAGTATGTGGCTGGGGGCAATTTAATTTTTGGGTGGGGAACACTTTCGAAAAAAAGTCAAAATTAATTACACTAAAATATCAACTTTTTTGGCTAGCCATGGGGGCACCGGCCCCTATAGTTACTACATAAGTCCGTCAGTCATATATACTATCTGCAACTATATAAAGGATTGCCTAGATTTATAAAAAAGATGTTAACATAATAAGATTCTAACCTCCTATGGCCAAAACAAACAACAAAAGTAACGAAATACATAAATACTTTAAATTCATGAACCAAAAACGTAACACATGCATTCAGCGATATATCAATAAGTAAACACTAACCCCTTTTATCTCATAAAAATCACAGAATCTTTTAATACAACTCTTAAACGTTTGCAATATTTCATTTTTAGAGCTATATAATGACATCATATAATTTCCCATTAATCCAAGATGTTCCCTCATAATTCGTGCTCCAAACATATAACCTTGTTGCTTTTAAACTTCAATATAGTGTTCCAACATACTCTAGTCAAACATTGTATCCCATATAGGTTGAAGCAATATGTTGTTGGTTACTAATATACTCTAGTGTATGCAGGTTATGCATGTTTAGAATAATATTATGTTGTTAGATTTGTAACCTTTCTCTGAGTTAAAAAAATTTCGGGGGATGGTTTCCATCTGAAAATGTATAATTAGCTCTAAACTCTTTTTTATGTTTACTTATATATTTTTAGCATACATGTTCTCTTGGAGACCATTATAATGTTTTAGAAGTCAATTCTCAAAGTTTCATGGTCTAAGGTCTACTAACAAATTGGGAGCTTATAAACTTGACACATTTACAATGTTGCAAAACAATCTAAATGCATGTTGATTGAAAAGGATATCTGAACTAAATTGATGAAACTATACTTTGTGTGCTTGCACACAATATTCGAACATACATGAATTTATTTCGATAAGCTCATACATGAATTTAATAAATTTATTAAATTCATGTATTCTGAAAACTTATTTGCCACCTCTAACATGAGACGTGTACTTTCAAAATTCACACATTTAGCATTCAAGAAATGCTTAATGATCTGTACTCGGCCAACCAAGTTTTTAAACAAACCGAAACAAGTATCACAATATAACAAGAAATTGCCTTCATGACCTGAACACGTACAACAGCTTATAGATTTTTATATAGACGATTCATAGGTTCTTTTATCCAAGTTGCTGCCTTTATGTTTCGTGTTATAAACACATAAACTAGTTGCTTCTAAACTTCAATTTAATGTGCCATGTAACAAATTCTTCTTTCACCAAGTGTTAAGAACTCTTGCATTATCTCTTTCTTACCAATTTTTTAATGAAGATATTTTCTATCCTTTTATCCTAAGATTCTATCCCGCATAGGCTGAACCTAGAAATATTAGATACTTATATACTATAGTGTATGCAACTTATGTTGGAATTATATATCAAGACATTCAAATAAATAATCACAAAACATCAAAGTAATAGTGCGGAAGCGTATAGGATTTATTAATGAACAATTAATTAACATAAAAGAATATGCGTACCTTTTCTTGATTCTAGCCGAACAAGAATCAAATCCACAAACTAGCAACGGATGAACCCTAATTTGATTTAGTTAGGATTATGTGAATTACCCCTTACCGTTTTGTAATTCAATCCAAGATAATAACAAAAGTATGTTATTACTATGTTCTTGTACACACGTACTAAACCGAATTAAAGTAATGCTAGTTTTTATAAAACAAATAACTTGGTTTTGTGGAAAAGACTTGGATTGACCCTATAGGGGTGTCGACCGGTTTTGGAGAGCAAAAACACACACAAACAATTTAGGGTTTAGCTTGTGAATCCAAGAGATGCAAAAACAAGACCCTAAGCCTTGTTTATATACCCAAGCAAACTTGGTGAACAAGTTGAAGTTGTTTCCTTATCCCCCTAGGCCGATCGGTTCATAACCTCCACAAGGGGTTCCGGAATCTTCCAAACTTTGCAATTAAGTCCTTTTCCAAATACCTTTAACGACCGTTAGTCCATTACATTAATTACTTAACGTCCGTTAGTTATTTCGTTTAATAAATAAATAAATACAACATTTATATTTAATTATTAACTTTAAATTCTCATACGTAAAGTGTGCAATCCCATAGTCTCGAGTTCGATCCTAACTCACGTCTACTAATTTATATCCATAAAACCAACAGCTCCCACTTGGATATATCTTAATAGAGTGATCACATTCGGTTAGCGTCTAGCAACACTTCGATGCCTCTAGTACAACTCGAGCAAGGCTCACCTTTTAATGATTTCTCATTATTATTATCCTTTTGTTTCTAATACCACGTTAAATAAAGATATGGAATTAAGTCATTCTTTATATAACTATTCTGTTTCTCGTTTGTAAGTGATTGACCAAGATTACCGAATCATCTAAACATATTTAGGGGAGATTTGGGTGCGGCCGCACAAACATCTTGTCAACCCTACGAGGGGCCCAGCAGTATTAAACTCCAAATAAATTTGAAGGAACAAATTCTATCTTGACTACAAGAATAACCCACAAACTTTGTAACATTTCTGAAAACAACCCTTATGACTACCAGTTACGTATAGCGTTAACTTGCTCCACAGAAATGCACTACATTCATGACACTTATCTGGTATCTCAAGTCTGAGGATAACTATTCATAATTTACTTATAACAATATCCACAAAGTAAATTATGTAGTTGGGATAAGTCCTATATTCAATTCATTGAATATCATCTGAAATTGGTATGCATTCTCATCAATATACTTTCAAGTATATTCTACCACATCTCTCAGATTTGTCTTAGTTTAATGATACTCCCATATCATTAATCGACAACGGACATTTAGAATAACTTAGTTACTCACGGATTAAACATGCAAATATAGGACAACAATATTATAAATGAAAATAAACATAATCCAAACTTTATTTCATCAAAATAATAAATGTTTTACAATATCCTTTATCCAAATACTAATCACAGTTATGCATGAAACTATTAGCTAAACGAAGTCCAATTCCATTGGCAAGTCCTACAAGCTTGTCTTTAGCTAAAGCCTTAGTGAACGGATCAGCTAAGTTATCATCCGTGTGAACTTTCAATAGATTTATTTCACCTTCCTGGACTTGTTCCCGAACATAGTGATACTTCCGTAGAAAATGTCTGGTGCCCTTCATGACTCCAGGTTCATTGGCAAATATGATTGCAGCAGAATTGTCACAATACATATCAATAGGCGATTCAATTGAAGGCATAACACCAAGCCCTGAAATGAATTTCCTAATCCAAACAGCCTCCATTGCAGCTTCCGAAGCAGCTATGTATTCGGCCTCTGTCGCAGACATCGCAATCGTACTCTGCTTCTTGCTCTTCCAGTCAACTGCTCCTCCATTGATGACAAAGACATAACCCGTCTGAGACTTCGTATCATCTTTATCACACTGCCAGGACGCATCACAGTAACCTGTAACACCAAGCTCTGTGTCTGGATTTCCACCATACACTAAAAACATATCTTTAGTATTTCTAAGATACTTTAGAATATGCTTAACAGCAATCCAGTGAAGTTCACCCGGATTCTGTTGATATCGACTGGTCATGTTTTGAGCGAACGCCACATCTGGCCTTGTGCATCTCACAACATACATAATAGATCCTACAGCCGAAGCATAAGGAACTTTTTGCATACGTGCCACCTCAGCAGGTGTTGAAGCACACATATCGCTACATAAGCCATGCTTTACTTCCATCGGCAAATATCCTTTCTTGGAATTTTGCATACTGAATCTCTTCAATATTTTATCAATGTAAGCGCTTTGACTTAAACCAATTAACCGCTTTGATCTATCTCGGTAGATCTTGATTCCCAGAATGTATGCAGCTTCTCCTAAATCCTTCATGGAAAAACACTTCCCAAGATATGCCTTAACATTTTGCATACTTGGAATGTCTTTTCCCATAATTAATATGTCATCGACATAAAGAATTAGGAAAATTACATCACTCCCACTAACTTTGTGATATACACATGGCTCATCAAGATTTTGAATAAATCCATACCTTTTGATTTCTTCATCAAATCTTTTATTCCATTGCCTTGATGCTTGCTTCAATCCATAAATGGACCTTTGAAGTTTGCATACACGGTTTGGAAATTGTGGATTCACAAACCCTTCAGGTTGCTTCATATAGATGTCTTCATCTAAGCGACCATTCAAGAAGGCGGTTTTGACATCCATTTGCCATATCTCATAGTCATAGTATGCTGCTATAGCTATGAGAATTCTAATAGCTCTAATGTCCGCTACAGGAGAAAAGGTCTCCTCGTAATCAATGCCATAAGTTTGAGTAAAACCTTGCGCAACTAGACGAGCTTTATAGACGTGTACATTGCCATCCATGTCAGTCTTAATCTTATAGAGCCACTTACTCCCAACCACTGAGGCGTTTGGAGGTAAGTCGACCTCTACCCAGACTTCATTTTCTCTCATGGATTGCATTTCCCCATTCATTGCAACCTGCCATTTAGCCTTGTCAGGACTTGCCATGGCAGCTTTATAACTAGTAGGCTCTCCAATATCTCCTAACATAGTTTCCTCAACCTCTACGTTAAGACATAGACGTTCAGGTGCACGTATATTCCTTACGGATCTACGAACGGGAATCACTTCAACTTCTGGTGGAGGACCCAGACTATCAGGTTCTACCGGAAGTACGTTAGTGTTTTCAGAAGGTAATGCATCTTCTTAATCATCTTCCAGATCATAAACTCTCCCATTGAATTCTTGAGATACGAGATCTCTTTCAAGAAAATCTTCATACCTAGCAACAATTACTTTATTTTCAGTTGGATAGTAAAAGTAGTAACCCATAGTTTCCTTAGGGTATCCTACGAAGATACACTTTACAGATCTTTGTTGGAGTTTATCTGCTGAGTCACGTTTAACATAAGCCTCGCAACCCCAGACCTTTAAATAAGACAGGTTTGGAGCTTTACCATGCCATAAATCATATGGTGTCTTATCAACCTTCTTTGTGGGAACCATATTTAGAATACGAACAGCTGATTCCAAAGCATAATCCTAAAAGGATAAAGGTAGAGTGGTAAGATTAAACATAGATCGTATCATGTCCAACAATGTACGATTTCTTCTCTCAGATACACCATTTTGTTGTGGAGTATATGGAGAAGTGAGATTCTGGACAATTCCATTCTCAGCTAAGTAATCTTTAAACTCTTGGCTTAGATACTCGCCTCCTCTATCGGATCGAAGAGCTTTAATCTTCTTTCCCAATTGCAGTTCTACTTCAGCTTTGAAAACCTTAAATGTTTCAAACACCTCATGTTTATGCCTAAGTAAATAAACATAACCATAACGGCTGAAATCATCAGTAAAGGTTAAGAAGTAGCTAGCACCTCTCTTTGACACATGTCTAAGTGGTCCACACACATCAGTATGAATAAGACCAAGTAGATCAGAAGCCCTTTCCATATTGCTATGAAAAGGTTTCTTAGTCATCTTCCCAGATATGCATGACTCACATTTATCAAATGATTCATCATTGATATTTTGCAAAAGCCCTTCTTGTTGCAGCTTATGCATGCGAGCCTTGCTGATAAGTTTTTAAAAGGTACCATTTTGAGGGGTCGTTTTAGTCCTTATTTTATCACTTTTGTATCCGTTATTGCTTAATATCGTTCCTTTTCACTTTTTAGGTCTCTTGAAGGCAAAATGCTGGAATGGCACTTATTTGGACGAAAAGGCGCGAATATATGAAGAAAATGGCCAAAGTCAAAATCGAGACACTCACAGCTGCTGAAAATAGAAGGCGACGGCGTCAGGTGCTAATTGCGACGCCGTCCGAGGATTTTTTTGACGGTTCAGAACCCAAAACTCGTATTTTCAAGTGACGACGTCCAGTTGTAAAAGAGTAGGCCGTCGCTACTCAGACGGCCTAGATGCAATCCAGACGACGTCAGAAGCTGAAGAGGACGGCGTCACGGACATAAGGTGACGCCGTCGCAAGGTTAACGTGGCCAAGACGAAACCCTAATGAAGGCGACACGACGGCGTCACGAAACATAAGGTGACGCCGTCGCATATGTAATCGTATATATAGAATCCGAATTTTTCAGTTTTAGAGTGTCTTTTTGGAGTGAAAACCTAAAACCGAACCTAAGGTGTCTTGTACAGTATTTTAGGGTTTTAAACCCTATCTTACATCAAGATAAGTATTTACTTCATTAATTCAATTATGTCTTTGATTAATTGTGTGTATGCTTGCATGTTCTCCATGTCCGGCTAATTTATTTGTGTGTTTGCTTAGGAAGTATGAAACTTAATTATTGAATATGGATTGGTTGTTTCTTATCTTAGTTGATTAATGATCTAGTAATGCGATAGGTCATTCGCTGTGTACTTAATGCTTGATTCATCTTTGTGAACCTTAGAATATACTTACCTGAGTAGTTGTATGCTAAACCATCCAAAGAGTGCCTTAGAGTAAGAGTTTATTATCCCTAGTGGGTTTTGTAGACGAGACCCTTTGGTAAGTTCAAAGAGTTAGGGAGAAACGCATACCCTACAACTTTAGACACACAACGCAACTAAGAATAAGGACGTGACAACTCAACCATCAATAGGAGATAATTAAGGAGTAGTACAACCTAAGTAAACACATCTTTAAACTATCATACGAGCACACATTAATTAGACATAGACTCCCACAACCTTAGTTTAGATAATTAGATAATAGTAGAGTAATCGGTAGAATACCAACCCCCCAAATCCAATACCCGAGATTCGTACCTTTCCATTTCATAAAATATAAAAATAAAAAAAAAATTATCTTCCTCAACCATAACCTTAGCGTAGTAACTCCTTACTAGCATTCCTATTCCCCTAGAGAACGATATCAATACCCATGGCTTACCCTAATTACTACACTACAACGATTAGGTTCACTGCCTAGGGTGTTATAAAACTTGCTCGAAGAAAAGGAAGTTTCCTTGACCCCGAACGACGCGTGTAGCGTTATCAAGTTTTTGGCGCCGCTGCCGGGGAATAGAATAGCTAGTTAGTAGTCCACCTCGTTTAGGTTCTTTGCTTGATTCCTATCAAGTAAACTTTTTTCTCATTTTTAGCTTCCTCGTAGTCTATCCCCCTTCTTCGTGACCTTTGTTCGTAACCATTTTCATTTACTATTCCGTTAGCCGTTATGGAGAACGCGAATCTGCCAAAATTTTCACCCAATCAGCAAAATCTACTACATAATTTACCCCTTCCACTCCAAAATGAGATCTTGAGGTTCCAGCAACATCATGATGAATCCTTTCCGGAGGCGTGGACTCGAATTAAATATTTATTACAAAAAGTCCTTTATCATGGTATTGATTTACTGTTTCCACTACAATTCTTTTACACTCGTATCGCCCACGAAACCCAAAGGAGACTTGAGTATGTAGCGGATGGGGATATTTGGGGACGTGGTGTTCGAATTGCATGGGAAACCTTTGAGATTCACGCCCAATTTAGAGGTGGAACATGGGACCCAAAAAACGAATCTTTAGACGTATTTTCAATTTGGAAACTTCGGTCGGAAAGGTTGTTTAGGAAGGAGATGATTAGAGTTGAGGTGCCAAGGTGCATGTCATGGTTAGGCGCTACCACAGTACAAAATGAATACATAGGTGATCTTGATAAGATGGAGGATAGAGTAGAAAATCCAATCCCATCGGATAACCCACAAGTCCTACCATCACTTGAGGAGCACACATCACCTATAACTTACCCGGAAGAAGTAGAAGAGACTATAGGAACCCCGATTGATAGAGAAACTTTGGACCAAACGCCACTAGAGAATGTAGGTTTTGATGCTTGTTGTCATGACCTCTCTCTTAGTCCTAGGGAAGTCCCTAATTTTGATGAACCGGAGCCTCAACCAAAAACATTACCCAATTTTCCGTCTTTAGATGTGAATCTTGGAATTAAATTAGGGCCCAATCCACCCATCAAAATAGATAGTCTGGGTAGTTGCTTGATAAAAGTGGTAGATTCTAGGCCATGTAGAGTGGAAGCTAATATAGGAGTAACCCATGACCTTACACACTTATATCACCCATTCATGGTTGATAACAAGAAACACTATGGGTTTAAACCGGGTTTATTAGGTCAAGATGGATCCTTAACTAAGAATCTTTTGAAGTTGATAAAAGATGATCCATTTTTAGGAGAGAGATTTGATTCACCCGCTACACCAATAGACTTAGGTAAGGTTATAATGAATGGAGCACACTCCTTTGAGCATATAAATCACCCATCACCCTCTCCTCACGTAGCAAATTTCTACCCTAAGGGTGTGTATCGCTACTATCACCCGCACTTAAACTTAAGTGTAGGGAAAACTTCCCCTTTATCTGTTAAATAAGGGTAGAGTCAGGCTCGTGACTCGAACAAAAACAAACGCTTCTTGGGAGGCAACCCATGTGTTTTTCCTTTTTCATTTTTATTCGTGTGTCATATATCTCTTATTGATTGTTTATTCTCATGTTTGAATTTGTAAAAATGCTTTATTTTGTCTTTAACCTCGTCTTAATTGCATATAAAGGTATTTTACATAAGGGATAAGTTTAGGGAGGATTACACACGTTTTCAAAAGAAACGTAAATATGAGAATAACAATTAACTAAAAGATATTTATGTTTGTTTGTTCGAGTCAAATGCTTGTATCGAGTCATAATGGATGTTTTTGCAGAAATTTTTCCAGAATTCTAAAGATGTAAATTTTCCAGAATTTTTTCCAGAAAATCGCAGACCAGTTTTTGTCAGGATAACCTGACGGCGTCAGGATTGCAACCTGACGGCGTCAGGAAGGAGTAAAAATATCAGATTACTTTTTCTCGTTTTCTGAGCTACTTATAAATTTTTGGAATTTTCCAGGTCTTAATTTTCTTAGAAATTCTGTAAACATCCATTCCACAAGCATTATATCCTAGTTTAAATCGAGTCTTATATATATTATTACCGCCGATTTTACGCGAAGGTTTCGTTTGTTTTCTTCAAGTGTGCAGGTTTAGTTTGTCAAGAAGAAGTTACATAAGATTGGAAGGAGCTTTTCACGCAATAATTCTTCTTGAAAAGGATTTAACCACCACTTTACACGGATCCTACCGAGCTAATCAGGGGAGTATTAGTTTCTTTCGTTTTTAATTACCTTCCATTATCATAACTTTGATACTTTCGGGGAACATTGGGGACAATGATCAGTTTAAGTGTAGGGAGGGAAAATAAAACAAGAACTTTGAAACTATGCTTATCCTTGACTATTTGCTTTGTCCAATTGTGATTGTGTAATAAACCATGAGAAAATGTCGGTTAGGGTAATTTTGGCACCAGATTTAAAATTTTTTATGACATATAGGAGTGGGCCATTAGTCTTAACAAAAGCGTCTCATGGATAGGAAGTTGCATGACTAGCACAAAAACCCTTTACCACCCAAATTCCACCAAAATGTGAGGATCGCCCTTAGATTAGTAGGAATTAAAGCATTCATCTTCAATGCTTAGAGTGTGAACCGGTAGTATATTAGATTCTAGAACTTGTTTTGTGATGCATTCCGAGATCGCAAGTGAGGCTACACTTGTGTAGTTAGGAATAACTAAATGATAAGAGGCATTAGGATAACCCTTGTTTGATACCTGTAATATAATTACTTCTTACATATCGGTTGAGTAATTCCCCCACACCCTTTGCGTTGTACTCATCTTTAGTACACGATACCCCTAGTTAACCCCTCAGAGCCTATCCTTTTCGCGGTTCTCGTGATGTTTCGGTTTTTCCGGAATATCAATGAAGAGCATTGTTTACACCCCACCCCCAAATATACACCCAAATCGCCTTAGCCTACCCCTTATGCACTCACTTTTAGTGCAAATGTTTGTTATCACCCTAAACCCTTAGTTCAATTATCTAGTTGCTTGCATAAGTTGCTAAGTCGAGTCATATCCTTTGTATACAGTTTTGGGACGATTGGGATTCATGGGAAAAGTTAAAGTTTATGAAATAACGGGAAGGGAACGTTAAAAATTCAAATTCCCTTTGTTTGCGTAATAATGTACCCCAAGTGTTTTGATCTTTTCAAATCGGGTCAAATTAGTGTTAGAGTAATAATAACTCAAGTGTAGGGATATGCCTATAAATCCCTAGTATTTTGATGTTATCGTAGAGGATGGTAGAGTAAAAGTGTATGAAAAAAAAAAATCGAAAAAAATATAGAAAAAGAGAAAAAGAAAAAAAAATATAGAGTAAAAAAAATATATATATATATACGGGCTACCATCCTACATTTATCTTTGAATTTATGTTTATTTATTTCAGTTATCTAGAGTTTAGAGTGTCGAGTCTTGGCTTAACAACGCCATTCTTCATATGCATTTAACATAGAGATTTTTGACTTGCCACCACTAAATAGCCTATCCTACCAAACCCTTGTTTCCCTACCGTAAGCCTAACATTACAACCCTTTAAAAGACCTCTTTGATAGTCTTTCCTAGGTGCTTACGCCAAAGCGATGGAGGTTTGATCTATTCTCAAGCCTATGGTAATCTATGTACTAGGACCGGTTAATGAGTGTTTATCTTCCATTTCCTATTTGTTATATTTCATATATACACCCGAGAGAGATGTGAGTATCCAAACACCCCATGTGAGGTGCTAGTATGTAATTTCCGTGCTTGTTATGACTTTTGCGGGGCTTATATGTGTTGTGGACCGTTTTGAATTAATGCTTCATGACCCCTAACTTATAAATTAATTGGTTAAAAGCACATTTGCTTGAGGACAAGCAAATAACAAGTGTAGGGATATTTGATAAGGTTTTAAAAGGTACAATTTTGAGGGGTCGTTTTAGTCCTTATTTGATCACTTTTGTATCCGTTATTGCTTAATATCGTTCCTTTTCACTTTTTAAGTCTCTTGAAGGCAAAATGCTGGAATGGCACTTATTTGGACGAAAAGGCGCGAATATATGAAGAAAATGGCCAAAGTCAAAATCGAGACACTCACAGCTGCTGAAAATAGAAGGCGACGGCGTCAGGTGCTAATTGCGGCGCCGTCCGAGGATTTTTGTGACAGTTCAGAACCCAAAACTCGTATTTTCAAGTGACGACGTCCAGTTGTAAAAGAGTAGGCCGTCGCCACTCAGACGGCCTAGATGCAATCCAGACGACGTCAGAAGCTGAAGAGGACGGCGTCACGGACATAAGGTGACGCCGTCGCAAGGTTAACATGGCCAAGACGAAACCCTAATGACGGCGACACGACAGCGTCACGAAACATAAGGTGACGCCGTCGCATATGTAATCTTATATATAGAATCCGAATTTTTCAGTTTTAGAGAGTCTTTTTGGAGTGAAAACCTAAAACCGAACCTAAGGTGTCTTGTACAGTATTTTAGGGTTTTAAACCCTATCTTACATCAAGATAAGTATTTACTTCATTAATTCAATTATGTCTTTGATTATTTGTGTGTATGCTTGCATGTTCTCTATGTCCGGCTAATTTATTTGTGTGTTTGCTTAGGAAGTATGAAACTTAATTATTGAATATTGATTGGTTGTTTCTTATCTTAGTTGATTAATGATCTAGTAATGCGATAGGTCATTCGTTGTGTACTTAATGCTTGATTCATTTTTGTGAAGCTTAGAATATAATTACCTGAGTAGTTGTAAGCTAAACCATCCAAAGAGTGCCTTAGAGTAAGAGTTTATTATCCCTAGTGGGTTTTGTAGACGAGACCCTTTGGTAAGTTCAAAGAGTTAGGGAGAAACTCATGCCCTACAACTTTAGACACACAACGCAACTAAGAATAAGGACGTGACAACTCAACCATCAATAGGAGATAATTAAGGAGTAGTACAACCTAAGTAAACACATCTTTAAACTATCATACGAGCACACATTAATTGGACATAGACTCCCACAACCTTAGTTTAGATAATTAGATAATAGTAGAGTAATTGGTAGAAATACCAACCCCCCAAATCCAATACCCGAGATTCGTACCTTTCCATTTCATAAAATATAAAAAAAAAATAATAATCTTCCTCAACCTTAACTTTAGCGTAGTAACTCCTTACTAGCATTCCTATTCCCTTAGATAACGATATCAATACCCGTGGCTTACCCTAATTACTACACTATAACGATTAGGTTCACTGCCTAGGGTGTTATAAAACTTGCTCGAAAAAAAGGAAGTTTCCTTGACCCCGAACGACGCGTGTAGCGTTATCACTTGCCTATATGAGCAAGTCTACAATGCCAAAGATAAGAAGAATTCAAGTCTAACTTTATCTTCTTGTTAATGCTAAACATCGAATTATTATTATTGTTAGATTCATTTCCAATCACATCAATTTCAAACACACCATTCACAGTAATTGCTTTAAAATAAAATACACCATTTAAAGAAACATCAATTCCATTACGTGAAATAGTATGAGTAAAACCATCATCCAACAAAACTGAAAAGGAAACAACACCTCTAATAATAGAAGGTGCATAATGACAATTGTTTAATAACAGTACTAAGCCCGAAGGCAATACTAAACTAAACGTTCCTATGGCTTCAACAGCTGCATGTGCGCCATTTCCCACGTGCAGATATTGCTCCCCATAGGCAAGCTTCCTTTCCACTCTAAACCCCTGCAGTGTATTACAAATGTGAATACCACAGCCCATATCATATACCTAGGAATTATTATGATTTAGAGTAAATAATTCAATGACAAATAAATTACCTGAAGTACCGGCGCCCATGGACCCTTCATACTTCATTTTATTTGCCCGCAATTCATCAAGATAGAGAGCACAGTTTCTCTTCCAATGCCCAACACTCTTACAGTGGTGGCATGCTTGATCCTTTTTAGGATTATCCTTCCTAGGAGTAGGGTTCTTCTTGGGTTGAGGTTGATAGGCCATCACCTGTTTGCCTTTGTCAACCTTTCCCTTACCCTTCCCCTTCTTGTTGTTCGCACGCTGCGGTTTTGGCTTATTTATCCTCCCACCCTGAATAGCAAGTACCTGGGCAGTAGGAACCTTTTGAGGCAACCCTTTCTCATAATCAATAAGCAATGCGTGTAGGTCAGTAACTGTCTTCCCCACGCAGTGCATATTGAAATTTCTGACAAAACCATTAAAATCCTTGTTAAGGGATCGATTAATCAGATTCACAGCCATGTCATCATCATAAGTTTTGCCAAGTGCTTTAAGCTGGTCCATGTAACCTTTCATTTCCAGCACATGAGCACTCACGGGTTTACCCTCTCCCTGCCTACAGCTGTGTAACGCGTCGGTCAAGTCATAAATCTCGACGGAAGCTAGTTTTTCAAACATAGTTCGAAGTTCATTGAGCATATTATATGGGAAATAATGTTCGAACTGCTTTTGAAGAGCAGATTCCATTGTTCCCAACATAAGACAAGCCACATCATTATGACGCTTATACTCCAGTTTCCACTCGTCCTTTTGAGCTTGAGTAGCTTCAAGACCAGTTGGTTCAGCAGGGCAAGGTTCATAAAGATATTTCAAACGGTCAGCAACTCTACAGACAATTCTCAAAGAGCGGTGCCAATCATTGAAATTCTTAGAGCTAGTCAACTTTTCTCGATCAAAAAAACTTTTGAACGCAGAATTTAGTGCAGTGTTAGTGTTATCGTTAGTTTGAGCCATTTCTACAGAAAAAAGTTCAAGTATTAGTATTTTCGATAATACAATTTTTCAAGAAAATAAAATATACCCAACGGTAATATAAACATATAACCATATAATTTTCTCGAAAAACTAGGATCCAAATTATCATAGGTTCATTACATCAGTTGATCTGCTAGCAACAAACGCATATAATAAGGTAATCTGTCGAACATTAATTGGCAAACAATTTCCAACTCCTAGATCATTATGGGATTTATATTTTCCAACGCTATTGCAAATATAAACATGTTTCATCCCATCTTATGCCATTGAGTCCAAGTCTCACTTCCTACTCAACTTAAGTGTCTAACTTAAAAAACTGCAAATATGTCCATGTAAGGTCTCACTTTACATAGAGATTTACCTCTCCATCACAATCTAGCCAAGTACTCTCATGACATAAATTGCAACTTCAAGTGTTCATTTTAATTAGATGGCATATAACTTAATTTAAAAGGGTACTAGTTTTGATTTTATGTGGTCAAATCAAATATGTACAAAGATGTCATGCATTCATCTTGTAGCATAATTTAATAAAAAACTTTTTATTACCAATTCTTAAAGATCAAATTATCAATGTTTTGATTGAGGTATTGGGTTCACCCGTACTTTTGCATAAGTGTAAACACTTAGTGTTTCGGATAATTACCACCGAAGTGGCGCATGGAATTAAAACTAATTCGCCCTTAAGATGAGCTTGTACATTATATGACTTACTAAGTAGCTCCATTCGAACTTACAGAGGGCAGAGGACCAGGTAAGCGCAAACGCATAACCTTAGACATCCATTCAGTGTGACTGTGCGCACTTCTTAAGTAACCCCTTTATAGTTCATTCGAATGGGTGAGCCGTTCAGTCATTGTACCAAAGTCACCAATCAATTAAACTATTGAAAACTTAACTCTTCCAAAATAATTAAATTTCGCCATTGTTTAGTCCGTATTAATTTTCTATTCAAAATTACCCTTTGCTTAAAACTGTCTAACATAATAAACAAACAAGTAACAAATAAAAAATAAACTACTAAAAAACAATGCGCACATAATAAACAATTTATACGTGTAAACAAGTAGCCACATGCAACTTATTCGATAAAACCCTATTAATAATCAATATCTAGGTTAAATTAATGTATATATTAATTTAGGGTTTTCACTCCAACAATAGAAAGTGAACCACATACATCGATAAATCGATTGCGTAAACCATTAATTAATTATACCAAATTGCACATAATTGATTCATTAATATATATGTAATTGGAGTCTTCCCCAATTCAAGATTTATCGTAAATAAATATGTCTCAACAATTAAACAATTATCAAAGCAACTTATCCATGACTAACATGCATGTATAATCATGGATATCATAACAATTTATACAAATAAGTCACAAGATCGCATATAAAAATTCCATGACACATAACAAATTATTCATGAATTAAGCACGTAATCAATATTAATTCTAGGTTTTAATAAGGTTAGCAAACAAGTTTCAAAACCCTAAAAAAAATTTTATACATGTGTCGACATTAAAAAAATAGGGAACGCCCCATTCATTAAAAAAAATCGACCAAAACATAAATAAAACATAAACCCTAGATTAACATGTCAAACAACATACAAGTATTTGTTTTATTACGCGTTTATGTAATTAATTACTCATTAAAACCAATGACTCGTGATGCCACTGTTGGAATTATATATCAAGACATTCAAATAAATAATCACAAAACATCAAAGTAATAGTGCGGAAGCGTATAGGATTTATTAATGAACAATTAATTAACATAAAAGAATATGCGTACCTTTTCTTGATTCTAGCCGAACAAGAATCAAATCCACAAACTAGCAACGGATGAACCCTAATTTGATTTAGTTAGGATTATGTGAATTACCCCTTACCGTTTTGTAATTCAATCCAAGATAATAACAAAAGTATGTTATTACTATGCTCTTGTATACACGTACTAAACCGAATTAAAGTAATGCTAGTTTTTATAAAACAAATAACTTGGTTTTGTGGAAAAGACTTGGATCGACCCTATAGGGGTGTCGACCGGTTTTGGAGAGCAAAAACACACACAAACAATTTAGGGTTTAGCTTGTGAATCCAAGAGATGCAAAAACAAGACCCTAAGCCTTGTTTATATACCCAAGCAAACTTGGTAAACAAGTTGAAGTTGTTTCCTTATCCCCCTAGGCCGATCGGTTCATAACCTCCACAAGGGGTTCCGGAATCTTCCAAACTTTGCAATTAAGTCCTTTTCCAAATACCTTTAACGACCGTTAGTCCATTACATTAATTACTTAACGTCCGTTAGTTATTTCGTTTAATAAATAAATAAATACAACATTTATATTTAATTATTAACTTTAAATTCTCATACGTAAAGTGTGCAATCCCATAGTCTCGAGTTCGATCCTAACTCACGTCTACTAATTTATATCCATAAAACCAACAACTTAAACATGTTGAGAACAGTATTATGTTTTCAGATATTTCACCATTTGTTAGGTTGAAAAAATCTAACTCACATAGAAATATCTGAAAACCCATATGAGCTCTTAACTTTTTCCTTTTAATTTGGTACTCTAAAACATGTTTTGGCGGAGACCATTTTAATCTTTGATTTCACACATGTTAGAAAAGAAAACAAACTTTGAAAACTAATATAAATCTGAACATGCAAACTAAATACTCGTACGAAATGAGCATATCATAACCGGATACGAAATGAGTTGAAGAAAATACATACTATTTTGGATAGACAAAGGTTTAATGGTCACTAACTTATTGGGAGCTCAGCTCATAAACGGAACGCCTTTGAAATATCACAAAATAATCTAAATGTATGTTAATTGAAAAGGATATATGAACTAAATGAATGTAGTTGATGAGGATTATAACATAAAGAAACTATGGAAATTTAAATTGGGCACCTTAAGCCAAATGAAGCTTCATAATACACAGATACTTTAAGAGTTTAAGTTCATGACCAAAAACGTAGTTCGGTGAGCGATGTGTACATTAAAATATTTTCTACTTTCTATCCTATCATTATAATTTGTAGAAAACATAGTTTGTACAAAGAACTTGTTGGTTCCTTATATATCGTAGTATATGTGAGTTTCACCTGTTTAGAAAAGTACACTGTTTTAAAGTAGAGTGCTTTCTTCATTTAAAATGTTGCAAATTTAATAAGGAAGCATTTTATGTTGGATATTTTAGTGTAATTGGATTAACTTGTTTGACCAATTTGATCATAATAATACATCATTTAGGTTTGGAGGTGCGGAGTGCATACCTACTTGAATTTATTATGATCTTAGGGGCGAAACTATGTTTCTGTTGAAATAGTTGTGTTTCTGCTGAAGTTGTGTTTCTGCTGAAGTTATGATTCTGCTGAAGTTATGTTCATCAGAAACTAATTTTCGGAAATTGAGGGACAAAACTTGACAACTTGGAAACACAAAAACTGCTTTGGCAGTTATCCCGTATTATAGTTATATATACAGTTTATTTGGTCAGGTTATAAAACGGTTCATTATATCTCAGATAAACACATACAGAAAATTCTCATTCTCTGAATTGTATCCGATTGAATAATTTGGTAGAACCACCGAACTGATTTGATCTGAAAGTGTTCACACGCCTTTCAGAGTATTAATCATATCCAATTGTATTCGTTATCATTACATATCCCCTACAAAGATCGAATCAATTAAGATGAAGAACCCTGATTCTGTGAAAGATATGAACAAGACGTTTGCAAAGTTGGAGAAGTTTTCTGGGCAGGATTTTCGTAGATGGCAAAAGAAGATGCATTTTTATCTCACGAATTTGAAAGTGGTGTATGTTCTGAGTACCCCATGCCCTGAGGCTGTTGAGAATGAAACGCTGGAACAGACTCGAAATCGTTCAAAGTGGGAAAACGCAGACTACATATGTCGTGGTCATATTCTTAACGGTATGTCTGATTCCTTGTTTGATATTTATCAAAACGTAGAGTCTGCAAAAGAATTATGGGATACCCTAGAAGCCAAATATATTGCAGAAGATGCGTCTAGTAAGAAATTCCTAGTTGCTAATTTTAATAACTATAAAATGGTAGACACTAGGCCTGTCATGGAACAGTACCACGAATTGCAAAGGATATTAGGACAGTTTGCGCAATATGATATGAAAATGGATGAATCAATTTCTGTCTCTAGTATCATAGTTAAACTGCCCCCCTCTTGGAAAGATTTTAAAAACAATCTGAAACATAAGAAAGAGGAATTGAATCTGGTTGAACTTGGAAGTCATTTCCAAATTGAACAATCCATACGTGATATGGAAAAGGGTTCTGTTGGTGGTACTAAAACCATGGCTGGTTCTTCTGTGAACATGGTGGAGGAGGGTGAATCCTCTAAGGCTGGTAAAGGCAAACGAAAGTGGCAAAGCAATAACAACAAAGGTTCTGATAAGAAACTAAAAGTAACCTGTTGGAAGTGTGGGAAACCCGGACACTTTAAGAAAGATTGCAGGTCTAAGGGTGGAGGTAAAGGAAAAAATGAGGCTGGTCCTAGTGGATCCAAGGATCCTGGAAAGCAATCAGGTTTGTTTTTGGTACCTACTGATCATTCTGTTGAAAATTATTATGTATCAATAATTTCTGAAACATTCTATGTACAGGATGATGATTTATCATGGTGGGTGGATTCAGGAGCAACATGTCATGTGTGCAAAAATCTTCAATGGTTCAAGGACTTTAAGCCAATTGAAGATGGATCTTTATTAAAGATGGGCAATGTTGCAACTGAACCGATTAAAGGACTAGGATCTGTTAATCTAGTCTTTACTTCTGGAAACTCTTTACTTTTAAATAATGTTGTGTATGTACCTGGAATTCGTAAGAACTTAGTATCTGGTATTGTATTAAATAATTGTGGCTACAAGCAAGTCTTGGAAAGCGACAAGTATATATTGTCTAGACATGGAACCTTTATTGGGTTTGGATATTTGAATGACATGTTTAAATTAAATCTGGATGTTTCGTTTATAAATAATTCTGTTTGCATGGCTTCTACTAGTTCTAGCAATAATTGTGGTAAATCTGAATTATGGCATGCTAGACTAGGACACGTACATTACAAGAGAATGATAGACATGTCAAAAATGAGTCTAATACCTGCTTTTGAATTGAATGGTGAAAAGTGTAAAACTTGTATGTTGACTAAGATAACTAGACAACCTTTCGCCAAAAATGTCATTAGAGATACTAAGGTATTAGAACTTGTACACAGTGACTTGTGTGATTTTCATTCAACTCCATCAATTGGTAATAAAAAGTATGTAGTTACTTTTATTGATGATGCTACTAGATATTGCTATGTTTACTTGTGTCATACAAAAGATGAAGCTCTTGATAAGTTTAAAATTTATAAAGAGGAAGTAGAGCTTTATCATGGTGTGAAGATTAAAACACTTCGCACTGATAGGGGAGGTGAGTATTATGATCCAGTATATTTTCAATCTACTAGTATAATACATCAGACCACTGCTCCATATACACCACAACAAAATGGTATATTTGAAAGAAAGAATAGGACATTAAAAGAAATGATTAATTCCATGATATGCTATTCTGGCCTAAGTGATGGATTTTGGGGTGAGGCTATGTTGACAGCCTGTTATTTATTAAATAGAGTTCCTAATAAAAAGAACAAGATAACCCCTTATGAACTTTGGTATAAAAAGGAACCAAAACTGAGTTATCTCAGAGTTTGGGGCTGTAGAGCTGTGGTAAGATTGACTGATCCTAAAATAAATAATATAGGTCAAAGAGGTATAGATTGTGTATTCATTGGCTATCCTGAGAATTCTAAGTGTTATAGGTTCTATGTCATAGAACCTAATGATTATGTATCCGTTCACTCTGTTATTGAGTCACGAGATGCTGATTTCGGCAATGAGGATAGGTTTACATCTTTACCTAAACCTGCTGACACGATTGCAAGTTCTAGTAACTTTGGTGCATCTGACCAAGTGACTGTTTCTCTTCCTGAGCCTTCTGAGCCTAGGAGGAGTGTAAGAGCAAGAAAAACCAAATCTTTTGGTGGCGATTTCCAACTATATTTGGTCGAAGGATCAAGGAATGAAATTCAATTTCAATATCAATATTGTTTCAATGTTGATGAAGATCCTAGGACCTACAGTGAAGCTATGGCTTCAAGGGATGCTGCATTTTGGAAAGAGGCAATCCAAGATGAGATTGATTCTATAATGCACAATAATACTTGGAAACCGTCTGATTTACCACCTGGTTGTAAACCATTGAATAGTAAATGGATCTTCAAAAGGAAGATGAAGGTGGATGGAAGCATAGACAAGTATAAAGCCAGATTGGTCATCCAAGGCTTTAGAAAAAAGGAAGGTATTGATTTCTTTGATACTTATGCTCCTGTTGCTAGGATTACCACCATTAGATTATTGTTAGCACTTGCGGCTATACATAATCTTGTAATTCACCAAATGGATGTTAAAACAGCTTTTCTGAATGGTGAATTGGATGAAGAGATTTACATAAGACAACCTGAAGGTTTTGTCATGCCTGGTAACGAAAATAAGGTTTGTAAATTGGTTAAGTCTCTTTATGGTTTGAAACAAGCTCCTAAGCAGTGGCATCAAAAATTTGATGATGTTATCTTATCTAATGGTTTTGCATTAAACCAAGCAGACAAGTGTGTATACAGCAAGTTTGATGCTTCTGGTAAAGGAGTAATCATTTGCTTGTATGTTGATGACATGTTGATCTTTGGTACTGACCAAGATCAAGTTAATACAACTAAGGAGTTCTTGTCCTCTAAATTTGAGATGAAGGACATGGGGGAGGCTGATGTGATTCTTGGCATTAAGATCATACGTGGAGAACATGGTATTACTATCTCTCACTCACATTATATTGAGAAGATGTTGGATAAATTTAATCTGAAAGATTGTTCTCCAATAGGTACTCCTATGGATCCCACAACAAAACTTGTGTCTAATAAAGGTGTTGCTGTGAATCAACTTGAATATTCAAGGGCTATTGGATCTTTAATGTATGCCATGATTAGTACTAGACCTGATATAGCCTTTGCTGTTGGAAAGTTGAGCAGATATACTCACAATCCAGGTTTAATCCATTGGCGAGCAATTAATCGAGTATTTAAGTACTTGAAAGGAACAATGGATTATGGTTTGACTTATACTGGATTCCCTTCTGTTCTTGAAGGTTATTCAGATGCAAGTTGGATTTCCAATAAGGAAGATCATTCTTCCACAACTGGTTGGGTATACCTACTTGGAGGTGGTGCCATTTGCTGGGCATCTAAGAAGCAAACTTGCATAACTGATTCTACAATGGAATATGAGTTTGTGGCATTAGCAGCAGCTGGTAAAGAAGCTGAATGGCTAAGGAACTTAATTTATGAAATTCCATTGTGGTCTAAACCGATATCATCCATTTCTATCAGATGTGATAGTCAAGCTACTTTGGCTAGGGCATACAGTCAAGTATATAATGGGAAGTCTAGACACCTAGGTGTTAGACATAGCATGATACGTGATCTTATCACGAATGGTGTGATATCTGTGGTGTTTGTGAAAACACAACACAATTTAGCCGATCATTTAACCAAAGGGTTGAATAGAGATCTCGTGAAAAATTCGGCTATAGGGGTGGGATTAAAGTCCATTAGAAATCCCTGATATCAAGATACCCAATTCCCATCTAGTATGACGCTAGGTGCTGAATTCAATGTGGAAGGCTTAATATCTAGAGATTGGAACACATTAGAAGAATCATCCCAAGGTATGTGTTCAGACCTACAAGTTAGGGAGGTTGAATGAATATATTCTTAATAGCTCTTTTGAAAAATTGCGTTGTAGGTGCAAGACTAAAAGAGCTACCTATATGAGCATGAAGTTTAGCCGCTTCAAGAAGCTGGGACTTGGCTTTGACATGCTTATGAAGGATAAGGACATAGGCTAGTAAAACATGTATCAAGATAGAACTACTATGTATGTAAACTTTTGTGTACATTATCTTCGTGTATTCATATTGAATTCCCAGGGTTCAATCCTTAGCGACACCCTGGTATTCGAATATTTGAAATGTGTAATGTACTAATGTGAAATTCAATCGTCACGACATTTCATTTATGCAAAAGTTTGATTGTTTGAGATTACTTGTTTTAGTTAATCAAGGATTGCACTAAAATAGGGGAGGAATGTTGGATATTTTAGTGTAATTGGATTAACTTGTTTGACCAATTTGATCATAATAATACATCATTTAGGTTTGGAGGTGCGGAGTGCACACCTACTTGAATTTATTATGATCTTAGGGGCGAAACTATGTTTCTGCTGAAATAGTTGTGTTTCTGCTGAAGTTGTGTTTCTGCTGAAGTTATGATTCTGCTGAAGTTACGTTCATCAGAAACTAATTTTCAGAAATTGAGGGACAAAACTTGACAACTTGGAAACACAAAAACTGCTTTGGCAGTTATCCCGTATTATAGTTATATATACAGTTTATTTGGTCAGGTTATAAAACGGTTCATTATATCTCAGATAAACACATACAGAAAATTCTCATTCTCTGAATTGTATCCGATTGAATAATTTGGTAGAACCACCGAATTGATTCGATCCGAAAGTGTTCACACGCCTTTCAGAGTATTAAGCATATCCAATTGTGTTCGTTATCATTACATATCCCTACATTTTATTTGAAAATTTATATAAACTCTTAACTTTTTTCTTTATCTATTTCTATTTTTTACTATAAAGGAAAAAGTATTTTTTAAGATGTCAATTAAGAAAGAGTGTGAGAAAAAATTGGCGTGATGGCATAACCATTTTAATGTACACGTCTTAGCGGTAAAGGCGAAGCTTTTGCATTTTTAAAGCGTAACATAAGGTGTCACAAAATGTAAAAATATTTATATATTTATATCATATTTTATATATATATATAGTTTACAAAAAGCGTTGTACATGATGAATAAGGTTAAGAAACTATCCGTACATGTAATATTGTTCATTTTTTTGAAAAAAAAAAATTGTATCGGAGTTGAATACAAAAAACTCACCACGCCTCACGCCTTCCCGCATCATCTCATATTACGCTTAGAGTCGACGCCTTGATCTATTTCGTAACATGGAGGCCATGCCTCACGCTTTAGTGGCGTTTTGACGTCGTTATGACACGCCATTTAGAACCATGTGTGCATATGGAAAAGTAGCAAATGGAAGTGAAGTAAGAAAACTAACTATTTAAGCAATCTCGTATATGGGATTTTTGTTTTTGAGACTTTCATATCATTCTATCTCACATAGACTTATGATAGAAGTTGGTGGTTACTAATATACACATAATGTATGTGATTTAAATGTGTTAAGAATAGTATTACCTTTTCAGCTATTCCACTATCTATCAGCTAAAAAAATTGATGGATTTAGGAATGGCGGAAAATTAATATAAATTCTTAACTTTTTACCTTATTTCTCTACTGTGAAATATATGTTGCTAGAGACATTTCAATCTTTAGTTTCACAAAAAAAAGAAAAAAAAAAAAAAAAGGAGCACATACTTTTAGAAGCCAATAAAGAAATGATATATATATATGTAAAAATGAATTAAATGTGTATATCCTATTTGATTAAATTGAAAAAGGATTGCCGAAACATTTTTTTTTTCGCTTTTCGTAGAGGCCAGTAAGTGGAAACATATACATTTTAGCATGACTCACATCATTAGAATAGTTTCATTTACATGATATTACTTGTTTTAATTTACTAAAAAGGTTGTGATGACAGAACTAGCAAGCCATGTGTATGCTTTGAGATTGAAATGGTAAGTGGTTAGCTCGTGGTGGTCTTCATCAGCTAGTGGTTTGAACCACGAGCAAACTTAACGTTGTTTTTAGCAATGCCTGCACTGATCACGGTGAAGTAAAGTAGATGAGAGTCATGCGAGGATAAACGAATTAGGCGCTAAACTGACAGTAGTGATGGACGATGGTCGTAATGACCACTCAATTGCTCTTATAATAT
>BPTQ01000006.1:188659623-188998149 GCA_019973895.1 Chrysanthemum seticuspe | reverse complement strand
TGGAATAAGCTGGTAAAAAGATTAAATGGACAATAAGCTTTAAGTACTAAAAATGGTACAAAAGGAATTAGGGTGCAAAAGTTTACGCAAAAAGACCCAAGGGCGAGATGGTAAGGGAGGGTGTGTTGGCTGTGTTGTGCGTGGGGCAGGAGGTCAGGGGGTCGAATCCCACCCCTGTCCTTTTTGTTCACTTTATTTTATTTTATTTTTCTTTGATTTCTCAGCTTTTGCAAATCGTACAAAGGAACAAAATTAAGCTTCTTTGACAGAATTTAAACTTGAAAACCTTGACATCAAGCTGAAAACAGCTTATCTACAGCAGGTATGCAACAAATAAAATGAAAGGGGGCGTTTGGTTATGATTGGTAGCAAAAGAAAACAAAAAGAAAAACTACAAAACAGCTTGTGTAAAGCATGAAACATGATGAAAACAACTTTAATAAGCTGGAATAGATTAGGAAAAAGTAGAAACTAAACGGGAAGACTGCTTATTTCCACGCAAAGTGGACCTAAGGGGCTGTTTGGGATAACTCATTTATGAGGTTGTCAAGGCAACGAAAAGCTTCAAAACAACTTTTTAGAAACTGAACTATGATGAAACTAATTCACTAAGCTAAAATGGACAAGGGGAAGGAGAAAATAAGCTGTACGACAGCTTATTCCTAAGCAAAATGGATCAAAGGCCTGCTGTTTTGGGACTTGGCCATTTAAAGGAAATAATAAGCCACAAAAAAAAAGAAACAAACTAAAAATAAGCTATAACTGATAGGGTGCAAGTTAAAGAACCTAAAATCACTATAGGGATCCTACATAATCAAAATGAAAAGGTAATAAGCTGTTACCACAGTAGCAGCTCACAAGGATGCTAAAACTTCTAACTTAAACCAACTAGGAGCAAACAAGCAACAATAAGCTAAGCCTATACTAATTAAGCTACTAAGTGCCTAATGTAATCTAAAAGCTAACTAACCCTGCTTAAACTAACCTAGTGAGCTGGAAAGCTAAAAGCTCGAGATAAGCTACTTTGGACAAACTGATGCAAATCAGTCTCCAAGAGGCTATTTTTGAGCTAAAATAAAAGCTATAGGATGAATAAGCTAGTCTTTATAAAACCTAAAAAGCATTCTTCATACACTAAAGAGCGTATAGGAACAGAAATTAAGCAATAACGAGCTTGAATGAGCTTACTATAGTAGCTGAAAATGGAGTTGTTGGGCTGCAGAGGCTGCAGAAGTGAAGACTGCAAAACAGCCTGAGGTGGCATGATTTGTGCTTATTTTTAAGCTACCAAGAGTCTTCCAAATCAAGGATAAGCTACAGAAAATTAAAGTTAGCATGGCACACATCCTAAAACGACCAAGTGGAGGATAAATTGATCATCCCAACAGCTTAAAAATAAGCTGTGAATCCGAGCTTAAGCTACTGTTGGTATGCTGTAACAGCTTAAGGAATGGAATGAGGCAGATTATAAGTGCGAATTTAAGCAATCCTAAGTAATCCTAACTTCAAATAAGTTAAAGACATTATGAGATGTGTACGTAGAGATACAAGACCAACATTCTTTGACACTATTCGACTACAAATAAGCTAGTTAATATGCTTATGAACAGCAGCCATAGCTGCTATTCTGTGGGCAGAAAATGTGATAGAAAAAACGTTTTTCAAACCAAACTTTTACAAAACCTTGCTAAACCAATGTTCCAACTTGTAAATGCTAACCAGTAATCTTAAACTACTTTTGACTATAAAAGTCAAACTGGGTAAAAATAGGTGTTAAACCATGAATAAACTTAAGCCAAACACCCTTTAAGAGTATCAAAACTGATTAGTAAACTTCTTTTCTGTAAAACTCAAGTGGCTTCCTATTAGGAATGATTTAACAACAGATTTAGGACATAATGAAATAGCAAATAAACCTTGACTCTTAATTTTGCCCTGTTTGACTTCTGTTGACTTTTTGAGAAACTTGGAAATAAGTACTAATTTATCACAGAAAACTCATACAAGCTTTAGAGCTTATCTAAGCTTTTACCAACAGGGAACAAAAAACAGAAATAAACTTTAACCTCAGATTTAAATAACAAATTGCATCAAAGTTGAAAGGTAGAATTTCATTAAAGAAAGTAAAGATACAAAACTAAACTGAAATTACAACTACTAAGTAACTACTGAAATCTAAACATGACATAAATAAAAATGGTTAAGGTTTCTCTAATACATGAGGAATTAGACTAAAACTGGGAAACTTTTATTAAAACAAAAAAACTAACTACTAGACTAACTGCCTCTCTCTCCCTTCTCTTTTATACCAAAAAAAGCTCCACGTGTCCTTCTCAGTGATTCCCACTTGACTCTCCTGTCTTTGGATAACTTATGTGGATTTTAGCACTTTGTCAATTTTGGCGGGAAAGGTGGGTTTTGACAGTTAGATTGAGTGTGATGAGGATGAGGGTCATAAATGTTATTTGGAGTGAGGTGTTAATGGGGGGACAAAGGAGGGATAAGATGATGGAGGGGGGTTGAGTGTAGCAGGAGAGTTACAGGCTACAAGTGGGGAAGAAGCAATTTTGGCGCCAAGGGGTCTTTTGACCAAGGATTGACCAGGGAGAGTTATATTGGGGGGGTTCAAAAAGGCTAGGTGACAGGGGTCCAAAACAGGCAAGGGGGTCAAAAATAGGTTAAAGGGTTTAATAATCCAAGGGCTTTTGTTGTAAAATCTGAAACTTGAGGGGCCTAAGCTGCCAATTCTGAAAAAGTTTCTCCAAGGACTAAAACTGAAAAGTTTCAAAAGTTCAGGGACCATATCTGTCACTCTCCAATTTTCCATGGGCCAATTCTGCCAATTTTCAAACTTGGAGGGCCATTTTTGTAATTTTCTCAAACTTTTGATATTTTTCACCAAAGGGCTAAATTTGACAAGTTTTGATTTTAAAAGGACCTTTGGTGACTTTACTTTTGAAATTATGTGCTCAGGGACTGTTTTTGACAATTTTTTGAAACTTGGGGGACTGAAACTGCAATTTTTGCAAATTTGATATGTTTTTCATCTGATTTTGATATTTTTGAATTTAAAACACATAAAACACTGATTTGTGATATTTTGATCATTTTGATGTGTTTCTGAGTGTTTTCAGATGATTTTGCAGTTTATTTTGTACAAAAATGATGAGTATTTAGACACTCATCACTACACCAGTTTCCGATGCGGTTAATCAACCCGATAAGGGAACTGCTACCACCACCCACGAAAAACAACAAAGGCAGATTGAGGATTCGATCAACTACGAATTTGAGGAACCAGACATGGAAAAGAACGAGAAAACTCCTGGTGAAGATGCTAAGGCTGATGAAACCGCTAAGTCTGGAAATGATGAAGATATTGATTATGATAATTTTCTTCTAGACAGTCCAGCACGCTCCAAGGAGGAAACTTCTGAGCCACCTAAGGACCCTGAGCCACCTCACGTCTCCTCATCATCAGACTCGTCTTCTCACTCTTCACCTCCACCATCCAAAGGCACAACCAGATCCACATCTAAATCTGTGAAGAAACCAACTGACTCTTGGATATCCCGGGCTAAAACTAAGATTGACAAAGCTGTCAAGCAGGTCAGGAAGAAAGACGTGACCAAAAAAAAGTTGAATCAACTAGCTGACAGCATCAATCTTCTACATGATGAGATAGACAAGATGTCAAGTGAAAGGGAGTATGTCCAGAAGTTCATGAAACGTGTCTTCAAGGGGAAATGAACGAAATGATTAAGGGCTATACTCACAAGTTCTTACTCGACACAGTTCCGGGCGTGACAAGAGAGATGTTCAACAGACAACTCTATCCGAATCTGATGCATTTGGCCAAGCAAACTATAAGATCAACACCTATGACCGTAACAATCAACCCAAGTGATCCTATAGTGTTTTCCGATGCTGAATTGGTTTCCAGGCTGGTAACTCAAATGTCTAAACGATCTGCAACATTTACTTCTTACGAAGGTAAATTTTTTGACGCATTGCTGGAATACCAACTCAAATCAGCATGCAGAGAAGAAGCTGAAAGGCCTAAACGTCCAAGAGACGATGACGATAAGGATAAGGATAAGGATAAGGAGCCTAAACGTCCAAAGAAGTCTGGAGAACCCTCCTCTGTGCCACCACCACCCCAAAGGACACCAACACAACGACGATCCCCTCCACGCTCTTCTGCTGACAAACCTCATGACTCTGAGTCTCCACCCCAGACAGAGAAAACCGGTGATCATTTCGAATACACTGGTGGTGACGATGAGGAAGTCCCTGAGCCCCAACAACAACCCACCTCTCCCGACACAGCAAAGAAACCAGCATCCTCATCTAGGCCAAAGAAGAAGAAGAAGAAGACACCGAAGGCTGATGTCGTATCATGGCTAGACGAAGATGACACCGAATATGACTGGTTTTCTACACTTGTTGATGCTACTCCCTACCCACATGAAGGTAAAGACATGATAGAAGGTCGAACATTGGAGCATGCTAAGTTACTTCAAGAAAATTTTCGGGTGAAGAAGATGACCAAGTCAGAGTTAAAACGCATCAAGAATGAAGCTTTTCAATTGCTCAAAGACAGCTCAGAAAGTGCTATCGAAATTGAATACCATCTTGAAAACATAGCACGAGCCATGTCTAACAACATCGATTGGCTCAACCCTGAAGCTAACATTGACTTTACACGAAAAGACAAGGCACCATACTACACCGACTGGACCAGACCTCTACCAACGATTGGCCAACCAGATCAACCTAAGATTCCATTCCGCTACTTTTTCAACAATGACCTGGAATTTCTTCTACACGGTAGCGATGGTTCAAAGAAATACGCTACCTCACTTACACTTCCGTTCCCGGCAGCCATATACTCCAACTGCATAGCCATCGAGGAAAAGGCTACTCACATGTTTGCCAACAGCGTGGAACAGTATGACATTGATGCAATGTATGGGATTCACCATTGGCCGGAACGCTGGAGAATATACTACAAAAGCTGTCAGGTTCGAAGGTCTAAACATGAAGTGTACAGTGATAAAGGGATCGTTGTTGTTAAGCATATAGCTCTCTCGCCTAAATGGGACTACACTTTCCTCAAGAAAATCGTGGTCAAAAGACAAGACGAAAGGGACTATGATTTCTGTGAAGCGGACTTTCAGAATTTGTCTCTCAACGACATTGAAGATCTGTATCTTGCCAAGGTATAGGGACGAATGAGACAATTCTCGACAGAAATCCAACGTGAATACATCAAGTCCTTGCTAATCTTCATCAGAAGCATAGTGATCCAGGAACGTGTAGAAGACTTGCAGCTTGCCGTTGAATCGTATCAGGCACGTGTCAACCTCACCAAACCTCAGCTCGACCTCCCCGACATCAATCATCTTCCTCAATACACTCTCATCAGCAAACCGTTTGGAGTAGTCTACCGTAGTGAACTACATCGCAACTGCTTGATGGCGTGTAGAGATCTTCATAAGTTTGGAGATCACACACTAAAGACAGTCAGGGACGGCTTAGGTTATCGGTTAAAGGCGATACAACAAGGCAATGGGTCACCAAAGAGATGGAATTCTCAGGAGAGACGGGATGTGAAGAGAATCATCACGCGGATTGATGAAAGGTTGTTCAGAAGGGACCAGTTCAGAACCTTGGAGAGATTTGTAGGTGGTCGTCCCAGGATTACTCTCACAGGCTATCAACGCCCAGTTCGCATTCCTGGAGATATTGCTGGACTACCTGAATCCCCTGGTAACCCTTAAGCTGTTTCATTTTCAATATTGATTTGGATGTGTGATTCTTTAATGACAATGGTTTGTGCACACATAACAGTGTACAACCCGTTCTTGTAATGAAAGGACCCTGTGGTACGCTTCAGTGCCACAATCCTTATAAAAGGAGCGAAAGCTTCTTACTTTTGAGTAAAACTTATCAAACCTTTCACTTTTAAAAGGTTTTCCTCAAAAGAACAAGTACTTTCCCTTATGATTTTCAAAACCTCAAAAGTTTATTCACTTGTTGAGGGGGAGTATTTGATTAAAAACTTTGTTCACAAATTATTCTTCGTGATAATCTTCCCACAAAACTCGAAATGGTCATATTCAATATCAAAATTTCGTCAAAAATAACATTTATATGCCATTTTTGAGGGGGAGAAAAATTAAGTGATAAGAAATATGTTGTGAAATTGCTAATGAATCATTGTGCTTTAGACTTAATCAATGAATTGACGAGATCTTAAATGTTAGTAACTCGAAAATACTTGTCCGGGACGGGTAATAATTTCAAGCTAGTTCGCTAGTGATGTAAACGTGTCTCGCAAAGGACTTGTCCGAGTAGAATGTACCATTCGAGAAACTCTTGGTAGACATGAACTTTGACGGGTTTAACAACCTTTCGAGGCTTGTCCACACCTTCAAGATAGTTATTAGAGCTAGTTGTCACCTAAAAGCTGACAATGTAACTCTTTAACTATGCGACGTAACCGTGTCTCGCGGGGGATTGTCTATCTTGAGTTGATCAATTCAAAAAGTGCGCGCTCCTCCCTCACCATGCAAATTTCTGTCAAAACACTTAAGCATGCGTGGAGGGGGAGTATTTCTGCAAAATTAAACTCTCGAAGTGTTTCAAAATGTTTCTTAGTTATAAACACTTTGAGAAATTTTCAAGAAATCGGTTTTATGGCAATGGAGTTATAAGGTGATTAAGGTTAGGAATAACCGTCCTATGATCCGCCAGAGCCGGAGGGATCTACCCAAGGACACTACCAATAGTTAGAATTAGAAGTCCTTAGGTATGATTATAAAAAGGAGAAAATGAGAATCGTAGAAAGAAGGAGTTGAAGAATTAAAAAGAAAAGCAAAGAAAAGGGTGAAAAGAAATAGCCCTCCAGATTATTCAACTTAGGGCAGACACCGGGTTCAATTCATATGCTACTGGTTGTCACTTGATGACACAGGTATTGAAGATCAAAGTCGTCATGGACCCAGTGACGCATGCACTAAACCTTCTTAGCCACTCAAGTTTCTCTCAACAGAAGTTTGTTTCATTCTCACAGGGAACCCTACGTAAACTATCGGCTTTCTCTTAGAGATTGCTGGTATTGAAGAAGGAGACCCTCTCCCTAGTCTCCGCTCAGGATAACCAAAGCGCACTATTGAGTCTAGAGCCACGAGATTCATCAAAAAATCTCTTAGGTACACTTGACATTTCATCACTTCTCGTTCAACAATAAGGACGCAAGTGATACGTTATCGAGTCCTACACAGATCTTAGCAATCTGTCGAGAACATTTATGAGAGGTTCACACATGTGATCCTCAGTGATTGAATGGAAACTCCTGCCAGGGTCAACATCAAACAGCCCTGACAGCAGGTCACTTCGGTAACTCCCCGTGAATTATGCTTAGTGTGTCTCAAACGGTCTACAGTCGTGAGGTGATGCTTCGGCGTACCTCAGCGACTCATCTGAACTGTAGGTGTACTTCGGTACATCGCGTTATCTCACTTGTGGGACTAAAGTTCAGGAACAGCCTTTGTAAGAATTAGAGTTGTGTTTTCACACTATGTTGTTAACACGCTCGAAGTTCAAACTTGTAAGTGCTGTAATCCGCTTATCACTAACCATTCTTATGTTTTCTTCTTATGGAAGCTCTGGAGCGGACTGGTCGTGCAGATTCTTCACATGCTCATACCAACAACATCACTAATGGAAGTTCTCTCAAAAGGCAACAAAAAGTCAGAATGATTCTTCGTCAAGTCAAAGAATCTACAAAGTTTAAAGACTAAGAGAACTACATCAGTACTAAAATCCAACGTTAAAGAGCGTGTGAGCATGTTGAAGAAAGACGTAGAGACACTGGAGCAACGGAGCAGACCTGATGCAGACAACAACAACATACTATCACTACCATCACAAAGAACAAAGATCAAAGAACAAAGATAATGATGACGTCAAAGCAGAACTTTTCAAAGGAAACAATTTCTCTACACTGGGGAGATTGTTCAAATCAAGGCATTTCCTCTCACAAGAAAGAAGAATGTCAGAAGACGTCAACGCTACTATTACATCAGCACCTACAACGTTTATATCATCAATCACTAACACTTAGGGGGAGATTGTTGGAATCACTCCTAAACTTGATTTCAAGTGTTAGTAATTAATATGTAATGGTTAGCTTAATATGGCTTTTATGTTAGTAATCATGCAAAGGCTTATGTAGAAAGCCCATGAGCCTTGGCCCAAGCCCATAAAGGAAAGGAAGGGAACTTTCATGTTTCCCTAGTTCCTTCCTATAAATAATGCTTGTAAACCCTCGTTGTTCAATTCACTCATTCACTCTACGCATAACTCTTCATATATTATCATACGTGTGTGTGTGTTTGTTCATCTGATCTCTTCTTCTCTATTTCTTCTATTGATGCTTGTGTTACATAAATGGGAACCTAACATTGTTTGTCGTGTATTCTCACTGCACAGTATCAAATGGTAAATCTTAACCCGATAGTGATAATTGGGGAGCAGTAGTACTAGCGTGCTCAGTTTGGCCTGAGAGGTTTTACCGGGCCCTGTGCGACCTGAGATTTAAGTCGGGTTCCCATTAGTGGGTTTGGACCGCTAATATTGATACGCTATCAAAAAGCACAATAGTTATTTGTTACTTATTATTAATTTTTACATAATGACAATTTCAATCTTAGCTAAGATTTAAGATCATTTGAGGACAAAACATTCTTTACATATCAAGGGATTAATCTCCACCCTCAATTTTTATTTGATCTAATGGATGAGGTTAATCCCAACAATTTAAAAACACACTTTCATCGTTTTTTCAAATATTGATATCTTTCAAACCGTTAATCGTTAAGCGAAAAAAATATACCATTACGATAAGCATTTAATTATCTTTCTATATATACGCACTTTGATACACTTTCGACAAAAAAAATTATTTCGTGTTTTTCACGTTTTTTTGACATTGTTTTTTTTCGTTTGTTTCATTACTGAAACTTGCATGAAAAAAATCTATCACATATGATATTAGTGTTAAATCACATATGATATTACACTATATCACATGATAACACATGTTAATATCATATGTGATTTAACACTAATATTATATGTGTATTACATATCATACGTGATTTAACACTGATATCACTTTGATATTCAAATTAGTGTTTAATCACATGTGATTTTTTATGCAAATCTCATATTTGAAAAAAAAAAAAAAAAAAAAAAAAAAAAGACGATGACGACGAAAAGACGTGAAAAAAAACGATTTTTTTCCTTTTTTCGAAAGTATATCAAAGTGACCGTCTATAAAAAGATAATTAAATCTTCATCGCGATGGTGTAATTATTTTCGCTTAACGATTAACGGTTTAAGAGATATTTAAATTATAAAAAATATGTGAAATAATAAAATACTTTTAATCTCAACCATTAATTTATTTTTAGATGGATGATGAGGATGAATCTCTTGATATGTTAGAAAAGTTTGATATGTAAAATAAGTCTCCTTCTTAATTAATTAATTTATGTTTTATCTTTAAATTTGGTTATAAGGATTTCATGTTAGGGTAATATGGTAAATTCGATTAATTTGTGTCTATTTATTCCAAGTAGTTGAAGATTATTATGGGACAACTCAAAAGTAAAAGTGAGCAAATAATTTGAGATTGAAATATTAATAAATATAAGAATGAATTGAAATTAAAAAGTAGTAAAGTTAATAAAAGTTTAATTATTCGTCATACTTTAATAATAATATGTGGTGTCCACCAGAAATTGATACCAACGGTTGATAACGTTTAGTCATTTTTATATAATAACAAGAAAGAAAGCAAGATGGGAGACAAATAATTTGTATGTAGCTTGTGTTGTTGCATATTGATTGGATTGGATTAAAAGAAACTGATGTTGATGTATTTCGCCATTGATTGAACCTAATCGATATTTATAACAAAAAAATCTATTGCCGTAAAGACGATTCTTAATAAGTATCCGTACGATAAGCTAAATCGTGCAGATATTATTTCCGACAGCTTATACGTTGTTACTCCTTCCATTTTAAAATTATCGTCGACATTTGCATTTTGAAATGTCTTAAAATAATAGTCATTTTTTTTTGTCAACCAATTAAAAAAAAGTTTAGTAACTATGAAGTATATTTGATTGATTGAAGAGTGCACTTGTCTCACTTTCTTAAATTACTAGACAATACCGCGCAAAACGACGGTATATAACGATAAAAAATTATACTTGCAAACTTATGTTTTTGGTGACAATTGATGCAACTTACGAATTTAATAATAGTCATTGCGAGAAAAAAAATTATGTGTTATAAACGAAAAATAATAAAAGTTTGAGTATTAAAAAATATTTAAAATATTAATTTAGTAGTGATGTTGCTATCATTTTTAATCAAGAGTATTTTAGTAATTGAAATGATTTTTAAGTTTTCAAGATTAAGGAATAAAGCAAATGGTGTAAATGTTTTATAGTTGGTATAGATGGGTTTTTTGTTTGGGTATAATAATTTGTTGTTTAAGTACAATAACTTTGGGACGAATGAAGTAGAACATAAAACGTGGCTTGTAAACTGAAGATAAATTTAATTTGGAAAAATGCCACAAAATGTATCGAAGTAAGGGTTATTTTTCTAATATTTTTTTTCTTAAGAAGGTAGCCAACTAACTTTCTTTTGTCAATTTAACAATTTTCGTTAAATATTTAACGATCATTTGTTAAGTTTTACATTTCATGTCAACTACCGTCGCCACCCGCCAATCACCGCCGCTACGACCAACCCATCCACCCACCACCGTTACCAACCACCGCTGCCGCCACCACCAACCCCACCCACCACCACCACCAACCCACCTGTCATTATTTTACCCCAACGCCACTCACCATCGTCACCCAGCACTATCGTCACCACCGCTGCCACCCCTTACCCAACACTGTCGTCATTAACAAACCCAACTAATTGCAGCCATCACCACCAAACCCACCTACCACTGTCGTGTCACCCTCACCACCAGTTACGTGGCGGTAGGGGTGGTAGCAGTGATTGGTGGTGGTCGGTGGGGTTGGTGGTTAGTGGTGGTCGCTGGGGTTAGTGGCAGAGGTGTTTAGTGGTGGTAGTAGGTGGGGTTGGTGGTAGCGACAGACAACAGTGATTGGTGGTGGCGGCGACGGTGATAGATTTGAGATGTGAAACTTAGCATATAATCGTTGAATATTTAATGAAAATTTCTAAATGGACCAAAAAGATAAGTTATCTACATTTTCATATCAAAAAAAGTTAGATACCTTGATTGAAATGACCCCCAACTTTGGTACATTTTTATGTCACTTTCCCGATTTAATTTCAAAACATATTCTATAAAGATTACGGAGTATTGTTGGACAACAAAATGTTTAAGTTTTGGTGCATGTACTTTGGAGATGCTTTGATCGATTCTTATATGACACCGGACCATGTACATATATGGTCTTCTAGTGTATTGTGACAATTTAGCATATGCATTTGTGTTGGTTCAAATATTACACATATATCTCATTTATGTTTTAATGCTGATAAATGTATACTAGGAGAAATTTAAAAATCGTTAGCGATGGCCCAAAACCAAAAAACACACGTGTCCAAACTTGGCAAGTTGGGTCTCACACGTCGGTGCGCCAGGCCTGCGTATGCGCTCGGTTTTCAAAAGTCGGCTTTGCTTTTACCGAATTGAGTTGTTCTTTCGATACAGGTCCGTACATGATATTTAAAATGTTTTATAATATCGCAACAAGATTCGGACTTAGAGAGATTACCAAAATACCATAAACCCGTTTTATAAAACGCCAACTCAGAACCTTTTTATAAAACCAAACTCAAAGCCCTCTAGCCAACTCAAAACATTTTGTAAACCAAACCTAGCATATGGAGATTCATACTTTTATAAATGATCAAATGAGTTTAATCTTTACTTAACTAATCTCCAAATGGGTCTACCCCCTTGTTGATCAAATGAGTTAAGTTCACTTTTTTTGTTTAGTTAAATACACTTTCCTCGTTTGGGTTAATGGTTAACTAAGATGCAAAGTACTTAACTTAGTTGCATCAGTGTGATTACTAACATTATAATTGTGGCTTAACAAAGCTTATAACATTTGAATTTTGAATTTTGAATCAAGAATCTCCTTTGATCTTATTATCCACACAATCCTTCTTTCACCACTATTAACCACATTTCCCTCCTTTCAAATGGTTAATAGCATGGTTCTTCATCTTCCCCAAATCAAAGCCATATCCACATTATTTTGAATTTGAATTTTGTATTTTGTATTTCAAAATTGAGAATCATGTTACACCCTATTATCCAACTTTCCCTTATTCCAAGTGGATAATAGCATGCTTTCCTCATTTTCCCTTTAAACCAAAGCACATTCATTCTACAACAACTAGATTTGAATTTCACATCGGGAATCCTCTTTACATCCTATTATCCAACTTACTCCCCACACAAAGCTTTTTTCCCTTCTATTGCCCAATTTTCCCACTTCTCAATTGGACATTAGGGCTTTTCCCTCCTTTATCGACACCCAAAGCTTATCTAACCCTAACCTAACCATGTCTAATGAGTTGGCTTGACCAAACCCTACTCGGGGCTTCGAAATGGACTTCGGAAGGTCATAAGTGAAGTACGCATGGGGATTTAGCAAGAGAAAATGGCTAGTTTTCAACAAGAAGTCAAAACCGTCCTGGCACGTCAAGTCCTGCACGTCAGCGCGAGGAGACCAACGCGCTAGGCTCTGGTTTTGTTTGGGTAGTTCCGAGAGAGGAACTCTATTAGGTGCTAGCCCGGTCTGGGTGCAGATTGGTGAGAGCTAAGTTGTACGTTTAATTTACCGCAAGAATTTGGTACAAGTGAATAGTATAGGTGTCGCGGATTCACAACTTGACGTATGGATGATCTAACCCTTTTATCCCAAACCAGTATAAATCGTTGTGTTTGTCTCTCTTCTCTGAAACTCTTTATTTACAATTTATATTGCTTATTCTTCATACCATTGCATGAAACTTGACTCTTAACTTAAAAAGAGTTGACAAGAACATATTAAGGCCCCTCTACGATTCTACAATTGGTATCAGAGCGGTTTACTTAGGTTTTCAAACATAAAAATCTTTTCATAAAAGCTTTTTAAATTCGAAAACTTCTTTTTCGAAAGTTTAAAATCCTAAACTATTTTTGTAAAAATTTGAGTAAAACCCATAGCTTAAGAGAACTATAGAGAGGGGTGCTTTGTGAACGAACACCATTTCTTGAACCCGAAGGTTTTTGCTGTTGGAAAACTCGTTTTGAGACATAAGTTAAGTTTAAAGATCTTGACTTGTGGGAGATGATTATAAATGTCGATTATATTCTTACAATGGTAGATACACAAACTAAGTTAGAAGTTGAAAAACCATTTTCAAAATTAAAAGATGATGAAAAGAAGAAACTAGGTAAAAATAATGAAACCAAAATGACTCTTTACAGTGTTTTTCCTCGTAAAGGGTACGAACGTATTTTTATGTTTAAAACCGCAAAAGAAATTTGGCACACACTGATAATTACCCAACAAGGTAACTCACAAGTAAATGATTGTAAAATATATCTTCTTATTAAACAAGATAAGAAGTTTAAATTGTTAGATGATGAAATTATTGATATTGGGTACACAAGGTTCACTGCTATTGTTACTAGTCTTAAATATTTAGATCAAGACTATTATAACATGAACCATATGAGATAGTTTCTTAGCTTTTCCTTTGAAATGGCGTTCGAAGGTAACGGCTATTGAGGAAGCCAAGGATTTGGCGAAACTTCGTCTTGAAGAGATAATTGGCAACTTTAAGGTGTATGAGATGGTCTTTGAAAATGATGGTGGGGTATCTAAGAACCAAAAATGACACGGTTAAGTCATTAGCTCTTAAAGCTAAAGTCATCCGAGATGAATCTAGTGATGATAGTGAAAAAGATAAAGATAATCAAGATTTCTACTTAATATTGAAGAACTTTAGGAGGTTCTTCAAGAAAGGTAATGGTTTTGGTAGAAGGGGTAATGGGTTTAGAAGAAGTAATCGGTTTGGTAACGGAGGCGATAGGAATAGAGATCGTAGTAATAGGAACAAGGGTGGTAGCAACTCAATCTAGGAGAGAACGGGGTTGTTTTGGATGTGGTGACAAGAATCACTTCATTGGTGATTGTCTGAAGGAAAATGAGAATAATGCATTCATTGGTGGTGCTTGGATTGATAACAAAGACGGTAATCAAGTGGAGAAGGACGCAACATGTCTCATGGCGCTTTAATCACAAAAGGTAAATCTAAACCCTTCTTAATTTGATAATACTTTAATTATCATGATTTAAAAAGTAGTAATGATGAACTCGTAACGCTTAACAAAGATTTCGTTAAAGCTATTAAAACACTTTCAAAAGAAAAACGGTTCTTGAAAAAGAATGAATTAAATTCATTAACAAAAACATTGAACGTAAACTTGAGATGAAGAAAATTACAAAATCCAAAGAGGTGGTTGAACCTTGCTTAAGTTGTGAAAAACTTGCACATAAGATTGACTCTTTCAAGATGAGCCATTCAGTTTGTCAAAATTTAAAAAGAGTAATGGTATTTTAGATGACATGTGATGTGTTAAATCTAGTTTTAAATTTATAAAAACCGACTTAACCTAATAGACTAACACTTATGGGCAGTGTAACCGGTCAATCCTAGCTAGTTTGAAAAAGTATGGGTCGTTCGCAAGAAGTAGCTAAACTTAATAGCTATCCTAATGGACTTCCTACTGTTATAAGGGGGTTTCGATATGAGAGATTGGCACAATATTAGATTAATTAAACTAAGAAAACAATGAAAGTAAAACTAACTAAATTATACTATTGTTGTGATCAAATTAAGAAGAAAGTGATAACCATATCAATCCTACTACATTTTATTGACCCATTTATAAGTACAATGATCTACTGAATTATCTTGGTGAATTCAGGAATTGTAGACAACATTTCCTGTTGATAGCTCCTAACTTATATATGTTTTAGCTATCAAATTCCCATGATAATTACTCCTTTTTTCCTTGTTTTTATTGAATATCTACTCTAAATTTGTGTTTTAGTAATTATCTGGAGTAAAAGGAGAAGTCTCGTAGAAAACACCAGAAATCGAGTTAAGTTGCCAAAGTATGATGAAGAACACCTTTCAGCAATTTCATATGCCATATGCCTCAGTCATACAACGTGTGCCTTCTCGTCAAAAAATATTGTCCAAGCTACAGACTGATATGCCGTATGACATCCCAAGTCATACTGCGTGTGAGTTCTCATCATGCATTTATTTTCCTAAATGTGAAACCATACGCCGTATCCACATATCAACTAACACGCCATATGGATTGATTCTAGAAGATTCGATTGTGCTGAATTATTGAAGATACGATGTATCACCCTCCAAGTGTATATGTCGTATCTATGGACAACCCAAACCAAAATTTTGGATGATAAATACAATCCTATTCTACACATCAGTTGAGTTATGGAGTTTTGAAGAGTTCCAAAGTTATGAAGTTTTACAAGGTTTAGAGAATCCCTAAAAGACACCAAGAGTTACTGTTTAACACATCATAAACCTTAGATTATCAGTTTTTCATTATGATTTCGATTATCATGTCTACCCAGAATAATCTTTGTTTATCTTGTGTCATTGAAGACTAAACCTTTTATGCTTGTCTTGTTATGAACCTAATTTATATAATTATTGAGTTCTTTAGTTTATTCTATGTGTTTTGGATGATTTTATGTACTGTTAAAGACTTATGCCTTTGCGTAGATCATAGCTACCTAGTTAGATTTGTTGTCACTATTTAGATATAGAATAGGACATGACAATAGTTTTGTAATCTCATAGGTCCCGATACTAATAATATAATATACTATTGGCACGTATATTGTTGGTGAGCTTGATACACCGATAACCAAGGGAGCTCACCAAGTTAAAAGTTATAGACAATAGGGTGTAAGATTTAGTATCGACATTAGCTACTGACCAATAACCAAGTCTTTTTACCCACTGTCAAGAAAACTAATTGGCCTGGCAAACCACACAAAAATGTATGTTACATAAATCAGCTGAATAAACTTAATGCTTTGAATATTAGTTTTGTAACACCCCAACCCGGCAAGGGTAGAAGTGTCACATTCTGGTGTCATATCAGAACATGCAATTAAAATTTTGCAAACGGAAGCCTTATAAAATAACTTAACAAATCATATAAACGAAATACTTACAAAGAAAATACAAAATCCAATATGTCCAAAACGAAATAAAATCTAAAAACAATAGCTCTTCAATTCAATCCAGAATAATAAGGAAAACTAGGGTCGGTCCACTCAAATAATCCAACTCTCAGCTCATCAAAGCCCATCTTCCAACCTAAAACCTGCCGCAGGAAAAGAAATGCGGCTGAGCTTTAAAAGCCCAGTGAACAGATATAACAAAATGAAAGCTAAACAAAATCAAAAATATGAAATAAACAAAGGAAACTGATAACAAGATCGCAACGGAATGGGAACAATGAGTGAATGAGGATCCTGCAGAAACACAATTAAACAGATATCCAGAAAGAACAGATAACAAGGAGAACGAAGCAAAGCAAAGCATCGATGACATATTTATAAGCACATACAAACTAGGCATACAAGTAATCAGGAAATCAGTCTACATATAAGTCAAACGGAAATCTAAAAGCTAGCGGAAGCAACTAATTAGAAAGTGAGCATGGCAATCACACAAGTCAAGTAACCCACAGTTAATAACATAACAAGCATCATCACAGCAAAAATACTATCAGCAGTCAAAACATGGTAGCCACACGTATCAAGTAGGAATACAGCATGAACATTATAATTGAATGGATTAAGGACATAGCAGGGCAACTAACAAGTTAACAAGCCAGACAACATAAGTTGAACCATTTACCCAATCAAACGGTAGCATAAACAGAATTGTAAACATGGCAGGTCAACGATAAGCAGATAAGGATACTAACGGATAGTCATAGTCCACGAGATTGACTGAACGAGGTATACATGAAAAACAGACAAAACAATCGATTACACACTAGCATGGTCACCAGACAAATCAAAGGGTCACATAACAGTAAGATAACATATAGTCAGATGACAACAGGTGAATCATATAATCACATATTAATCATATCGTAGCAGGTAAACAGTAGTCACGTAAAACATGTAACAGTATAATCAAATTCCATAATCATATAATAACCCGGTACGTGAATGGAACGATAGTCTGAAGTAACGGAACAAGGGTATGGCAGATCAATGCAATGGAATATATATCATGGTAGTAGAGTGAGTCACATAAGGGTACTGAGTAATGGACAATCAATACAGAATATGGTGCGTTGGGGAATACAGAAGGTACAATATAGGTATATCCAAAAGTGTAAGGGTTGTCAGAAATCTATCCCGAGCCAACAATACAATACAGTAATATCAGTAGTGGCAATAGCAGCCCAGTATCCAACAGTAGCCATTGTATTCGGAGGGGTGACCTCGGAATACCAAACCAATAGGAGGGGAGACCTCAGTAACCAATGGAGTAGCTAGCTCCCAGACTGTGAGGGGGTGTATTGCACACACGCACCACATCACCAGAACAATATATATATATCAGTAACAGTACAGTACAAATCTAGGATGCATCCATACGCCCCTGCAGACAATAGTGGCCATAACAATAACAGTGAAGCGCGCATAATCAATACAATATAGGGACGGTGTGGAACATTACTCAACCACACTAGATTCATGCCATTGTTGCATCAATGACACGTCCATGTTACCTTCATGGCTAGGGAAACAATATTTGGCTCGGGTATCAATCTGAAGGGTCAAACAAAGGTCCACAGTGTAGCAATATATCAGTCATAATAATCAGAGGTTCAATGTCAGTAGTCCACAATTCAAAGGTTCATAACAATAGTCCAATATCAAAGGTTCAGTAACAGAGGTTCAATATCAAAGGTTCAGTAACAGTGGTTCAATAACAGAGGTTCATAGCATAAGTTCATAATCAGAAGGTCCATCAGAGGGTCAATAGCAAAGGAATCATAGCAATCGAATATCATAAGCGAAACAAAGTCGAAGGACCAGAAGGTCATGAGAAACCCCTACTAAAAAGGGATAGAATATCTGTACCTTAACGCCAATGCAGAAGAAAGCAAAGAATGAATGAACACGAAGACACAACGTCACGTCTCCTTCAACGAATCTACACGGATTACGATTTGCTTAATACTTATTAGCTCATTTAAGTCATAACAGATTTTAAATACTTATCATGAATCGCATTAATAATTTTAGGGTTTATTTAGGTTCAGCGTATTCTTGTTTTAGTAATCAATTGAATTAGATATTTTAGTGTTACACTGATTTATACACAAAAATAAGACCATGAATCTCTATTTCGAGCACCAACTCAAACACTCATATGGAGCACACACAAACATACTTTAACACCAACTATAACGAGACCCACAAGAGTAGCAAAACACGCCATCCTTTAATATCCACACAAAACTATACGAGATACACCATAGTTACAAATTACACACGAACTCATGCATGAATACCCACGAGATTTTCCCATTTAAACTCTACCTTTTGGACGCATGCATGAAAGAGTAACTAATCAGGTTACAACACAAGACCCTCACATGCAATCACAATCTATAAACTACATTTAACCCATCCCATGAACACGCAAGCACACCAGAAGACTTTACACGTCCCAACATAATATCTCACATGACACACACACTTCTATTCTTTGAGATTCGTAACAGTTTTTAGACACATCCACTAGACCATAACCCTTGCTAAAACAATTATTTGACACACACAATACACGCATGCAATCACCACCCTAACATCCAGTATACAAGGAAACAACATACAATCATGAACATTCAATCATAATCCCAACAGACCCTGGTTAGATCGACGTTTACTCACACATATACTCACCTCGTTATCATGCAATTGTGACCAAACTCATGAACCAGATTCTGGACATAAATGACCCAAACTTAACCATCGTGTAACCAATAATTCCATGAATTATTAACCATTTTATTTAGGTCGAAACATGTTTAACCATTTAAGATTTTACGTAGCCATGTTACTCGATTTTACGCAGCCTTATTTATCATTTTATGTGGCATGTTTTAGTCGTGCATACATGAATTCGAGAGGAAAGCATGCGACTCAACAAGAAAACAATTGAAAAGAAGAGACGAGATCAAGGATGTTACGTGATACCTTGTAGCGTGATAAGGGAAGAACCAGGAAACCATGATAATAAGCCCACGCCTGGGCCACCAAAGTCACGACCAGGAGCAGCACCAAGCAGCCTCCCTTTGCCTTAGCAGACTCACGACCAGGATCAGGTTTTACCATAGTCCCACGACCAAGAAAACCATGCCTAGCTTCCTTTTGGTCTTAGCACTCCACGACAGCAATACCAGCACACCTTCCTTGAGCACTTTGCTTCATTCGAATGGGAGAAAAGCTTCATGCAGTCACATTAGATGAAAGGGAACTAGGGTTTCTTGTTTTTATTTTTACATGGGATGGAAAGCCTTAAATGAGAGTTTAATGGGGATTAACGTGTGATTAGAAGGATTTGGGTTGGGCGTTTCTACTAGGCCGAAATTAAGGAGGGGATATCAAGACTTTTATTTACTTTCCAAAATTTCATTATTCCATTTTTTATTTAGTATAATTATCTTATCACTTGTATATATTTTATGTAATTTATATGATGTGCTAAATTTATAAGTGAAAATAAATTCTATTATCTTGCATAAATTAGTAATTACACATATGTAAGTTAAAGTAAAACGTATTTAACGAGCCGGACGTGTTTACGAGTTTTCATAATTATTTAACCTGGGGCAAAATGGTCATTTAGCACGTTTACGGATTTTAGGGTTTTACAAGTTTAGGTAGGAGGACCTGGTAGGCATGCCTAACTTTTAGGAAGAAGATAGGGGAAAATCGATAACCAAGTGACTCCCTACATCTTTGATTTCACCAATGTCAACATATCATTGTAGAATGTTTGCAAAACAAACCATTTCATTGGTGAAGGTGGTACTCTTTAATTTTTATCAACATTGTGTTAAGGAGTGTTTGGGTATGCATTGAGAATGCTTAAACCATTTCAATTGTAGACATGGTTATATAAAATACATATTTCATTACATATCAAATTGTAGACTGCATAGTGGTTTGCATAGTTATCAAACCATAACCATGACTTGGTGAGTTGCATTGAGTTATCTAAAGCCTATGATGATGCTTTATTTTAAAAGGTGCGTGTCCCATTGTATGTTAGGAGGACTGTTGCATGCAGTTTGGATGTGATTTGAGAAATGCTCATTTTATACCATTTCACAAAAAAAAAATAATAATAATAAAAAATTGCTATAACTTTTTAGTATCAAACCATTGCAGTTACACACTTGTCTGCAAACCAATTTCCAAAACAAACCAATTTCCAAAACAAAGAAAATCCATGTATGCATAGTGGTTAAATGGCATCATAATGGTCAAATAGAACCAAATCAAATGAATTGCTAAAACTCAATCAAAAGCAAGATGAGACGAGACTTATACTTAAAAAGTCACAAATTTCATTGACATATGAAGGTTATAATGGAGATTTAACACTCAATGGCAGGAAAAAAAATTCAACTGAAACCCTAACTACTTTATATCTATTGAAATTCTTAAGGAGTAAAATGGCATTCTTCAAGCTAAAGATCTTCCAAAAAGAAATTTGCTAGTCTTCAAGCAGCACCTCGTATTTAAGTATAGTTTATGAAATTGGTATCGGGTGATTTAGGGTTTATAATTGAGGATTATGGATCGGGTGATTTAGGGTTTATATTTGGGTGTTTATGGATCGGGTGATTTAGGGTTTATATTGAGGATTTAGGGTTTATATTATGGAGACGTGAATAGGATTTAAATTTGGGGATTTAAGGGTTATATTTTGGATTTGGGACAAATTGGTATTTTTAAATCGGGTCACACTGGTTCACAAAAAAATTGGGACGAAAACACATAGAACAAATCTACATGGAAAATCACGTGGAAGAAAATAAATGGCGTGGACAAAAAAAACATGCATGGACTTTTATCATCTAACGTGAAAATTTAGCCGATCATCTTTCTAACTTCTACATGTACCAACAAGTTTCAATACCAACAATAGAACATTTTCGACCATGTTCCTAACATGTATAAAGTTGAAAAGTTTGTTTCTAATTTATTGATTTAACCCTTTATAAAATGGTTATTAAAAACCCGTATTATATAATGTTTTGAGATGGATAACCGTTTTAAATAAGATTTTTTGGAACTTTTGTACAAGAAAATGTTCTATTAAATAGTTTTTTTGAATTTTTTAAAACGGTATAGTAAAAAACATTTCGTAATAGTGTATACAAATTGACAAAAAATACATAATACAAACTAACAAAAAACAAAAATATAAAAACACAAACATTTAAAAACTATATCTTATATTGTTAACAAAGAAAGTAAAATGTGACCGAAAGTAAGAGTATGGATCTATCGAGAAGAAATATTGAGTGAGAAATAATTGGAGCCACATATTTTAAATAAAGAAAAAGAAATAATAAGGAGATGCATCTATTTTTATAAATGCATCTAATATTTATGGTTGTGATTTTTTCTCATTTTTCTCATCTTAATTATATTTCTCGTTTGATCCTAACTCCCGGAAGTAAAAGGCGAGCCATGCGATATGAATAACAACAAACCATTTTAATAACGCAGACTTTTTACTTATCGACATGCTAAAGTAGCATATTCTTGCAATTTGATTCTTCTTTTGGAGGTATTAATAGTTTCCTAATATTCTGCTAAAGTACCTATGCTTAATTTTGTTTCTTAATATCGATTATTAATAAACATTTATATATATATTTTTTTTTGAAAGGCTAACTTCATTAAAACAAACAGCGGGTTCTCTCCAAGACGGAGAGAACCACAAACCAATACATCAAGTTACATCAAAACTACACCATTTGTTCCATTCTACCTTATCCTTTTTCGATCTACTAATAAACCATAAAAAACTAATAGCCTTTACATCCGCCATTAACTTAGAAGCGATAGCCTTTCCTTGTTTGAAAATTATCTCATTCCGGTTCACCCATATCTTCCAACACATAATGATAAGAATGCCGTATATAATTTCCTTCCGTGAACTAGACAAAGGCAATAACTCAATACTTCGAAGAATGTCTTTGACTGAAAACAGAAGCATCGGTGGGATTTTCAGCCACGCAACCAAGCCATTCCATAACCCATTCGTATACATACAAGCAGTGAAGATATGATCTGTCGATTCATCCGCCTCCCCGCAAAAACGACACGAACCGTCACCCATATTAATATTCCTACGAGCCAAGTTATTAGCCGTAGGAATTCTATCCAAGCTAGTCCTCCACATAAAAACGTTGCACTTGCTAGGAAGCCACTTACACCATTTGTAATTATCACCGATCGGGTTACGTTCTTCATTACGGAGCCACTTCCTAGCTTCCTTGACCGTGTATGTAACGTTAGACCCAGAATTCCATCGCCATGAGTCGTTTCTCTGGTTTAATCGAATTGCCGAGACCAAACGGTGGCACTCGATCAAGTCCCGGGTTTCATCATCTAAAGCCGGGTAACGCTTCCATTCCCATTGAATGACACCACCACCATTAGCATTGCCAAGCCGATCAGCCACCTTGCACCACTTATTTCTTTCCAAACGGAACAAACTTGGAAAAAGATCTTTCAATGGTTCATCACTAATCCACGTATCCAACCAAAACCGGATATCCAACCCATTCCCAATCGTCCCACGAATCATATTAATAAATCTTGTGCCTTGAACTTGAGTCGCATAAGCAGTCTTAACAATCTTGCTCCACGGCCCACTAGATTGCTTGTTCCACGGAATCATATCCCACCGGCGATTAGACACATGAAGCGCCTCTATGACTCTTTTCCACAACACGTTTTCTTCAACCTTGTAACGCCATATCCACTTGAACATCATCGAGTAATTGCAATCCAAAAGCCGATTCAAACCCAATCCACCAAGCGCCTTGGATCGCGCTACCTTATCCCATGCCACCCAATGTATCTTACCAATTTCATCTGTCCCCCCCCCCCCCCCCCCCCCCCCCCCACAAAAATTGAGTTGGAAAGTAATCTCTTTATATTTCAAAAATAAAAGCCTTTTTCTATGGGTATAAGAATCTTAAAAATTACTTGGACTAAGGACACGCAAAAGATAATTAAAATCAAAAGATTACTTAGATAGTTGCATTTGTTTTTGTAAGGATCTAGTGATAAATTTAAAATGAGGAAAATATAACTATAATTATATATTTGAGATGTATTGATTTCAATTAGATGCATCTTTATTCATTTATATGCGTCTCAATTAGTTTAGAAAGTAATTTCAAAGTGAAAAAAATGCAAAGTAGTACTAGCAACAAATTTAACCCGTAGAAAACGAAAAATATATAAGATTTTTTTAACTTGATGAAATGCGTCTAATATATGTATATGCAACTGAGTTTTAGCTAAAAAAATATATTATGGTGCATCTAAAAAATTAAGAATGCATCTAATTCAAATCGATGCATCTCTAATATGCAGTTATAGCTATTGCTCATATTTATCATTTAAAGTTTCTTCTCATTTGATCCTAATAATTTTTTAGGTTTTAAAAAGTTTATTAACATAACCTACTAATCAATAACCGATCCACAAAAAGTTTAATGACCGATCAATAGCAAATTTTTAAAAATGTTTATTGAGTACTACTTAAGGCTGCCCCCAGTAAGGGGATTCAATCCCCTTACTTTTCACTGTCACGTCAGCTTTCTCTCTCCAGCGACTTTCAGATGATTGGGTGCCCCAGTAACGTGACCTACACTATAAAAAATATACCCCACAACAATACCTTTTATAATAATTAACACACACACAAAACCAAAGTTTATTCGATCGCAGTAGCGACCATCATCCACAAATAAGGGGGGATTGATTTTGTGCCACAGTAATGGGATTGATGGTGATCGATCGACTATAGTCGATCCACACTCGATCGAGCCTCTCTACTGCATGCAGCCTAATTGAGCCATTAAACGAATTTTATACGGTTGAAGTGACGTCTTAGTTTTAAAAACATTTTTTATTTTTAGCCTGTTTGGCTAAACATTATATATATAAGGCTAGACATAGTCGTGACATGTGTCATCAGCAGTCACATCAACTTTCTCTCTTCAGCGATCAGACGCTATCAAGTTGCCACAGTCGATGACCGATTTTTTTTTTTTTTTTTTTTTTTTTTTTTTTTTTTTTAATTCAAATATTTTTAATAACTAATTTAAAATTCATTAAAAATAAAAACATTACGATACTAAATAAAAACATTAATATATTAAAAATAAAAACGATACGACATACATAAATCATAAATCATAATCTGAATGCTCCCCGCATGCAGAATCATTCGAAGGAGATCGATGACCAGCAAATTCCTCGATGCGAGCCAAACGTTCCTCGTCTAGCAGAGGTTGCGCAACAAATCTAGCATACGAACTTGATGTACCTACACCATCGGTTTTGTTCTCCCGATAGCTCCAATTGATTTTGGTGCTGATGTTGTTCTGTATTTGTTGAACACACCCCACAACATGTCACACGGTTGTCGTCTTTGCGGGCTTCATTCATCAAATATTTGTCAATCACAGCTTTTCGTTCAGGCGTAATTTCATTGCAAATCGTGTATTTTTCTCTCGTAGGTTACTTCTCTGCCCTTGCCTGATCAAACAGATTGATAACGTCTATAATAGAGTTTTTTTGAGCCTCGTCATCTTCTTCGCATTGTTTTTTAACGTACATTTGCATATCTTCAACGGAATGGGGGAGATGGCAAGCCATAATAATCTTGTGTTGAGAAGTAGTTTGAGGCTGAATTGTGTTTGAAATTATGTGTTTAGAAGTGTGTTTGAGTTAGTTTTTATAGGATGTAAAGTGGTAAAGTTTTTTTTTTTTTTTTTTTTTTTTTTTTTTTTTTAAAAAGCTTTTTTTTTTAAAAAGCTTTTTTTTTTTTTTTTAAAAACAAAAGAGTAACATTTGGGAAAGTGAGATAGTTTTAAAATCGGTTGAATTTCCAACCGATATTATCTTTTTTTCACCAATGACTAGGAATGGCAATGGGGCGGGTTTGGGGCAGGACGGCCACCTCCATCCTCAAACCCGATTACAAAAATCATCCCCAAACCCGCCCCAATCCCCATTGGGATCTTATCGGGGCGCTCCATTGGGGCGAGATGCTCCCCCAAACCCGCCCCATTCCCCATTGGGGTCTTATCGGGTTTTCTTTTTGAGCGCGATCCTCCATCATACTAATGCCTTTCCCCGTTTATTCTTATTTTTACTCTATTAACAATATGATTTTACGGAATAACATAAAGAATCAAGAACACATTAATAATATATTAGACTTGGAATAAATCACAACTTTTTTAGAATATTATGACGTAAAACAAAATTTTATGATCACACTTTGAAATATTACACAGATAAAAATTAATAAAAATTAGAGAATTATATTTACTACATAAATACTAGCACAATATTTAAGGTATATAGATATATGTATATGTATATGTATATGTTTCGGGGCGGGGTGGGGCGGGGATAGTGTGCCCCGTTCCCGCCCCAAACCCGATAAGAATCCCCGTTAAGGCCCCGAAATCTGATAAGCATGCCCCGTCCCACCCCAATAAGTTCAGGTTTCGGGTTTCCCCGTCGAGTTTGTTTTTTGCCATCGACCCTTTACCCACAATGGAGTCGACCGACTTCAAAGTCGATTGTGGTTGGAGACTGACCGAATTTTGTCGACCCACTGCTACTAGCCTAACAATTCTCCATGGATCAAATCCCAAAGTCTTTATTTTAATATTTCTATACTGATAAAAAAATGAAAAAATACGGTCCCAAACAAAATGGTCCGACATGTCCCAGAAATTAAAAAGGAAAATTACGAAACAGCCCCAGAAATTTCTTATTATTTACGATTTTTTTATACAACAATTATTTATCGTTTAGCTAATAGACACCTCGCGATTTCTTGAATAAAAAAAATACTGCCAAAAAAAATATCTCGATAACGAACAAAACGAGCTCAATATTCATATGCTTTTGACATATGTATGATTTTATAAAAACTGTTGAAATTTAATATCTATATATAGTTTTTAAATAAAAAAAATCTTTCAAAATGCACCCTTAACCTTTGAAATAACTTTAAAAATTATCATAATTTTTTTTAAACTACTCAAGCCAAGAGCGTCCAGCTTTATGAAAGTTTTAATTATATATAAATAAATTGGCCCGGAGATTAGATTTATAGGTGTGTATATATACTATCGAACACAATCATGCTTCGCGTAACAATAAAGATAAAACACGACACGCAAGTCCTCACAGCAACGCGCGGGTGCCAATCCCTCGTACATACACATGTCACATGCGTAATGTTTTTTTATCTCGAAATAACACTATTTATCAAACACAAATAAAAATCATTATGTAATAATTTCAATTTTACGTAATGACATTTTAGTGTTTGACGAACTTTGAGTTTTGTAGTTATAATTTAAGTTAAGGGGTAATATATATCAAAAGCTTACATAATCAACTATTCCTATTTGTGTTTAGTAATAAAAGATAATTATTGTATGGCATATTAAGGCTCCCCAGTAAGGGCACTCAATCTTCTTCATTTTTTTTGTCACGTCAGTATTTTCTTTTCAGCGACCTTCAGGCGATTAGGTGTCACAGTAAGAGCGACTATGATCATTTTTTTTTCCTTAAAAAAAAAAAAAAAAAAAAAAAAAAAAACATTTTTAACACAAACTAAAATTTCTTTAATAATTAAAATGTTACATAATAATTCAAATAAAATAAAAACATTACGAAACTTATAAAAACATTACAACACTTATTTAAAACTAATAATCTAGGTTGTGGCGTGCATTGATCGAATCTTTGATTTCCTGCATTTTTTATCGTTGTAGTGCGGGCAAAGATGGGTCGATTGACGTGCAATAGAATATGATGTCTTTTTCATATTTCTTTTGTCGCTCAAATTCAAGTTTGTCTTGTTCTAGTGCCAATCTTTTGTCTTCCGTTTCTGCTTTCTTTTGCTCCAGCTCCAATTCCTTTTGCCTTTGAACCAGCTCTTTCTTCTTCAAGTCGTAGTATCCGTCTGCCAGCTCCTTCTTTTTCCCAATGCCATGGACTTAATGCTTTTCCATTTCTCGACAACACCTTCTATATAGCTAGCTTTGGAACACTCCGAAGATTTCTTCTTATTCTTCTTAGCGGTATCACGACCAATAGGTCGCTCAGGCATAGGCACATCCGAGTCGGTTTCAGAAGTCCTTGCTTTTTTTCGACTCTCATCTTGGCTTAAAAAAGCCGGCATCTCATTATCCTTCCAAACCGAACGGTCCCTCAAAATTTCCCAACAATGCTCCAATACAAACGCATGATTACACACTATTTGGTATTCATCACACGCTCTTCTATAAACAGTGAGGTCATTCTCACCACTTCCGTAATTCTTATAAGCATTGTTGTAAATGGCACAAAATTGACCAACTCTAGGACGAATCCTATTTTTTCACTTGGTAATGATCGAGTTGTACGTTCTTTCTGCACCAACCTCCTTTTCAAAGTAAGCAATGACTTTCTGCCAAAATCCCTTAGCATTTTGGTTGTTTCCCGTTATACTATTCTCGAATACATCACACCAATCATTGCACAACGCGATCTCTTCTTCGCGTGTCCAAAGCGACGAATCATTCTTGGTTTCTTTCTCGACAACCTTCTTCTTCGCCTTTGTAGCTCGTTTCTTCGGTTTGACCGGTGACGTCTCTTCCGAAATAGTCTTGTCGTCATCATTCGTAACCGAATCGTGATACGATCCATGATACAATCCATGAGCCGAACTTGAGTCGGATAACCCGAACCGGTTCCAACATAAAAATCAGGATTGGTGTATAATTGTTCTTCAAAATCAAAAGCATCAAGATTGATACGATTAACCGGATAATAATGTTGATAATTTGAATATGAAGACGTTGATGAATCCATTGTTGGACGATACACCGATTCGGGTGAGCCATACATAGATTGTTGGCTTCGACGGGAGTGGCTTTGTTGTTGTTGTTGTTGGATGTTTTGATACGGTGGAACAAATGGACGATTTATACGATGGTTTATAAAAAACGGATTGTTAGTTTGTTGTTGTGGAGGTTGTTGCAATTGATAATCGAAAGTAGCGGGTCGGAAATTGACGGTTGGTGAGACACCGGTTAATCAAAAATTCGGATCCGGTGTTAATTGCGGGATGTTTTGTGCCAATCGGGATTTTAGACATTTTTGTGATAGAGATGATTATAAGATTTTTGATAGAGATGATTGTGAGATTTGTGAATTTAAGTGTGTAAATATGTTGTGTAGTTATAGGGTAATTTAGTAGATTTTTTTCTTTTTTTCTTTTTAACCTACAAACGGTCATTTTTTTAACTTTTATAACGTTCGGATTTTTTTTTTGTTTGAAACGTTACTTTTGCAACGGTAATATTTTCCAAACTTACTTTTCCAAATGTTACTTTTGTTCAAAACATTTGATCGGGCGGACGACCAAGATGATTAAAAGGTGGAGGACGATCGACTGCTCACAGAAGGGCGATCGATGGTGATTCGATCGTGAGAGTCGATCGCCTCACCTTACTGGAACCAGCCTAACTTAGTCGCTGTAAGATAATTACGACACAAAACAAGTGATGATAAAGAGAGAACTATACGGTCTAAAACTAGATGTTGCCATCGTCATCGATATGGATATTGCATCATCATTAATAGCCCCATTATCACATTGGCATGGATGTTGTTTTCGCCATTTATGTCACTTTTAGATTTTCAATTAGTTCTTAATTTTTGTTAGGGCGTTCGGTTAAGTTATAAGTCCAACAAAAAGTTCACATCGAAATGATTTTTTGCAACTATGCAAAATGCGTCTATGGTGTTGTAGCCTTTTTGTGAGGTCTATTAAGATTTTACATCAGTGCAACATCAATTTTTTGGCTTTCTTTTGTGTTGTCAGAAAAGCTTGTAACACCTTTGATCTCTATCATCTTTTTATTTTTCCTTATATCTTAAAAAAAAAAAAAAAAAAAAAAAAAAAAAAAAAAAAAAACTCACAGCAACATACTTTGCTGCCGGCAAAAATTTGCTGCAAAGAAAGAGTTTTAGAGGTGTTTACTTTTCACTTAATGGGGATGGAATATAGGCTCAAACCTTACTTTCTCTTCACACAAGCTTAGCTCTTTTAAGAGGCTAAATAAATAGCTAATACTCTATCCGTTTTAAAATAATTGTCCATATAAAAAAACACACATTTTAAAAAAACATCAATATTACAGCTTTATTTTTCTTACTTTCTAAACAAAAACCAATTTTATCATTAACCAATTAATTTAATTTTTTTTAAAGCTTGTAATAATAACCTCAAATTAGATTAATATAGTAAATTTGATCTATATTTTCTATTTATTTTTAAAAGTATGCAATTAATTTAAGATAATAAAAAAAAAATATAGACAATAAATATGAGACAAAAGAAATATAAAGTTAATCAAATCACTTAATTTACTAAATACTCAAAGCCAGTGAAAAAGAAATGGGGTGGGTTTGCTGCTGAAGTGGCTATTTTGCCAAACCAAGTTCCACGCCGTAGGCCCTATGTGCACAAATTTGGTTTCAAATATTATTTATTTTTTAAAAAAATGATTGATACTAATCATGTTTACCAATGAACTTAATGATTTGATTGATTGATATAAAAAATTAATTGGTGAGAATTTAAAGAGAAAAAAATACTTAATGTAATTATACAAGCAATTTATATATTAAATATTGTATATATTAAGCTTGTGTTATAAGTTTAAATAGCATAACTCATTTTTTAATTCCAAACTTTTAGTTTTTGGCTATCTGAAATACATAATTCTGATGTTATACCTTTCACTTTAATATATACGAGTATAATTCATAAAATGATAAAGTACAAATAAATAATAATGTGCAAGATATTTATTCAAAAAAAAAATTAGATAAGACTTGCTCCGTATACTTTATAACTTCTGATGTATAGGAAACCACTTCAAGCGGGCCCCATGATTACGTTTATAAAAATATCTTTATGCAATTAGCGGATATAAATAAACCACAACTCAGCGTCATAGAAGAAAAAAAACAGATATACGGTCAAATATGCTCCACATCTTCATTTTCATGATAATTTAGTCCTAAAAATCTCATCTAAAACTGTCTGTCGACATGCTCATTCCAATCATCTATAGTGAATATTTTGTCGACATGCTCATTCAAATTACCTAGCGAATACATACAACTTTTCACTAGTTGTGTTTGAAGTTTCATGAAATGGATAAAAAGTAAAAGGAATTTGGTAACAAACTTAATTATTATATATATATACTAAATGTCGGGGAAGAGAGAGAGTAACAAGCAAAACATTAAATGCCAACTTTCTCAAGTTGGCAGAAATAGCCCCTGAGGTTTAAGTGACGCTGCAAAGTAAGTCCAAACATTAAATGCAAACTTTCACAACTTGGCAAAAACAGTCCCTAAGGTTTAAGAGGCGTTGCAAAGTAAGTCATGTAGCATTAATTGCTAACTATAGCAACTTGGCAAAATTAGTCCCTAAAGTTTAAGTGTCGCTACAAAGTAAGTCCTTTGAAGCCAATCCCGCTGCATCGCGCGGGTTTCCACACTCGTTATATCTATTAACTAAAAAGCGGGGAACGCATGTGGTCATGCCATGTGTCCCCGCATTTATTGCTAAGTTTCGGAACTTGGCAAGAATGGCCCCTCAGGTTTAGGTGTCGCTGCAAACTAAGTCCAAACATTAAATGCAAAGTTTCACAACTTGGCAAAAACAATCCCTGAGGTTTAAGTATCGTTGTAAAGTAAGTCCGAACATTAAATGCAAAGTTTCACAACTTGGCAAAAACAGCCCCTGAAATTTAAGTGTCGCTACAAAATAAGTCCTTAGAAGCCAATCCCGCTGCATCGCGCGGGTTTCTACACTCGTTATAGACTAATTACAACATATAACATTACCTCGGTATTTTTATATAGGGTTAATTGCACGAAATTATATATAACTTGTCATTTTTTATAATTTTGTGTACCTCTACACCTTTAGGTGTCATGAAGAGCACACATTCTTCATTCAGGGCCCACGGGTGTCATATCACATCCACATCATCATAACAAATATCCACAACTAACCCCCTCTCACAACAAATCTCAACTTCTTCATTTGGGGCCCACCACTACAACTTTAATTTTTTTTCAAATTTTCAAATAAACTAAATTTATTTATTAAAATAAAAATACAATACAATATATTTAAAAAAATGTTATAAATTAAAAAATAAAAAATAAATAAATAAAAAATGTAAAACGTTAACGTTCTTTACTAAAAAAATACATAAATGGTAGTAACATTTTATTATTCTTTACTTAAAAAAAAAAAAAAAAAAAAAAAAAAAAAAAAAAAAAAAGTCTTATTTTTCCCCAAAACCTCACACACTTGAACAAAAAGGAAGAAACTCACACTTGGGCCCCACCTTTGTCATTTTTTTGGTTCGTCATCTGCACGAAAAGGTGAACGACGAAGAAAGACGGCGAGCGATGGCGATGTGACAGCGAGGCACGACGAAGATGCCATCGTGGCGGCGAAGTGGACGACGAGCTCCACACCTAGAGCTCTCAGTTGTGTATATTATTTGATGATTTTACCATTAATTTATATGCTCAAATTTAACTGAAAGATTAGTAAATCGGTTAAATAATATATAAAACTGGTCATACGGTACACAAAAAATATGAAATTTAAAAGTGACAAGATATATATATTTTCGTGCAATTAACCTTTATATATATTTTTTATTAATATTAATATTAAGTATTTAGATTGCTTATTGTCATGGAGTATTTTTTCGACCCCACATAGCGTCTTTAACTCGCTAAGAATCAGCCTTTTATCTCGCGTATAACAGTGCGTTACTGGTTCCGTCATGTCTTTGACTCACCAGGAGAGTGACCCAAAATCCTTACCAGTATGGTGCCATGTCAAGTTCTCTACATGTAACACGTACTACACCATTAATTCATGCACGACCTCGTGCATGGCTATTCACCTCAACAGATAACATCCCTCAAATGATCTCGCTTTACTCCTGCATGGGGCTTAAAGAGACATCCAACTTTCGACTCTTCTAGGTCTCAGCGTGCAATGACTACCTTTCCTTTTATATTAGTCCTTTGATCTTTCTGACGATTTAAGATCCAACGTGCATCGATTGTTATCCCCAGGGCCGTCTCGTGGTTTTAGATGGTCTTAGACAATAACAATAAAGAGGCTATCACATTTGTAAATTAAAAAAAAAATTCATAAAAACTTGAATTATATGACTCGTATATGTTTAATATTATACGTATTTATATGTATAACTAATAAAAACGTGGCCTTTTTAAATCTAGGCCATGTACGATGGCACTTATTGCATACTTATCTGAAACCCTTGGTTATCCCCATTTGAATTACTGTATTACTTTCTCTAGCTTCCATAGAATTCGACATCATACATACTATATGTTTATACGCTTAACAAAACCCAGATTATACGACAATATTCTTTCACATTATATACTTTTGTTTTCTTTTTAATCGATAATACGATAAATACATATAAGTGAATGTAATATCAAATAGAGGATATTCTACTAATTTAGCCATACAGCGTTCAGTGTCATATCAAATAGAGGATATCCTGCCCCATGATAAGTGAATGTTATATCAAAAATATAGACGTTTTCATCACAGTATCACACCTTTTTAAACAAGAGGAAAACTCGTAATTTCGTATGTATCATGGTGATTTTTATAAGCACGTCACATCAACGTATAGGTCATGCAAAATATCGATATGTCCCTCTCTGATAATTTTTAGACTTTTGCTTATACTATAAACTATACTCGTATAGTTTATAATATAAGCAAAAGTCTAAAAATCGATTAGGTTTTCACACAAAATCACCATGATACATATCGATTAGGGTTTCACACAAAATCCAATTGGGATTTTTATCACGCAAAAGTCTAAAAATCGATTAGGGTTTCACACAAAATTCAATTGGGATTTTTATCACGGTCTTGTACACGCGTATTATTAGTGATTCAATGTGGATATTAGTTTCTTGATCACAATAGCTAACCAAATCACTTTTGTTTTACTCAAGTCAATCGTACAACCCTAGTAAGTGTGTAATTCGATAGTACAAGGCAAAAGAGGGGAGAAGAAGAGAAGACTTGGCTAGCTAGGGTTTCACAAAAATACCAAACAATAAATACATGTGTTCGTATTTATAGGTTGGTAACTTAGTGTCCAAGTTAGTCTAGGACTCCCCTAGGCGAGCCCATATGGTCGGCCATCATAGCCCAAGAGAGGTTCTAGAACCTTCTCTTGGCTATTTTCTCTTTAGTCCCTATGCTTGACATTTAACGACTATTAAACTAACTATCGTTAAGTACTAACGACTGTTAATGTTTATTGTGATTTTAATAATTAAAACATAACTATTATTCATTAATTATTACCATTGAATCTCATACGCAATGCGTGCAATCTCATAGTCTCGAGTTCAAACCGGACATACGACTATTAAATATTGTCCATAAACTAACAGCTCCCACTTGGATATATCTTAATATACGTAATGACATTGGTTAGCGTCTAGCAACACACCAATGCCCCCAGAACAACTAGAGTGTGGTTTCTCAAAGCACTTTTAATGATTCATCATAATCTTATCGTTTTGTTTCTAATACCATGTTAATTATGGATATGGATCTTAGTCATTCCATAATTTAACTATTGTGTTTCTTGTTATATGCCGATTGACACCAAATCATCGGGACGTATTATAGATCGATTTTGGGTATGGCCAAACAAACATCTTGTCAACCCGACGGGGTGCCCAGTAGTATTATACATCAAAACAAGTTCGAAAGAATAAATTCTATTTTGACTACAAGCGCAACTCATGAATTTCACAACACTTCTGGAAACAACCCTTATTACTACCAGTTACAGATATCGTTAAACTATTTCACATAAATGAGCTCCACCCACGACCGTTCTGCCTTGCATCTCAATTCTAATGATAAATAAAGTTTATCATTTACATGATTTACTTGATGACAAAGATCCATAAAGTACAATCATGTCGGTTGGGATAAGTCCGATATACAACATTTGAATATCATATGAATTCGGCAGGACCTTTTTCAATATATAAAGTATATTTTTATCCGGCAGATTTGTCTTAATTCAATCATATTCTCATACGATTGATCGAAAATGGATATTTAGAATAACATAAGTTAATCATGGTTTTAAACATGAATTTATAGGATACAATCTATTATAAATGAAAACAAACATACCAAGTTCTTTAACTCATTAAAATAATAAATGTTTAATACATCCTTTATCCAAATACAACCCACATATTTACATGAAACTACTAGCTAAATGTAGTCCAATGCTCTCAGCATGTTGAGTAAACTTTTCCTTAGGTAAAGCCTTCGTGAAGGGATCAGCTATATTGTTATCTGTGTGAACTTTGAGTAGATTGATTTCACGTATTTCGACTTGCTTTTGAACATAGTGATATCGTCGAGGAAAATGTTTGGCGCCTTTCATAACTCCTGGTTCATTGGCGAATGTAATTGCTCCAAAATTGTCTCAATAAATTTTTATAGGTTCTTCCTTTAAGGGCATAACACGAAGCCCTGAAATAAACTTCCTAATCCAAACAGCTTCCATCGTAACTTCTAAAGTCGCTATGTACTCAGCTTCTGTTGCATACATCGCAATAGTACTCTGCTTTGTGCTCTTCCAATCCACTGCTCCTCCATTGACTAAAAGACATATCCCGTCTAACAGCCCTCGCAGTTTGAGCAGGAGAGGAACGAACACTCAAGCTGGAGCGAAACGCATCAAACAATACGGTAGGTAAGCATTTGGTGAAGATATTTGCATACTGATAACGTGATGGAACATGAAGAACACATACATGTCCAGTAGCCACCAAATCACGAAGAAAGTGAATATCAATCTCTTATGCTTCATGCGTTGATGTTGCACAAGATTGGAATAGAGATAAACAACACTCACATTATCACAGAAAACAATGGTAGCAATCAAAAGCGGTGTATAGAGCTCACGTAATAAGTTACGTAACCAGCAAGTCTCAGCAACAGCATTGACATAACCCCGATACTCGGCTTCAGCAATAGAGCGAGAAGCGTAAACTGACGCTTAGAGGACCACGACAGAAGATTGTTGCCAAGAAAAACACAATAACCCGAGGTAGACCGACGTGTAGTCGGACAACCAGCTCAATCGCCATCTGGGTAGGCAACCAGGGAAGATGTCGTAGACGAATAAAGCTGCAAACCAAAGTCCAATGTACCACGACCATAACGTAGTATCCGCTTGAGAGCAGCAAAATGCGGCTCCCGAGGATCATGTATAAAAAGACAAACCTGCTGAACTGCATAAGAGATATTCGGCCTAGTGAAATTAAGGTACTGAAGAGCACCTGCAAAACTACGATACAAAGTAGGGTCAGAGACAACATCACCATCAGCCGCAATTTTGGTATCTGTGTCAACAGGAGTCTGACACGGGTTACACGTGAGCATGTTTGCACGCTCAAGAACCTCAATAGCTTCGATTGAGACAAAAACATCCCTGAAGTATTACGCGTCACAGAAATGCCCAAAAAATAATTAAGAGGCCCAAGGTTAGTCATAGAAAACTCTGCATGAAGTGAGGCAATAACCTGTTGTAGTAGAGAAGAAGAAGATGCAGTCAAAACTATGTCATCAACATATAGTAATAAGTATGCGGTATCCGTCCCTCGCTTGAGGATAAAAAGGGAAGAATCACACCGACTATGAATGAACCCAACACGAGCTGCATAAGCAGCAAACCTCTAAAATCAGGCTCGAGGAGACTGTTTGAGCCCATATAACGATCCCTGTAAAAGACACACATGATCGGGGTTTCGAGGATACCGAAATCCAGGTGGCTGATGCATATAAACAGTCTCTGATAAATATCCATGCAAAAACTCATTCTTGACATCAAGCTGGTGAATAGGCCAGTGTCGAGAAATAGCCAGACTAAGAACTGTACGAATAGTAGCCGGTTTCACGACCGGACTGAAAGTCTCATCCACATCAATACCTGTAAGCTGAGTGCTGCCATTTGCTACAAGACGTGCCTTGTAATGATTAAGACTACCATATGCATTATGTTTATGCCGAAACAACCACATGGAACGAAAAATTTTCGCGTCCTGAGGTCGAGGCACAAGAATTAAAGTATTATTTTTAATTAGAGCATTATATTCGTCAATCATAGCATTATACCAGTTTGGGTCATTAAACGCATTGGTGTACGACTTAGGAAGCGGTGAAATGGTTGACACATTTAGGATAAAACGTTGAGTAGGACGGTTAGTACCAACACGGAAGTAAGTGACCATAGGGTGAGTCGATACAGGGTTAGATTATTGGTTGGGTTAGGGGCGATGTGGACAGGAGATACCGGTTGGGTCGAAGCTTATAGTGGCTGGATGAAGGAATAGATTTTGAAGTGGAGGGTGTGGGATTGGATGAGGCGACATGGGTTGGGCCATGAGGGGCAGGAGGTGGGGTGGTTCGGGTGGTGTCAAGTGGGATAGGTACAGTAGGCGTAGGGGAGGTAGGTGACTTTGTAAGGAGTTGTTGTTGAATGAGGTTGGGTGAGTTATCTAAGAAGGTGTAAGAGAGGGAGGTATTTGGAGTCATAGACCCGTAAGGAAAAACCATCTCATCAAATATTACGTGTATGATATTCTTAATGTTTAGGTCTAGACACCTATAACCGCGATGGTTGGTTGGGTACCCAAGGAAAATGAATGGCATGGCTCGTGGTTCAAGTTTATGATTGGTATGGATATGCGGATAGCAAAGACACCTAAAAATACGAAGATCTGTATAAGATGGTGGGGTCTTTATATAGGCGAATGTAGGGAATTTATTGTTGATGGCAGTGGATGGTAAAATGTTTCAAAGGTAGGCTGCCATGTGTAGAGCTTCAACCTAAAAATTAGGTGATAAGTGTGCTTGAAATAATAGGGTGCGTATGAGGTTGTTAATGGTACGTATCATTCGCTCAGATTTTCCATTTTGTTGAGATGTTTTAGGACAAGAGAAATGAATGGTAATACAATTAGAGACAAATAAGTTATGTAGGGCATTGTTGTCAAAATCGCACCCATGGTCACACTGCAAAGGCTTAATGTCACAATTAAAATGGTTTTTTAACAAAAGCACGGAAATGGATAAACTTAGACAAAGCATCAAACTTATTTCGTAAAGGATACACCCATAAATAATGCGTAAAGTGATCTAGAAACAAAACATAGTATTTAATACCCGTAATACTTGACAAAGGAGAGGTCCACAAATCAGAATGAATTATATCTAAAGGAGACTTAAAAATTGTCTCAGAAAGCGAAAATGGAAGTCACACATGTTTGCCAAGCGGACAAGCATGACAACGAACGGGAGACTTAGTCTTATTACATGAAATAAAATTATCAGAAACTAAAGTACGTAACACATCACTGCCAGGATGACCAAGACGTTGATGCCACGTATGCTGACTGACCAAAAAGGCTTGAGGGGTGGACGGGAATGTGACCGGATATAAGTCACCCGTGCTGTCACATCGGAGAAGAATTTGACATATCCAGAAACCTTCACAGAAAAACCAAACTCATCAAATTCAATGGTACATTTATTATCACGGACAAATTGATGCACAAAGATTAAATTTTTTACAATGTTGAGTGTAATGAGAACATTATTTAAATGGAGAGTACGATGTGGAGTAGATAAAGTGTTATGGCCCGTGTCAGTGATAGGAATGGATTTCTCATCACCAATAAGAACAGACGGATAAATACAAGAACTAAAAATATTACTAAGATTTTTAGCAAAAGAGTTAAGATGAGAGGGCGCACCTGTGTCTATGTTCCAATTGCCATTGGTATGATCTTGAAGTGTCATCATGTTGAATGCCTGTGGTAGAGTCGTTGCTTGACCGGGCAAAGTAGACGGAGGAGCCGAGGCCTGAACAGTACTAATCTAGAGGGCCTATTGTTGAGGTGTTAATCTATGTGTGGGCTACTACAGTGGGGCTTGTTGGAAACCAAGAGGTGCACTGGGCCTAGAGCCCAGTAATGATGGTGTGGTCTGCTGCTGGGCTGAAGTGGGATTTAAGCCAAACTGGGCCAAGAGGAAAGTTTGGGCTTGTAGTAAAGTAAGTAGCTGTTGTTGATTTTCCAAACAAAGTCCACTCGATCCAAGCCCACTGTGTACAAAAGGATGTAAGCCTGTTGGTTGACTGTTTTGTTGCCCAGTTGTATTACGAGAAGCACCAGACATGGTATTGTTTGTGCTTGTACGATGAGAATCATGAATAAAGCGGCATGGGTTACCCCAACGACAATAGCCATGACCAAAATTTCTGCATACTTGAGGATCAAAGTTGCGTGTGTTGTTACGAGTGTTGCACGAATCTTGGCCACGAGGGTTATTAGGCTCGGTTAGAAGTACTTGAGGGGCTGATGATGTGGTGTTAGTAGACAACAATGGAGCCTTAGAACTTAGCCTCATCTCCTCAGTTGCGACCATAGACCGCATCTCCTCAAGAGTGGGAAAGGGGTCTTTGTGAGCAATAATGGTGGCGAGATTGGCATATTTTTCACTTAAACCATTGATGGCGTAGGTCACAACGTCGTCATCGGTCATGGACGAGCCAAGATCATTCAACAAGGTAACAATGGATTCTATTTTATGAAAGTAAGCATCGGTACCAAGATCACCCATATTAATAACACGTAATTCACCTTTTAAAGCAATGGTTCACGTTCTTTTGTTTTCGAGAAAAAGCTTCTCAACATGATCCCACGCGTCTTTAGCTGTGGTAGGATTAACTTTGATGAGTCTTCGTTGGAGAGCAGGAGCAAGAGTAAGAAAAATTCATGACTTTACAATTGAATCCGCAGTGAGCCATTCCTCCGTTGGTAGGGATGAATTGGATGCGCCTGTAGTAGTACCTTCGATGTGCTTTAGAACACCAAAGTTATTGCAGTGGATCTTGAAGAAGTAGCACCAAGACGAGTAATTAGACTCGTTTATGTTAAGCTTAACAGGAACTAGGTTATTGATGTTGTGGACTGCATACAGTTTCTCAACAAACGTGAGAGTGGGAGGTTGGAAAGGGTTACCATCGTTCGTCATTATGATGATGGTAGGGAGAGCAGCAGGAAGAATGAAGGTAGAATTTATTGGTTTTTGTGATTAGGGTTTTGAGGATCGGCACCTTACTGATACCATATAAACCGTATAGTGTATATCTCCCAAAGTGATTACAATGCGATGTATATATAATATGCTAATGGGCTACACAAGCCAAACTAAATAACCAATAGGGCCAAGCCCATAATCATCTGCTAACAACAACTTTAATAAGCTTATCAAAATATGTAAAAAAAACAAGTTTCGGCTTTAGATCTAAAAAGTTCGAGCTCCTATTAGTATATTTATCTATATCGGTAATCCTATTCATTATCACTAGTTTATGACCACGTGGTACATTATGTTTTGATATTATGTTTTAATATTAAGATTAATTTAATTTAATATTCACGTTTTTGTTTTAATACGAGATGGAGATGTCGCGCGTTGCCGCGACATGTTTTCTTAAAGATGAGATTACACATAATAGGTTTAAAGTAAATGCATAATATGTGTTTTTCTTTTGTATATTTAGGAACAATGTGGGAGATTATTTGCCAATATTTTGATTCGGAGATAGTTTGCGAGATACTTTGCAAAGGATAGTTATACTTATAGCAGTTGCAGGCTTGCAGCTTGTAGCAGACACCAAAGGAACATGTTAAGAAACAAAACTGTGGCTGAAACCATCATGGGTTGCCTTGCGAGCATGCATATAAACTGACCTTCTTCAAAGTATTCCCAACACATGACAACGAATACTACTGGACATTGGTTGAAAGTGCAATAAGCAAGCTATAAGCATGATAGTTATTATACCAACAAACTGCATAAGTGAATATGTGCCGCACACATAACATAATGATGGCCTACACCATCATAGATATGTTCACAACAGTTTTATTCAAAGGCATTTAGGCCATACAGAAACCAACAACATACATGATTCATGACTAACTCCTACTTCTTTTTATCCTTCCCTTTCAAGCATCCATGGCAAATGGTTTCATACCTATCTCTTCACAAAAATGGGTATTGGGAAGGCCAAGAACCTTGATCCTGGCATTAAAAGCTTTTTAGCAATCTGTTTTGGAGTTTTATCCATGATATTAGGCTTTTTTTCAGTAGGATTTTTTGGAACTTTAATCCTCCTAGCATCTTCTTTTTTACAGCCTGACCCGGAGTAACCAACTGGAAAGTAGCCTTCCCATGGCATAGGAAGGTCAGGGACTTCTGAGCTTGATTGGCTGCTTGAAATGTAGATGATTTCTGCACATAAAAGGAAAAAATAAAAGTTAGGATGTGCTCATTGGATATAAAGATGGAAATTAAAGCAATAAACCTTTTCCCTTGCTGGAATTCATGGCACAATTTGTTTTAGATTATTGTCTGGTGAGCCAATGTTTGGTGGAAAAGCTCTTTATAAATGAAATTTTAGATTAGTGGCTTGTTCATGAAGGGAATCTGTGCAGATAAAGTGATCAAAGTAGACAACACACAAGTTACAGTTTAGTGTGCAGTGCTGAAATTTGAGACTAGTGGTTGGTTCATGAACCATTTAAAGATGCTTTTAGGTCAGTCTAGGTTCTATGTTGCCTTGTTTGGGAATCTGTCATTGGAATGATAAGTAATGATATACTGTATCATTTAGGTTACACTAACTTAGTGCTACAGTTTTTTCCCCCTATATAAGGTGGGGTTTTTCTGGCTTCACATAGTTGCCTTTGCACCTTGTGAGTTTTTGTCAAAATCTGTTGAGAAAATGATGTACACCCCAAACTTTGATCATCTCAAAGAAGCATGAGGTTCTGATGAACTCCATCATGCCTTTAAGTTCCTGTTTGTACAGGAGCAAGGTGAAAATGAGGGGTTCATCATGCTGTTTGGAGAGAAATGTGACGATGTTCGCCGTCGTCTTGAGAGGAGGACTGAATTGCTGGAGGAGGGACACAGGTTCAGTCCTTATGATGATGTTGCAAATGACGGTCTTCAATGTTTGGAGGAGGCACAGGGCAGGGACCATCAGATTCTTGCTGCACTGATTCAGGTCCTTGATTTGGCTAGGGAAGCGCGTATTGAGAAAAGCCGCCATGTGTTTACAATGGACTTGCATGATTAGGATAGTATCTTGTGTGTCTGTATGATGGCTTGTCTGATGGTGTTTATGTTTAATGCTATGGTGTTATGTGTTAGATTAACAGGGTGTTGTTAATCTGTGTTGGTATGTCTGTAACTTATGTCGCATATGAATAAAAGTTACGTTTGTTTGTGGTTCAATAATTTTGTTGATATTTGTCTTGTTATGTGATGGAGAAAAGCCATGATATGGCTGACTCATATGTGTTTTATTTGGATAATGTATGGAGGCAGTTGTTGAGTTTCTTTTACGGGATATTGAATATTTTCTTAGTACAAATTATTTATGTTTGTTGATGATTGCAAGACTTATATGTGTTGTAAATGATATATGTAGAAGGTTAGTGAGAATAAGGTAAGGATAAACATTTATTAGTAAAGGCGATTTTACTTATTCGATTTAATATCAATAAAGAAGAATGAAAATATACTCATCGACCATGGTTAGTAGCATGAACAGATTTTCAAGATAGATTACTCACCGCAACAGTAAAAAATCTTGCTATGTGATGAGCCATCCTATGTGCAGGAGCCATCCCAACGCGAGCATCCTCATGTACCTCAAAAATCTGAGCAGCCTCAGCTCCAGAACCAATGTGACTGGCCTTGATTGATGACCATTCATTGACATTCATAGTACGACGGATAGTGTGTCTCTGAATCTAAAAAAAGGAGTACACAATCACTTAAAAAATACCCAAAGAAACTTAACATGTGATGATAAAACAATTGCACACTCATCAACAGCTAATCATCGTCACTTTTGTAAATTATAGGATAATAGTATGTATGATAATTTACTTACTATGTTAAATTGCTGATCCAATACATATTCCTGCAAATGCCACTTTTCCTTTTGTTTTCACCGTCTTCCTGCAATGAAAAAGTGAGTATAAACTGTTATCCATATGACACAATATATATTCATACGTGAAAGCCGTGATGTGATGACACATATCAAACAGCCAACTGTAGACTGTTTTTTCACCTGCAATGTAGGTTTGTTAATTGAATGGCATGCCAGATCTAGGATGATCTATAAATTTCACAAATGATCCTAGGTTTGACGTGCCATTCAATCAACAAAGTTGGATTGCAAGCAAACAAATGATCTGAACCTGTTTGAGTGTGTTGCATTTAAGATATATCAGTTTTTATTCTCTACCTACAATGGCTTAATTTTGTAACCTTCATGATTTTAGTTTTTAGCCTTTTATCTCCCTTTTTTTCCCCCTAATTTTATATCTATAAATATAATTTTTTTTAATCTGGTTTTTTGTTCACCTTTTTTTTTTTTTTTTTTTTTTTTTTTTTTTTTTTTTTTTTCATAAGATCAGTTTCATTTTTTGTGGCAGTTCATTTGGGAAAGAAGGCTAAGTATGCCAAAAGTTAGCTAATTAATGGCTGTTTATGGGGAAGCAAAACCCATAATTAGTTTCCATTGCATTTGGAGGCTCTATAGTGGCAGTCAAATCAAAAGTCTAATAAGTCATGTACTATGACATCATAGCAATAATAACCCACCCCTAATTTGCCCTTTAAAATACATACATAGCAAGCAAAAAACACATACCAAAGAAAATCTGCCCTAAACCTCAAATAAAAAAACAGGGAAAAAATTATGAAGACACCAATGCCTTTTTGCGAAGAGCTTGCTGCAGCCGCTGGGTCTAGCTTTGTGAGGGATATGATGGTTGTTCGATTTGGAAGAGAGGTGACCATGACTCTGAAGGAGAACTAATGAAAAAGGCTCAAGACATTAGGGCTCACGTGGCTGAGCGGGACTATGTGATTGGAGAGCTGGAGCTCTTGTATCCGTTTGATTCTTTTGTGCAAAGTATCTCAGAGCTGAATAAGTTGCAAACTGAAGATTTAAGCGAAGCTGCAGCAATCCTGGTCAATGTGATGAAGAAGCAAAAGCGAGCACAGGAGCTTTTGTCATTTATCGAGAAGTTGAAGGGGATGGTGTACTGACATCCTTTATTTTGGTGTTTTTGAAGTGTTTTTTGGGTTTAAGCGATGGTGTGAATGGGTAGGATCGCTAGCATGTGTTTACCAAGACTGGCTAATGTTCATGTTTTTTTGTCTTTGAACAATTTATCTTTTTTTTATGTTTCAGAAGTCAGTGCATTAAACTTTTATGTTGCTATATTAATCTTGCTTGAACATACATGTTTTTGCTATATCTCGTAGTTGGTTGCCTTGCTATGATGGCGCCGCAGACATGTACTTTTAAACTGATCTCGTGACACTTGCCCTTGTTCCATAATTGGCTGGCTCCAGTGGGCTTGTTCCATAAGTGGTTGGTTCCACTCGCAGTGCAATACGCAGCCTGTTATAATAAGTTTATTGTTAGTGTATGAGGAGCAAAGCTAAATATTAAAGGTTTGAAAATTATGACAGTTGAACATGCAATTTAAATGCAAAGAGTAGAGCAATGCAAACCAAAATAGGAAACCTAATATATACTATAGTCATACCTCATCGGTGCCACATTACTGGGATAAACTCACCAGCTAGCCATACATGCTCTTTTTCGAGTTTGCTATGAACATCTGCTATCATGTACAGCTGAGCATGGCCTAGTTTAAAAAATACCATGAGAATCTCATTGATCGACAGTAAAGCATTGTGCAAAAACAAGAGCACATCAATGCACCTTCCGCCGGTTGACACCGGGTGCTGCAGACCGACCTTCGTCTGAATCTATGTGGCTTCCTGTAACCTGCACGTGTCGCTTGTCCACAACACCCACAAAAAACAATCCAACATCAGCATTTGGATGTTTTCAAGGTAAACATCACAATAAGTATAAGCACATCAAGAATGAGCAAAAAAAATAACCAACCTTTGCCATGATAGGTTTTTAATGCATTAAAGCCTAGGACGCACGCCCAAAAAAAAAGGGCAGACAACATTTAATAATGGTAGCATTCAACTGCATATAACTCTAACCTTAAACCCAAAATAAAACTGTGCACCTCAATTACTGCCCTAAAAAATGTAAGCATAAGTAACATTGGCAACAACATCTAACCACTGTGACGTCTAAATATAAGGAAGGCACAATTGATACAGCTAACATAACACCCAATAAAACCTAACCGCAACATACGCGAACCAGCCTAAAGATCACACTTGTATCAGTTGCAACCTCAAACAGATACCAAAGTAACATGTTAAGAAGTTTTATTCTGTGGTGGGCGCAGCTGGTGGAAGTTAACGTCGAGGAGCCCAGAATCAGTTTCATGACAATAGCTGGAATTTTGCTGGACAAATGGCTTAGATGGGTGAACCTTGTTGCAAAGAGGATACACCCGCCATGGTTGCAACAGCTGCCTGTCGCCATGCCAAGATACGGGCCATCTCACATTTACCTAAGGAACCCCAATTCATCACAGCCTCGAAAAGGAAACCAAAGAGCGACTATTTACCAAACTAAGCCCATCAGGGTCACCGACCCGCTCCATTCATTCCCACTCATATCGTATAATTATTTTGTAACCCACGATCATGAAATCAAAGTTTCACATCATCACATTGCACCAACATCAACATAAAAACCAAAGTTATGCAAGAGCTAATCTGCACCAAAATTGATGCCAACCAAATGGAAATCGAACCCGAACAACAGCATGGCTACAACCATATGGTCACCTTTCCAAGGCATGTTCTTCGGGCAACTTCAGCTACCAAGACAAACCAAAACAGGGCAAATATCATCGCTCGGCAGCCTGCACTGCACATAAACCTTACTATATATCATATATTCTTATATTACATTTATTGGGGAAGGATTTTCATTAAGTGCCTTTAGCCACTCTTAAAAAAATTATAAATGGCTCAGATGGGTGAACCTTCGTGCAAAGAGGATACATCCGCCATAGCTGCAACAGCTGCCTGTCGCCCTGCCAAGATACGGGCCATCTCACGTTTACCGAAGGAACCCCAATTCATCGCAGCCTCGAAAAGGAAACAGAGGAAAACAACAAAGGGAAAAAACACCAGGGCTTGCATCAACCACTAAATATACGAAACTTGCTTAAAATATTTTTGATGCAGAATAATCGGCACACTTGTCACACCTTGTATCAATTGTTGAAAATAGCAAACTTGCTGAGGAAATTTTCGATGCAAAATAATTGAGAAACCTATGTCTAATATCAGATCCACCAACCCCCCAAAAATATGTGGAAGAAAATAGAGATGTACCTTTAGCGTTTAACATGTGGCCAGCGTCCATCCACAAACGCGAATAAAATATTGATTTAACGGTACCCATCGCCGTACGATGAGAGAATGCCCGAATTTTTCCCCGGAGAAGCACCCAGTTGGATCTAAAAGATAAGCTACGAATGTGAGTACAAATGAATAGACCGGGTCGGTTAGGGTAACGGGCCTCCACCCAAAAGCCCGTTAAAAAAAAGACCAAAGTTGCACTATTCATAAGGTCCCAAACAAATGTGATATAGAAGAATCAAAGTTTCACACGATCACATTGCACCAACATCTACATAAAAACCAAAGTTATGGAAGAGCTAATCTGCACCAAAATTGATGGTAACCAAATGGAAATCAGACATGAACAACATCATGGCTGCAACCATATGGTCACCTTGCCCAGACATGCTCTCCGCCCAACTTCAGTTACCAAGACAAACCAATAAATGGCTCAAATGGGTGAAGCTCCGGCTGCAACAGCTGCCTGTCGCCCTGCCAAGATACGGGCCATCTCACGTTTACCGAAGGAATCCCAATTCATCACAGCCTCAAAAAGGAAACACAAAGGGCGACTATTTATGCTGATACCTGAGCGGCGCAACATTGGCACAACATTATTGTGATAAATCTACCAGACAACCATTACCTTTTAGATCCAAACAGGTATACCTCCAGGATGTTATCTAGCAATGTTTTTACCCAAAGATAGCTACAACGACTGTCTGAAAGCAATGGTTATACTTGGAGCAGTTGCAACACCAAACATATACCAAAGCAACATGTTAAAAAACAGGATGGATCCACTGTGGGTGCAACCATCATGGGTTGCCTCGCCAACATGTAGATAACATCATCTCCTTCAAAGGAATTCCCACCGATGACAACAAATACCACCAACCACTACTTCAAAGCGCAATAAGCAGCTAATAAGCATGATAATTATTATACCAAAGACCTGCATAATTGCAGACGCGCAACAAGGCTCAGATTTCCACCCATAAATGCAAAGCAAGATACTGGCCATGGCTGCAAGCAAAATCTGCCTTGCCAAGCTACCAGTATCAGACAATTATGCAAACAAAGTATTCAATTTCATGGAGGCATCATCACTGCCTAAACCAAACAATCTGATTTTGTCATGGGCATAAAGGATGAAAGCCAACGGTGAAGAGGCCACAACTAATTTTACAAAAACATCGGAAATTTGGATGGAAAACCGACTGAGATGGGTGAGCATTCAAACAAACATGATACACTCGCCATGGCTGCAACAGCTGCCTGTCGCCCTGCCAAGATACGTGCGATCTCACGTTCACCTAACAAACCCCAATTCATCACAGCCTCTACAAACGGATACAAAGGTCAGCCATCTAGCACGGTCGCCATGGGAAAATCTGGAATTACAGATATAACATTCACGGGCATTCTCTGCATTTGTTACCCGCAACCATGAAATCAAAGTTTCAGCCAATCACATGTCACCACCATGAACATAAAAAACATAGTCACAGAAGAGCCAGCTTGCAAAAAAACTCATGGTAGCCCAATAGAAGCGGTGCTCGAAAAACAGTATGGCTGCGACCGTACGACCACCCTGCCAAGGGCTGCTTTTCGACAAACTTCAACCATCAATACAAACCAAAGATGCACAACATCATTGTCTCTTAGGCTACAATGCGTGTAATACAAATGAGAGAACGCCAAGAGACCATGTCTCTGCACATGCGATGGGTGCAACCTCAACAAGTCTACCCCATCATAGCGGAGCCTGAAAACATGGCAAACCACAAACATTTTCAGAACCTATAATATTTCATTCAAATCTAAGTCACACAAACTGCTAAACCATAACATATAACATTCCATTTCACCAACATGAGCACATTTTTTTTAAACAAAAACTAAAGCGACATCAATTATGAAAAGAAGGCTTCATTTTAGCACCATTCAATTGATGCACACACTTGAAATGAGAAAACGCCCAAAATAATTTTACAAAATAGGAAACCCTAAATTATATATATATACTAAAACACATTGGGGCATGAACAGTAACATGCGCATGAACAGTACATGCGCATGAACAGTGCGCAAAAAAAAAAAAAAAAAAAAAAAAAAAAAAAAAAACTTTAGCAAATTCATTCCCGTGAATAAAATGATCGAGGGCAACGCACTCCCGTCGCAACGCGCGGGTTAACCCGCTAGTTAAATCTAAACCATAATTCGTATAAAACGTTAAATTAAACATAAACCCTCATTCGTATAAACCAATCGACCCAAAAAATAGACCTAAACCGTCACAAAAGCCAACATGCGCAGAGATTAAAAAAAAAAACACCTAACCTAGCATAAAATCTTCGCAACACCAAACTTGGTGAAGATTATTTCGATCACAAATAATTGATCCACCTAACTCTAATTATAGAAACACCGAACCAAAAGAGGTATGCACCTGTACCAACGATGTCAGTGATAATGAATAGACCTGACCGGTCAGGCTAATGGACCTCCACCGAAACACTCCGGCGCCGGGAAAAAAAACCCTCGATTGCACTATTTATAAGATCCCCAAAAAAGATTGGGTAAAGATAAGGTTCTGTGGTTGATGTGTGGTAATGAGAAAGAAAGAAAGATAATTCGAGAATACCCGATTTTACCATCGAGTCACCCAAACGGTTCAAAAAAATAAAATTAAAAAAAATTGCACTATTCATAAGGTCCCCAATAAACGTTATATAAAAGAATTTATATACCCATGATTGAGCAATATGATTAGCCAATTAAAGTTGATACATTTTTTATCTTAGCAAAATATGCTTTAAATTATGTAGTTCTTTTAGATATACAAAACCTTTTTTTATCTTCTTTGTTCAAAAGACACAATAACTTCGATTTTTGTTTTGGATTGTCAAAAAAAATGCAATATATTTTATAGTTATTTCTTTGATATTTATTGAAACGTAAATAATGAGATGAAGTGACTATACTATGACCCATAAATAATTTAGTTAAGTAGACTTTACTCCTTTTTATATTATCGTATAAATGAGTTAACAATTCAATTAAATTAAATAGGGTTAATATTTATTTTATTTAATTTAACTCAAATGGATCTCAAGAATATTCATGTAGGGCTGAGTATCGTAGACATAAAATTAATCAAGACTGAGAGAACGGACCAAATCTATTGAAAACCGAATGATTAATGGTCCGGTCTTGATATGAAATTTTTCTTTATTTTGGTCTCGGTTCGGTCCGGGCCGGCGTTAACATGCCTTCTTAGACTGAGTCATACCGAACCAATCCGGATCGAACCGAAAACATTCGATCCATTCCTCGGTTTAAAGTTTTTGACTAGTTCGGTCTCGATCCGTTCCAATTTTAGTCGGTCCCTCTGATTTTGAACCGTTGATCACCCATAATTCATGGTGTCCCCAATTTTCTTTTTGTCAAGTAGTCCTTTACTCCTTTTTATATTTTCGTATAAATGAGTTGGCAATGACCCATAAATTATTTAGACATTACGTTCAAAAAAAAAAATTATTTAGACATTTAGTCTATAGTTAACAATTTCAATTAAATAGGGTGAATATTTCTTTTATTCATTTTAACTCAAATAGGTCTCAAGAATATTCATGATGTCTCCATTTTTTCTGTTTGTCAACTTCAACAAAGTTAAAAGACCAAAAGTGTTACAAAACAAAACATGAAGCCTTTAAAAGTAATTCCGACAACAATACGATGTGCAGTAAACTACTTGTACATTTAGCCGCCACACACTTTACTGACACAAGAGCTGTGATTGAAACAACATCTGTGATTGGCTACAGTAATATCCACACTATCTATATATATTACACCCTCACTAACTCACACACACAAACATTAAACATTGCTAACCAACTTTCAAAAAATATTCTCTCTAGCACCTACTAAAAATGAATCGTCACTTGATAATTTTAGTTGTTATGTCGATCATCGGACTAGTTCATGTCCATGGACGTGAATTGTCCGATGAATTTATCCGTTTACCGTCTGAAAAAGTTGACTTTTTCAAAACGGAAACGGATGATTCTGTTGGTACTAGATGGGCTGTTTTGCTTGCCGGATCTAATGGTTATTGGAATTACAGGCATCAGGTAATTGATCAAACTGAACTTTACGTTGAATTCTTAGTATTTGTTAAAGGTTTTTTTTTTTTTTTTTTTTTTTTTTTTTTTTTTTGAGCTTAAAGGCACTTTGAACATATTAAAGGCATAAAGGTATACTTTATTTTTTCTATATTACGTATTGTTATATTCCAATCAAATACATTATTTTACTAAAAGGAGTAAATTATGATATAATTATCAGCGAATTTTATATTTAAGTTGTTTTGATATTAATGAGGTGATACGTAATCTAAAGGCATGTTTAGCACACAAGATTACGAGAAGATTATTAAGCTATTTAAAATATAAGTTTTGTTTGGCAGACATAACTTAATAGAGATTTTAGTAAAATAATACTTCATAATCTCTTAAAATCATTATGCTTATTTTTTAAAATAATTGAGCTATTTAAAATATAAGTTATATAAGTTTTGTTTGGCAGACATAACTTATAAGAGATTTTAGAAAAATAATATTTTATAATCTCTTAAAATCAAATGCTACATTATGTAACTTATAAAAATAATCTCAATTTTTAATCTCTAGCTCTGTCTACTTTACAGCTACATCTCCGATTCTGACAACAATTATTTTTGCCAAATATACTCTAAGCTGTTTTGAGAAACCAGTTAATAAAATAAGCTGCTTCATATAAGTTTAAAAAAAAAAAAAAAAAAAAAAAAAAAAAAAAAAAAAAAGCCTTAATTTGTGGATTAATATAAGAGAAATAATTTAAAATGAAGATAGAAAACTTACATGACATAGCATTACTCCTTTCAATTTGCTTACTGAAATAAGTAGGTAAAAAGTTGGTTTTGAAAATTGTTATTCTATTTTCCTTAGATATAGTTTGCTTATTCGAGTTTCGAATAATTTAGACTGCTTATTTCTATCGTATAATGGTTATCCATGTCATAAACTCAATAAATAAGAGATCGTAGGTTCAAGTCTTCATTTTGGTTATGGAAAGTGAAAGTTCTTTCGTTTAGTACGAGATCGCTTCACACCTCGCGGTGCTTACACCTCTCGCCTATCGAAGTTCTGTTCAAAAAACCTCGTCCGAGAACTTGTATAGTAAGATGACAAAATTGTGAATAACTTGACAATGTGAAAACATTTGTAATACGGTGGGCGCGTGAGTTTGCCTTTAAATAAAAAATATATATAATATCTATAAAAGCAATCCCAAACACCCCTTTATTTGTTACTGAATTCATACGGCATCAACTTTATTTTTTGGGATACCAGAAGATTTGACTTATATATATGTTATTTAAGGTTTAGGTAACGTGTTGAAAGTTTCCAAAAGGAATATTCAGCCAATATTTTGCTTTGTTCATGGTATCATCTATATCTAATTAGGACCTGTATTTAAATGTTTAAGTATGAAAATTTATTTTTCTTATATGATGAATCACTGGAGGGCAACCAACTATTCAACTGCGATAAATTAAGGATATTTGTACGAGATCTAAATACGTATCAGTTTCATTTATACCGGCAAACAATGTTAAATGATGAAAATGTTCCTTAATACTTTTGACAGATAGATATAAATTTTACTTTAAGACATTGAAAAAGTTAAGGATACTTTCTTCAAAATTTTGAAGAACATGTTTCGGTCAGATTTGCTATAAACAGAACTGGATACATATTGGTGGTTATGAATTATTTTTAATATATTCGTAACCTTAATTAAAAAAAAATTAAAAAAAAAAGTTGGTTAATTAGTCATTTTCGTATACATTATCCCTCCATGTATCATGAAATTATATTTTATGAAAAGCCTAGTTTATACGCAAACAATTCCTTTATTGTATATTGCTGGACTGTGCAAGTTTTAAGTTAAATTATGTTTTGTCCAATGTATGTTTGTTGCTAATTTGATATAAAGTTTATGATTAGAACACTTGAACAAAGTTAGTATCTATAATTGGTATTTAGAAGGTCAATTATTTAAGCTTTGTCTCTATTCTAGTAGGTTACTTGTCCCATTGAAATATTAAACATGGATTTGATCATGGAACCACTTTAGAAATCAAATCACTTAAGTTTTTAGGACAATTTGCAGTCAGTCTAGTAAAATAATAGAGATAAGTGTGTGAGTATTTACAGCAGTAAAAAATAGTTACTAGTCATGTGAAGTATATAAAATACTTATAATCTCAACTACATATAATTTGCCAATTAATATGCTATTATATGGAGTGAACTTTTATGAATTCACCTGAGTATATTTGAAATTTCTGTATAAACTAGTTGAGTTAGCATAGTCAGCATTCATACCTACTCTACGGTAAAAAGGATCTAATCTTTTATAATATTAATAGCTAAGAACAATTCATGATTCCGTTTTATCTAACTTGTGCTAAATTTACTGAAATGCCATTCTTTGTTTGCTACAGGCAGATGTATGTCATGCTTATCAAATTTTGAAAAATGGTGGCATTAAGGATGAAAACATTGTTGTTTTCATGTACGACGACATTGCATATAATCGTGAGAATCCAAGGCAAGGAGTCCTTATTAACAGTCCTGATGGTGATGATGTATATGGTGGAGTACCAAAGGTTTGTGTTTCATCAACAAACGTTCACTATGTTTTGAATGAGTTATGTTTTCTGAGGTGATACATTTCTTGAAACAGGATTACACTGGAAACGATGTCAATGTTGACAACTTTTTTGCTGTTTTGCTCGGAGATAAAAGTAAAGTTAAAGGTGGAAGCGGGAAGGTTGTAGATAGTGGTCCAGATGATCACATTTTTGTTTACTACACTGACCATGGTGGTCCTGGTGTTCTTGGTTAGTGACTCCTAAAATATTGTAAAAAAATTATCTTTTTAAAAGTTTATGCAAGTAGTATTTATGGTGAATCTGTAAATGTTATCAGGGATGCCAACATATCCTTACCTATATGCAAATGATCTTAATGAGGTCTTGAAACAAAAGCACGCTGCTGGAACATACAAAAGCTTGGTATGTTATTATTTTCACTTTCTGTATGCAATGTGCTATATTAAATGTAATTAGTTTATTAATACTGATTTTGACAATCGTATATGTTATGTTTAGGTGTTTTACCTTGAAGCTTGTGAGGCCGGAAGTATTTTCGAGGGTCTTCTTCCGGAAGGTTTAAATATATATGCAACCACGGCCTCCGGCCCAGATGAGAGCAGTTGGGGTACTTACTGTCCTGGGGAGTATCCTAGCCCACCCCTCGAGTACGACACATGTTTGGGTGACTTGTATAGTGTTGCCTGGATGGAAGATTGGTATGTTTAACCCACTTTTAGCAGAATTAAAATTTGGATACCAATAAGATGTTTGTTAACTTTTCGCTGTCTTGTTTAGTTGTCTCTAATAAGGTGTATTTTTTCTTACAGTGATGTACACAACCTGCGAACCGAAACCATTAGGCAGCAGTATAAACTGGTATGAACTACAAACTAACTTAGAGGTGGGAACATGGGTGGGTTGGGTAACGGGTCAAAATGGGTTATTTTTAACTCTGGGTCAAAATTGTTCGCATTGACCCGCAAACACTATTGTTTATTTCTACTTTTTTCTTTAAAAGATGATTCTGTGGATAATGATTACAAGTCCATGTCCTTAAGTAAGATGATTTTGAATGTGTGTACATCAACGCTTTGAGCGACTTTTTCAGCATGCTTTTTTTACCTTGTTGAGATAAAAAAAAACAGCCCAAATTGACCCATTTGTATGCCAATGGGTCAAAATTACCATCTTTATACCAACTTGACATTTTGCATCAACTTTTCTAATGACTCGTTATGAATATGAGTACCTAAATGATTGTAAATCATATTAGCTCAAATACATGGATGAACAACATACGTTTTTTTTTTTTTTTTTTTTTTTTTTTTTTTTTTTCCTTTTTGACACACATCTTTTGTACACTCACAAAATATGCACAAACAAGTTCAGTTTTGTGAAATTTCTATATTAGAGGTACCTTTTATAGTAAAATATGTACTTAGACATTTTGTGTCATTTGGTATGTGCAGGTTAAGGAAAGAACCTCAAGTGAAAACTCTTACTATGGATCCCATGTAATGGAATATGGGGACATCCCACTTAGCAAAGACAATCTGTATATGTATATGGGTACAAACCCTGCAAATGATAACTTTACTTTTATTGATGGAAATTCCCAATTGCCATCTCCGAAAGGTGTTAACCAACGTGACGCTGATCTTTTACATTTCTGGCATAAGGTTTGTCTAGCCCTAACCTTGGTATTTCCTTATTTAACAATTCATGTCAGTAGATTGGCTAGTCGGCGGCCTGTAGGTCATGTTTTAGTACCAGTTGAAATGGGCCAGGTCGGATTGGTTGACAATAACACTTTTTGTCCATTTTCCATATGTCATGAATGCTTTAATTATAGTAACAAATCCATAATACCTTGAATTCTTGAATAAAACGACTTGAATGAATTAGAATCAACATTAGACGACTTTCTACCTTTTTGACTTGTTTCGGCTAATTTTTTTATTCACCCGTTTAAGATAAAACACAACCCGAATGAACTCGTTAATATGTAAATGGGTCTCCAGTGTAGTTCACTGATATCTTTGTTTTCCTGACAGTACCAAAAGGCTCCAGAAGGATCTGATAAAAAATCCGAAGCTCAACAAAAGTTTGCTGAAGCCATGTCCCACAGAATGCATTTAGACAGCAGTGTAGAGCTCATCGGCAAGGTATTATTTGGATTGAAAAAAGGTCCTCAGGTACTTAATAAAGTGCGATCTTCTGGGACACCTCTAGTTGATGACTGGACATGCCTCAAAACATTCGTAAGTTCGTTAAACTTAAAAGTAACATATTGAAGACTATACTTTCTAAACTTAGAAGGATGAAAATTGACTTTTAATTTGTTCTCCTTTATGTGTGTAGGTAAGGACATTTGAGACACATTGTGGATCGTTATCACAATATGGTATGAAACATATGCGATCCTTTGCTAATTTATGCAACCATGGAGTCACAAACGTGCAAATGGCCGAAGCTTCATCACAAGTGTGCACCACCTTCCCATCAAACCCTTGGAGCTCACTTAGCAACGGTTTCACAGCATAATGTTCTTGATCACTCAAAGACCGGTGGACCCGTATGCTTAAATTGTTTCAAAATCATATGTTTGTGGTTTCTTAACTGGCCTTTTAACAATATGTAGCTTCTTTGTATATAGAGCCTGAAGCTTCTCCGTATAATAGTACTTTGATCCACCATGAAACTTATATTATTATATGTATGTAAGTTATAGTCTTTCAGGAATGTTTATTAAAGGATGGTTAGATTAGTTGGTCCAAGCCCGTTTGTAAGCTTAGGGTCCGGAAAGTTTATCTATGGTTTTCCATGTTGCATTGTACTATATTTACTGTCATCAATAATAATATATCTACGGGTTTCATTGTACAACATAGTACCAGAGCCATCATGTATGCAGATCCTCTCTTCACCACCGTAGTCATGATAATTCACGGTTCACCCCTTTGCTATCAAATGCCATTTCAAACTTTTGCATTAGCTTTATTTTTATTATTTCCTTTCTTTTGTGGTGTCATGTGGTTGGTTAATCGTCACCACAAGAAGCAGAAACGTTTATAAATATATCAAATCCTTTTGGTAATTTTTTTGTTTATTTCTCTTTAGTGTTTATTTTCCAAAGTTAATGGCTTTTTGTTCCAAATCTTCTTTTCTATAGTTGTCTTTTCAATTTAGCACATCAACTTTCTTAAAAAAATGGCTACTTCTTATTTTTCTTTTCAAATGCATCATCTGGTTCTTGCATCTAACATAATCTTTCTTAACACTATCTATCACTTCTTTTCTACCTTAAAAAAGATTCCTTGTCAATCCAATTTTACATTCTATGACTCGGTTTTTTTTAGTAGCTTCCTGATCAAATTTTATAAATTCATGTCCTTTTTAATATCCTTTTGCCTGAATTTCATTCTCTTTGTTGCTTCTCGTACTTTCAATCTTCAATCTCTCTTCTAGCCCTCGATTCTCACCTTGCTTTCAATATTTCTCTATTACATGTTAAGTTTCCTCTAGCAACGGATTGCACAACAAACAGATGAAGTTATTTAAAGGATTACAAATGTTTCTACCAGTGCAGTTTTGAAGAATTCAAGGACTTCACTATATGGTTAGATTAGGCCCAAGCCCGTTTGTGAGTTTAGAGTCTATATAGTTTATCTAGCGTTTTTTATGCTGCATTGTACGTAAAATATCTACGAGTTTCATTGTTCAACAATTTTATAATCTTTGATATGCAAACCATGGCATGTATATTATAAATCAATTGCTGTTTTTACGTATTGAACGAAGGTTAAAAGCCAGCTTTGTGTCTCTTACTCTCATTCATATTAAAAACTATCCAAAAATTAATATGCTGCATTATCTAAAAAAGTAATAAGCTGAAATTTTCATGAGACCTCCTGAGACGGGAGTGCGTTTTGCATTCACAGATGCTAAGTGTTCATTTTTCGCTTCCAAATTTCTTTTATTCTATTTCACGATCTCCTCATCCGCTCAACAGAATAGAACTTTTTATTATGTTTCAAGTCTAATTCATGCTTTCTAGATTATAATTTTCGTTTCTAAAAGGGTTCATCTATGATCATAAAATGTATGTTGTACTTAAGTGAGAAACAATCTCATATGTCACTGTAAACATTAACAAAAGTTGAACAATCTCTTATTGATCATAGTAGACAATAAAATGTGAGACAATCTAATCTAATCCCAAAAACAATGTACAGTTAAAAGTACTCCATAATAGAAAATTCAGCATATATATTCCCCTGAACTAAACTTTCATTTTTGTCTCAACTTTCATTATTTCCTCTCAATAACCCAAAACTGTAAAAGCAACCGATAACAAAGCTTCCAAACTTCCCGGAGAAAACTTCCTTGCAAAAAGATGACAAATATCCGACGGTTGACCGTTATAATAACAGTTTCTAGCACCACGAAGCTTCTTCATAAACTGTTCTGTTATATCGTACTTCCCAAAAGTTGCCGGATGGGGCCCACCTCTAGACCAATCAACCCAAGTTAAACTTCGGTTTGCAATCGACTCTGGTGCTTGAATACTCAACATGGTTGGAAAATAATGTTCATCAACGTAGCATGCAGGCCGGCAATGCTCTTTGAATACCGGGTAGTAAGTTGTGTCGGATATGATGAGGTATGCCAGATTTCGGTGTATTTCAAACCATTGGGAACCTTTTCGCCATTGTGAGAGTTTGACTTGTGGGGACATTCTGTAGTTGTAGCGGCCTCGGCCCACAGAGCTTGGGTCGTCGAATGCACCCATGAAACTGTGTTCGGAGTTGGTGATGTATCGGTAGGTCAGTGTGAAATTGTAGAGAGGTATGCATGATTCGGATAGGAGGACAAAGTACTCATTTGAGATATCGAGTAGGGCGTTTGCAATGAGACGACGCTCTGCATCACACATGCTCATTGTACCCCATTCCACTACCTAGTGATTATGTGATATAGAATAATTAAAGAATCAAATAATCAACCATAACAAAAGAAGTGTAGAGGGATTAGTATTAGGACGCGCTTGATTCGTTTGACAAGGTAGATTATAACTACAACTTGAAAATGCAATAATCAGGTAATCAGTGTCATTAAGCAATTGTAAACACTTTTTAGTTGGTAATAAACAAATAATCAATATCTAAAAAGAGAGAAGATGATATTCTTGTGGAAAACAATATACGGAGTACACGACATGGGACTAAAAGCTTCTCAAAAAATGGATAACAAGGTTTGTTTACCATTTCATTATCAGTTATCGTCTCAACAAGCAACACACTATTTGACCCGTTAAAAAACTGATTATTAAGATGCCTTAAAAAAAACAGAAATAGTAGGTAACTTGTGGAAAGGTACCTGACTTGGAATTTGTCTCCCATGAAAAACAGATGTTGGTTCAAATTTAGCTTCATATGATGGAAGTGAATGAATGTAAATTGAATATTGACCTTCATGTCCCTTAAAGAACCTCTCCCATAATGGAGCCAATGGCAATGGCCCTTTAGTTAAAAACATAAAAGCAATCTTTGGAACTCTTGTGAATGGACAATTCTTCAATTCTGGCACCAATGAAGCTCTCCAGAATAGCTCTTTATCACTCATGGTATGCATCAGGTTTAAAGGAGACTCAATCCAATGATCAAGATTTGTCTTTGGTTGTTCTTTGAGATGGGCACATGGTTGTGAAATTGGAACGGATGAAATTAATGTTGTGGTGGTAACTGAGGTTTGACGAGTCATGTATATAACAAACAAGGAAAGTGAAAAGCATAAAACTATAAATACGAAAAGCAACTGAATTACTCCTTGTGGCAAAAGCCTAGAATGGTTTGGTTTTGGTACATTTGTAGCATTTGGGTCTTTTCCTTCCTCCATCGTTAACAAATATCAAGATTTGCTTGTGAGTATAATTGTATTGTAGCTCATTAAATCCTTGGACACCTTTCTTGCACCCTGAAATGACATAACAATTTTGAGAATTTTTTTTTATAAAGCAATAATATTGAAGACTTCTTAAAAAATAAGCACCTTAAAACCAGAAACCAAGTGATGAAATGATCATACAACTATTCTTGCACCCTAAAGTCTTAATAAAGGAAAACAAAAAAGAGTGATAACGGAACCTCTGAATATCAATAAATTTTAAACTAAACACCGAAATGAAAGGGGCTTTTATATTGGCAAAATCAAACTGATTTCGATCATGTGAAGCAGGAAAAACCAAAGTTCATAAAACATACTAGTTACATAAACAGTCAAGATCATATGATACACATCAACAAGGAAACGACACAAGTTTCGCTAAATATCACGTTACACAAAATAGATTAACAACATACGATGATATGGGTGGTTCAACGCTTCAACACCTCATGCTAGCCTTAGCCATGAATGAAAAACAGCTTCCGATTCACTAGAATGAATACCCTCGACATCTCAACAATCTTGATTACCTCCTAGCTAGAACCTATGTAAACATGACAGCTTTTCCAACTTAGAAAAACACAACAATAATTAAGAAACTATTTGAAGTAATATACTAACAGTATCATAGAAAGATGAAGAAATAACTGGATTAGGCAAAGAGATATTTTCAAGAACATACCATAATGGAGGAATATAAAACTTGACCATCCAATAATATTAAGTATACCAGTTTGAATTTTCTTCAAGGAAAGTTGATTGATCAAATGACTCGTGACATTTAATAGACAAAGAGTGAAAAAGACATACGTCCACAACTGTAGGGAATATTTCAAGAAATTTAACAAGAAGAAAACAACAAAATGGTTTGTAACTTATGAAATGGGCGAGAAAATCCAAGAAATGTGGTCTGATTTTTCAAGAAATCTTTAGAATTCCGCCCACCACCACATTACAGTTTGAAGCATAAATTCCTCCTAAAATTCTTAAGAATGCCTTTTAAAGAGAGTTACTACTTTTTTGGGGTCATAATGTTAAGGTTTTAAAAGATTTAATGATGGATTGACTCATTGACCATACATTCAACAAGATTCAAATTCATGAGCAAACGTTTACTACTTATTAAACGACTATAATTAGTAATTACTACTTTATGCAATGAACAATTAAATCAAAGTAAAACAATGAAGTCAGGATTTGGTCAAACAAGGAGGAGACCATAGAATGAGTCTTTTTGTGTTTTATGTTACAATCGTATCGGAAAAAGCTATCTGATTCGACTGTCATGATCAGTAAAACATGTATTGTAATAGTTTCTTGACAAATCGATAGGGAAGTGTATTCATGTATTAAGATTCTTATAGAATCATGTAAAACAGTGATCAACTTCATTATGCATTTTTAGGCGAAATGCTTGCTTGCTTGCCTCAATTGTAAGTTAAATTATCTTTGTTTAAGAGATTAGGCAAAACTATGAGTTAGAAAACACAAGTTTCTTCACAATTTAGTCATTAAACCATCCAAAAGTATTACGAAACCTTCATGAACAGAGTCTAAAACCATAGTAATAGCTTAAGATTAGCAAAAATGCTGAATAAGGTACATTCACAAAATCTAAATTGACTAGTAAAACTTAAGGGCACCATGGGCTTCTACCCGGACCACCATAATAAAATACAGGGTCAGCAACATAATCAACCATATAAAAAATGTCATAGCAACGATACTCGTCTACAACAGCATCAGTCCATTCAGGTATCATCAAAGGCTCCGAGTTTTGCTCAACCCTCATGCGTTTCATAGTCCCACAATCCTCAGCAAAAGCCATAGGAGTGTTGCCATTGCCCATGTATGTAGCCGTATGGGGATGAGTCTTGACTCTCGAGCTATAAACCTCACCACCCCACTTGACCAAGAGGCCTTGGTACTTTAATAACACAAAGAGCTCGGCAGGCCAGTACCCTATGTTGATATACTCGCCATAGTTCACCCGCCAATTGTTTGTTTTCGGATCCTGTTTATTAAAATAAACTTATTAAAACCACTTTTTAAGTTGTGTACATTTTTTTTTTTAAAATATTATCACTAAATGAATACTTTAGGTCAACTTTTTATAAGGAATGGTATATCTGCATTTGAAAACTTAGTATATGAATACTGAGACATGAATCGCAATAATGAGTAAAACTGTAAATCACATCCAAATGGTAGTTAGGGACCTTGTAAATGTATACAGTGATTTGGTATGGCAAGCCGTCAGGTTTAGAGACGGGATAAATTGCTGCACCAAGAGCTATCTCATTGTTAACTTGGACGAACCCGGGACACGTGAGGTCAAAGCAACCCGTGGTCCTTGAGCCATCAGCCTAACAAAAAAAAAGCACAACTTTATAAAAGCTGCATTTAGGAAAATATGAATAGAGTTTGCTGACTAAAAAAACTGTACGTGTAGTAGATTTCACAAAATATATGTGAAATGAATGAGTATAAAATTCTTACTGTCCAATAAACGTATAAACGAGTTTCATGATCACCGTAAACGCTTGGATTTACCTGAAAAAGTATAAACATAATAAGAGTGTTAACTTGAGGACCACATAACATTCATAAACTCATATTCCTGAAAAATCTTGTACTGGTACAATTGTGAACTGTGTCGTTGTATAGTTATGTCTAAGATATGCCTATGTATTGATGAGATACTTTCATAAACTAACAACAAATTCATCTCAATGTTCCACATTACTCATTTAGCTTAAGTATGCCCTGTTTTGATCACTATAATTAGTCACAGTGTTTCATTTTTGCCATTCACCAGCGACTAATTTGTGACATTGAAAAGAAAATGCTAATTGTTGACATGAAAATCAAAATTAACATTTTCTCAAGAACGAAAGATAAGACTTACCGCCCATCCGGTTTCAACAGCTTCAAATGCATTAAGAGCACCAGTTTGAATAACGACACGGGAGGTACTATACTCATCTTCCCTCTCAACATAAGGAGTCCACACTTTAATGTCGACTTTGGCCCCGGAATAACTGTATCCCTCAGTCACTATCTCCGCCACCTACTTGTCAGAAAAATATACATATATCATCTCACATTACATCTTTATACTAATACAAACACGACCTTTACAGCTTTTTATTAATGATGATTACTTTATAATGAGATGGAAATGTGCATCACACTCGCATGAAGCCAATGTTACCTCTTGTTTTTTAAGGTAACACATATTATGTGTCAAGTATTGGACAAAGAGACTACAATATCTGAGAGATGAATAGATTGCTAACTTGTTTGATTTTCATCTAAATGTCTAAACACGTATCAGAAACAAAGACAGCTCATGAACAAGTCCAGAGATATGACTTTAAGATACCCTTTTTTTTCAGCATTTTGTTTTGACAACCTTGGTACAGAGTTTCTTGTTCCGAGCAAAAATAATTTCGTAACAAAAATAGATACTACTCACAAAGTATAATGTACATGTTAACATTCTTTTTCCATGCTATTACACACGCACACACACACACGATTGATACATAATGTACGGTACATGTTAACAACGCATAGATATATGATGGGTTGTGCAAATTAGAAGTCGGGTTATTCAAATTATGGTAGCTTTGATTATCCATGATGAAACCTAGATTGTAATTTTGGGAATAAACAAGTAGTATGCAACTTCGAAATGTTTGGCTGTTAAACGAATACGATTTGCATGCTATCACAACTTTGTTACTTCTGATAATCTATAATGAGACTAATAGAGTCATAGAAGAAATATCAGGACACTCAATTATGACCAATGGATCTGAGATAAAGTTCAATCACAAACCGAATGATTGAGCAAGGAGTTTATGGCGTACTTCAAATTCGCCTCTTGACTCTTCGTTTCACTAGGTTTCTTCATCCCATAGGACTGCAGGTTGCCTTTGTGTAGAGAACGCTTTTGAGTTCTTCGTATCGGAATTGTTCCTTTTGGGCAACTTCCACTTTTTTGCCATCTTTGTGATGTGATCGTCATTGCATTGTCTTCCTTTTTTGTACCTTCAAATACTTTTTTCATCTTGGTATCATCTTCCTTTACAACTTTTGTAGGCGCCATCTAATGAAACACACATGATTTTCAGCTACAACCACAAGATCTTTCTAACTATATGATATTACCAAATTTAAGAAAGAGCCTATAAAAGGAATTCCATTAGAGTTTAGTAAGGAAGAAGAAAAACCTGAATAATGTGGTCCCTTAAAGCCAAATGCTTAAAATCGGGTTGTTTGTAGATATCAACACAATCAATTATGTCTCCATCTTCACTCTAGATATGCACATTGATACACAGCATTATTAGTACACACACGCACACATCTCAAGTCTTTTGAGTAACTCTGTCAGTTAACTATCTCATGCACCATACAGTGATACATAGCATTATTCTAGGAGAAGATGCATGCTAAATCTTACAGTATATAATATAGTTTTGTCTATACAGGAAGATGCATATGAAGATGTACATGTAAAAGCGTTGACTGATTCTTGTTGCAATTTTAGGCACTGGTATTTATACTTATATAGTTTTTTCACATTAATAAGAAGCCCTCTGAAGGTTCATCTGTGATTTAAATATGAGATCATACTGATGTTAATTTCTAGTTTGAACCAATGATATTCAAGGACATAGGTGTAAAATACAGTGTGCGAGTTTTAGCCGTTAAAAAAACTCTAAATTTTTAGATGACTTTAAAAAGTGAAACAAGGGTATAAAAATCAACTTCTAAAAGGTTTAGAATCTACCAGAATGCTTCTGACTTTATGCCTTTTGGAAAATGCTGTTTTTGTTGTGGTAGTCTCATTCAAAGGGTTGCTGTCCTCCACTCCACCACAAGTTATGGACCAGCAAAAGTATATTCCAAATGACACAATTGCCCTGCAATTGAGTCCCATGTCATACAAGTTCAATGAAAGAAATAGGGAGAGAATGAAGGCTATTTTGGAGCACAAAGAAGAGTTTTGTGAATGGAAGAAAACTGAGAAATATCAAGTGGTGTTATGTTAGTTATGCATGATTCAACTTCTAAATCATTCAATTGACATTTTTTCTCAGGTTGAACATAGAATGGATGTAACTAACCACAAATCGGCACCATCTTATTCACTTACATATTGAGTTGGTCGTTTTAGTAGCAATTGAATTGAGACCTAGGCATCACATGTCGTAATATTTTTAACTTAGAGTACTAGTTTACTTCTGGGGCGGTTTCAAGTTTTGCTCCTTTTATGAGCAATTGACACCCTATATGAATTTTATTAGATTCGTCTACTTTTTCATGATAATGAAGATAGTTTGCAGAATGTTAACTATCTGTTGTATGAAATAATGATTCCCTTTTAGCACGGCGACATGAAATATAGGATTCCTATGGCGTTATATTTCAACATACAGCAATTCTACATAATGCCTCCCGTCATGAACTTCTAAAGATAATCTCATCATCAAATTAGAATCAACAGAAACATTTCATTATTAGAACAAATAAAGTAGTTTCTATATAGATGAAAGACTATAGTTTGTATGCTTAAGCTTTAATTTGCCATCATGTATCCAACTTCAAAACACGGCCTACAAAAGAAACTTCAGCAAGCATTTTTACAAGATCATATCATGTCATGATTTTGCATATATATACACATCCTAGAGTATTTAACATTAAAGGCAAAAGTTACAATCATAGAAATGTAAAGTACACACCATAATGCAAACACGATCTACCCGGAATCATATTGCTTTCTTTCTTCTTGTATGGACTGGAAAATCCGTGCTACAGAAGCAGTTGCTGACCGAGCATTATGAGGTACAACTCTAATAACCCTTGCAGGCCCCGCTGTTTCAACCCGAGCTGGTTCAGGAACAGGACTAGGACTTGGACCACGAGGAGAGGTTGGAAAAAGAGGAAGGGCATTTCGGTCTTTCCTTTTATCACTTCGACTGCTTGCAGTACTGGCTTGTACCTCGGTATCTTTGGACGTAGCATTTAACTTGACCACAGTCGGAACAGTGGATCCCGTTTTATCAACTGGAACGTTACTCGAGCCTTGCCGTTGCAGGTTCAAGGGGCTAGGGTTTGTTGGTTCACACCTGGTGGGAGTTGAAACTGATGGGTTCATCATTTGCATACCATAAGCAGGGAAGTAGCCATGACTAGAGGGAGGTGGAGGGGGAGGAGCGAAAGGGTGAACCCCGGTGGACCCTTCGTAATGATGTTCAGAAGGCGGGACACCATAGTTTGGAAAATTGTGTCCTGTTCAATATTAAAAGTTTCAGTATCATCTCAGATATTGCGTTTGAAAAGCAATTATTGCAACTCGAATTAGAAGTTTAGAACTTGTATAAACTAATAAGTTGGTCAAAGCTAGGGATGCTCAAGTAATTCTACATTGATATAAACCCTTCCATAATTATAATCAATTCAACATGCCCTATTTTGAATTTTCAAATCACAATAATCCTTTAAAACGCACATCCAAACACCCATGTATGGTAAAAAGGGTGAAACAATGGGTCAAAACAGGTTTGCTGACCCCTGAATGATTTCTAATCCTTTTTTTTAGATGGATAACATGCTAAATATGATTACAAATTTAACCATTTCTAAACATGAGAGGTATTTCTGCATCCGGATACGCTTATGATAACATGCAGCAAGTTTGGCCCATTTCCTTTTTAGCAAATGCTTCTGGATAAAACATAACCGAAATTGACCAATTTATTAATATATAAGTCTAAATTACCAACTCTAATACATGGGTTGCTGGTGTAGTTGCAAAACTTTCAAGAAACACAAATAGGGATTAAGCTGGAAAATAGCAACGAACTTTTTCAATTGTACCGATTTGGTACGTGAACTTTTTTTTGTTCCACTTAATGTAACGTACTTTCATGTTTTGTTCCAATTTGGTACGTGATGATGAGTATGACACGTCATCATCACGTACCAAATTGGAACAAAACATGAAAGTGCGTTACATCAAGTGGAACACAAAAAAGTTCACGTACCAAATCGGTACATTTGAAAAAGTTCGTTGCTATTTTTCAGCTTAATATAACACGAACTTTATGAGAAGACCCAAATTCAAAGGGAACGTACCAATTATGGGTGGCATTGATACAGGTGGTCCGCAACCACCATAAACCGGGCTCATGAACCCGGGTCCAGGGTATGGTTTGTAGACAAGTCCTTCAGATGGAGTCATGACAGGAATCAACCATTGGTGTCCAGGTGGTGGATTATAATTCCAAGATCCCATATTTTGATCAGATGGTGGTGGCAATGGGTTCCCACCAAACGGTCTGCAATTTGTTGTTTGGCTTCCATTTTTCACAGATGATAAAGATGCCTTGCCAACGGCATTCTCGGCCGAGAATTCCATGTCATCATTGGGCTTTTCGATATCTGGCTTGTGCTTAGGAGTATTCGCAGTAGGTTTCAATATATATTCGATAGGAAGTTTTTTGATTGGTGAAACTTTTGGCGGTTTGGCTATAAACCCGTTGTCATCAACCAATAGATGAGGAGATCCAGCAATTAACCTCTGAACCTGTTTTACAAGATAAAGTTTAAATACTTCTTAGTTGAGTTTAGTTAAAGAGAATTGAAAAAGATCACATTTCAGCATTAGTAGACAAATTCAACCCATTTGCATGAAAACTGGTCAATTCTGGTTGTATTTCTTGAAAATGGGTCAAACGAAAAACATATGAAAATTGGCTCTGAATGAAGCGGGTCAAATATGTTAAAAGTGGCTTTTTGTTAACAGAGTTTACGCAATTAAATTTTAACAGGTTACAGTATTTACTAACAAAAACTCTAAAAATAATGTACAAGAAAATGCAGTCAGGTTTCGACCCACCAGGCTTTAAACCTGCATAAAAGTGCCCCCTGTTGACCCATTACCCCACATAATCAGGTGTAAATGTTTGCTGGTAGAACTTAAAAAGGGGAAGAGGGGGGGGCATTTCAAAGATAGTCCCTAAAGTAGAGGTGGCGATTTTTATCTATTTACTTATAGATATGGGTTCATTTGGGTTACATTTTATCAGGTCAAACAGGTGAGCAGCTAAAAAGGACACATGTAGTGTATTTTTAATGCATAAAATCTCATAAATCGATTCATTCGATTCCAATAATCAGTATATTTTTGGACTACTGAACCTTTTGTAATCATATATATTTGACACAATAACTGTAACAAAAAGAGATGGGATTTTTTTAGAGAAAAAGTATTCTGGGTCAACCCATACCGACCACTACCGAAACTACCCGTTTAGATCCGTTTCACAACCAGCCAGACCCTCCCAATTTGACATCTAAAGCAAAAGCATACTAGCATTAATTTTCAGGGACTGTAGGCAAAACACTGTAATAGTTCAGGGGTATTAGTTATAGGCATATAGGACCAGATACAGAGTTGACTTGACTTACCTTTATTAGTCGGTGGAGCTCAAACACTTGAACAGCAAATACTCTTTGTTGGCTGTAAAAAAAGGAATGCAAATGAGACATTCTCAAAAACACAATTGTCATATTATAGAAAGTTTGGTTCTTATTATGTATTCACAGGGTAGAATGTATCACCCTCATCATATATATTGCAACAATTTTAAATTTTCTCTTTGTGCAGAAATTCTATATCAAAATAGCACATTTGCCCACATATAAAGCGACACATGAAAAAACAGTCGATGCAAAACCGTAGTGAGGCTCAATATTCTTCAGGGTGAAACAGGGAAATCATGCGATTGTTGGAAAAATATGTACCAAGTGTGTATAATTGACTCAGAATTGACCCTAAGACATCACCAATACAATTTAAGCCCTCATTTTCAGTTTGGTCAAAATTTGTCCCTAAGTGGCATTTCATTTGGAGCTTATAAAGGTATAAAATTAGGTTTTATAAATGATCAAATGCAAATCAGGATTGTACTCTCCCCTTCTCGACATAAGAATCCAACAACACAAAAGTTCTGCTTTGTTGCAAGACTAGACACACAAGTTTAGGCTAAGATGGGCATCCTTAGTCATTTATAAGTGTGAACTCTTTTTTAAGGAAGACATCGTCAACAAAATGTCATTAAATGATACTGGATAATCCACATAAAATAATCAGCAGTTATAAAACAGGCAGTAGAAGATAGTGCTTGTATGCATTTGGTGGTTTAAAGTTGCAGGAATCAGATAAACGGATAATCCAGTATGTGGGCTTGGCAACTTATGATCAAGTGCAAAATTAATATATTAGATGACCAAACGATAATTTTTGCAGGAAAGAAAGGCATGTGTAAAGTGGAACTCCAAGCCTCTCAAACTACGTAAATAAGGTCAATAAGTAAATTTTAGTGTTCCTTAGATGATCACTTTGTTGCAGCTGGTATCAAGCTGATTCAAATACTTATATTTACTCCTAAGTAATCATAAACCTAGGACCAGAATCTAGAGGCTGTTAACCAAATACTTCAACAATGTAATATTCAGATAATCAGTTCTAGAGAGCGCATCCAAACAGCAAATCCAAACCACCGTTGAATTGAATATCTTACTTGACAATAGCTCTTCTTGCCTTCCAAAAATGTTTTTGACCAATAATCCCAACAACATCATCAGGAGATATATCAACTCCGCATATTGAATCAACCATTGATGTCTCAGAAACAGCATCACCATTTGTAGCATCATTAGGGCTTCTCAACGGTTCTTCTTGAACCTCCCTTAAAGGGACTGAATTATTCCTATAACCACTAGCTTTACATGCCTCGTTTAACACACTATCACCCCACAAAGTATTATCGGCTTGCGAGTCAGCTCGATAGTCCCCTAAATTGCCATTATTTGAAGCATTTCTGTGACTAAAACTTGAAGACTCATTCATCTCCTTCAAGGGAAGTTTAATATTCTGTCGAGACGGTTGATTTGAGGCAGATCTAGTCAAATCTTGTGAGTTCTCTTTTTGAACTTTATTACTGTTTTGCTTAGCATTTTGAACATTCGATAAACGACCTGCAAAATGCGCACCAAAAGGGGTAATCTTTTCAATTTCTCTATTTTGATGATTTCCAATGCGATTTTGACTTGTTCCAGATTGTTGGTCAAAAATTGGGACCCGAAAGTCGTCATCTTCTTGTCTTCTTTTAGGTTCTTGTTGCACACGTTGATTGGTAGTATCAGGATGGCGACTTTCTGGGTTCCTGGTTGGGTGAATTGATGAAGATTGTTGACGTGGGGAAAACGTTCCACCCCTTTCATTCACGGTTCCCTAGAATCACATGACAGCAATAAACTTATCAGTTTAAACCAAACTATTGCACATGTTCCCAAGACTGGTACTTTATAGGTATAATGAGATTGTGCTTTAAAAAAGCAATTTGATTAGCAGAAAGTAAAACAGCGTATGCACTGATTTTTATCACAAAAAACCGTTCTCATTGGTCATATTAGCTATTAGTTTGTTCCATAATCAAATTTGACTCGGACTCCATATAGTCACTATTTTCTTATCACAACTTCAAAAAAAGGAGCTAATTAGTATCTCATAACCAATTTACAAACCAACTTCCAAACACCAAAGCAATTGACGATTACTTTTTATCATAAAGTAAAACCTTACACTTGAGCTATATGCGAATACACGCATAGAACAAGATTTCAATATGCAACACTTCAAACTGAATCACAAATCACCATTCTTTTAACTCACCGGAGTTGAATATGTCGGCCCACCACCATTGAACCTCTGTGAAGGAATACTAAGCTGTTCATAAAGAGCCATTTTGTTCCTAGGAGGTGCTCTTGGACCTCCTTTTTCCGTATCATTCACATGAAGCCTTGGAAACATTGGCCCCATACTTTTATCCTCATCTTTCCCTCTTTTCATCTTCTCGCACCCCTTCAAAATTCAACCACATAAGTAAAACATCACAAAATCATTCTATAAAATCATAATTCCTACCATCTTCCTATTAGAGAACTAAACTTTGACCTAATTAAAAGTCAAAGAACTTGCTTTTCAATCTCAAATTTTATACAAAAATGAACCTTTTTATACTATAATTTTGCAACAAGCATAATATATTAAACAGCTACAATCAACAAATTTAACATATAAGATACAACACAAAACAATAAACATACCTTAAATATCAAAAATCAATGATCCTTAACTCATAAAGATCACTAATTTCACAAAACCCCAATAATCATCACTCACCAATTTCCCCCAAATTGACCTTAAAAAAAACCCTAATAAAATTTTTTACCTCAAAAATCAAATTAAACAAAAACCAACTTGTAATAAGCAAATTTAACAAAAACCCATATCTCAAAATCTATTTTTAATCACAAAAACCATGAATCTTGAACCCAATTGTGATGAGCAAGAAGATGATAAAAAAGACAACAGAAACTGATGATTCTAGAGATAAAAATATGTGGGGTTGTGATGGATTGTTATTTGATGAGGGAATAACATAAAAAAAAAAAAAAAAAAAAAATGTAAAAATTATTGTGAAATATAAATTTTGAAGAAATTGTGAAAAGTGCAGAGCAAAGTGGACCCAGAGATTTTTGTAGATAGATGAGAATCTTGAATGCAGTTGTAATCAGACTATAAAATATGATTTACCTATTCATTTTCATTACTATAAATGAAAAGAAAATATATTAAAAATTTAGTGTTTGAAATGGACCTTTTTTTTAAAAAAATTATATTTGAAATGGACCTTGATAGGAATGGATTTGAGGAAATTTGGTTTTGGAGCATTTATGGGTACAAGTGGAGCCACGTAACACAAAATGATAAATGTAACATGAAATTTGGTTGTATGTCATTGGATCTTTTTGTGAAGGAAAAATGAATAATGGCACAAAAAGTTGGATCAAATTTAATGGTTTGATGTTGAAGTTTTTTAATATAGAGTGATGAAATTTAACTTGGTTTTCTCAATTTGTTATGCTTGAATGAAAAGTAGGTATTATTTTGAAATCGGTACTGTTGTGGTTTGGATTGGATTAGACTTTTTGAAAATTGTGATTAAAAAAATTGTAGTTGTTTTGCCCAGCAAATTCGTATGACCGATTTTATATGAGAGTTTTAATGTTTTCTTAGACAAAGATGATTTGACATCTTAGGCTGCACACAGTGGGAGGTTGTCAAGTCCGGTCAACTGGTCGGTTGGAGTCGGTCGCCCATTGTGGCGGCTACTCGATTGCAATCGGTTAGGGGAGGAATAATTGGCGAACTAGTTCGTGTAGATGATCTAGTTGGAAACACACATACTTTTAAAAAATTGTACTATTTGACATTAAAAATAAATAAATAAAATAATAATAAAAAACTTTTGTCATCACTGTGACAACTAGGTCGTCATCGAGTTGTCGGAGAGAAAAAACTGATGTGGTGGTGGTGACCTAGGTCACTACTGTGCATAGCCTTATGCCAGTATAACTTTACACATGCGATCATTACTACTTAAAGGAATTCACGTGAGGTGTCTCGACAAAGACACTCCAATATCAACAATATTTTACCAAACAATGTTATATGATATAAGCTCAAGCTCGTACTAAAAACTCCAACTAATTATATCCTAACAATTCTTATTTTTCACAAGGATTTTTTCTTACTTTTTTGTTGCTTTTCAAATTCGAATACAACACTTTTTACAAATTTTCAATAGTTTCACCTTTTTTTTTTACTGGAAACAAGACATTTATGACTTTTCAACCATATATAATACATTTTATTTATAATTATACATTAGAGCGGTTAATTGTCAAAGTTAGACAAAACACATAAAATCACGAGTGATTTCTACACATGTGATTAGGGGTGTCATTCGGGCTGTCTCGACCCGAGTCAATTCGGGTCGGGTCAATCGGGTTCAAAATTATATTCGGGTCAACCCGAATTGACCCGAGTTCTAAACAAGGTCGGGTTCGGGTATATATTTTTAGCCTTGACCCGACCCGAACCCGACTAACCCAGCTCAACAACACTTTTACAATGTAAAAAACTCGGGTTGACCACAAACCCGAGTTGACCCGACCCGATTGACCCGACCCGAGTTGACCCGAACCCCGAATTGACCCGACCCGAGCTGACCCGAGTTCTAAACAAGGTCGGGTTCGGGTATGTTTTTTTAAGGCTTGACCCGAGTTGACCCGACCCGAGTTGACCCGAACCCGATCGGGTCAACCCGAATAACACCCTTACATGTGATTATTAATAAATGTAATCTTTATCACACATGATTATAAAAGTTTCATAAATAAACTGCTATAATCTAAAAGTTCATATAAAATGTGTGATATATGACGGGAAAGCCATGTATGTGTATTTTCTATTGCAAAAACAAAGAAACTTCTTGATTTATACATGGATACTTATGCCAATTTTAGTATAGTTATTAATTATTCAAACTTCCAGATTAATGATAAATCACATGTGATATGTCATGCGAACTTGAAGACTGGAAAAAAATGTAAAAAAAAAATCACATGAGGTGACTCGACAAGGACACTCCACTATCAACAATATTTTTACCAAATAATGTTATATGGTAGAAGCTCAAACCCAAACTAAAAACTCTAACTAATTAAATCCTAAGGATTCTTATTTTTCACAAAGAAAGATCCTTTTGAGACTTCATCATCAAAAACATTGCTTTTATTTAACTAGAATTATAAGTGGTCCGGTAGTAAAAAAGCTACAATTTCTTAAAAGGGATAATGTATTTCACGATTTAACTCATTTAGTTTTGTATCTTAAAACTTTCTTTTGACATTGTAAAATCTAAAAATATATGTGAAAATAAATGAATACCTCACTAACTAATGTGATGACATTTTTGTATATTTGATATAAAAAAAAGTTCATTTACGTTCACATACCAATGGACTAATCTTAATTATTTTATCAAATAAAATGCCCACTTTCACCTTGATGCGGCGGTTGCAACACCGAAGTTCTACAACCCCCTAAATAGTGTACCTATCGTTGTAGTGTATTAGGTAAGTCCAGAGATTGATCGTTCTCTAGAGGAATAACAAGTTAGGATGTATGACGAATGATCTAAAGTTTGAAAGAGCCTGAGTGGTGAAACAATCAAACAACACAACAATCAAGTGAAAACCAATTGGGCTAGCTCAGTTGGCCACAAAGGTCTGCTTAAGGTACCTTGGCAGGAGGTGTTACCACATGCGAGAAGTCTCGGGTTCGAGTCTCTCCGTGGAGGATTTTCCTCCTGGGTGGGATCTGTGTGGGTTCTGCCCCGTAGATGTGTCGATTCAAGGCTAGCAATGACTACCTTCTGGGTAAGTATTGTGGAATCGAATCACTAACTATAGTATTGTACTAACTCACCGTTAATAAAAGATTGAAATCACGATATATACTTGTTCAGGATGGGGGGTTTACCATCTATACATCCACTTGTGAATCGAAGACACCGATATTATTACTAAGTATAGTCCTTATGATTGATTACAAACTATTATAACTTCACTCCACCGATATGCACAAAGACCGGCGCTCAATAAGAAGAGCTACTCCCAATGGTATTCCGCCCTCGAAAACCACCCACAAGAATATCGTGATTCAACTTAACCACTAAGACTATAAAGATCACTAAGAACTTTCCCGGAAGTATCAAACCCCACTAGATCAACACACGATCTAGGCTTGACCACAAGGGTACGAGACTTCTTACAACCAAATCGAATGAATGATAATTTATTGTTCAAACCAAGTCCTTACCTAACCTAGAGACTCGATTTTAGTAGAAAAGGTATAGAGAAGAATGTAGGTCACGTTCCCATCATTGCTTTATGAGTAGTAGGCGGAAATACTAGAGAAAGAAAGAGTTTAGAGAGAGAAAGTGGAAGAAACTTGTATATTGATTATGAAAGTGAAATAAACAATGAACCAACATCTCACACAAGTGTGGTTACATGAGTATTTATAGTGTAACATAAGATAGTAGGTGTTGCCCTATCAAGCCCATACACGGCCCGTAGGCTTACTTCATGGGCCGTGGACTAAAACAAACATATAAGCCTAATTAAAAACACGACCTATTATATAAGCTAATGACCGACACTTTATACTGATTACACGTAATCCCAACAATCTCCCCCTAAGGGTTGGTCATCATGGTTTTTAGTCTTAGGTCGTTTGACGTCTTAATCTCTTCACTTGATCTTTGACATTTTGTGCTTGAGACGTCTTTGAATTCTTTACTTCTTTGTTCTTCGTTCTTGTTATCTTATGTTGGATTTGTCTTTACTTCATCAACGTCTTAGACTTTGGTGTCTTTACTTCTTTCCAACATTGTTGGGAATTAAAGGTCTGCATACTTAGTACTGCCAAAACAGATTCAGATTATAGTACTACTAGAGTAAACTTAGTACTGCCAGTACTAAACTTAAGACTGCTGGAGATAGTTTATACTGCTGATGAAGATAAAGATTGCCAGTGGATAAAGACGTGTGAAGAGATATGTATTAAGATATTTAGCATGTATCTTATGTATTTAGAAGATACCTATATTTTGTAACAATATAGAAGATATGTAGTTATCTTGTAACGGACTCCTTGGTGTATAAAAGGATATCCTAGGTTATACGTTTTAAATAAATAGTTGAATAGAGTTTATTCATAGCTTCAAGGTTGTAAACCCTAGTACTAGTCAGAGTAATCGTATTATTAAGATTAATAATATTGAAGATTTTGGTGATATTGCTGTTGTTACTATTACATTGTTTTGTTCTTAATCTTCTAAGTGTTAGTGAGTAGATTCCGCATACTCCGTAGCATTAACAAATTTTCTACCATTGTTGTCTTAGATTTATCCAAAGCAACATACTCTTTACAAGCTAGAGAATCGATCCATAGTTTGGGATTCCACAAGTGGTATCAGAGCTTGTGTCTCTGAAACTTTGATATTAGAAGAATCGTTTAAAGCTCGGTAAGAAGAGATGAATCTTGAGACTGCTCAAACAACAACTACAGCAAAGTTACATATTCTCAAGCAAGGTGACTATGAGATGTGGAGGCTTAGAATTGAACAATACTTCCTGGTTTAGGATTATGCTCTATGGGACATCATAAAGAATGGTAACTCATTCAAACTTGTACCCACATCAAATACAGCTGATGGTGTCATAACTGTATCAATACCAGGTCCTGTAACTGCAGAAGAAAGGACAAAGAAGAAGAATGATGTGAAGGCTAGGAGCATGCTACTGATGACACTCCCTAATGATTATCTGATGACCTTCAATCAACACAAGGATGCAAAAACCTTATTTGAAGCAATTCAAGCAAGATTCGATGGTAATGATACCACTAAAAAGACACAAAAGACCCTCATGAAGCAGATGTTTGAAAATTTCAATGCTCCAAGTTCAGAATATTTTGATTCTATTTATAACAGGCTTTAGAAAATTGTCAGTAAATTAGCTGTTTTGAGTGTCAACATTTCTTAAAAAGATCTGAATTTAAAGTTCTTGAGAAGCTTGCCTGCTGAGTGGAATACTCATGTGATAGTCTGGAGCAACAAGCCTGACATAGACACTATGAGCCTTGATGATCTATACAACAATTTCAAAATTATTGAACAAGAGGTGAAGAAGACTGCAACCTCAGGCTCAAATTTAGGCTCTCAAAACATGGCGTTTGTGGCTACCCCTAGCACAGGCAGTACAAATGAGGTTAATACTAGTATTGGAGTTAGTACTGTTAGTACTAAAGATAGTACTGCTAGTACTCAAGCTAGTACTGCTAGCTTTAGTGATGCCACTATCTATGCTTATTGGCCAATCAATCTAATGGGTCTCAGCTTGCTCATGAAGACCTTGAACAAATCCACGAGGATAATCTAGAGGAAATGGATTTGAAGTGGCAATTGGCATTGCTAAGCATGAGGGCTAAGAGGTTCTTTCAGAAGACTGGCAAGAAGATTACCATCATTGGGAATGACACGATTGGTTTTCATAAGTCAAAGGTAGAGTGTTTCAACTGTCATAAGTTGGGACACTTTGCCAGAGAGTGCAGAGGGCCTAGAAATCAGGATGTAAGGAGCAGGACTCAGGATAGTACCAGAAGAACATTGAATGCGGAAGATACTTCTTCTAAAGATATGGTGGCTAAAAATGGTCTTGGATTTGATTAGAGCTTTATGGCTGAAGAGGAAGTTCCTACAAACATGACACTCATGGCGTCTTTAGACTCTGAGGTATATACTGATAAAAACCTGTCTGAAAAACTATGAAACACTTAAAACTCAGTATGATAACTTAAAAGTAGAGCTTAACAAATATGAGTTTGAACTGGCTAATTATAAAAGGGGGTTAGCATTAGTAGAAGAACAACTTGTTTTCTATAAAGCGAATGAGGAAGCTTTCTGTGAGCAAATATGTGCTTAAAAGAGAGATGACATATAAAGATTCTAAGATTAATATGCTTAAACATGAACTAGAAAAGGTTAACCAAGAAAAGAATAACATTAAAGCTAACGTAGAGAAATATTAATATGCATCTGAATGTTCTCATAAGATCATAGAGTCTCAGCTTCTTAGAACTAAACAGAGTTTAGGATTCAATAAAGTTGCACCACCCATTACAGGGTTGTATAAACCTGCTAAAGTTGATTTGTCACAAACATGTATAGAGGAGTTTAAGGAACCTGAATTTACACACTATGGACCTAAACCTAGTGAGAATGTTAGTGACGATGTTCCTAATGAGGTTAAGGATTCTCTTATGGAATCTTCAGATGTTGAGGCTGAAAAGTAAATTGTTTTTCCAAATAAACCTAACAAGAAAAACCTGTTATGAAAATAGTTAAATATGCTGAGATGTATAGATCACAAAGTCCTAGGGGAAATCAGAGGAACTGGAACAATAAAAAATCCCAACAACTAGGAAGTGATTTTGTCATGTATAATAAATCTTGCTATGTCTATGGCAGCTTTGATCATGTGCAGGTTAACTGCAATTATAATCCATGGGGAAGGGAGGTATCTGGGAATACCTATAAAAGGGTGAATCACAATAATTTTGCTAAAAGAGCTCACCCTAATGCTCACCCTAATGTCCACAGAAACATGGCTCCCAAAGCAGTTCTTATGAAAACTGGCCTAAAATATTTTAACACTGCTAGGCTAATTAATACTACTCACCCCAGACCAACAATTTATAGTGTGATAACATCAATTAGTCCTGAATATTAAGTGTCAATTTCCCTCGATGATGCTCGTATTTTATATCATTTATATGGATTTACGCTTGTTTTCCTTTATATTTCACTTTCAGGTAAATTACGTGCATTGGAGGTAAAGAGACGCGGATTTGGAGATTTTATAAGATAATAATGATATTATGCCCACTGTGATGAAGTTACGGCGTAACTCCACTCTCACATTACGCTGTAACTAATGCGTGACTCAGAAGGCCAGCTCAGCAGAAGATTACATCGTAACTCCCACTAAGGATTACGCCGTAACCCATTAGGTCAAATGAAGTTCCACGCCGCTACAAGCTACGCCGTAACTCCTTCCAACGATTACGGCGTAATCGTGACATTGTAACCTGTATTGAAGATACAGCGTAACTCATTCCACGTGTTACGCCGTAACCAGCTATAACGAGAGCATTATTATGGATTTATATAGGTTACGGCGTAACTCTCAACTTAAGTTACGCTGTAACTAGATATCACCTATAAATACCATCCCTAAATTTTGCATTTCAAATCATTCACTCCACACCAAAAAGAAAAGAACGTGAGTAGGGGACCAAAGGCAGATCTTGAAGAGCATACGGAGCCATCTCCAAGGGAGAAATCACTCCCTAACGATAAGCATTAGCGATTATCTTTCTTTTTACTTTCGTTTCATGTATTTCAATATGCTAAACATTGAATTGATTGTTTATCTTAATATGATCGGCTAAGCACCTTTGTTGCTAGCCTAGTTATGATTCCTTAGTTGTTATGTTTATGTTTACATTGCTTCCGTATAATTGTTTCTAGTATATGCATGCATAGTTTGTTTGTAGCTACCTTTGTTTCGGTAGTTTTGAATGGCGGTAGTGTCTAGTTGCTTAGGAGAATTGACCAACTGACCCTAAGTAGGTAGACTGAGTGGGAAGGGTAAGAATTGACCAACTGACGACCCTTCTTCGCTTGTGCGAACTGACCAAATGATCACCTGCCGTTTGGATGAACTTAAGAAGTTAGGGATGAGTATCTAAGATGCTAGCGCCCGGGCACTCATTGTTATGAATCTTGCATGTAGCGGAACTTAACGACTTGGCTTAGGGGACTAAAAAAAACTGGACTTTCAAGGGTAGTAGCTTGATCTCTGGTGGAAACCTTTGCTGATAGGTTAGGACGAACTGACCAAATGTTGTCCTAACGACCTAAACCCCCACTTGAATCAATTGGAAGTAATTAGACGTGAACATAAATTGATAGGATGAGTAACTAGGTTAGCACACTTCTCCTCTATTGATCACAACCTTTGCCTTTATTTGCTTTATGTCATTTCTTGCTTTATTAGTTTATTAATCATTTCAACCTAAAAACCAATTAGAACCAGTGACACCTAGACTTAATTAGAATCCGATCACATAGCTCTTGGGATGACCTCGGTTTTACCGATTACTACACTACACACGACCGGGTACACTGCCCGTTAGTGCATAAGGTAGACCATAGGTAAACGAGACACTTATAAATATTAAAACCTGGTCAGTAAAACCTGCATCATGGTACTAGACCAATGTCACACTTTTCTAAACCTGCACCATCAATTGTCAAAAGACCCTTTCATAACAGAAACTTTAATCAAAAAGTTTATAATGATAAGGGAAAAGTTAATACTGCTAGAACAAATTTAGCAGTAGTTAATGTTGTTAGGGTAAATAAGGTCAATGCTGTTAAGGCCTCAGCATGTTGAGTTTAGAAACCTATCAAACCCAATGGTGCATCAATTATTTTAAAGAAGCATGATTACATTGATGCACGAGGCAGATCCAAGTCAGTAATGGCTTGGGTCCCCAAAGGAAACTTATTTCCTTTTTTATATGTGCAGGAACATCTACCAAATGATGATTAGGGCTATGTTGACAGTGGATGATCTAGGCACATGACAGGAAACATGTCCTATCTCTCAAACTTCATTGCATTTGATGAAGGATATGTTACCTTTGGGGGAGGAGCTAGAGATGGTAAGATTACTGGTAAAGGGACTCTAAAAACTGGTAAACTTGATTTTGAGGATGTGTACTTTGTACAAGAATGGAAGTTTAATCTCTTTAGTGTCTCACATATGTGTGACAAAAAGAACAAAGTTTTGTTTATTGACATTGAATGCTTTGTTATGTCTCCCAACTTTAAGTTTCCTGATGAAAGTTAGGTATTACTTAAAGTTACTAGAAAGAACAATGTGTATAGTGTTGATATGCAGAACATTATTCCTAAAGAGAATTTGACTTGTCTTGTTGCAAAGGTCACTCTTGATGAATCAATGCTTTGGCATAGAAGGCTTGGTCATGTAAACTTTAAAGTGATTAATAAACTTGTTAAAAAAAACCTTGTCAGAGGTTTGCCTTAAAAATGTTTTGAAAATGACCATACTTGTGTTACATGTCTTAAGGGAAAACAACACAAAGCCTCTTGTAAGCCCAAGATTTTAAACTCTAATACTCAGTCATTATCCATGCTTCATATAGACTTGTTTGGTCCTACTTCTGTGAGTAGTCTAATGAATAAGAAGTATTGTCTTGTGGTTACTGATGATTATAGCAGGTTCATATGGGTTTTCTTTATGGCAACTAAGGATGAGACTAGTAACATTCTTAAGAGTTTTATAACTGAGATAGAAAACCTAGTTGATAAGAAAGTTAAAATAATCAGATGTGACAATGGCACAGAGTTTAAAAATAGAGTAATGAATGAATTTTGTGAACAAAAAGGTATTAAGAGGAAATTAAGTGTAGCTAGAACTCCTCAGTAGAATGGTTTGCTGAAAGGAGAAATAGGACACTAATAGAGGCTGCAAGAACCATGTTAGCTGACTCTAAGCTACCCACTTTATTTTGGTGAAGCAGTTAATACTGCTTGTTATGTACAGAATAGGGTACTTGTGGTTAAGCCTCACAACAAGACTCCTTATGAACTTTTTAGAGGTAGAAAACCTGCCTTAAGCTTTATGAGACCACTTGGATGTCATGTTACCATTGTTAACACCTTAGACCATTTCGGCAAGTTTGATGGAAAATCAGATGAGGGGATTCTTTGTTGGTTACTCTAAAAATAGTAAGACATTTAGGGTTTACAACATTAGAACTAGGAAGATAGAAGAAAACTTGCACATTGAGTTTTTGGAGAATAAACCTTGTGTAAAGGGTAATGGACCAAAGTGGCTGTTTGACATTGATGTGCTAACAAAATCTATGAATTATATATCAGTTGTTGCAGGTACTAATGATTTTGTTGGTTCAGAAGAAAGTAATAGTGCATATCATTCTAGTGTGGAGACAGGATCTAGCCATGACTACCTATTGATGCTACTATGGAAAGATAGTTCTCCATTTTTCACTTCTTCAGAGGATGTCAGCAATGATGGACCACAACCTTCTAATGGGGATGAAAAGAAGGATGAAGAAGGTGTGCATAAAGACAGTGGAGTTAAGAATGAAGAAAAGGATGCAAACAATACTAATGACATTAATATTGTTGGGCCAGATATTAGTACTGCTCCACCAATTAGTACTGTTATTTCAACCAGTCTATGTTGATCCTTTTAGTGATGAAGAAGAAATGGACTGGAGCAACATAACCACATCTTGTGTAGCTCCTACTACCCCTCATACCATAATCAACAAAAATCATCCACTTGATAATATAATTGGTGAAGTACAGTATGGTGTAAAAACAAGGAATATGACAAAGACTACAAGTGAAACAGGTTTTCTTAGTACTTTCTGCGAAGGGAAGGCTCATGCAGACATGCTGATAAGGATTTAAAACGTACGCTTTTAGGGGGTCATTTAAGCCCTTAATCGACCACTTTTATATCCATTACTGCTTAATTTTGTTCCTTTTTCACTTTTTAGGTCTCTTGGAAGCAAAATGCTAGAATGAAGCACATTTGGACGAAAAGGAACAAATACATGAAGAAAATGGCAAAGTCAAGATCGAAGCCACTTAAGCTGCTCAAACAAAACCTGACGGCGTCCCAATCAAAGGGCGACGCCGTCCCTCTATAAAAACTTGATCAAAACATGCACCAGACGGCTCAGTGGAATTTTTGTTCGTATAACCTAACGGCGTCACGTTATAAAGACGGAGGGCGTCACTCAGAGTTTTCATCTCAGACGGCCCAAATCCAGAATCAAGATGACGTCCCAACTGAAGAATGACGGCGTCACAACTCTAAGGTGACGCCGTCCCATCGATGACTTGGCCAAGACGAAACCCTAATGACGGCGAGCTGACGACGTCCCACGTAAAAGGTGACGTCATCGCAAGTGTAAATCTATATATATAATTTGATTTTTCTGCATTTAGGTAGGTATACTTTTGGAGTAAAAACCCTAAATTGTTTGTAGTCCGATTTGGACAGTATCTTAGGGTCCTAAACCCTATTTTACACATCGAGGTAAGTATTTTAATCCAAAGTATTATTATGTCTATCCTTTATTCGATTGATTGTGTGTATGCTTGCTTGTTTACCATGTCTAGCTAAATTTCTTGTGTGTTTGGTTAGATCTATGAAACCTAGTTATTGATTATTGTTAGGTTGTTTCTTATCTTAATTGTAAATTGGCTTAGGAGTGCAACTAGGCATCATTCGTTGTGTTTAATGCTTGAGTATGCTTTATGAAAGTGAGGCTTATGAATGAAATAGCTTAAGGGCTTGCCGATTTCGTATGCTAAACCCGAGAGATAACCTCAAAGAACTAGGGACTACGCATACCCTATGACCTTAGGAATACAACGCGTTAAGATAAGGTGTGACAATTCAACCGACCAATAAAAGATAACTATGGAGTAATAGTATCTAGGTAAACATATTTTTAATCATCATACGAGCACACATCAAATAGACATAAGACTACCCGTATTAATAGATATATAGATAAATTAGATAAGTAGAAGTAATCGGTAGAAGTACCAACCCCCAACCAATTGCCCTGAGATATTTACCTTAGCTTTCTAAAAAACCTATAAAAAGATAAAAAAAAGAATCATCCTCAACCCCCGCCTTCTCGTCATACATTTTTCGCTAGCATTCCTATTCCCCTAGAGAATGATATTAATCCCCGAGGCTTACCCAATACTACACTACAACGATTAGGTTCACTGCCTAGGTGGTTGAAAAACTTGCTCGAAGAAAAGGAAGTTCCTTTGACCCCGAACGCTCTTCGTACGCGCATCACATGCACACTTGTCTATTTACTTGTTTTGTTTCTCAAGAAGAACCCAAGTGAATTTCCAAAGCTTTCAAAGACTCAACCTGGGTGGAAGCAATGCAGGAGGAGCTTCTACAGTTCAAGCTACAAAAGGTTTGAGTATTGGTGGATTTACCTAATGGTAAGAGGGAAATTCGTATAAAGTGGGTTTTCAGAAACAAGAAGGATGAAAGAGGGGCAGTGGTCATAAACAAAGCTAGGTTGGTAGCTCAAGGATACACATAACAAGAGGGCATTGATTATGATGAGGTGTTTTCCCCAGTTGCTAGAATTGAAGAAATCAGGCTGTTCTTGGCTTATGCTTTTTATAAGGATTTTATAGTGTAGCTGATGGATGTAAAGTCGGTTTTCTTGTATGAAAATATTGAAGAGGAGGTTTATGTTAGTCAACCCCTTGGTTTTGAAGATCCAGACTTTCCAGAAAAGGTGTATAAAGTGGAGAAGGCACTCTATGGATTGCATCAGGCTCCTAAATCATGGTATGAACCCTTGGCCAAGCATCTGTTGGACAATGGGTTTCACAAAGGTAAGATTGATCAGACCTTGTTCATCAAGAGGCAAAAGGGAGATATTTTGCTTGTACAGGTCTATGTAGATAATATTATCTTTGGCTCTATTAATAAGGAGTTGTGTAAAGATTTTGAGAACCTGATGCATGATAAGTTCCAAATGAGTTCTATGGAGGAACTTATTTTCTTTTTAGGACTGCAAGTGAAGTAGAAGCTAGTTGGGATATTTATCAACCAAGATAAATATGTTGATGAGATATTGAAGAAGTTTGGTTATGCAGATGTGAAAACTGCAAGCATTCCTATGGATAATTTCAAGCCTTTTCTAAAAGATGGAGATGGTGAAGAAGTTGATGAGCAATTGTACAGATCCATGATTGGATCCTTGATGTATATTACAGCTTCTAGACTAGATATTATGTTTGCTGTATGTGCATGTGTCAGATTTCAAGTCACTCCTAAAGCTTCACACCTACATGTTGTGATGACGTATAATATGTATAACGGGCCTGCTAGGCCCAATATATACAATACATATACTGGGCTCAGGCCCAATAACTATAAACCCTGGACCTACAGTAAGACCAATGACGAAATTGGCTATGGTCCAGACCTCAAGACGCACGTAAGATACACAGTGGACTAAGCCTCCAGTCGTCGAACATCTTACGTCCGCATCCGCGATTGATACGGAACCTTGTCCGCCAAGGGTCCGGCTCCAGCGACTAACCACTACACGCGAGAATCCAGGAAGCCCTAGCGGTAAACCTCGCCTATAAAAGGGGCTTTAATCCCTATACAAGATAGGACTTTCTCTCTCATAATTGCACACACATACTCCTATTTTCCCTCTCAAGAATGTGTACTTACTCTCACGCCGGAGTCTAATCGTGAGGTCCGCCCCCACGGTAAGGCTAACGGTTTACTCTTCTTATGCAGGAAAATCAATCAAACTACTTGGATTAGTACAAGATCAGCCCATCAGAAGCTTGTTGGCCCAGTCCGGCAAGCTATATTCAGATCCTTTACAACCCGTCACGCAAATTGTACTAACAAGTTGGCGCCATCCATGGGACCCAGTACACAACTGCATTCCAGAAAATACTCAACATGAGCACTCGATTTGGACCAACTCCTGCCTTCATGTCTACGTTGCGGAGTACGGTAGAAAGAGAAAACCACACGGTCTCGACGGACCTTGAGGGACCCGCATCCGACGCAGCCCTCTGGAAGTATTGTGATAAGTACTTCGACCAGATCTTGCCTATTGTGATGGAGAAAGTTCAGAAACGAGAAGAAAGAGCCAAAGCGGCAAAAATCCGGAAGGATTACCGCGAAGCCCAACATCAACATAGAGCGGAAATACCAAGCGGATATTTACGAAAACACCTCGAGGCAGCAAAGTGGCGGAACACGCAAAGTGGTGGCGGTCGAAGACGCACCCGATCCAGGTCACCCAAAGGGAAAGAAGACGGAAGGGGGACAATGTTCAAAAGGCTGCGCAAAAGTGTGTTCCACCGACTCGGAGACAAGGATGAAAATAATTCTGTATACTCCAAAGACCACGGGCAGCAAGTCCGCCACGTTACCGAAAGAAAGGAGAAGGACAACCACAAAAAGCCCCAAGCACAACCGGTAGGACCTGGATTTGGAAGGCACGAAACTGAAAAAGTTTGGTCGTGGAAAGTAAACAGTTGTTCAGATGATGGGTCTCACAGAAGCGGAGGCCAAGGGTCCGAGGTCAGAAAGCGGAAGTCGAAGGACAACAATGATGACCTGGCCAGACCTTGGGTCTGCAAAGGAGACTGACCCGTTCACTCCACGTATCCGCTACTTTGAAATACCTGTAAAAACGCGAATGCCAACCAACGTGAAAACATATGGCGGGAACGGGGACCCAGAGGATCATCTCAAAATCTTCCAGGCAGCGGCAAAGGTGGAGCGATGGGCCATGCCAACTTGGTGTCACATGTTCAACTCTACACTAACTGGATCCGCTAGGGTCTGGTTTGACGACCTCCCACCCGAGTCAATAGACATCTATGATAAACTAAAGGAGGTCTTCTTAACTAACTTCCTCCAACAAAAGAAATGCATCAAGGATCTTGTAGAACTTCATCACATCAAGCAAAGAGACGAAGAACTAACGGAAGACTTTGTAAGAAGGTTCAAAGAAGAAACCATAGACATAAAGGGAGCCCAGAAATTATGAAAGTTTCAGGATTCATGCATGCAATCACTGATCTGGAGCTAATTAAGCGGTTGCACGACGAAATCCCAAAGTTAATGAGCGAAGTAATGAATACAACTACCTCCTTCCTAAGAGGGGAAGTAGCCGCAAGAAGTCGTGAAAGAAAAAGGCAGTGGGTACAATGACCAATGGAACGAACAACAGTCAAGCATCGACAAAGCTTCAAAAAAGGGTTTACGAATAAGCCAAGAATAAGAGAAAGGCAGCAGGGTTTCTGCAACCCACGAAAACCTTTCGAGGAGATAACGGCACAAAGGAAAGCAAGGTCCACAAGCCTTTTCCCAACCACGACAGTTGAGAGGGAAACTGAAGAGAAGTTCTGCGAATTTCACGTAAAAGCAAGACACACCACAAAAGAGTGTCTGCATTTGAAAAAGCAAATGGAAGAAAGGAAGAAAGGGCCGATGATAAAGGTTGATGAGTAGCAAGAATAAACGGAACCGCACACACATCAGGAAAAAAATGAAAACGGAACTTCAACAGAAGAAGAAAAGCAGGAACGCCAATAAAACGAGCACGTATCAGGACATCCCTGACAAAACAAATGAAGATCCTGACCTTATAAACCTCAATAGAAAAAGACTCAGGAAGCAAGTACAAACATTGAAAAAGCGCCCTACCACTTCAAAACAATCGAATCGCAGAAGGTCATGCGGAAAGGAGCAACAGTAAAGATTGAAACATGCTAAGAATACATGCGGAAAAACCATGCGGAAACGATTCCCAGAAAATGAAAAGGAACAAAGACTTGTGACCTAAAAAGAATTAGCTTCGGAGGAAGTAGTGCACCAAAAGAAGCACGCAAGAAGTTGCGGCAGACACGACATAAAAGATACAGCCATGGGAAGGGAAGTACTCGACAACAAACAAGCAAGGGCGGAAGTAAAAGGATAAACCTTATCCAGATAACAAGAGAGAAGAGAAAATCTGCAAGTATAGATACATGTTCCTTCCCAAGGAATATCATGTCAAATCAAGCAGAAGAACAGACACCCAGGCTACGAGCCTAGACACGCACTAACCTACCAACTGGTAGAAAACGACAAACGCTAGCACATGCAAAACAGTAAAATCTTTGCTATAAATACGCGAAGTAAAAAAGGAGGAGAATGCAGGAATAGCAAAACAATAACCGTCGTCCTCCAGAATCAAACACACTAACAGGAAAAGTCTGAAGAAGCTCATTCTCAAAGGAGCCGAAGATGTTATTCAGAAGAAGAATTCGATAGCGCATAGGATAGAAAAAATACAAGTGTCTCATGGCAACATATCGCCAACATGACAGTAGTAAAACCATACATAGCCCAAATCTTTTTCACCTTCACAAGAAAAATACAAAAGAAAACATGAAAAGAACCAAAATATGTTCTTAAATTACTACTAATAATGCTTAGTCGTTCTAAAATGACGACTAATCACCCACCACCACCTCATAACACCCCTTCACTCAAACCTACTCCTATGGAATTTCCAAATACCTTGCCAATTTCGACAGCGGCACCCGCGACCGGAGCAATATTGTCGATTAGACTCCCAGTAGCCGTTGGGAAACAAGATCGTACAGGTGTTCACGGATCAACTGCGGAGGCGGCCAGCGCAAGGAGCCACAAGGGAAGTGAAATGGTAAGGGAGGGAGTGATGGAATGTGGAAAAGGATGGGTCCTTAGGGAAGGATAAGAAGGAACGCTAGGGACATAGAGTTATATTAGGCAGTCCCTAGCTATCAAGAAGCTTCCCTTACAACGACAAGCAACAAAGGATGTAAATTACACCTTCATCCTATTGTTGTTGCATCCCGGCCCCCAGACAAGCACACGTCTACCAGCCCGAGTCGATTAGGTTGGATGGACTGAATGTATGCTAAAAATGACCAGCTTGCAGGCGCCAAGATATGTATATAAAAGCTACCCTCACAAGCTACACTTTCAAAAAAACGGAACTATCCGAAGAAGATCCTTGAAAGGTCTATTACACTCGCTGTATGACCTACAACATCGCAAGCTCGCTGCTACAAAAGTAAAAAGGCATGCTTGGCGAGCATTCTAGCCCTTCAAGGAAAAATGAAAAGCCTGGTAGCTCCTCGGGAATCACCTTCAGAAGAGAGTGACAAGAGATCTCCCCAGAGGAAAAAGTAGCATACAATGAAAGGATTCTAGCCCATGAAGGGAGCAAGAGTACTCACAAAGACGTTACCCACACCGGGAAAGCCATCGGAAAGACAAAAATGACAATAACAGCATGGTCGCGTCACGAACAACTATCAAAACAAACTTTCGCAATAAGGAAATCTTCCAAGAAACAAAGAAACCGATGTCGTCATCAGCAAAATTCTGAAAGAAACAAGGCTCCAGTAGCCATAGAACTAAAAGAGTAAGACTGGTAACAGGAAAATGTAACATGTATTTGAATTTACCTATTTTTGTAATGTATTTAAAAATATGACCAATTAATAAAAAAAAGAAGATTAGCTACCTTCATTATTTTATTCTTTAAAATGTTTTTATTTTTATTAAGTGCATAAGACGCGCAAGCACAAGAATTGGGCACGGCCCAAACATGTTATTTCTGAATAACATAGAGTTATCACGAATAACCAACTGGTGAACAGCATAATCACCAAAGTACGTAAGAGGTATTGCAAGCCCAGTACTGGGAGGATAGCCCAAAATTATCCAAAGACTATTACAAACGTGCATATCCGTATAACGTTAAAAGTAGCACCGCACAAACAAAAAGAGATACGTGCGCAAAAGATTGTTAACTACGTTCATATCCGTATAACGTTAAAATAGCAACACAAAAAGCATCAGGAAATTACGTAAAGAAGAAGTTATAGCGTAAGCAAAATTAGCGAACAACGTGCAGAAATACAAACAAAAAGCAGCACGCACTTATCAGAAACACCACAAAGAAGAGAAAGGACAAATATTGTTCAAAGGATCACAAGGAATCCATAAAAAACAAGAAAAACTAAGATTGTATCACAACAACCGCACTAGCTCCATGCTCGGATAAGGCGAAAGAAGTCCCACTAACCTACGGGTTCAGATCATTCGCAACTCCAGCAAGAGCACTAGATCCGACAACGTCGTAATCATCAATAGAAAGGGGCCTATCAGAGACACCGGAAGGAAGAGACACAAATGGCGAAGAAGTAGTGCACGCCAAAGTTAGCCCACCAGTTGAAAGTGCTTCTACACCCATAACATTACGAGCGGACAAGGGATCAATGGAAGAATTATAAACGTAGGCAACAGACAACCGATGAGCACCAAGGTGTCTTCTAACCTGATCAACTCTCTTCTGAACAACCTCCAAAGAGCGAGACAAAGAGCTGCTGCCAACAACAACATTACCACCCTTATCATAAACAGGAATTATAAGGTGCTCAAGATCCAGCTATAACCCTACAATCATAAGAGCATTCGCGGAAGGCCCATCAACACAAAGAAGATCCATAACTTCCGCAATACCAGCATCCTTGCTAGACTTAAGCACAGAGAGAAAAGAAAACTCCACATTTTCAAGAGCCCTCACGACGAAAACATAATGATCTTCCGCAGAAGGATTATATACAGCAAGCTCTCTTTTCTCCTTGCCATGAATAATGCCCGCCGCTAAGCCTTCTTGCATACCCTTGTCAACTGCATGCTCAATAACTTCTGCCATTGCCGTAGTATACTCTGGAGAATTTAAGCACTTGAACACAACGAGGCTCATACCGTTAGTTAATAACCAGCGACGGCTAGATAAGAACGTAAAAAACCGAGGATAAAACGCCTCATCAAGATGGCTAGCCAAGGCATACAAATCAGCAACGGCCGAATCAACCTTTTGCATAAGTCCGACAATCTTAGCATCCTGAATCTTACAAAATTCTTCCTCCAAAGCAACAAGGGAAGGAAATCGGCTGCGGAGCTCAGAGCATGCCTCCTCCAAGATCCGTATCTGCAAACAAAACAAAGTTAGAAGACAACGGGAAACAAACAAGAGGAACAACTAACCAAAAAGGCACGGACGCGCACCTGTCCGGAAAGGTTGGAATTCTGAGACTTAAGAACAACAACTTCAGCTCTCAAAGTAGATGACTCAGAATCCTTTGCATCAAGAGATGATTGAAGTGATGCCACCTCAACTCGAAGATAATTTCGTTCTTCTTCAAGCATAGAATTCTGGTTCTTCAAAGATGAAAGTTCCGCAACAGAAGCTGCTAAAGACGCAACAGCAGAAGATGTCTCGAAAGAGGTAGCATTAGCAACCTTAGACTCTAGGGCCAAAATCTCCTTATCCTTACTTGCCAACAATGACAATAAGCGTTTCCGCTCCATAGCATTATACTCTAAACGCAGACGAACTTTCGAACTAAAGCACAATTGTCGTGCCACAGCAACATTAAACTCACCAAGGAGACGCTCATACCCCATATCACGAACAGCGGAAAAGAAATTAGGAGGAGCGAACTCGTCCACCATAACACGACATTCATCAACATCATCAAGGAGCGAACTCTTGGTAACATTCCATTTCGGAATATGAACACCAGACGAAGAACTATGATATCTCAATTGTTATATAAAAATATCAAATACGAAATAAGCGAGAGAATTGCAAATCAACCGTTTTAGGAAAAAGATCGACAAGCAAAACTCACGAATACTCGATAAGTGATACCGGGAAAGTGATTACCCGAGTCGTCTCCCAACGAGGAGTGAATTGACGGTGACGTTATAGGTTCGTTATTAAAGTGCTTGAATGGATCGGGAATTTAAGTTTTGGTAACGGTTTCTACAAATTAAAGAACGGGAATGTAAATAAGGCACGGGAACAAAGTAAATAAATAAATTAACAACTACTAAGCATAAGAAACAATAAAATGGAGCTAAACTACGTCCTAAGGCACTAAAACTAAAAAACGCGAAAAACCGGGAAAGCACCGAGCTCTAAAAGTGAAAACTTTGCAAATTAAGACCTACGGGTGCAAAACCAATTTTCCTACGTCCTAAACGACTAAAAATAATTTAAAAAAATATCCGGGTATTTTTTTGACTTTTATTTTATTTATTACAATTTAAAAACTAAATTAAACTAATTAATTAATAAAAAATATTAAACATTTTTAGAAAAATATAAGAAAATTACATTAAATACTTTAAATGACACTGAATTAAAGAAAAATAAAATAAAAAACATGCAACTGCTTCTTCAAATAAGCAGTTTAATAAAAGCACTAAAGGAATTAAGCTAAAACTGCCTAGCTACCTTAAATATTAATTAAACAGAAAAAGACCACTCAACACAGGGAGCACAGATGGTGGATCAGTGTTGTGTTGGGGCTTATGTGATTGATGCAGATCCAGGTTCGAACCTGGTCTCTGGCATTTTTGCAAAACATTTTTTATTTCAAAAACCTATTAATCTGAAAAAAATAAGTATTTTATGAAACTACAAATTTTTCTGAAAAGCTATAATAAGCACAGGATAAGCCAAATTAATAAGCAGATAAGAGATAATCTAAACTTCAAACACCCCTACTGGCACTACTTTAAGGCTAACTAAAGCTAATCAAAAGCTGTTATAAAAAATTACAAAAATGTGGAACAACTAACTAAGCAACCAAACATAAATCATGCCAAATTTTAGAGCATAAGGACAAGTAATGAACCGATAAAAAATCAAAAACTAAAGCCAATTTGCCAATTTTTCTTGGTGCAGGGCATGCAGTGGCTCATGGGGGCTAAAGGGACAGAATAACAGATTCTAAGTTGTGCCAGTGGGGTACTTTTGAGGCAATAATAAGCAACTACATGAACTTACAAACCTAAAATAAGCTAAGACATGTATCAATCTACCTACAAGCTACTTATAAGACAAAAACTAGGGTCTAAAACTTAATTTAACTAATCTAAAATTGAGCTTCAAACGGGATAGTTGGGACTGAGATGACAGATTATGCACACTAAAAAAAACTACCAATCCTACTAAATCTACTTGAACAGAATAAAATGATATAAACTAAACTAAGTTGAGACCAAGTGAATTGATTTTTGAAACCCAACATGGGTCAAAACAGGAGTTTGACCCATAAAATGTGTTTATCCAAACACCCCTTTTAGGCAGAAAAATGAAACTGTTTTGAACAATGGTTGGAGATTTGAGAAAACTTAATTTGCATCATTCGACAAACCTTAAAATGAATTTAAATAACTTAACACACACTTTAGAACACCAATGACAGATTTTAAGAACATAAAAAAAATCAAGACTGCATATACATACAAACTGCATAAATTTTAAAGGAAATGGAAATTAAAAACTGAAACTGAAATTTTAATTGCTTTAAAAATTAAAGGAAAGTAAATGACAATAAAATTAAAATGGAACTAGAATAATAAAATTCTAGACAAAGTTTTACACTAATCCTAAATGTCTATTTATACAAAACAATTGAAAACTGTCTTTTTTTCTTTATTCTTGTTTGCTTGCTGTTGTGTTTGTTGTGAGAGAGATATGAGATACTTGTGCTTGTTTCAACCCACCACAGCCATTGGATTAACCTTGGAGCCCAAGCTGGGACATCACAACCATCGATCTCTCTTCTTTAGTAGTGTGGATTGCCAACATGGCAAAGAAACATGTAGGATCGTTATATTTATTGTGTTTGATGATTCGGGTGATCTTGGATGATGGAAATACATGTTAGACATTTTTAGAGAGAGAAAGTAGAGAGATGGTGTTCTTGGTAGAGAGTTGGTTAACAAATTATGAAAGGTTAGATTCCAAGCCACATCCCTTCCAAGGATGGAAGGGGTATTTATAGTTACAAGACTACATGACCTCCTGACGGCCTGTGGATCAGGTATACAGTGGGTAAAGACCCGTCCTTCCTCCACGGTGTTGCGCTACGCTAAACTATGTTACAAACTAACTAATTAACTACTGAACAACGTAAATAGCTACAAATCTACGAGCTACCTTATGCTAGATAATATTTGGGGTGACCGACTCTTGACAATGGAATTTCCAATTCCTAACAATCTCCCCCTAAGAGAGGTCACCCCATGTTTTACATTTTGAATCCTAGCATTCTATTAAATCATCAGTCTTGAGCTCGTAGACTTGAATTCTTTAACATTTGAATCTTTGTGCTTTTGTAGCGATTCTTCAAAGTCCGCATATTTTTGTACTTTAAGTGGAGGTCTTTGAACTGATCCACATCTTAATGATCTTCGAGCTTTCATTGAGATCGTCAGCCACAGTAAATCTCTGGATCACCCTTTATTGTGTTGCCATCATGTGATGTTGTGACATTTGGACCGACATGCTCACACTTTTGGATCATGACATCTTTCCATCAGAGTAGCGGAAGCTTTACTGGTTCATGATATTTGCAGCAGCGTAGCAGAAGCATAGTATAGAAATATCAGAGCCAGGTTATGAAGATATGCACCAGTCATGATTTCTTCAATTAAGTATGGATGCTGTGAGCATGCGGCTTTGGATTGACTCCTCAATTCTGATCAGCTGCAACCGTCCAAATGTACATGCAAACAACAGTTAGCAATAAAACACACAAAAGTGTCTTTGATCACTTTCGTTGAATTGAGGTACACGGCCCACGGTTCCCCGTTGATCAGTGCAAGTACTGCCTGTGAGCAAGTATAATTCCGAAGAATCTCCTTGACAGGGTTTCGCAGCTGTTCTAGCTGTTCTCAAACCGAAACGTCTCAAAGAAGACAACACGGAGTGAGTGAACCAGCGAATTGAGATTCACTGATTGATGAAAAAATTGATTTGAAAACAATCGCGTATTGCTAGAAGAAAGAGTTTTGCAATACGACGAAGGTTTTATGAGAAAGATCAATTTTCAATCAACAATACTTTTTGTATATGAAAAGAGTACACATTCGATGTGCTAGAGAAAAGAAACGATTTAACATCGAACGGTTTTTCCAAAAGTATTTTTTCAATCAGAGATACTTTTTGAGTTTGAAAACATGAGTACACATTCGACGTGCTAGAGAAAAGAAGGTTTGCACATCGAAAGGTTTTTCCAAAAGTATTCGTCAATTCCAATCCTGGACCAAGGTTGATTCACGAGTGAATCGCCCCATCGTTTCTATCTAGTTGTCACAAGCTTGATCTTTAGAAAAGATCTCACATGCCACCCACCAAGAGCTTGTTTGATGTTGGCTCTAGAAGGATTTCCATCTTCATCGTGAATACTTAACATATCACTCGGATGTTCTGGCAATACCACAAGGATAATGCGTAGGACTCTTAATATATTCTTACTTTCCACATTGTGTGAAACAGCAAGTCTTCATTAATTTTGTGTCCTAATGAGATATTGTGGATGATCTCTTGGCTCTAGACTCAATAGTGCACATTTGGTTCCTATGCCGGAGACTAGGGAGAGGGTCTCCTTCTTCAATATCAACAGTCTCTAAGAGAAAGTCGATAGATAATGTCGGTTCCCCGTGAGAATGAAACAAGCCCTTTTAAGAGGAACTTGAGTGGTTTGGGAAGTTGTAGTGCAGTGCGTCACTGGGTCCATGACGTCTTGTCTTCAATACCGATGTTACCTTAGTAAACACCAGTAGCATATGTATTAAACCCGGTTACTGTCCTAAGGTTGAATTATTGGAGGGCTATTTCTTTTCACCCCTTTTCACATTCAATTCTTTTTCATTCTTCAACCTCTTCAGTGCTTACCGAGATTTCATAACTAGAACCTTGTTGGGTTTATTCCAGTTCTAGCTCTATCTCAGTCCGCACTCTTCCCATATCTCACTTTTCTCCTTTTTTCATCATACCTAAGGACTTTACACTATCTAGTGGATTGTCCCTGGGTATATCCCTCCGGCTCTGGCGGGATCGTGGGAAAAAATACCTTACATAACCATCCTTATAACTCCATACATAAAGTAAAATGGTCAGTCTTTTGGTACAGTTCATTTCTTCCTTGAAACCAATTGAAAAATCATTTGGAAAAACAATCAAGGTACTTGTGATACGAGATCAAAGCATTTTGTACCTTAATAGTTTTGATCATTTAGAAAACCTCCCCCTCAACATGTGCATATGATTTAGAAATAGTTTAGCACATGGAGACAAGAGGACTTTGAAATATTTTATTTGATCACAATTTTCATAGAAAAAGCCATTTGATTTTCTTGGTAAATTCTCCCCCTCAATATGTGCGTAGGATATTTGAAATCATTTTATCACATAGAGGAAAGAGTTCTTTTGAAGCACATTCACGATCACAAAAGCCATTAAGAAACCATTTGCTCCCCCTCAATATGTGCATCGATAAACGAAAGAGTTTAGCACATATTAGAGAGAACTTGCACTTTGAATCAAAACAATCACCATTTATCAAATTTCATTATTAAATCACAAATTCTCCCCCGATCAAAAATATCAAACCCTTTGAGAGTTTGGATCCCAAGTGATTTAATAAGGTTTAGAAAACATGGGAGAAAATGCGCCTGGTTTAAATACTCTTCTGGTTTTTGGTTAAATGCTCCTCCTCAACATGTGCATTGTATATTTGAAATCGTTTGGCACATGGAGGCAGGAGTGCCTTTGAAGGACTAAAACCAATTCCATTAAAATAGATTTGAGATTTAAATCACGATTTCTCCCCTGATCAAAACTTTCAAACCAATTGAGATTTGTGATCCCAATTGATTAAAATCATTTAGAAAAGTTTGGGGAAAGACGTTGCAAGATTTAATTTTTGAAAAATGACAGATAATGACCAATTTAAGACATTAAAGATTGTTAGTATCAGGTACGATTGTTTTAAGAGATCTTTAAGTAAAATAAAACAATTTCACAATCAAACAAGAACAGAAAAAAATTCATTTTGACAGATCTTTGAGTTTTAAAGGAAATCATACCATGACATAACATTAAATCTTTAGATCACCACATTTTAACGTACAAACCGGAACTTTTATGAAGAAATATCGTTTGAAAATATTTTATTTTAAATCACTCTCCCCCTTAATCGATGATCGAAGTCGATAATTGAGTGACTTAGGTTTTGAAAAAAAGAAGTCCGGTGATTTTCAAAATTTAGTCCAATTTATTTTCAAAACCAATATTTTTCCATTTTCAAAACAAAAAAAATTGTTTTTTTTTAACAAAATGGTATTATTCACTACTTGTCCTGCACAAAGATACGTTAGGTGGTTGAGAAACTTTTGTTGTTGCTGTAGGGCTTGGAAGAAAAACCGTCTGCAGATGCAGTGAGACTTCTTACGTTGCATTTTAATGCCAACTGAGATCAAATTAAGCTCCGTTTCTTCATTTGCTGATGAAGAAAACCATCTGCTGATGTAGTGAGACCTCTTACGTTGCATTTATGCCAACTCTCCATTGAAGTCAAATTAAGCCCCGTTTCTTCATTTGTCGACCCAAGATATAGTTACCCTTTCCTTTCGGCATCAAATCATCTTCATTTGTGGGATTCGGATCGGGAACATTCTTATATACCAATATACTTGCATACGTTAGTGAACACACATACAGATATATGGTGGTCGACAACACCCAAACATCAATCGACTAATAAAAGTCTAACCAACATATCAATCAGATCATATAAGGTATGGGATTAATGTGTTCATCAAACTCTAATCATCTAATCCTAACAATCATATCCTAGGCACCTAGTCCTTCAACGTAGGTTAACATCATTTATAATTAAGCATATAGGATAATAAGAAAAGTCTGTTAGATGATATAGATTTGAAAACATTCTCCCCCTCAATCAATGACTTATTTTCTGAAAAGTTTAAAAGCGCTGAAGTCATTGATTGAGTTTTGCAAATTAAGAAAATTCTGATCCAGATTGATATTCAAGCAACTCAATTACCACCATTTTGATAAAACAAATATTTTTCTAAAGAATTTTAGACGGAAAAACATTTGTGTAGGAACAGCAGTCCTTCGACATACTTTCCTCATTTTGTTCTAGGATAAGTGCACGGAATATTTGAAAATTTGTTTAGCGTAGCACTTTCCTTTCTTGAAGAGCGGGTTGCTATCAGAAATAATCGCAAACCATGGTTTAAGCACGGGTTACAGTCTGAAGTAACTGCAAGCCATTTTTTGAAGCGCGGGTTACAATCTGAAATAACTGTAAGCCATATTTTTAGACATGTGTTGGAAAAGAATATTTACACCTCCTGCTCGAACTTCATCTATGGTCCCGTGCCATTATTGAATGACATTTCTAAGACCGCAGATGTTATCGATACCAGAAGACATGTCTTAGAAAACATATTTTTGGTCTTTTTCAAATTTTCTGATTTTTATGGGTTTTTTTGATGATTTTATATTTTCCTATTTTCTTTTTGTTGGTTTTCTATTTTTGTATTTTGCTTTTTGATAGATATATACACAGATAGAGTAGATGATATAGTTTAAGAAGATGATGATACGAGTACCGAGATAAGGATATCGAGCAGCCCCGTTGTAGAAGATAGAAGTCATCATCTCTTAAACATTCACCACTAAAGCTTCCGAGGCTCCAGAATAGAAGATAGAACATGAGCCTTTGAGAAAGAGAGACTTTGGCAGCTTCCCCCCAAACCGAAAATCCATGTGATGAGCAGATTCGAAGCTCTATTTCAAGCTTGCCTTAGCCAGGTGCACAGAGAAGCACACCATTATCATAAATCCCGCTGCTCCTTTTAAGAACGATAATCGAGATTCTCCATTCGGGGTTATATCATTAAGAAGAACAACAGCAACGTATCATCCCACGTATAAATAACTCTTCTCAAATTTCATTCCACTGAAGTCTGACGCAATCCATTCCAAAAGGTGTCAAGAGACCACTTCCCCCTGAGTAGTTGAATTGATGCAACCCGTCTCTTAGAATAGAGCTCAAGAGCTCGAATACACAAATAGAGTTCCAAAGAATAAATGATACAACCACCCAATGCACATTTATCTTTCCTGATGATTGTGTATGAAGCTCAAGAACTCGAAGTACTCAAATGCCCCCACACTTGTGTGCCTCTTTTATCTTCAGAAACTGTCTCTTACATCTCTTCCCCCACGTAGTTGGAATAAGAGCACTAAACGCCATGAGTCAAACCTTGAGATTCTCTGCGGTAATGACATTTGTCTTCCCAGGATATCTTCAATCACTTAGAAGTATTAAGCTTATCAAGTTTACTCGCGTTTAGATGCGTGTCTCCTTCCCCCTTGCTGGTTTTGATACTTCAGAATCAGCAACACACTGTAAGCCCATGTACAAGAAATCTTTTGAGAAGAATACCATTAGCACGAATATATCTCTGAGAATCAACTTGCTGAAGAATGTGAGCAATTCTAATTGGGGATTAAATCAGACATTTCACTCTCTCCCAATTAGTGCTCTCCCCTAAACCGACAATCTGTTTGATAAATGCCCGGATTAAGAAGAAGTCTTTAGATCGTCAAATGCAACTCGTCTTTAGTCTTCTAACATGAGAACAGACTGTAGACTCGACCTTCTTCAAGATTTTCCGTTTGGGGAATAGAATGTCAACATCTTCAACTCACCAAATGCATTCCTGTTAACTTATATATAGCAAATCCCCTTAACTCAAATCCCTCCCAATCAAACAAGAACAGAAAGATGTTCATCAATAAAATCAGCAATCAGCCCGCAACGAACACACGAAATGGTAGCACCAAACTACCAATCACATTAAACAAGAACAGAGAGATCGTTCGGAATCATCATGTTGATGTGCACGTGAAGCATTAACCAGAAGCACTTTGTCGATAAACTCATATCAGCCCGTGTGAAGATGTCAACCAACGGCTCTTAAAAAGAAACTCCATGTAAAGATGACCCGATAAGAAGAAGCTCGGTTCTTTCATGAGTTTGGAGCCGTTTGACCGTTTTATTCTCAGAAATCAATCAACCATGCAGTACATTCATACTTCTTCTCCCCCTCAAGAATTGCATACAGAGTTGCCATTCTTGATTAAATAAGTGAATATCTTCAACAAATGTAGTCTATTCACACTTCTCCCCCGCAAAATTAGCTCATGATGTCGCCATCGTCATTATAGTTGAGCAAGTGGAATAAGAAAACAGTCAACAGTAGTCCGGTTCACTTGATGTTTGAAAGCGCATGGAAAAAGCATGAAGCATGTTGATGAGAATGGTCATAAATGAGAAGATTTCTCTTCTTCAGAAGATAAAGCGCACTGAAACGTACACTTTTCTTTTCTTTAGAGTACGAGGCATGAACTGTTGTGTTCATACGTCATAAATCTCTCTCTTTTCATCATCTCTTGGCAAAACATGTAATCACCCCATTATCATTCAGTAGGCTCTTTGTCGTGACAGCTGATGGAGAAAACCCAATATGATGAATTTGACCCTGAAGTAAACTAACCCGAACTGGTGACTTAAACTTGCACATATGTAATCAAAGAGCGGTGCCGAGACTTCATCCTCCATTGAATCTCTAAGTACTCCATACTCTTCATCCAACCAACCATCAAGTATAAGACGTACATCACCTCTTGAAAATCCACAATTGAATGTGACACTGAGCACTACAACGTAACTCCTTAAAGTGATAGTTATTTTGTGGTGGTATGAGCCCAATTCCCCCAAGTGGTAAAAGAAAAGGTAAAAGACACCCAACAATAACTAGATTTCCATGTCTTCATTTTTGATAATAAGCTTGAACAAGGATCTTGAAGAATCTTCATCCAACCATCCCTGATACCTTCAGATACTAAGTACACTCGCTCGTGATATTTTACTTCAACCTCAAATAAATAATAGTGAATTAACGCCGTTGTCACATCTTCTGGTTAAAAGCTCAAATCTAGCCTCCTTTGATGTTTTAAGTGAACTATGATAATGGTTTTCATCCTGACCATGGTTAAAAGCACATAACCCCGTAAAAACTTGTAATACCCAAACTACCATGAAGACAACCCAAACACACACCCAATTCATGAAGTACACCCTTTTATCCCTTCTTTGAAGCAGAAACCGTAGCACCAGCATTAGATAAGATCCAGAATTACACTTTCCTTTCTCCAGGATGGTTCCATCGTAACGGGATTTTACAATTCCATGGTTTAAACCAAGAAATAGTATCTTTCGCGGGATTTTACAAAACCAAGAATAAACCGTAAGAAAGATCCGGAAATGCACTTTACTTTTACCAGGATGTTTCCATTGTCACGGGATTTTACAAGTCTATGATTTAAACCAAGAAATAGTTTCTTTCGCGGGATTTTACAAAATCAAGACTAAACCGTAAACAATGTCAGCTTGAATGTGTTATGACAATTTTGGTTTCGGTGAATATCTGTTTTTAGGGGAACATGCAACAGTACATCAATGGTTCATTATCCAACATCATCAACCATCCAGTAAACACTTTGGTAAACACATCATTCACGCAATCTGTCAGCTATTGCAGTGACCACATGGAGAAGTAAACCCAATATATCATACTCGAACATGACGTAAAATTCCCCATATTTGTTACTTAAACTTGTACTAATCCTCGTGAACAAGAAACGGTGTAACCAATGTACAAAACCTCTTGACATTCTCAACTGAGTGAGATACCGAAGTGATAGCCAAGTCTTTATCACCCTCTATAAACGCCCAAACAAGTCATCTTCGCGGAAGGGAAGAAAGAAAGAAGACGAAAATAAGTAAACGCGTCCGGAAAACCTCACTTCAATTTCAAATAAGAAATATCGTACAAACAGCCCCGTAGTCGACTTCGTTCAATCATCACTTCAAGCCGTGACATAAAATTCTTCGAGAAAATGTATACAACAAAGTATCAAATAATCTCATCATCACACCAAATCTCATTAACATCAAATTTCTTCATAAAGTCTCATTTTATCCAAGTCTCATATAATCCAAATATTGAAAAACTCATCAGACCCAATCATGTATACAACGCAAATTTGGTTACGTGTAATAATCGAGGATTGGGCCATGAGAATCAATCCAATCATCCAAGTCAAATGTGCATACTTCCCATATTCAATTACAAGTCTGGTCCGAATAACTATTCCACCCACTATATAACATCACTTAAGGCCATATAACGTATTTTGTCCATACCAACCGGATCCAAATCACAAACTGCTCATATCATAGCTCATATTACTCCAAACCATGCGACAGAAAACCATACGACTCAAGCATCTTGGAAACAAACTTACAAATAGCTATAAATCAATTAACCAGAATGATAAATATTATAGCCAAACTTATGGAAAAATCGTTTAATCAGTATTAGCATATTCAAGATTGTCCAAGATTACTTGTTATCCCAAGTCCATCAATAGTCTTAATATAGTCCATGAGTTTATGAGACTATAAAGCCCATATCCAAGAGACTACACAAGCTCGCTCCACCAATTTTCCACACAATAATCAATCAAACCATACACGGTCTAGGGATAACTATCACTTAATCAAAAACTCGGCCCATCTCAAATCTCAAAACACCAGATACCCTAAATTTAGGGTATTTAACCCCACTCATAGTAGTTACCCTAAAAATCCTCACATCACTAAACCTAATCTCCAAAAAATCGCCTCCCTCTTAAGTCTGTACTTTTCCATACTCACAGATACATTGACCAAATCAGATAAACCAAATCCAAATACCTCTCAATAATCCGTCCCACATATTATCAACGAACTCACACAAAATATATCACACCACTTACAAACTCAGTTCTAATCACAATATTATCAACCAAAAATGAGTCGACATCATTCATAATTAACCAATCATCAACAGCATATAAATCAATAGCCCTACTCTTCCTTGAAAACAACACAACATCGCCACAGAGATGGCTTGATGATTCTTCTGAGACTGCAACGAGATCACTTTGTGATGACAAGTAGGTTTATTAATTGTTGGTTTTTGTTTGTTGAAGATTTTGAACGAGTTGAAGATAGTGTGTAACATAAATGTTATGAGACTATCTTCCTATTCGTATATTAATTGAAGCATAGTCTTCATCAAAATCAGTGATGAATGTTTCGTGTACGGGACTTTTAAAGTCAGTTTTGACTTTGAATGACACAAAACAATATGAGATTATTCAATTGATTTTTCTTTTACCGTTCGAGTCGGAGATGATTGGTGTTGGAGTACTTTTGTTTTGATGGTGATTGTTGAGTTTATTGAAGGAGTTAGGGTATAGCTTAGTATAGTTATTAGATGTGGTTTGGAATGGGCAGTATCTTGGATAGGTTATCACTTGAGTATATGACTAATGATAAAACTGAAGTCACTTGAGTATGTTTTTTTTTTTTTTTTTTTTTTTTTTTTTTTTTTTTTTTTTTTTTTTTTTTTTTGGTTTAGGTCTGGTCAAGCAGTCAAAGTCATTCATCTCCTTCATCCATTATGTCAAGTCGCTACAACAACATTGTCAAGTCGCTACATCTTAAGAGTCAAGTCGCTGGCATCTTTAGAGTCAAGTCGCTAGTGACCTGAGTTGAGTCAAGAGTCAACTCGCTAACCATTATTCAAAGAATTTAGACAACTTTTAAATACAAGTCGCCATCAGAACATGAAACAAGTCGCTAGGAAGAAAAACGTTGACAAATAAGTCGCTAGGATTTTCCGGCGAGTGTTCCGACTACTTTTTCCGTCTATCATCATACTTACCCAGAAAAGTTGCATATGAATATACTAGTTTGCCCAGTTCGACCACTATTTGACCATAAAACATGATAATATGACCACTTTTTCACATGTTTGGTACCAACAATTACAATAAAATGATGTTACCCAACAAAAACATAAAAATGCTTTCATTTTTGACCCTGTATTTGACCAAGAAAATTACCAGTTGACTATAAGGATCTGACCCTTGGTACAAGAACACAAAGATGATGAGTTACAACTTACAAGATAGACTGTTGGACTATTGGACGATTGGACTTAGACCAAAGAACTCATGTGCAAAAACTGTTACCAACAAAGATAGGAAAAAGAAAAATTTTCCGACTCAACAATAGTACAAAAACTGTTTAGCACAAAATTCAACCCACAATAAATCATCAAAATACAATAACCTTGGCTCTGGTACCAATTGTAGGATCGTTATATTTATTGTGTTTGATGATTCGGGTGGTCTTGGATGATGGAAATACATGTTAGACATTTTTAGAGAGAGAAAGTAGAGAGATGGTGTTCTTGGTAGAGAGTTGGTTAACAAATTATGAAAGGTTAGATTCCAAGCCACACCCCTTCCAAGGATGGAAGGGGTATTTATAGTTACAAGACTACACGACCTCCTGACGGCTTGTGGATCAGGTATACAGTGGGTAAAGACCCGTCCTTCCTCCACGGTGTTGCACTACGCTAAACTATGCTACAAACTAACTAATTAACTACTGAACAATGTAAATAGCTACAAATCTACGAGCTACCTTATGCTAGATAATATTTGGGGTGACCGACTCTTCACAATGGAATTTCCAATTCCTAACAAAACAAACCCATGTGAAGCCTCTTGGATTCTTCTGGTATGAGAGTGATGGGGAGAGAGTGACAGGAGGGGGGAAGTGGGATTTGCTTTTGGCGCCAAGATTATGTTTACTGGGTTTGGGAACTTTTGACTTGGGGCAGGGAATGGGTAATTTTTTGTATTTTGTGAAAGTTTAAAATGTTTTTTTTTTTTTTTTTTTTTTTTTTTTTTTTTTTTTTTTAATAAAAGAAATTGGTTTTAAAAAATGTTTTTAATACTAAAAATGTTTTTTTAGTAAAAGATGTTTTTAACAAAATAATTGTTTTAAATAAAAAATTGGTTTTAAATAAAAATAATTGTTTTTAATGAAAAATGTTTATAAAAAGGTAATTTGGTTTTCGGGTGAAAGGGTAATATGTTAATTTTGGGTTTAGGGTTTTGTTTCGGGTTTGTTTTCCCAATCTCACTCCAAAAACGCGTTCCGGGCTCCAAAAATGTAGAAAATCCACTTCCCGGCTCCATCCGCAAAGCACGTTTGTCATTCCAAGCTCATTTATGCACGTTTTTGCCCTGTTTTCGATCCTTTGTACCTGAAACACATAAAAACACATTCCAAGGATATATGCAGTGTAATTGGGTATATTTCAGTGTTTTTAGACATTTTTGTGGGGTTTTCGGGCTTAAAATGATGAGTAAAAGGCCACTCATCATCCCCCCACACTATCAATTGCTAGTCCCTAGCAATCCGATCATATGAAGTAATGAAAGGATAAACAATACTAAGAATACCCCGTTTCGACTTTTTATTCAATACTAGGAATTTAAACATGACGATAATAAATAAAATGCTTGATTATCAAAACATGGCATCACGGAACGGGATTCACACAAAATGGGTGTCTCCGGGGAATTGTAATCGTCATCCTCTTTTTGATACTCTCAAACTAAGCTTAAACTTATTGTGCAAATGTTTTTGTAAAATGCTAACACTACTTATATCAATAATCTATGTAAGTCGAGACTTAACTTTTTACTCCCACAGTTTATACAATTTAAGTTCTTGTGCTCATTTTCAAAAGTTTGATCATTAAAATCGACATTTGTTATGGTTGTTATCCACTTAACTAAAGTACTAACTCACCGGAAACGACGAAAGTCTAAGGATCGAAATGGCCTTTTCCATGTAGCGGCTTTCTTCTCGGCACATCCCAAAACATCAGTTTTAAGTGACCGGGATTTTGACACCTCACAGAGAATAGTACCGGATTTAGCGGGAATTCGATTCCAAAGATTTACGAGGCTACCGTTAAGTTAAAACTAAACCTAAATGGATCACAACCGACGATGATTTAGAAATTCAAGATTCAAAGGTGAGATAACTCCATGTAGCGACTTTCTTCTCAGCTTGTCCTTTTAAGGAGGCTAGGTTTTCACCCTCGAGAATAGTATCAGAGCTTTCGGGATCTTTGAAATCAAGGATTTCCAAATTACCGTCATACTTTTAGACAACTTTGACGAATACTAGTTCAACTTCCGATTTAAATTTGAGAAAAAGCAAGTTTCGCACATTTATTCATAAGCAACATAGTGCTTTTATTCACGCAACTCATATTTTTTCATTTTTGATTTTTCAACTTTTTTCACTTTTTTCATTTTTTTTCATCATTTTGACTTCGAACTTTAAACTTGCAACTTTTGCATCATTCAAGCACTTTTACGATACTTTCATTTTGCAACATTATTCAGATTTTAAGAAAGTATGCTTTCTCGGAAATTTAAATAAAAAGTTGAACTTGGACTCTAAATCAATTTTGCTTAAAAACTTTTTATTGTAACAAGACGACTTGAATGTTCAAAAGTTTGACAACGAGCACATATTTTAGTCCAATTAGTTAGCTTCTGGGAGAAAAAGCCATAGATTACTTATATAAGCTCTAAAGAGAACCAACTACTCGACGCTTAGCATTTTCATTTGCACAACGCGTAAAACCTTAGCCTAAATGTTAAGAGAGCAGCTAGATCAACACTCTAGCAGAGTCGGGATTCCCCTTGTTTTATCCTAATCAAGACTAAACTACCATTAACACCGAAGCATTAACGCATTATTTTTGTGCAAAGCACTTCCTTTAAATGTAAATACTTGACTGAAAACGATAAAATTTTTAAAAATTTTGGTCAAAACGGGGGTGCTAGGGTACTAGAAGGTACATATGTGATCAAAATTCGCTAGAATCCCCCCCCCCCCACACTTAGAATTGAATATTGCCCTCAATATTCAAAGTACCGGCCGTAGCCCATACTATAGAACGGAAAAAGGTAATACTACTAGCCAAGTGTGGAAGCGAAATATTTTTTTCACAAAAAGGATTAATAAAGATATCATTAGATAATCGTTAGCAAAAAGATCGGATATTGGGCGGCTGGATTGAAAACAGGCGCATCAATCATCACGATCTACGAGAATCCTGAAAACAGAGAGCAAACACATAACAAGCAAACAACAGTGGAGGAATTCCCCCCACACTTAGTGTTAGAAAATAGAAAGAAGTCAGAAACATGGGTGGACACCCATGAAATGCTACTGTTTTTGTTAACCAAGTCGCTAGCTTGACTCAACCCCGAATTCATTGGCCCATGGGGGAGCAAGTGGAAGAGAGAATCTCCATCGAACTTTCATTCAAATAGTTTAGATAAACATTGAATGTGCTGAAAGTTCCACTCCGATGAGATATAACCGGCTCAAAAGAATGATAAATGCCGGGGTCAAAAATGGTATCTTCACTCCCGAAGGAGTTAAGATATGGAGAAGAAATGGGATAAGAAAGAAGAGTGTCAAAGTTTTTACAACGGGTGGGCAAAAGATTATATTGAGGAACATTAAGCGAATGTTCAACAATCTTGTCCACCACTTTAGCAGTTAAAACATCCGTATCCGGCTTAGAGAAGATTCCATCATCCGGCGGTTTAGCAGGCGGACGTGAAAATGATGGATCTAAGCCATACTCGTCACTCTCAAAACCCGGAGGTATCGAGTCATCCGGAGAAAGAGAGTCGACCTCTTCCATAAGAGTGTCACTTGACGAATTATCAGACGACCAATTGTATAGAATATTTTCCAATTCATTGAGGTCGGCTTCAAAGTCGAAGTGAGCATCATCATCTCCCCGTGGAGAATGATCAATAAGAGCGAGTTCATTGGCGAACTCCTCGAGAAGGTCTAGAGTCGAAGTGGGATTGCCACTATTCTTTTCTTCAAATGTAGATTCCTCGAGCTTGGGTAAAGAGGTAATGGGGTTTTCCAAGTAAAGGTCACTATCCTCATTCTGAATGTCAAACATTGGGTTATCTGAAATTTGAGTGAATTCATAATCAAACTAAAATAGAGGATTAGTGAATGCCATAGTGAAAGGTTCCTCGGACACAACAAGAATATCTTCATCATCCGAATCAAAATCAGCGTCCATATCAAGATCATCTGGTTTAAAATCTCTCACTTCTTTTAAGCTGACGAGCTCAGAAGTAATTTCCTCAACATACTCGATGTCTCCACACGATAAGGAATCGTCAAACGATGTATAATCATTTTCAGACTCGGAGATCATCTCAACAGAATCTTTAGGGGTAGGAGGAGAAGAATCATCATAAATAGGCTCATCACACATCATATCGGAGATACCCTCGAACTCACTTGGGGTTGGGACAAGGTTGTCAGCACAAGACGGTTCCGTTTCCGGAATAATGCTAAGATGCTCGTCCCCCATACTTAGAGAGTTAATGGGCTCTTCGGGTGTGGTTTCAGCCGACAAATTTTCATCATCATCATCACTATCATCATCGTCAATGTAAGTGATGCGCGCAAAACCGTCAAGTTCTCTCACGCAAGCGTAAGAAAACCTAAAACAGCTTCAGCACGAAATCAATGAAGATCAGAGGAGTATAGAGTCTCCCCGGGTCGTTATGTCCCAGCGAGCTATGCAATGGATCAATCAACGTCTAGTGATCGAGAAGTTTGAACGAGAAAGAGATTATGAATTGATTATAACTTCAGAAATATCAAACAAATACAAAGGCTAACATGCAAATGAGAGGAAATTAAAAAGATAAAACCTATTAAATAAACGCTATCACTAAAATTAAAATGATGTTTTTTTGTTTTTGTGATTTTACGAAACTGAAATTAAAATCTACGTGACGTACAAAATAAAAAGTGAAACTAATTCAAAATTAACCCTAAAAATATGAAAATGATGTTTCTACAATCCTAATGATATAAGAAAATATTTAGAAAAAGAAAATTATTTTTAAAACTAATTATCTAATTAAAAACTATTTTTAACTAATAATTAATTACCTAAAATATAAGAAAATATGAAATTAAGCTAGAAAAATAAGATTAACACTTGGAAAAGTCTAAAATATCAAAATAGACTTTTCAAAACTATTTTTGTATTTTTGTAACTATTTATCTATTTTCTATGAATTTTAAACTATTAAAATCTAATTAAATTACTAAAAATTACCAAATGATTTATGAAAAATAAGGAAAATTACTTTTTCTACTTTTTATATTTATCTAAGTCTGAGAAAATTGAAAAATTATTTTTTGGAACCTTTTTCTAATTTTTTGTATTAAATGCTATTTAAAAAGTATTAAAAACTAATTAAAAATAGGAAAAATAGCAAAACAGCTTATAAAAATCTGAAAATTTCAGGGAAACCCTAAAATAATATATAGAAGCTAGGAAAAATGGAAAAACAGTATGCTATGTGGAGAAAAATGAAACTGCTCAATCAAGTGCTTATTGAAATAAGCACTTGTTAAGCAAATTAACCAAACAAGCTATCTACTGAAAACAGGGACTATGATATACTAGAAATGACCAAATGAAACTCAAATCAACAAGTTATAACTACTGATTAACAAGATTGAACAGATTTGATGATTGTGAATTAAGCTAAAACAGTTAATTGGTGTCACTTTGCAGACCAAGATTAAGCAACCAAATAAGCTATAATCTAAAAACCAATTATTGAGTCTTAAACTAGACCTAGGTGACTACTGATAACCAAAAGATTAGACCTAGAAAAGCTTCAACAAGCTCTGTGCAAGCTTGTGTAAAGCTGAGAAAAACACTCAGCTGACACTGAGTTGGTGCAGGGCACCTAGGGGCCTACTTTGGGCTTGAACTCAAGCTTATCCAAAAAGCTTAAGCCAAAACCAGAACTGAGGACTTAAAGACCACCAAGGAGACTACTTGTATTCCAAAAACCAGGTCCTAAAAAGCTGTTATGAGTCCTGTGCAACTGCTGCACTATCTGCATAAATCCATTTTTTTCACTATTTTGACTTTTTGCAACAGATTCAAATTTTGACTTTGGTGAAGTTTGATCCAAATTTTATGATTGATATTGATGTTAAATGATGTAATGAAGCTATACCAACCTTTGTTAATGACTTTTAAACACAAAATGATGATTTGCTCTTTTAAAAATCCACACAGTGAACTGTTGAGACAGTTTCAAATGATTTTGACTTTTTGCTTATGTGGGTGCAAAGACAAGACAGATAAGGGCTCAATTTGACTAAACAAGCATGGACCAACTGATTTTATCCACTGAACTAGCCTAGACCATAGATATTGCAGCAAATCCAAACACTAAGTAAACCACTGTTAAGCATTTGAAACTAAGCTAACTGCTAAACCAACCCATGCAGACATTCAAACTAAGTTTAATTAACTTAATTAACACTAAATCAATAGGCTGAAACTAATTAAAACCACAAATATAAATTCAAGTGCAATATGCAAGATTGATTGAAACTGAAAAATGAACTGCAAACTCACAAGTGTCCAACTGCTTTGTAGGCTAAGACAAGAACCCAAGATCACTTATACTAGGCCATTTCAACCCACATACGTCTCTGCAATACCCAAATTTCAAACCCAAGTCTGCTTGAACCAAATTCCCTCTGAGTTTGACTTTCGTTGACCCGATACCCAAGTTGCTTGGAATTGAATAAAAAGCTTACTCAAAGCTGTAAGAAGCTTGAATAAGCTTATTTAAACTGTGAGATAAGCTATTAACACTTGCACATAAGGTTTTGAAATTGAAACTTGTCACAGTGAACATGAAAAATGAAATGTAACATAGACTTGAATTAATACTTGAAACTGGTTTCAGTACACTGGATTAACTAATTTAACACTGGGAATTACAACTTAAACATATTCAAGACATAGAAATTTAAATAACGACATACATGTGTAATAAAACTAAAAACTAAGTCTCTTATTGCTTCCACTTGGTCTCTTTTATGCCCAAAACCTTTTCTCTCACCTTCTGATCAAATCCCAGCACAAATCAGAGCCCTTGGATTCCTCTTGAGCAATCTTGGCCTTTCATCTAGTTTTGGCGGGAAACTTGGTTTGGATATCTGGGACAAGGAAAGGGGTGCAATTAATGCTTCTGCAAGGTTGGTGAGGAGGGGGGAGACAAAAGGTGAGGTAGAGTGGGTTTTAGGTGGGGAGTTGCAGGGTCGACAGAGTTGTCGGGGAAGACAACTAGGGGGCGGTTTATTTTATTGTTTAAACACTTGGGTTGGTCGGGTTGTGGGAAAAGGGCCGGGTAAGGTTTTTTTGGGCCAGGGTATATTGTTTTTGGGCTTGGATAATTAAACAAGGTCCGAATGGTTTGGCTAATTATTAATACAAGGGACCAAAATGTAATATTTGGAAATCCAAGGACCAATCATGTAAATTATGAAAAGTAGTCAAGGGGCTGGTCTTGCCAAGCTTTAATAGTCCAAGGGTTGATTTTGACATTTTTGAAAATTTCCAAGGACTAGTTTTGAACATTTTGGATTTTTAGGGACTAAAATGTAATTTTCTCAAAACTTTTAGATTTCTCACCAAAGGACTAAATATGACAATTTATGATTTTAAAAAGACCTTTGGTGATTTTTCTTTTGAAATTTTGGCTCAGGGACTATTTTTGACAATTTTATAAACTTGGGGGACTAAAACTGCAATTTTTGTAAATTTGATATGTTTTTCATCTGATTTTGATATTTTTGCATTTGAAACACATAAAACACTGATTTGTGATATTTTGATCATTTTGATGTGTTTCTGAGTGTTTTCAGATGATTTTGCAGTTTATTTTGTACGAAAATGATGAGTATTTACACACTCATCAGTAAGTCGCGAGCCATCGGGCACGTCTTGCTAGTGCTCGTTCTTCGATTCGTATTTCTTTAATACATTTTTCAATATGAGCGGCTCGTTCCTCTTCTTAAGTAATTCTAGCATAGATTTTTCGTTGCGAGATGCTTGATCTTTGGCAAGTTCTTCTAGAATACTTTTCTCACGAGGATGTTGATCAATGATGGGAAATTGTTCAATGACGGGAAATTGTGGGGGTTGGAAATTGTCAAAACAAGGAGTGTTATAACAAGGATAAAGTCCATAGTAATTTTGATTCCATGATTGACATTGGTAATCATAATGAGGACCCCCACAATTTGAACAATAAAGAATTTGAGGAGAGAAATTCTGAAATGAAGGATCATTGAAATCTTGATAGTACGGTTGTGGTTCGTATGAATTCTGTGGAGGGTAGTTGAAATCGTTTTGAGGAAAATTGAAGGAGTTTGGATTAGAATCATAAGCGAATGAATTCTCAGCACAAATCGAACAAAATCCATCAGTGAGATAATTTCCACACCACTCGCACATACATTTGAAACAACGAAAACCTTTTGGTAACACGTATCCACAACCGTAGCAATAATCTTGATCGAACGAAGATATCTCGAGTTCGGGAGTAGGAATTGAGGGTTCATCAATATCACACATGGTATTTGTAGCGGTATTTCCCGAAATTGAATCTTGATGAAATTCATTTAGGCAATTTTGAAGCATGTTCATGATTTCGTCCGAAAAAGGTATTGAAGATTCCGGAGGTGGGACAAGTGGTGTGCTCTTAGAGCTAGCAGTTTCCACCACTTCCGTTTTGGTCTCCGATTCTTGCTCTTTTCTCTTAACCTTCACCATAAATTGCGAAAGATTGTGATCAAATCTAGACGGTTTAGGCTCAGAAACAATAGAACAAATCTTGGGTTGAGGTGGTTGGTCGGAAAAACTTGGAGAATTATCAAGAGAGTTATTATCGGATAACTCGCACCAATAGCAATATTTGCTTGCACCAGCCCTTCCACACCGCTTACATAAACAATTGTGATTCTGACAATAAAGCTGATCCTCTTCCATACGGCCTTTACAGTGAAAACAACGACGATAATCGATCGTCGCCATGAGAATTAAACTTATAGAGGGTTAAAGAAATAGAATCAAACGGTTTTGAGGTTAAAGAAGAGTAGAATCAAACGGTACGAGAGGGTAAGAGAGATAGAATTATACGGATAAGAGGAACCAGAAGAATATTTTTGGATTTTTGAAAACGAGTGCACATGCACTTTCAAAAACAACACTTTCAATTAAAACAAGACCGAGGCAAAACACTAGGAACTTAAACCAATAATCACAAACGTATTCAAGCAAGTGACACAAAGGCAAGTTTTGAATCTTTTGTTCGGGAACTTATAATGATAACACTCAAGTTGAGAAGTGTTATATTGATTGCGTGTTCTATTTTATTTAAAACAACAAGCAAAATGTTTTTGTATTTTTATCTTTTCCATATATACAAAGAAAAGAAAAATATTTTTGTATTTTTGGGTTTTTGGAAAGCGAATAACTTCACGAGGAAGGATCTTCAAGTCACTAATCGTCAAACCGTAACGATATTGTCGCAACACAACCTCCCCGGCAGCGGTGCCAAATTTTGATATCTCAATTGTTATATAAAAATATCAAATACGAAATAAGCGAGAGAATTGCAAATCAACCGTTTTAGGAAAAAGATCGACACACAAAACTCGCGAATACTCGATAAGTGATACCGGGAAAGTGATTACCCGGGTCGTGGCCCAACGAGGAGTGAATTGACGGTGACGTTATAGGTTCGTTATTAAAGTGCTTGAATGGATCGGGAATTTAAGTTTTAGTAACGGTTTCTACAAAATAAAGAACGGGAATGTAAATAAGGCACGGGAACAAAGTAAATTAATAAATTAACAACTACTAAGCATAAGAAACAATAAAATGAAGCTAAACTACGTCCTAAGGCATTAAAACTAAAAAACGCGAAAAACCGGGAACACACCGAGCTCTAAAAGTGAAAACTTTGCAAATTAAGACCTACGGGTGCAAAACCAATTTTCCTACGTCCTAAACGACTAAAAATAATTTTAGAAAAAAGCCGGGTATTTTTTCGACTTTTATTTTATTTATTACAAATTAAAAACTAAATTAAACTAATTAATTAATAAAAAATATTAAACATTTTTAGAAAAATATAAGAAAATTACATTAAATACTTTAAATGACACTGAATTAAAGAAAAAAAATAAAAAACATGCAACTGCTTCTTCAAATAAGCAGTTTAAGAAAAGCACTAAAGGAATTAAGCTAAAACTGCCTAGCTACCTTAAATATTAATTAAACAGAAAAAGACTACTCAACACAGGGAGCACAAATGGTAGATCAGTGTTGTGTTGGGGCTTATGTGATTGCTGTAGACCCAGGTTCGAACCTGGTCTCTGGCATTTTTGCAAAACATTTTTTTTTCAAATTTTATTTCAAAAACCTATTAATCTGAAAAAAATAAGTATTTTATGAAACTACAAATTTTTCGGAAAAGCTATAATAAGCACAGGATAAGCCAAATTAATAAATAAGAGATAATCTAAACTTCAAACACCCCTACTGGCACTACTTTAAGGCTAACTAAAGCTAATCGAAAGCTGTTATAAAAAATTACAAAAATGTGGAACAACTAACTAAGCAACCAAACATAAATCATGCCAAATTTTAGAGCGTAAGGACAAGTAATGAACCGATTAAAAATCAAAAACTAAAGCCAATTTGCCAATTTTTCTTGGTGCAGGGCATGCAGTGGCTGATGGGGGCTAAAGGGACAAAATAACAGATTCTAAGTTGTGCCAGTAGAGTACTTTTGAGGCAATAATAAGCAACTACATGAACTTACAAACCTAAAATAAGCTAAGACATGTATCAATCTACCTACAAGCTACTTATAAGACAAAAACTAGGGTCTAAAACTTAATTTAACTAATCTAAAATTGAGCTTCAAATGGGATAGTTGGGACTGAGATGACAGATTATGCACACTAAAAAAAACTACCGATCCTACTAAATCTACTTGAACAGACTAAAATGATATAAACTAAACTAAGTTGAGACCAAGTGAATTGATTTTTGAAACCCAACATGGGTCAAAACAGGAGTTTGACCCAGAAAATGTGCTTATCCAAACACCCCTTTTGGGCAGAAAAATGAAACTGTTTTAAACAATGGTTGGAGAAACCTTAAAATGAATTTAAATAACTTAACACACACTTTAGAACACCAATGACAGATTTTAAGAACATAAAAAAAATCAAGACTGCATAAACATACAAACTGCATAAATTTTAAAGGAAATGGAAATTAAAAACTGAAACTGAAATTTAAATTGCTTTAAAAATTAAAGGGTACAAGGAAAGTAAATGACAATAAAATTAAAATGGAACTAGAATAATAAAATTCTAGACAAAGTTTTACACTAATCCTAAATATCTATTTATACAAAACAATTGAAAACTGTCTTTTTTTCTTTATTCTTGTCTGGTTGCTGTTGTGTTTGTTGTGAGAGAGATATGAGATACTTGTGCTTGTTTCAACCCACCACAGCCATTGGATTAACCTTGGAGCCCAAGCTGGGACATCACAACCATTGATCTCTCTTATTTAGTAGTGTGGATTGCCAACATGGCAAAGAAACAAACCCATGTGAAGCCTCTTGGATTCTTCTGGTATGAGAATGATGGGGAGAGAGTGATAGGAGGGGGGAAGTGGGATTTGATTTTGGCGCCAAGATTATGTTTACTGGGTTTAGGAACTTTTGACTTGGGGCAGGGAATGGGTAAATATGGGTTAAATGGTTTTGGGTAAATAAAACGTTTAAGTGTAATGGGTTAGTGGTGATGGGTGGTTAAGGATTAAAAGTTTATATATAATTTGTATTAATTTTTAATTTTTTGTATTTTGTGAAAGTTTAAAATGCTTTTTTTTTTTTTTTTTTTTTTTTTTTTTTTTTTTAATAAAAGAAATTGGTTTTAAAAAATGCTTTTAATACTAAAAATGTTTTTTTTAGTAAAAGATGTTTTTAACAAAATAATTGTTTTAAATAAAAAATTGGTTTTAAATTAAAATAATTGTTTTAAATAAAAAATTGGTTTTAAATAAAAATAATTGTTTTTAATGAAAAATGTTTATAAAAAGGTAATTTGGTTTTCGGGTGAAAGGGTAATATGGTAATTTTGGGTTTAGGGTTTTGTTTCGGGTTTGTTTTCCCAATCTAACTCCAAAAACGCGTTTCGGGCTCCAAAAAATGTAGAAAATCCACTTCCCGGCTCCATCCGCAAAGCACGTTTGTCATTCCAAGCTCATTTCGGCACGTTTTTGCCCTGTTTTCGATCATTTGTACCTGAAACACATAAAAACACATTCCAAGGATATCTGCAGTGTAATTGGGTATATTTCAGTGTTTTTAGACATTTTTGTGGGGTTTTCGGGCTTAAAATGATGAGTAAAAGGCCACTCATCAAACTAGAGTCCAGATCATCAACTGTACGAATGTTCCCTGCTAAGATATCAAGGTCCGAAAGGTCATCAAGAATTAGATGAATACCGCCGACAAGGGAAAAGCTGTCCGGAAGAGAGGAAGGAACATCCACTTGACCCTTCCCCTTCCCAACTGGAAGGACAATAGTAACGACGACATCCGTCATAACGGGCGCAGGAGAACTACAAATAAACAAGTAAAGAACAAGTGAATAAAAGGCAGGAAAAGTAAAGGAATTACGAAAAGACAAAAACGTAAACAACAAACCTAGGGGGAGAACCATCAATATGGAGCAAACCAAAATCAGATTCAGTAGACGTTCCAACTTCATGAAGGGGAGTAGTTGATAATAAAGGAGAAGAAGAAGAATGAGTGGGCAAAACATTTAAACAATATTCAAGAGTTTGCGAACTTTGAGTTAACAACTTATGAATGGACTCCGAAGACTTACCACCAGTAGAAGCCCTACCAGAATCGTTAAGGTCGCTCCTCACCTTCTTAGGGGGATGGACAAGGTTGGTACCAGCTTTCCTCTTCTTCCTCCCTGAACCGTAAGCCATACCACTATCAAAACCAATATCAGAAACCGAATAGTCAGGTCGCAGGACAATATCACTAGGTGGTCGAGAAGCTCCGATTTTCGAAGGGATAGCTACACGTCTAACTTTACCAGAAGAGGGAGGGGCAAGAGAAACAATACGATCTTCGGTCAGTTTTAGCAAACGAACCTCATTCTCCTCCCGTGGCCGAGTATCAACAAGCAACTCCATAGGGTCCTTCTTCTTAACCAAAGACAACTGATCCATAGTTGCAGAAAATAGACGAAGAAGAAACACAAATCAGGACAAAACAAGAATAAATTAGCAGAAGGAAAAACATAGATATGGTATACCCACCCCGATTCTCTTGATCATAGAACACAGAGTAAAAGTCATCGCCCAAAGTATAATTACGGCTCAACCCAACTAAACAAAGGAAAGGCTCCGGAAACTTAACAAAAGGAGAAGCATTAGTAACAAGGGAGGCAACGTGTCCAACATCAAACTCAGTATCCCTAGGAGTGGCATCCTTAGGAAGATTACCCCCAACAAAGAAAGGATGAATAGAGGGACAAGCAAATGAGTCAACCCAGAAAAAGTGATCGTTCCAACTCTTAAGACAATCAAGGGGTTTGGTATAGCAAACACCAAAGCTATCAACGCGTTTACTAAAAGAAAGCCAGCCATGTTTTTGAGACAAAACATAAAAACACCTAAATAAACCAACTGAGGGTTCAATACCAAGCGCAAAACAAAGAATCTCAAATTGAGAAACTTTAGCAGCACGGATGACAGAAAGCTGCGATATATGAATATGATAGTAGTCAAGAATTGAAACAAAAAAAGAAGACAAGGGGAGGCGAAAATTAGCAAACTCGAAAAAACGGGTATAAACACAGATCTTCCCATTCGGCGCTTCCCGAATACTTTGGTCAGGATCAGGCAATTCCGGACGAACAAATTGCGGAATCGAATAATCAATACAGAAACGGTCAAGTGCCTTTTGTGATAGTTTAGATTTGGTAGATGAAAAAGTACTGATGCAATATTTCATCCTGCTTTTAATATTTATAAAACTTAGATAACTTAGGATAGACACATACTAACGGACAGAGAACCCGATCAGATGTAGTAAAGCCTTAGGTAAATCCGAGTATCGTCCCAAGAGAGCTGTGACCTTGAAAGAACTAAGATGATTAGAAATGATATTGATAATATATTGGTATGACAAAGTTGATATAATCCATCAATATGCTATTATTCTACTTACACAAACACTAGAAATTTAGGGTAAAGAGATAGATAAACGAAGATTAACAAAGAATACAAATATGAATTGATTCTCGATACGACGATTCAATATAGTGGTTAATTATCACCAAACTCTTTTGGTCGATTCGTCATGGCCTATGGTTCTTAGATTCCTCACCAAGATGAGCAGGTCACCCGGGATCATTCGGCAACCTAATAGCAGTCATTAAGCACCAAATCTACTAGATCTAGACGGTGGGAACCCGACCGTTATAAACTTAGATCCCCCCTAACCTCTTAAATACCTCCACATGATAGGTGATCATTTGGTCAGTTCGCACACGAAGAGTGGTTGTACTATGGCCAATTCCTCCCATACTTCGCTATCTATCAGATGGGGTCAGTTGGTCATATCTCCCAGCCCTTTAGATACTACCAAGCTTATACTACTACCAAGGCTAGCGATCTATGAAAAGACTAGCAAATGTCTATAAAGAATTATAGAGAATAACAATAACATAAATGCAAACTTCAATTAATGATATGAATTCATAGTATAAGTTCTATAAAAATATAAAAAAGAATTCAAACTCGAATACAATGGAAATCGTAGACGAGGACTTCGTTATTCAGTGCTCCTAAACCATGCTTCTTCTTCTGTGTTTTGATCTCCCCAAACCCTAGAAGGTTTGGGAAAGGAGAGATACTTAAAACTGGTGAAACCATCGACTATTTATAGGCTTCGAACTGGTTACGGTGTAACCTTATTAGGTAGTTACGTCGTAACTTTATTTAATCGTTTGTGCTTATCCATGGTTACGGCGTAACCTTAGCTGGGGTTACGCCGTAGCTTCTGTAAATCAAGTGTATTTCTTCATTACGGCGTAGCCTGAGCTGAGGGTTACGCCGTAGTCTTTGTCAATAGGGTGCTTATCAGTTGTTACGGCGTAACCTGAGCTGAGGGTTACGCCGTAGCCTTCGTAATCTTTAGTTGCGTCGTAACTTCATCACTTGGTTTAGTTAAGAGACAATCGTATCAATAGGGCATGAAAACATCCAATAGCAGCTTCCTTACATTGAATAGGTCCTGAAATGAAATAATAAGGAATAAGGATGTTTTCACTAGTATATAACTCAAAATGTGATGATATAGGGGGAAATTAACGCTTATAAAATCAGGACTATTTGATGTTATCAAGTACCCATAACGGAAAAAGAAAAAGGGAATCAAGAACCTAACCTGAATGAGGAACTTGGAAGGCAGATACGGCTAAAGGTAAAATCGGATTGAATAGCAGTGTTTGCAACAAAAGAACAGTAAAAAGAAAAAATGGGCTAAAGCCAAAATAAAGGGTATTTATACAAACGGAATGATGATTACTCAAGAAAACCCTAAGGGAGGACATGCTTCCAAAAGCAATCTAATCCAACGATCCAAATCAAAAACACAAGGATAAGGATGGTAGAAGACCAAGGGCCCATGGAGTCAAATCAACCAGAATACGAAAAGTTGCCAACCGTCAAAGTTATAAAAAACACTTTCCAAGAAAAGGGAGCGTCAAGAAAACGCTTCAATAGTGCGGAAGAGAAAATGATATGAAGGAAGTAGTCCAAGTACATCCACCGCACGCGACCATATTCACACGCAGTGCACATACTAGACTGGGGGACTGGATGGTGTAGCAGTTCCTAAAGGCGAAGAAGCATTTCAAAAAGAAAAAACGCACGGAACAGGAAAATGCTTAGTCAACTCAAGTCTAGTGACATCCACTGCACGCGACAATATCTGCATGCAATGAACATACTAGACTGGGGGGACTTGATGACGTATTGTATGTATAACGGGCCTGCTAGGCCCAATATATACTATACACATACTGGGCTCAGGCCCAATAACTATAAACTCTGGACCTATAGTAAGACCAATGACGAAATTGGCTATGGACCAGACCTCAAGACGCACGTAAGATACATGATGATGCTACACGCGTCGTTCGGGGTCAAAGGAACTTCCTTTTCGTCGAGCAAGTTTTTCAACACCCTAGGCAGTGAACCTAATCGTTGTAGTATAGTATTAGGGTAAGCCACGGGAATTGATATCGTTCTCTAGGGGAATAGGAATGCTAGTGAGAGGTTACTACGCTAAGGTTGGGGTTGAGGAATATTATTTTTATCTTTTTATATTTTTTAGGAAATGCAAAGGTACGAATCTCGGGGTTTGGATTTGGGGGGGGGGGGTTGGTATTTCTACCGATTAATCTACTATCTAATTATCTAATTAACTAAGGTGAGGGTAGTCTATGTCTAATTATTGTGTGCTCGTATGATGGTTTAAAGATGTGTTTACTTAGGTTTTATTACTCCTTAATTATCTCCTATTGATGGTTGAATTGTCGCGTCCTTATTCTTAATCGCGTTGTGTGTCTAAGGTCGTAGGGTATGCGTTTATCCCTAACTCTTTGAAACTACCAAAGGGTCTCGTCTACAAAATCTCTAGGATTTAGAAACTTTAACTCTAAGGTACTCTTTGGATTGTTTAGCCTACAACTACTCTAGGTGTTATAGTCTAAGGTTCACAAAGATTAATCAAGCATTAACTACACAACGAATGACCTATCGCATTACTAGATCATTAACAACTAAGATAAGAGATAACCAATCAATATTCAATAGTTAAGTTTCATATTCCATAAGCAAACACACAAGTAAATTAGCCGGACATGGAGAACATGCAAGCATACACACAAATAATTGAAGACATAATTGAATTAATGAAGTAAAACACTTATCTTGATGTAAGATAGGGTTTGGAACCCTAAAATACTGTACAAGACAGCCTTGGTTCGGTTTAGGTTTTTACTCCAAAAGACTACACACTGAAAACTAAAAAAATTGGATTCTATATATAAGATTACATTCGCGACGGCGTCACCTTATAATTTGTGACGCCGTTATTAGATTTTCGTCTTGGCCACGTAAGTCTTGCGACGGCGTCACCTTATGCTTGTGACGCCGTCCCCTTCAGTCTCTGACGCCGTCTGGATCAAATCTAGGCCGTCTGAGTTGCGACGACCTACTCTTTTATAGCCTGACACCGTCACTTGTAAATAAGCAATTTGGCTACTGTATCGTCACAACATGTGCTCTGACGGCTTCGCAGATAACACCTGACGCCGTCCCCTTGTATTTCAGCAGCTTGAGTGTCTCGATTCTTGACTTTGGCCATTTTCTTCGTATATCCGCGCCTTTTCGTCCAAATAAGTTCCATTCCAGCAATTTGCCTTCAAGAGACCTAAAAAGTGAAAAGGAACGATATTAATTAATAACGGATACAAAAGTGATCAAATAAGGGCTTAAACGACCCCTCAAAAAGGTACATTTTAAAACCTTATCAATACACAGTGGACTAAGCCTCCAGTCGTCGAACATCTTACGTCCGCATCCGCGATTGATACAGAACCTTGTCTGCCAAGGGTCCGGATCCGGCGACTAACCACTACATGCGAGAATCCAAGAAGCCCTAGCGTTAAACCTCGCCTATAAAAGAGGCTCTAATCCCCATACAAGGTAGAACTTTCTCTCTCATAATTGTGCACACATACTCCTATTTTCCCTCTCAAGAATGTGTACTTACTCTCACATCGGAGTCTAATCGTGAGGTCCGTCCCTACGGTAAGGCTAATGATTTACTCTTCTTGTGCAGGAAAATCAATCAAACTACTTGGATTAGTACAAGATCAGCCCATCAGAAGCTTGTTGGCCCAGTCCGACAAGCTATATTCAGATCCGTTACAACCCGTCACACAAATTGTACTAACATGTTGTGAAGAGGATATTTAGGTACCTCAAACGCTAACCCAAATTAGGCCTTTGGTATCCTAAAGATTCTCCTTTTGACTTGATGGCATATTCAGACAGTGATTATGCTGGAGTTGCTTGGATAGGAAGTTAATAACATGTGGTTGTCAGTTCCTAGGGTGCAAATTGATATCATGGCAGTGTAAAAAGCAAACTGTGGTGGCAAATTCTTCTGCTAAAGTTGAATACGTGGTTGTTGCTAGTTGTTGTACTCAAGTACTCTGAATACATAATCAGATGCTAGACTATGGGTATAATTTCATGAATTCTGTCAATAATATTGATAACAAGAGTACTATTTGTATAATAAAAAATCCTTTTTTACACTAAAAAAAACACATAAAGATTAGACATCATTTTATAAGAGACTGCAATGAGAAAAATCTAATTCAAGTTGTTAAAGTTCATACAGATGATAATGTTGCAGATCTTCTTACTAAAGCTTTTGATGTTGGAAGGTTTCAGTACTTGGTAGCACGTATTGGAATGTTTAATCCTTAAAAAGTCTTAATCTCTTTGTATCCTTGTCAAAGTTTTGAAAAAGGATTAGTATTGTTAGTTTTATCAGTTTGTACTGCTAAGTATAGTTAGTTCTGCTAGTTGTATTTAAGCCTACTTTGTTTATACTGCTAGTCTAAATTAATACTGTTATCAAGAAAATGGTTTGGATTGTGTTTTCTTGGTTTTAGACTAACATTTGCAGGATCAACAAAGCAGTATGTTTGGAGTTACTGATGGATAGCAAATGAGGTGTTTTGGTTGCTTGGTAATGGAGGAACTGATTAATGATAGAGAAGATTTAAGGAAGTCCTTTAAAATCTTTCTCTTGAAGTCAATCCTATCTATACAGAACATGACTTGATGGTCATTTAGTTAGTCAGATAGTAACTGATCTAACTCACTCTTTACCATTTTATCTTTGTATAGTGTGACCAGTCTACAGACATCTGGTTTAGAGAACAGCGAGAAAACGTAAATCTAATACTTGTGTGTTAGAGGCAACACCTGCCACGAGCTGGAAACCCTGTCAGGAAGGCTCTTTTAATGATTCTATATGATCACAAGCAGTATTTTATACTGAAAACATTGGTTCTCACATAACCAGAGGTCAAATGTGACCGAAATTGATTAAGTGTCTTCCTTTACACTTAATCCTTTTCAAATGTTTCAGTGCAATATTTTTTTAAAAGAAAATTGAGTTAATGCGGTTGAGAAAAAGTTTTTGAAAAACTTAGTACTGCTAGGCTAAAACTTAGTACTGCTAGGCTAATTTTTGTATTGTTGGGTAACCGTTAGTGCTGTTTAGGAATAACTGTTTTTTTACATATAGCCGTTGAGGTATTTTCGTAACTTACTTTGCTTATAGGGTTCTTAACTTGGGTTGTTTATAATCTTTCTTTAACTTATAAGATTTCTTCACAATCAAGAAACAATTTCTTAAGTCGGCCAATCGAAACCATTAGTAATATCTTTATAATCTCAATTGGTTTTCTCAAACTCACATACTCTCATAAACAAACATATCCCAACACTCTAACTCATCTTTTGTCAATCTTAATGGCGATTTTGGAATTTATTGACAAACACAACATGATGGCATACTTAGAGAAGTTAGCAGGTAATGATAACTTCCATCAGATAGTGGATTTTCTTAATAACAGTACCATAAGGTATGCACTTACTATAAACTCCACTATCTATACTTCTCTAATCAATCAGTTTTGAAATACTGCTACTTTCATAACAGTTGATATTGGTAAAGTAAAGTTAATTGCAACAGTTGATGGCAAAACCATAACTGATACTGAGTCATCTATTAGAAGACATCTCAAACTAGCAGATGATGACAGTATTCGTTCTTTGCCTACTATTGAAATTTTTGAACAACTCTCCTTGATGGGGTATGTGTCAGATGGTACTCTAACTTTTCAAAAAGGACACTTTTCCCTTCAATAGAAGTTTCTCATTCATACCATCTTACACTGCTTAAGTCTAAAGAAAACTTCTTGGGAGCAATTCAGTAGCAATATTGCAACTGCTCTTATTTGTTTAGCCACAAATAGGACTTTTAACTTTTCAAAATTGATTTTTGATGGTATGATGAAAAATGTGGACAGTAAAAGCAAATTTTTTATGTATCCAAGATTTGTGCAACTGTTTTTTACCAAACATAAATATCTACTTCAGACTCACAAAAATCTTTATCATGTTCCTACTCTAACTCAAAAAGTTTTTAGTAATATGAAAAGGGTTGGAAAGGGTTTTCCTGGAGTATATATACCTTTATTTGCTTCAATGCTTGCTCAAGGTGATGGATTAACAACCCCAGTTGAGTCCCATCACACACCTATTAGTGTTCCATCCACCTCACAACCACAACCAATTTTACAAACCTATAGGAGAAGGAACATACATGAATCTGTGGTTGCTCTGCCCAGATCTCATACTCAGACCAATGTTACAGATGAGCCTATCCCAAGGGATGAAGGGGATAGTTTGGTAAGGGATGCTACCACTCCCTCTAGCTTAGATGAAGGGGAGGACAGTAGTAACATCAATAAGACCCAAACCAAGACAACATCTAATGGGTTAAGTTCTCATGAACTTGATTAGGGTGATGGAAACCCTAGTCAACAGGCTACAATGGGAGTCTCAGGTGATCAACCTAGGGTTGAGACTGAGTTTGACATGCCCCATGATTCACCTCTCCTAAGAGTTAACACACTTGGAAGTGATAAAGGCAGCATGGAACTCTTAAATGAATTGTTGGCAGCTTGTACCAAATTGGCACAAAGAGTTACTGACTTGGAGTTGGAGTTACAACAGACAAAGAAACTTTATGGTGTTTCTTATATGAAATTGATTCAAAAGGTGAAGAGGTTACAACAAAAACGCAAGTCCAGTAAAGCTCAAAGGAAGGCCAACATTGTGGAGTCTGATACTGAAACAGATGATGATTTGGAGGATCCTTCTAGATAGGGGAGGAAAATTGCTGAAATTGATGAAGATCCAAACATCAGATTGGTTGGAGAAGAAGCATATATTCAGTGGAGGTTTAATGCTGATATGTGTGGTGATAGTATGTGTGAAACAAATGTTGGTTTTGCTGCATAAGATATTAGTACTATTGATGTTCACATAACTAGTACTACCAGTACAACCATTAGTACTGCTAGTCTGATAAGGATTTAAAAGGTACACTTTTGAGGGGTCATTTAAGCCCTTAATCGACCACTTTTATATCCGTTACTGCTTAATTTCGTTCCTTTTCACTTTTTAGGTCTCTTGAAGGCAAATTGCTAGAATGACACTTATTCGGACGAAATGGCGTGAATATATGAAGAAAATGGCCAAGTCAAGATCAAGACACTCAAGCTGCTGGAATTGAAGGTGACGGCGTCAGAGTTAGAAGGCGACGTCGTCGCAACGTGCTCCAAAGTTGTGAGGGCTCAGTAGCGAAATTGCTATTTTGTACCCGACGGCGTCAGGTTTTAAAGAGTAGGGCGTCATAACTCAGACGGCCTGGATTCAGATCCAGACGGCGTCCGAAGATGAAGCCGACGGCGTCACAGCCATAAGGTGACGCCGTCACAAGGTTGACATGGTCAAGACGAAACTCTAATGGCGGCGATCCGATGGCGTCACATTTAAAGAGTGACACCGTCGCAAGTTGTAACTCTATATATAGAATTCGAATTTTCAGAATTTTAGAGAGGTAGTTTTGTGGAGTAAAACCTAATAACGATTTTTGGCTATCTTGAGCAGTATCTTAGGGTTCTCATACCCTATTTTACAACAAGATAAGTAATTTACTTCATTGATTCAATTATGTCTTCAATTGTTTGTGTGTATGCTTGCATGTTTTCCATGTCCGGCTAATTTACTTATGTGTTTGCTTAGATCTATGAAACCTAGGTATTGAATATTGATTGGTTGTCTCTTATCTAAATTGTGATTGACCTAGGATTGCGATAGGTCATTCGTTGTGTTTTTAATGCTTGAGTAATCTTTGTGAACATTAGTTTATAATCACCTAGAGTTATTCTAGGCTAAACATCCAAAGATAACCTTAGAGTTAGTTTATGAATCCTAGAGATTTCATAGGCAATACCCTTAGGGTAGTCTTAAAGAGTTAGGGAAAAAAGCATACCCTACGACCTTAGAAGACACAACACCTTAAGAATAAGGACGTGACAATTCAACCATCAATAGGAGATAACTAGGGAGTAGTAGCATCTAGGTAAACACATCTTTAATCATCATACGAGCACACATCAATTAGACATAGACTACCCCTTAGCTTAGTTAATTAGAATAGATAATAGTAGAGTAATCGGTAGAAATACCAACCCCCCAAATCCAATACCCCGAGATTCGTAATTTCCATTTTCTAAAAAATATAAAAAGATAAAAAATTAATCTTCCTCAACCCCAACCTTAGCGTAGTAATTTCTCACTAGCATTCCTATTCCCCTAGAGAAGGATATCAATACCCGAGGCTTACCCTAATACTATACTACAATGATTAGGTTCACTGCCTAGGGTGTTGAAAAACTTGCTCGAAGAAAAGGAAGTTCCTTTGACCCCGAACGCGCGTTGTACGCGTATCAAGTTTTTGGTGCCGCTGCCGGAGAATAGAATAGCTAGTTAGTTTTCCACCTCGTTTAGGTTCCTTTGCTTGATTCCTATCAAGTAAGATTTTTTCTCATTTTTAGCCTCCTTGTAGTCTATCCCCCTTCTTCGTGACCTTTGTTAGTAATCCTATCACTTTTCATCATGGAAGGTGATAACCCACCAAACAACAACCTACCACTTGATCCAACTTTTGCCAACCAACTCTGAGCTTGTATTGTTAGTGAAATTGGAGAGCTTAAGAAATTGAATAGGATAATTGAAAGTGCACTTGAGGAATCCCTTAGGGAATCCACTGGCACTTTAGATAGTAAATCAACCTCAAGTGATTCAGATGATGAGTTAGAAGAAGGAGATTATAAGGTATTAGAAGTTATGGAAGGATGTAAGGAGGAGAAAGAATTTAGGGAGTATTTCGATTCATACCCTAATGGGAAAGAAACCGCCTATCACTATAACGTAGTTAATTTCCCGCATCCACCTTTCGAGCCTTGCATTAGAAGTGGTGACCCTAAAAATATTAAGATACCGTGAATGATTGAATACTTATATAGGGATCGCACTTACATTGACTATAAGGCACCCATGAACATAATGTCTTGGCTCTACTAAAATTGGATCATGAGCGAAAAGTTAGGACCTATGAGGGACCCCTTTCACCCTAGGAAAGTGAGTAACTATGTTGGGAGGGCCGAAGGATTGCATGTCTTCGTAGGTAACTTCACATATAGGTGTGATTTCATGATCTTAGAGAATGTTAAGGGCATCATTGATGGGTTTTTAGGAGATGTGATACTTGGGAGACCATTTACTGAGGAATCTAAGATGGTTTATGATCAAGAGGAAGGAATAGCCAAGTTCTCAAACGGGACCGAATGTGTTAAGTATATAATGCCCTACAAAAAAAAGAAGTTTGAGGGTATTGACGATCAAGATGTAGACAACATTCCGGCCTTTGAAGTAGATTGGGAGAACAGGGTTTACTACACCGCTTGTCTAGAGTTAGGCCCTGAGTATATTCGTGATGAGAGAAAAGTTAAGGAAATCGAATGGACCTCTAACTTATAAATTAATTGGCTAAAAGCACATTTGCTTCATGACCCCTAACTTATAAAATAATTGGCCAAAAGTACATTTTCTTGAGGACAAGCAAATACCAAATGTAGGGATATTTGATAAGGATTTAAAATGTACACTTTTGAGGGGTCATTTAAGCCCTTAATCGACCACTTTTATATCCGTTACTGCTTAATTTCGTTCCTTTTCAATTTTTAGGTCTCTTGAAGGCAAATTGCTAGAATGACACTTATTCGGACGAAAAGGCGTGAATATATGAAGAAAATGGCCAAGTCAAGATCAAGACACTCAAGCTGCTGGAATTGAAGGTGACAGCGTCAAAGTTAGAAGGCGACGCCGTCGCAACGTGCTCCAAATTTGTGACGGCTCAGTAGCGAAATTGCTATTTTGTACCCAACATCGTCATGTTTTAAAGAGTAGGGCGTCACAACTCAGACGGCCTGGATTCAGATCCAGACGGCGTCAGAAGATGAAGCTGATGGCGTCACAGCCATAAGGTGACGCCATCATAAGGTTGACGTGGTCAAGACGAAACCCTAATGGCGGCGATCCGACGGCGTCACATTTAAAGAGTGACGCCATCGCAAGTTGTAACTCTATATATAGAATACGAATTTTCAGACTTTTAGAGAGGTAGTTTTGTGGAGTAAAACCTAATAACGATTTTTGGTTGTCTTGAGCAGTATCTTAGGGTTCTCATACCCTATTTTACAACAAGATAAGTAATTTACTTCATTGATTCAATTATGTCTTCAATTGTTTGTGTGTATGCTTGCATGTTTTCCATGTTCGGCTAATTTACTTATGTGTTTGCTTAGATCTATGAAACCTAGGTATTGAATATTGATTGGTTGTCTCTTATCTTAATTGTGATTGACCTAGGATTGCGATAGGTCATTCGTTGTGTTTTTAATGCTTGAGTAATCTTTGTGAACATTAGTTTATAATCACCTAGAGTTATTCTAGGCTAAACATCCAAAGATAACCTTAGAGTTAGTTTATGAATCCTAGAGATTTCGTAGGCAATAACCTTAAGGTAGTCTCAAAGAGTTAGGGAAAAAAGCATACCCTACGACCTTAGAAGACACAACGCGTTAAGAATAAAGACGTGACAATTCAACCATCAATAGGAGATAACTAGGGAGTAGTAGCATCTAGGTAAACACATCTTTAATCATCATACGAGCACACATCAATTAGACGTAGACTACCCCTTAGCTTAGTTAATTAGAATAGATAATAGTAGAGTAATCGCTAGAAATACCAACCCCCCAAATCTAATACCCCGAGATTTGTAATTTCCATTTTCTAAAAAATATAAAAAGATAAAAAATTAATCTTCCCCAACCCCAACCTTAGCGTAGTAATTTCTCACTAGCATTCCTATTCCCCTAGAGAGCGATATCAATAGGCTTACCCTAATACTACACTACAACGATTAGGTTCACTACATAGGGTGTTGAAAAACTTGCTCGAAGAAAAGGAAGTTCTTTTGACCCCGAACGCGCGTTGTACGCGTATCATAGTCCAAGGGATAAGATACATCAGAAGGGATGCAGCTAAATACAAAGGAAAAAGCGTTGTGACAAAATCTGAGCAACCCAGGAAGATAAAGAAGAGTGTTCAAGTTCAGATAGATCTTGATACATAATTGGCTCAGAGGTTACATGAGCAAGAACAATCAAAGCTCCTTGAAGAACAGAAGATTGCACAGTTTCTAGAACAACAAAGGATTGAAAAAGAGATAGATGAAGATGAAGAAGCATAAATTAATGCTGATAAACTTTTAGCTCAGAGGATATATGAATAAGAAAGGGCAAGTATCAATGAAAAATAAAGAGAGAACTCACTTCAAGAGCTACTGGAGATGATTTAGAAGAAATAGAATGCAAAGAAAGATGAAGCAACAAAGAATAAACCTCCAACAAAAGCACAAATGATGAAATATATGAAGGAGTATCTGAAAAATCAAGATCATTGGACTGCTACTCAACTAAAAGGCATATCATTTGAAGAGATTGAAGACTTATATAGCAAGGCTTACAAGAAAGTTCAAGCTTTCATTCTAAAGGATACAGAAGAAGAGAGTAGAAGAAGTAAGATAGTTGGAATATCATTGGAGTCAGAGTCATCTAAGAAACAAAAGATTAGTGAAGAATTACCCACTGTTGAAGAACATGAAGAAGAATTGACTGAAGAAGATCTACAACAGATGATAATTCTAGTTCCAGAAGAAGAAATGAGTGTAGAAGCCCTATAGATTAATATCCAATCATTGACTGGGAGGTCTACTTTGAAGACACAAGGAAATACTGGAAGATTATTAGAGTTGGTGTTGGGTTAGTGAATTCCCAAACTTCCTGAAATAATTATTTGAAGATAAAATAACCTAAGTGTTTAATGACCTTAAACATACGCAAGTCACTGAATGAACAATTGTTCATTAAGTTGCCTTTAAGAAGCTCAGGACAAGCCTAAAAAGAAAGGTTTTCCATTCAGTGAGGCGGGACTCAGTGAATGATACCTGAGCCAAAGAAGAATATGATAGATTCAGTGAGTAATGACAATAGCTCACTGAATTCCCAGACTCCTCACCAACTATGAAGACTAAAGACGTAAAGCCTGAAGACTTGAAGACTGAAGTAAAGGCGGGATAAAGCGGGATAAGTTTGAAGGATAAGAGAGTGTCCTTATCTTCAAAGGTCAACTTACCCTGAATGGATAAAAGACCAAGAGTGTGTCAATACTGACACTAGAAAAGTAAACATGTCCCTTACTAGAAATAGCTTTGTGTAACAGAGACAAAATACGTAAGGTATTTTGTCATCTGAAGCTTATGTCAGTCTCTTCTTTTAGGAAAAAGGTTGTATTTTATACTTGTATAAATATCAGTCATAAGGTGGAGTAAAAGGGTTAAGCTTGTGCACTAAATGCTTAGACATTCACAAGACCTTTTACTTCTCCAAATACAACTAAGTCCCCGAGGTTAGCTCAGTTGGTTAGCATAGTTATACTTTAGCTTAGCTTAAGTTTAGTGATGAGTACACCATACATTGTCATTCAATCCCAAGTGTTGTTCCGCAAACACTTAGGTAATATATTCTTTGATTAACTTTTAATAAGAATATAAACGTTGAAAAACTCTTGTCTATTTTACTTTACGTTTTAACTTGTTAAACTTTTTTTCAATCAACATTGCTAAGCCATGGACCTTGGATAGATTAACTTTGTGGTTAATTCTAACCAAGTTAAAGGGAACAACAAGTATTATGCGTAAGAATAAGCCTAATTCGTAAGAATTGGCCTTATTCGTAAATATTTCCAAGTTTACGAATTTCTTTCCAAGAAATTCATAGTCCACTGTAGACATCCTTATTCGTAACATTTCATGTTTATTCATAAACATTTCCGCTTAGTTCGTAACCTTTGAATCCTTTTACGAATTTCCTTTTCCTGTTAGCACAACATCAAATCCTTTATCATAATCACATTTTATCAGTTCAAGAAAACAGCAGAAAGCACTTTTACAATTTTCAAGCACAATTGACCTTATTCGTAAAACTTTTGTTAGGATTTAGTAAATCCATATAGAAGTGTCGGTCACCCCAACTATAGTCTAGCATAAGTTAGCTCGTAGACTTAACGTTATTTAGTAGTTATAGATTAGCATAAGTAACACCGTGGAAGAAGGACGGGTCTTTACCCACTGTATGCCTGATCCACAGCCCGAAGGAGGGCGTAAGAACCATGTATAAATAGCCCTCTCCCCACAAGGAAGAGGGTTGGATGTTCACTTTTATCTAATCTTTCATATTTTGTTTCTCTTCCTAAACATCTCATTCTCTCATCTCTCTCTCTCTAAAACACACGAATCACATCAAACTGATATGGTGTTATGATATCTATAATCTAACAATTGGTATGAGAGCCCATAAATCGATTAGCTAGGTTGTATGTACATTTGTCTTGGTTGTTTTAGATTGAAAAGTTGGTTTTGGAAGGTTTTTGGTCTCATATGTGGCTTCCTTTGATTCTCACGTTTGTGGTGTTAAAGTAAGTGTTTTTAGAATAGTTATAACCTTCTAGGATCAAGTTGTGCAAAATAAACCAAGCAAAAACGTTCAAAATGGTTAATTTTAGGTGGTTTTAGGTGAAAAAGATACTTGGTTCGTCACTGCGTTTTGTCTCTCGGTAAACTTTTCTTGGGTCCGATTTGTCTGCTTTTGATTGCGATTTGTCTGAGTTAAGCTGCGAATTGTCTGGGTTGGAACTGTGATTTGAATATTTTATTAATATTCTGATGCGATTTGTTAGCAAAAGGACAAAAATGACGATAGTGCTTGTACCTTTTGACAGTGAGCTGCGATTTGTCATCTTGTTGTGCGATTTGACAATATTTGCGTTTTGGGTTCTGCTGGGATTTGTCCCTGCGTTTTTTCAAGTGTTGCGGTTTGTATTCTTGCGTTTTGGTATCTCTGCGACTTGACAGGTGTTTCGGTTTGTATCAATGCGTTTTGAAGGGTGGGTTTTGGGTTTTTCTGCGGTTTGACTACAACTGCGATTTGAGAGTCTACAATTTGAAGGGTTGCGATATGTGCTATTTGAATACATCTCTTGAGTTTTGTCTAGGAGACACCCTGCCCAAAATTTCATCTGGACTGTAATTTGATTCAAATGTTACCAAATCACAATTAAACAAAAATTCACCTAATCCAAACATTCCAGTATCCCTTTTAACATACAATCACTAATCATTGAATCGATCCAACTGTTATCATAACACGTTCAACTTTACAACAACATCATGTCTTACACTCCTGATTCAGTAATATCAGAAGTACTTAAATTTTACGATGTTGTTGACAACCATAAGAGTCTTAACTATACTGAACAGTTAAACATGATTGAATCTGCCAATGATAATGTGAGATCTTCATGCTAGGATTCAGAAGAGAGAGAAGTGCACCAGTCACAACAACTACATGTTCATGCAAAGGAGAGTTGCATTGAACCTTTTCGACAACTTCATTCACCCCTCTCAGTACTTCTAACTGAAAATAAATTCACAATGGGATTCGAACGAGCATTTAATGCACTTTTCTGTCAATATGTATCAACATTCACGGGCACATTGTTCTTGAACTTAGGACAACTTGAACAACAACTTGAAAGAGAATCATTTCAAGAAGCCGGATCCAAAGCTGTACTTCAGGTGATCAACAAATAATTTCAGTCATTCTTTAATGGTGAATACACTTGGGATTACGACGATCATATGACTGAACGGTGCTTTACGAGTCACACTAAAATGGAAGCTGACGTGTTCAGAGAAACATTGATCCAATACATGGATAATGTTAAGAAGTACATTGAGGAAAGAGCACAGTCTAATGACAAAGTGAGTGAATGTCGGGTGTAATCAAGAGATAGTAGGGTTGAGTCGGGTGAAGCATCAGTTGAAGGACCAGGTGTTGCTGAATGCAGAAGATCAGAGACAGGTAATATTGATGCAATCAGTTGTTTAGTAACTCCTGTCACACAAGATGTGGATGCAGCTATAAAAACGGTAAATGAACAGGTGTCAAGTGCCGAGGTACTCTTAACTGTTCAACATGTTGCATCTGCTAATATACTTGTACAAACTGAACATGGTGCTGAACTTGATACTGAATTATGCACTTTGGCTGAAGCTGGGACAAATTATTTCAAAATAAATGACATGTTTGATAAAGAAACTTTTAATGAAATTTCAAACAAATTCTCAAAACTTGAAAAATATTGCATTTCTCTTGAAATTGCAATACAAAGAAAGGAAGAAAGTTTACAAACTAAGAAACCATGTAATAATCCGGAATTACCTGAATTTCGTGAAATTTTTTAAACTAACGAGTTAAAAACTCAACTTCAAGCCAAAAACTCGACAATCAACAACCTGAAAAAACATATCTCTGATATGAATGAGAAAATTAATTTTGTCGGAACTAATCGATACAGTACTGCAATTAAGACAAGAAATAATGAACTGTCAATTTATGTGGCTAAATTACTCAAGGAAAATGAGTCTTTGAAAAGGCATCAAAAGAATCTAGAGGACTCAATCAAAGAAATTAGGTATGAAAATTTAGAACAAACAACATCTTTGACAATCAAAATTGAAGAATTCAAAGCTCAACTTCAGGATAAGAGTTTCACAATAGTAGCCTTAAAGAACGAGCTTACAAAAACTATAGGGAAAATTGTGAATACAAAGTTTGCAAAACCATCAATCTTGGGGAAGTTAGGTTTACATCCCAATAGGAATCGGTCTGTTGTTAGACAACCGACTGTGTTTATATCTGAACGACCAAATCTTTAAAAACAAGGTTTGCCTCCCAAGTTAATGAGATTGAAGTTTTGTCAAAACCAGTCAATTCACAAGCTAATCCCAAGAAAGTGAAAGAAAATGATCAGACAAAGGTTCAACCTTCTAAGTCTAGGAATAAGAAAAAGTCTTCTAGTGCACATAAAAAGTTTCATAAAACTAATCCCTCTCCTAGGAAAACACTTAATGACAAAGCATCAAAAACAAGGAATAAGGATACATCTTCCACTGTGCCTAAGAAGTCAAACACTGCTAGATCTTGCGTTAAGTGGATACCAACTGGTAGAATTTTTAAGAATGTTGGACTCATATGGATTCCTACCAGCAAATTGACCACCGATGGTAGCACCAAGGTTGATTGTGAAATTCCCAAGAGTCTGGATACTGTTGTTGCTAACCCACATAAATGCAAACATACTTGTGATGTTAGTGCAGGTGTTCCTCACTCTATTGCAGGTACATTGATCAATTCTATCAAGAAAAGACTCATGGTCTGGGTGCCTAAAGAACAGAAGCCTCCTGGTTCAAGAGCTCCGGAATGTCAGCATTGATGTGCATGTACTATGATTCCTGAACACTTCAGCTCAGGACTCGTGCTTTAAAAAACCTCATTTGAGAGTATATCCAATACTGGTATACTCCATACAGTCTTCCACGTTGTACATATCTTATTCATTAAAAAACCCATAAAAATTTGAAAAACTGAAAAATGCCAAAAATAGTTTCAAAGGCATGTCTTCTGGTATTGATAGCATCTACGGTCCTAGAAATGTTATTCAATAATGACACGGGTCTTTAGATAAAGTTCGAGCAGAAGTTCATATGTGTTTCTCAAAACATGCCTATACAAAGATTTTTTCGTAAATGATTTATCATAAAAGTATTTGTTTTTCAAGTGGTTGTTAAAGGATGTCTTTAAATTAATTAGAGTCAAGTGTGCATAAATTTTTCATAATCAATCAATGACTACACTTGTTTAATTAAAATCGGGTCATTGATTGAGGGGCAGAGTAATTTTCAAAATTTATGAATATCAGTCAAGCTGCGTCAACTCTTTGAATTCTATCCTGGGGTATCAATCTTGCGTCTAATCCGATATGGTCTCATGTGTTGATTACGTGTTAAATTTAGGATCTTGATTGCTATCTGCTAACTGATTCTTAGATTTTTGTATTTATCTGTGGCCATGTCATGTTTGTGTTCATAATTTGATAATTAAGGGTCCAATCTGGATAAATATAAACCTTTCAAAGTATGTGTAACACCCCCAAAATGGCTCAGCGGAAGCATACAAGTATTGGGGTGCTACTAAATTGATATCACAATATAAGCATAGAACAACTGATTTTCATAAATAATCTCTTATTCATTTCTTAAAAACAATGTTTACATTTTTGATTTGGTGCGGAAAATTGCCCATTATAAACAGGTGGTCCCAATACATAAATCAGAGTCATCTATGACCATGCCATGCCTTTGCCTTGCGCCTCCAAAGATAAGCTATCACTTCAAAACCTGAAGATACATGCTAAAAGGGGTAAACTTACGCTGGTGAGTTCATAGGTTTTAGTTGTAAAAGTTTTATGGACCACAAGATTTAGTATTTAAATTCATTTCATTATGTGACCAGTCCACTCGGTCATGTTACCAGTTCACTCGGAAATGTGACCCGTTCATTCGGTCATGTATGTACATAGCAAATGCAACCAGTACAATCGGTCATGTGACCAGTTCACTCGGTCATGCAGGCATAACAGTTTCAAATATTTGTGTCCATATGTAAAAGCATGCATTAACTTTACACTAGAATGCATCTAAGTAATCAAGTAATTGGCAAGTAAACACATAATGCCTTCAGTCATTCAGCATAGTTTTAGTAAACAATTCACTTGTTCAGGTAAAATCAACATTTAGTTTAAGTAAAAATGAGCATGTATTCTCCCCCAAAATAGTTATGAAAACAAGTAAAAGCAGGGGCTATGAAACTCACCTTGGCAATTAGTAGTTCAAAAGGAATTAAATCAAAGAATGATAGTGCACGGATCCGACATGCAACCTAATTAATACGGCAATTTAGTCTTTACTCATGTTTAAGACTCGATAAAGTTTAACTAACTTTATAAAATTTAATATGTTTTTGTTGTTGTTGTTGCTTATGTGACATCATTTATCTTAAAAAGATTACAAAGATTTTGGTGGATTTTGGCTTAGGAGGGTATGACATGGAATGAATCTCGAAGAAAGAATTTCGACTTTGGTTCAATGACGACCAAACGATAGTATACGGAAGGATTTTAAGAGTGAATGAGACCAAATGATGACCTCCGGAAAGAAAAGTACATATATTATGAGACGTATACGGTGCGAATGAAGGAGACTTGTATATATATATTACGCGTACATATATATACATTCATGACATCTAGCCTTTAAAATAAATGTGTTCATTTTAAAGAATTTTAAGTCTCAACTTAATCTTTATATATAGTTTATAAAATATAACGTGGTTACATTAACAAGATAACTATGTTTCGACAAGTTTTAAATATATTTCACTAGAAAGATTCACAATACTTATTTTTAAGGATAAGCTTGGTTTTGTACGATGATTATTACAAAAGTATTGTTGTGCTTCTAATATATAGATAAATAAGTTCTCGTTTATATATATCTTATATATTGTCAAAACTTGATAATGTATCAATGTATTAAAAGAAATCAAGAGTGCCTTCGTTAAGGAATTGTATGGTTTTTGGGAAAATTCTTGTGTTTGACACAAATCGTTGTTAGTTGTATTATTTTTGAATTAGAAGTACCCGGTTTAAACATTTCTCGTGGTATCGAAAACTATATAGTAGGTTTTAAATCATTATGAACGTTTCTAATATAAATCACCCATTCTTTTTATTTAAATGTGGCAATATATAAGTGTATTGTAAATTTTGTAACGAATCAAAGATGACGGATATAAGGGTAAAAAAATAGTTTTGAAAAGTTGGGCGAGATCGGATGTCGTGTTCGGGCTGTGGCCCGAAACACAAACCGGGCGGGCCCTTAATAGTCGAGTGGGCTGGAAAGGAATGGGCTAAAGCATTGTGATGGGTTGTGGCCCATCAAAAGCCAACAGATTTTACTATAATTTTGGCAGTAAATTTGTTAGTGCAAACTTTTATGGAAAAGAGAGTATGTAATATGAAAAAGGAATACTAAACTTGGAACAAATGATAGACTCGGAAATTTGAGCATATGACTTGAGATTCGACCAACGAGACTCCCGGCTATACGCCTTGAGTCACGATAAGTTCAGCACGATCCAAAGACTCGGGTCACAATGGTCAAGGCCTTGTGGTGTTTTGGTCTAGAGCCAAGTGAGATTAGAACCAAAATGCAACAACTCGAGCTTTCTAATCTATTACCGAAATGAAATGACATAGGATAAACCAAGAGATCTAAGACGTGATTAGTTTCTCATGCAAAAGAACCTAGTCGAGCTAAAAGATAATTAAACACGAGACATAACCGAACAATTAAACTGTCAAGCTTTTCTAATGGGTCGAAAGGAGGGAATAGCTAATAAGTAGTTTTTATATATCGAGAATGAACCTGAACTTTTAAGAGTTTTTCCACTTAGCCGAAAAACAACATTAAGCTGATAAGCTTTTTAGAACAAGCCGAAAATAACAGTTAACATATAAGTCGAATATAAGCTGTATTAAGTAAGCCGAATCACAACCTAAAATGTTTCTGTTTTTCCCCTTATCTTTTACCATTCTTACGTACTGTCAACATCAACAATTACTAATGAGTAGCATAATTCTTGTGTTTAAAATTTAACGCCAACAACAACAACATAACACAATATTTTAGCAAAACTTAATTTCCATTTGACATACAATACAGTATAACTCTAAATATTACAACTTGACAAATTAACTAGTCACAATAACAAAGTGTTATTCTTACATTAAGTCTTGTGGGTCGAATGGATGAACACCGAAATCAAAGAAACCCAATTGGAGGGGACTCGAGATGGACTGGAACAATTATTCACTTGGGATAGCTTCCTTATGCATCCAATTACAAAACCCCCAAGCTAATTTCAAAAACCCCTTTGTTTTGACATGAACCCTAATTTCTTTTGATTAAATCTGAAGGTGATGAAGAACTCTTCTGAGAGTGATCCATTTATAGGAAATGAATAGGGATGATGAAAGTGACCCAAGAGAAAACCCAAAACATGTTTCCTACCATTTTAAGCATTCTTCTCCTCGAGCTCAGTCGTGTAGGGCTTCATGTGAGCACCTAAGATGTAGCTTGGACAAGGTGGGATGGAAGACACAATTGTTTTCTTGATTGGAAGTCAAAAAGAAGGTTTTTGATCCATTTTTGTGTTTGTGCTCTGTCTTTGTGTCGACCAGGAGGAAGGAAAGGGAACATGCTTAGACTAGGCATGGGAGATAGGGTGGTAACATTATCTCTTTTGTTTTATTATAATATACTGTATAATTTGTACCCCGTGTTTTGTCGAGTTTATGAGTAAATGTACCTTCCCTATACCCGAAAAATATGGAAATTATGTTTTCGGAAACGATTTCATAAACGTAATAATATAACATTTTTATTACGTAGATATTTGATTATAACTGTTTGCCGTAACTAATTTGGTGTCGGTATGCGTGTGGTGCCGTGACTTTCTAAATTCACGAGATAACCTCTCATTTTCTTCAGTAAATTATCCTTGAATGATAAAATGTGTATATTTCACTTATCTCATTATTTATTTTTAGTCTTGTATGCTACTACGCTGCAGTATGCGGAATAACTTCCCGAAATATTAGATTAAGCTTATGTATGCTTAAATTTTAACTTGGATAATAATAAATTTCACATTTATTATACAGATACTTAGTGGACAAGTATCGTGTGTGCGGTGTCTTATTTCTAAAGAAACGAGATGACCTCTCGTTTTTATATTTTAATATCGGCATCTGTCATAAAATAATCGATTTAAATTTTCTGACGTGATAAATATTATTATAATAATCCGAAATTTTACGGGTTGTTATAGTATGAGGGACTAAATGTCTCAATTCATGAAACTTCTTTTGAATAGGAGACTGCGATTTGTCAAACTAAGGGGCCAAAGTTGCCATTTCTTGATTCTTGTGTGTTAGTATAAAATGTTTTGCGATTTGTCTGGTCAATTTTTTCCATCATTAGTCAAACATTGCTGCACTCATTTCTCTCTCACTCACCCTTGCGTTTTGATCCTCATTGATTGATTGTGAGCCAAGTCTAGTGGTATGATTTGTGTCAATTGATCATTATATGTTTATGTATTACATATCATTGCATCTAGCCCCTAAACTGTGTTTATTAACTGATTGATTTAGGTTATTGTGCTGTCGCATCTCATTCTCAAAGGTTTGTTTTTCATTTTGTGTGTTAAGTACTCGTGATAGATTCAATGTATGTAGTAGTTGTCTGATTATGTTATTAATTCCCCCCCCCCCCCCCCGGTGATCTACATGCTTTGATTAATTAAAGTGACACTTCGCTTTGACTTTCGCCACAAGATTTTTATTTTCTGTGATGGTTTGTTATGATAAGGAATCATTTTAGAATTATTAAGCTTGGTTGCGTTTAATTGATCTGAAATGGGTTAGCAGTGTAAGTAGGCTTTGTAGGAATGCATTAATTGGTTCTGATCGTGTTTTGAGTATGATGTTCTTGCATGCGTTTTGTTAATGTTCTTAGTTGCGTTTCTGAGTTTGAAAAAAATTCTTGGTTGCGATTTGTGTATGATATGCTTGGTTGTGATTTGTGTATGATATGCTTGGTTGCGGTTTGTGTAACAACCCGCATTTTTCTAGTTACTTTTCATATTTTTAAAAAGTTACTATTCACTTTTACTATTCACTTTTACTATTTACTTTTACTATTCATCCCGTAAAATTTTTAATCCACATTCTCGTAAGATAAATTATTTTAGTAATAACCTAAGAGTTCGACCATCGTTAGATCATTTTCGCAAAAGTTATTAAGAAAACATCGTTATAAAGTTTCATTTTGGACGGTCCACCGTTTAAACTTCACGCGCTTAACGAAAACCGTCTCTGACAATTTTTCCCGCATCAGATAAATTTTTAGATCACTCATTATTAATTTGAGAATTTTTAAGATTTATTATTTTTATGTTACCAAATAAGTCCAGCGCAGAACAAAACTAAACTTACGTTTTAAACAATTCTACTTACATCCAGACTTAACAATTCCTGCACTGTGTTTCTAATATGTTTTTGACACTTTTACATTTTTTGGAAAAGTCAAACATATTTCCCTCCTCCTTTGACCATAAAGAAAATAACCTTGTACGTTTTACCTTTTTCTTAAATCGCGTAACTTTTGAACTTCACGAATAACTGTAAAGTTATCCCGCGTATGACGAAAACCACATTTTTACATCTCATATCACTTTTAGACTAATCTTCAAATAACTTCGTTATAATCTTCAAATAACTTCAAGTCTCCAAAAAGACGTTGTTATAATCTTCATTTCTTCTCCGGGTTCTCAAGAAGGCGTTGTTATAATCTTCTAATAGCCTTGGGTTTTCAAAGATTGCAAATTCTACGTCGAAGCTCCGCTAATATTTTATTTTTCTATAATACTCAAGCATTCTATATTAAGGTAAGTATATATAACTCAAACTTATTTAAATACTTATAAACTTTGTTAGTTTATTTATTGTATTTATAAACTCTTAATATATCATATAATCAAATAATTAAAATACATGTTTTACGTATTGAGCACTACAACACTAGAGAACTTCATGTGAGGGGTTCATTTGGGTAAACGGATCGACGAGTTGCTGGATTTACGATTTAAAGTGTCCTAGCTCCTTGAACGTTTACTGCATGACCTCTGAATTATGATGGCCCGAACGGTAGTGCGAGATATACAAACTAAAAAAATTTCTATAAACAAACATACAAATACTACATCATAATCTATATAAATGCATATATAGGCTCGTTCATGTTCTCTTAGGCATTATTCCGAACCTAAGAGTTGACATTCTATTCTAGGTTGCTCGTAGAAGTTCTCACGGCATATCCATCATTCTCATTATACATTTTCTATCATTTACTTTGAGGTGAGTTCATAGCCCCACTTTTATTACTTAATTGTTTTACAAACCCTTGGGGGAGATACATGCTTTATTTTAAATCGAACACATTGCTTTCAAACTGTATGCTTATCTGAATGTATTATTTGCACTAAGTACCACTATTTCCAATCTTAAGTCCCTACTATCATGAACCATTAATCACTTGCGAGTGAACGCGAATATTGTGGATAGGCCTATTGGGATTGACGAATCCCGTTTGTGTTGACCGGGTAGGAAAACAAACGCACTATATTTTAACATCTATAGGTTTATTGGCAAATTACCTATTAGGGCAACTGTTACTATTATATCAATTTCTATTGACAATCTGTTAACGTTTTCGGTATCATGAGCTTAGTGCAATAATATCTCTTTTGGTTTTCAAACCATTGGTGTGAATTTATAACTCACACTACAAACATTATGTGTTCAACTGATTTCCTAAACTCTATGAATTTCACTCAACCTTTGTGTTGACAGTTTTAAGCATGTATTTCAGGTCCATAATATCGGAATCTGTGACGGAGTATAAAGGATACTGAAGAAGGCTATAAATTTTATTATCATTCGAAAACCAATTTAATGTATTTTTCTTAAACTTGGAACCATTTGGGACCTCATCTTTGTAAACTCTGATATTTATATAAATCGAATGGTAAATCTTTTAAAACGACTCCATTAGAGTTCGTTTTCTATTGTTATGACTGTTGTGCCATGAAGTAACACCCAGTTTTAATTCCGCTGCGTATCTCGAAATTGGGGGTGTTACAGATTGGTATCAGAGCCACAGTTATAGAGAAACGGGTCTAATCGAGACTTAAACTATAACTACTTTTTCAAACAAAAATATTTTATAGCCTTTCGTTCTCCGTGCCTTCCATCCTCCAGACGATTATGTGACTTTTAGGCATTTTAAACTATACAAACATACTAGTATATTGATATATACACTTGACATATTTTCAATCATTTTAGCTAAACAATAGACTAAACATATCTGCGTATGCCTATTCTAAGGCATTACGGCACAATCATATTTTCTTAAATCTCCCAATCATGTATCTACTTGTGCATTTTAGGATTTCGAAATTTTATCCAAGACACTATAACTGACTACAATGGTCTTTCCTACTTCCCAGACATTGTGAAATACAATGTTCTCATTCATTTTTTTTAGACACTGTAAATCCTACAATGGTCTCTATTATATTCTCAGACACTGTAATCCTACAGTGGTCTCTATTTTATTCTCAGACATTGTAATCCTACAGTGGTCTCTATTACATTCTCAGACACTGTAATCCTACAGTGGTCTCTATTACATTATCAGACACTGTAAATCCTACAGTGGTCTCATTTATTTCTCAAGACATTATGGGTTACACAATGGTCTCAACTATTTCTCAAACATTGTGAGTTGCACAATGGTCTCAACTACTCCTCAGATATTGTAAGTTATACAATAGTCTTTAAAAATTATGTTATAAACATTATATGATATTGTTTTACATGAAACCCGTCACAGTCTATCAATTTCCCTAATGGAAATACAAGAAATAGGATTTCTAAAGGACAAAGTGACTCATCATCTACAAAAGCTGAAGTTCAGCAACTTTCTCTACATTCATCAAAATTCTATTTTTTAAATGTCCGTGATGCTAGCCGAGTATGGACTATTTTAGAATTACTTAAAATTTCCTTTCCACACGTATCTACCCATACTATCTTCTATGCAATGGAATGTGAAAACATAGGTTACAAGTCTTTTATGGCCAGGACTTGCAACTGGATGGTTTGATATCGCCTCTACTTAGTGGACAATTTCTCAAAAGCTATGGACATATCACAAGTATACATAATTTAGGTATTTGAAAAATTTATCGAACATCGGCTAAATATAGCCTAATCACCTATATTTAACCTAGGGATAGTGGAACATAGTCTGATTAACTATGTTCGACTTAAATTTTTCAAACACTGAGAACAGTTATAAAAGGGTTATATTCAGGTTAATTTCCTCCTTAAACTCGATAAACCACCAGAATTCATTAAAAAGATCTAGAGACACGATAGTGTCTTACCACTCAGCGAGATCTTAACATCTTATTTATTCTACCAAATTTCATTCTTGAAATTTTCATACATGAGATAATCCGAACTACTATCTTGGGATAGTCATCAAATCTTCTCGTCATTTCTTAGAAGTACTAGCCTGATTAGGTTTCAAGGATATTATTCCGCCATATTCCTTTAAAATTCACTTTTGATTTCAAAACAAACTTGACATCTCTACCTAACAATAATGGTAAGCGTACACTACACTCTTCTAATCGTCAACATATCACATCATTATCTAAACTCCATTATAAGTCAGTATGTAAAACTTCACAGTACCACGTTTCTTTCAAACACTAGTAGGTATAAACACTATACGATATAGCCTTCATCCCGAAACCACCTAAGACATGATCAACTTTGGAAGTGGTTTGGATAACCACTTGCCACTAGCAAGACTTCCCCTACAACGACAGTTATCACATCATTACAAACTATTTCACATCAACAATATCTTACACCTTTGATTAACAACAGTTACCCTAACAACAACAAAAACAATTCCATTTGAGGCACTATATCGACAAAAGTGTTAGTTAACCATTTGCTGAACTAAGGTATTTAGAGATCACCCACGAAACAACTAAGGAAACCATACAAATACAAATTAGACTCCATGCCGCACACTATCACCAAAAACTCCATGTTAGAAATTAAGGTTTTATTGATAGCCTCAATACAATAAGATATGATTCGTTTTGAGAATCGGGAAAAGCCAAACTTTAGGTATATTAGACTCTATAAGAGTTTAACAAAACCCTTTAGGTTATCAACTTAAGCCACATGGTACATAATACATTCTATGACTAGAAACTTGAGAACACCAAGATTAGAATTTGGCGTATACACCCTCATTTTCCTAGACATTTCAACATCGGATAACACACATTGAATTCCAGGACGGAATTCCCATTAAGGTGGTGAGACTGTAACAACCCGCATTTTTCGAGTTACTTTTCATATTTTTGAAAAGTTACTATTCATTTTTACTATTCACTTTTACTATTCATCCCGTAAAAATTTTAATCCACATTCTCGTAAGATAAATTATTTTAGTAATAACCTAAGAGTTCGACCATCGTTAGATCATTTTCGCAAAAAGTTATTAAGAAAACATCGTTATAAAGTTTCATTTTGGACGGTCCATCTTTTAAACATCACGCGCTTAACGAAAACCGTCTCTGACAATTTTCCCCGCATCAGATAAATTTTTAGATCACTCATTATAAATTTGAGAATTTTTAAGATTTATTATTTTTATGTTACCAAATAAGCCCAGCGCAGAACAAAACTAAACTTACGTTTTAAACAATTCTACTTACATCCAGACTTAACAATTCCTGCACTGTGTTTCTAATATGTTTTTGACACTTTTACATGTTTTGTAAAAGTCAAACATATTTCCCTCCTCCTTTGACCATAAAGAAATTAACCTTGTACGTTCTACCTTTTTCTTAAATCGCGTAACTTTTAAACTTCACGAATAACTGTAAAGTTATCTCGCGTATGACGAAAATCAAATTTTTACATCTCATATCACTTATAGACTAATTTTAGTCTACTCTATATAAATTCACGATCGTTTCCTTGAAATTTCGTTCTTTTCTGATAAACTGTGAATTATGCGTTTTTGACCCGTATTTCCAGTTTTAAGCAGCGTTTTTGCATCCAATAAGACTTATCACCTATTTTATATTTTTAGATGGAGTATAATGATGAGCTTTACCATTCCTGCATGTTTCATATTTTTACGATACCCGGTTTTACGTTTTATGGCTTCGGTTAGCATTTAACGGAACCAAATCTTACTCTAAACTTAAGATAATACCAAGACTATCCACCTAAGTCATCTTATCTCTATATGAACGAAATTAGGGAGGGGAGTCGTCACCTTGGTGTCAAAATTCTAAGCATGCTACCTTTAGATCATTACATGTGTAAATTTAACCATGGTTACTTTTTAACCCAATATATAGTTAACTGAAATCTCTAGCCTATAAATACCAAGCATAAACCTTCATTTATTCTTGCACCACCCCTTCTTATCATCTAAAGTCCTAAACCTAAGGCATTTCTTATAGATCTTGTAAGAACATTCATGTGTTCTTGAAGAAAACTAGCGTTTGATCTTCGTTCTTGGAAGTTTTCAAGAAAGAGTAGTTATAATCTTCAAATAACTTCAAGTCTCCAAAAAGACGTTGTTATAATCTTCATTTCTTCTTCGGGTTCTCAAGAAGGCGTTGTTATAATCTTCTAATAGCCTTGGGTTTTCAAAGATTGCAAATTCTACGTCGAAGCTCCGCTAATATTTTATTTTTCCATAATACTCAAGCATTCTATATTAAGGTAAGTATATATAACTCAAACTTATTTAAATACTTATAAACTTTGTTAGTTTATTTATTGTATTTATAAACTCTTAATATATCATATAATCAAATAATTAAAATACATGTTTTACGTATTGAGCACTACAACACTAGGGAACTTCATGTGAGGGGTTCATTTGGGTAAACGGATAGACGAGTTGCTGGATTTACGATTTAAAGTGTCCTAGCTCCTCGAACGTTTACTGCATGACCTCTGAATTATGATGGCCCGAACGGTAGTGCGAGATATTCAAACTAAAACAATTTCTATAAACAAACATACAAATACTACATCATAATCTATATAAATGCATATATAGGCTCGTTCATGTTCTCTTAGGCATTATTCCGAACCTAAGAGTTGACATTCTATTCTAGGTTGCTCGTAGAAGTTTTCACGGCATATCCATCATTCTCATTATACATTTGCTATCATTTACTTTGAGGTGAGTTCATAGCCCGACTTTTATTACTTAATTGTTTTACAAACCCTTGGGGGAGATACATGCTTTATTTTAAATCGAACACATTGCTTTCAAACTGTATGCTTATCTGAATGTATTATTTGCACTAAGTACCACTATTTCCAATCTTAAGTCCCTACTATCATGAACCATTAATCACTTGCGAGTGAACGCGAATATTGTGGATAGGCCTATTGGGATTGACGAATCCCGTTTGTGTTGACCGGGTAGGCAAACAAACGCACTATATTTGAACATCTATAGGTTTATTGGCAAATTCCCTATTAGGGCAACTGTTACTATTATATCAATTTCTATTGACAATCTGTTAACGTTTTCGGTATCATGAGCTTAGTGCAATAATATCTCTTTTGGTTTTCAAACCATTGGTGTGAATTTATAACTCACACTATAAACATTATGTGTTCAACTGATTTCCTAAACTCTATGAATTTCACTCAACCTTTGTGTTGACAGTTTTAAGCATGTATTTCAGGTCCATAATGTCGGAATCTGGCACGGAGTAGCAAGGATACTGAAGAAGGCTATAAATTTTATTATCATTCGAAAACCAATTTAATGTATTTTTCTTAAACTTGGAACCATTTGGGACCTCATCTTTGTAAACTCTGATATTTATATAAATCGAATGGTAAATATTTTAAAATGACTCCATTAGAGTTCGTTTTCTATTGTTATGACTGTTGTGCCATGAAGTAACACCCAGTTTGAATTCCGCTGCGTATCTTGAAATTGGGGGTGTTACAGATTGGTATCAGAGCCACAGTTATAGAGAAACGGGTCTAATCGAGACTTAAACTATAACTACTTTTTCAAACAAAAACATTTTATAGCCTTCCGTTCTCCGTGCCTTCCACCCTCCAGACGATTATGTGACTTTTAGGCATTTTAAGCTATACAAACATACTAGTATATTGATATATACACTTGACATATTTTCAATCATTTTAGCTAAACAATAGACTAAACATATCTGCGTATGCCTATTCTAAGGCATTACGGCACAATCATATTTTCTTAAATCTCCCAATCATGTATCTACTTGTGCATTTTAGGATTTCGAAACTTTATCCAAGACACTATAACTGACTACAATGGTCTTTCTTACTTCTCAAACATTGTGAGATACAATGTTCGCATTCATTTTTCTTAGACACTGTAAATCCTACAGTGGTCTCTATTATATTCTCAGACACTGTAATCCTACAGTGGTCTCTATTATATTCTCAGACATTGTAATCCTACAGTGGTCTCTATTACATTCTCAGACACTGTATTCCTACAGTGGTCTCTATTACATTCTCAGACACTGTAAATCCTACAGTGGTCTCATTTATTTCTCAAGACATTATGGGTTACACAATGGTCTCAACTATTTCTCAAACATTGTGAGTTGCACAATGGTCTCAACTACTCCTCAGATATTGTAAGTTATACAATAGTCTCTAAAAATTATGTTATAAACATTATATGATATTGTTTTACATGAAACCCGTCACAGTCTATCAATTTCCCTAATGGAAATACAAGAAATAGGATTTCTAAAGGACAAAGTGACTCATCATCTACAAAAGCTGAAGTTCAGCAACTTTCTCTACATTCATCAAAATTCTATTTTTGAAACCTTCATTGTTAAATGTCCGTGATGCTAGCCGAGTATGGACTATTTTAGAATTACTTAAAATTTTCTTTCCACACGTATCTACCCATACTATCTTCTATGCAATGGAATGTGAAAACATAGGTTACAAGTCTTTTATGGCCGGGACTTGCAACTGGATGGTTTGATATCGCCTCTGCTTAGTGGACAATTTCTCAAAAGCTATGGACATATCACAAGTATACCTAATTTAGGTATTTGAAAATTTTATCGAACCTCGGCTAAATATAGCCTAATCACCTATATTTAACCTAGGGATAGTGGAACATAGTCTGATTAACTATGTTCGACTTAAATTTTTCAAACATTGAGAACAGTTATACAAGGGTTATATTCAGGTTAATTTCCTCCTTAAACTCGATAAACCACCAGAATTCATTAAAAAGATCTAGAGACACGATAGTGTCTTACCACTCAGCGAGATCTTAACATCTTATTTATTCTACCAAATTTCATTCTTGAAATTTTCATACATGAGATAATCCGAACTACTATCTTGGGATAGTCATCAAATCTTCTCGTCATTTCTTAGAAGTACTAGCCTGATTAGGTTTCAAGGATATCATTCCGCCATATTCCTTTAAAATTCACTTTTGATTTCAAAACAAACTTGACATCTCTACCTAACAATAATGGTAAGCGTACGCTACACTCTTCTAATCGTCAACATATCACATCATTATCTAAACTCCATTATAAGTCAGTATGTAAAACTTCACAGTACCACGTTTCTTTCAAACACTAGTAGGTATAAACACTATACGATATAGCCTTCATCCCGAAACCACCTAAGACATGATCAACTTTGGAAGTGGTTTGGATAACCACTTGCAACTAGCAAGACTTCCCCTACAACGACAGTTATCACATCATTACAAACCATTTCACATCAACAATATCTTACACCTTTGATTAACAACAGTTACCCTAACAACAACAAAAATAATTCCATTTGAGGCACTATATCGACAAAAGTGTTAGTTAACCATTTGCTGAACTAAGGTATTTAGAGATCACCCACGAAACAACTAAGGAAACCATACAAATACAAATTAGGCTCCATGCCGCACACTATCACCAAAAACTCCATGTTAGAAATTAAGGTTTTATTGATAGCCTCAATACAACAAGATATGATTTGCTTTGAGAATCGGGAAAAGCCAAACTTTAGGTATATTGGACTCTATAAGATTTTGACAAAACCCTTTAGGTTATCAACTTAAGCCACATGGTACATAATACATTCTATGACTAGAAACTTGAGAACACCAAGATTAGAATTTGGCGTATACACCCTCATTTTCCTAGACATTTCAACATCGGATAACACACATTGAATTCCGGAATGGAATTCCCATTAAGGTGGTGAGACTGTAACAACCCGCATTTTTCGAGTTAGTTTTCATATTTTTGAAAAGTTACTATTCACTTTTACTATTCATCCCGTAAAATTTTTAATCCATATTCTCGTAAGATAAATTATTTTAGTAATAACCTAAGAGTTCGACCATCGTTAGATCATTTTCGCTAAAATTATTAAGAAAACATCGTTATAAAGTTTCATTTTGGACGGTCGACCGTTTAAACATCACGCGCTTAACGAAAACCGTCTCTGACAATTTTCCCCGCATCAGATAAATTTTTAGATCACTCATTATTAATTTGAGAATTTTTAAGATTTACTATTTTTATGTTACCAAATAAGCCCAGCGCAGAACAAAACTAAACTTACGTTTTAAACAATTCTACTTACATCCAGACTTAACAATTCCTGCACTGTGTTTCTAATATGTTTTTGACACTTTTACATTTTTTGGAAAAGTCAAACATATTTCCCTCCTCCTTTGACCATAAAGAAATTAACCTTGTACGTTATACCTTTTTCTTAAATCGCGTAACTTTTAAACTTCATGAATAACTGTAAAGTTATCCCGCTTATGACGAAAACCACATTTTTACATCTCATATCACTTTTAGACTAATTTTAGTCTACTCTAAATAAATTCACGATCGTTTCCCTGAAATTTCGTTCTTTCATGATAAACTACTAATTACGCGTTTTTGACCCGTATTTCCAGTTTTAAGCAGCGTTTTTGCATCCAATAAGACTTATCACCCATTTTATATTTTTAGATGGAGTATAGTGATGAGTTTCACCATTCCTGCACGTTTCATATTTTTACGATACCCGGTTTTACGTTTTATGGCTTCGGTTAGCATTTAACGGAACCAAATCTTACTCTAAACTTAAGATAATACCAAGACTATCCACCTAAGTCATCTTATCTCTATATGAACGAAATTAGGGAGGGGAGTCATCACCTTGGTTTCAAAATCCTAAGCATGCTACCTTTAGATCATTACATGTGTAAATTTAACCATGGTTAGTTTTTAACCCAATATATAGTTAACTAAAATCTCTAGCCTATAAATACCAAGCATAAACCTTCATTTATTCTTGCACCACCCCTTCTTATCATCTAAAGTCCTAAACCTAAGGCATTTCTTATAGATCTTGTAAGAACATTCATGTGTTCTTGAAGAAAACTAGCGTTTGATCTTCGTTCTTGGAAGTTTTCAAGAAAGAGTCGTTATAATCTTCAAATAACTTCAAGTCTCCAAAAAGACGTTGTTATAATCTTCATTTCTTCTTCGGGTTCTCAAGAAGGCGTTGTTATAATCTTCTAATAGCCTAGGGTTTTCAAAGATTGCAAATTCTACGTCGAAGCTCCGCTAATATTTTATTTTTCTATAATACTCAAGCATTCTATATTAAGGTAAGTATATATAACTCAAACTTATTTAAATACTTATAAACTTTGTTAGTTTATTTATTGTATTTATAAACTCTTAATATATCATATAATCAAATAATTAAAATACATGTTTTACGTATTGAGCACTACAACACTAGAGAACTTCATGTGAGGGGTTCATTTGGGTAAACGGATCGACGAGTTACTGGATTTACGATTTAAAGTGTCCTAGCTCCTCGAACGTTTACTGCATGACCTCTGAATTATGATGGCCCGAACGTTAGTGCGAGATATAGAAACTAAAATAATTTCTATAAACAAACATACAAATACTACATCATAATCTATATAAATGCATATATAGGCTCCTTCATGTTCTCTTAGGCATTATTCTGAACCTAAGAGTTGACATTCTGTTCTAGGTTGCTCGTAGAAGTTCTCACGGCATATCCATCATTCTCATTATACATTTGCTATCATTTACTTTGAGGTGAGTTCATAGCCCCACTTTTATTACTTAATTGTTTTACAAACCCTTGGGGGAGATACATGCTTTATTTTAAATCGAACACATTGCTTTCAAACTGTATGCTTATCTGAATGTATTATTTGCACTAAGTACCACTATTTCCAATCTTGTTGACTTTGCGATTTGTCTTGTTGCGACTTGATGTGTAGAAATTGGTTATTTGCGATTTGTTCATACATGGGTTTTGTGATATGTTGTGTTTTGTCTTATGTGATTTGTCTACTGATGCTTGATCTCCTGCGACTTGTCACTTGAGATTTGATCATCACAAGTTGTCAAAACTAAGTTTTGTCTAATTTGTCATGTTGATCAAAATTGACATAGTCCCGCGAGTGTGTCTTATCTCATTAAGTGCTTCAATTCTATGTCTATGTCTTATGATTCCCAATGCCTTGGTGTTTGATCACTCATGTCCTAATCGTCAAAGTTGTATCTCTTATCTAACATAAACATCCTACATATATCTTTCTTTGTGGATGTGATTGGTACATATACAATGGCTGACATCAATGCACCAGCTAAGCAAGTTGTTACTATCCCACCACCCACACGTACTAATGAAGAGATTCTTCTGTATGCCGACTGGGTTCCGATTGAGAAAAGCAACTGCTTCATAGATATGGACAAAACTCAACCAAATCTTATCTACAAGATTGCAATGGATATACTGAAGCATAAGAACTTTTTCAGTGCTCTTACTTTACGCTCCACAATTCCCTCAATCTACATTCAGCAGTTTTGGGATACGGTTAAATGGGATAAAATCACAGCAGTTTACAGTTGTCAGCTGGATGAAACATGGTATGTACTCACCAAGGACACCATCCGAGATGCCTTACAAATCACACCAGAGGATGCAAACAACCCTTTCACCCCTCCACCAACTACCAATAAATTAATCAAGTTTGTCAATGACTTGGGGTATCCGTCTGTAGTCAACAAGATATCTACGGTAATCACCAATGAAATGTATCAGCCATGGAGGGCAATAACCACCATTCTCAACATGTGCCTCACTAGAAAAACTTCCTGGGTGGGACCAAGGGCTCCAATACTGCAAATCTTGTGGAGAGTTGTGATTCAAGCCAACATGGACTATGTTGAAAGAATCTGGGAGGAATTCACGCAATTGATTCACACTTTCATCACTGACAAAAAAAAGATAACACAAAATGTCAATGGCAAGAAAATAGTGCATAATCGGGTGATCCTTAGCATCAGATCCTCCCAGCTTATTATCAAACACCTTCAGGCCAAGCATCAATTCCATCCAAGAAGCGAATATGCACTTCACCTAGCCACATCAGAGCATATTCTTGGATATCTCAAATTTGCGGCTAAAGGTTCGAATCAGGAGATATTTGGCAAGGCTATACCAGATGCTCTCATCATTGATGATATTCTCAATGCCTCTTACTTCCAGATGCTCTCATCATTGTTGTGATTTTAGCCTTGTTTGTTTGGTGAGAGTATTCTGACAAACATTTGGATGGGTGAATTGTATATGGGGTAGGCGAATATTTTGATGAGGAAGATTAGGGTTTGGAGTTTTACTGATTATTTGATGGGAGGCGGACGAATATTACAAAGAGATTAGGGTTTCTAATGTTTAGGACATGAATGAGTGATTAAGTGGTGTTATATACACGTGAATATTAGGGTATCATGTGTTACGGGTATGTGTGATTTTGGAAGTGGGCCGACCTTGTGTTCAATTTGTTCTAACATGGGCCTTGGAGTTGGTTGTGACTATTGATAACGATGGAATTGGCTTGTCGACATTGTATGATATGGACTATGATTATGATGTGTTGATATCCGAAATTTATCATTCAATTATGTGGATACATAAGTGTTCATATCTCTCGAGTATGAATGGTATTTTGGTCGATTAATTTGCATGAAGGATTCTACGAACTTACGGCTTGAGCTTATAATTTGACAAAAAGGTGGCTAAGGGGTCTTGTACGAGTATTACTTACGGGGTTCTTGTGTTGATCATATAAGCTTTGGAGTGTATTTTGAGTGAATTCGTTGTATGTGTAGAGAATTGGATCGTATGGGATTTGTAATTGCATCATATGTTTGGTTTTGATTATGGGCTTGGACCGTGTTTGAGTATATTGTGTGATGTATTGGATTTGGATGATGGACTAATGGGCTTCTGAAGAATTGGACTTTTAAGAGATTTGGATTATATGAGCTTTGATCTTATGAGATTTGATCATGATTATTGATGATGTGATTTGTAAATGAGATTTGATGATGAGTTTTGATTATTCAATGAGACTAGATACAAGTTGCTGATGAATGATGTTGTGCTATGGGGTTTGATACTTTGGTGTACACATTTTCTCGTAAAAACAAAATTATGTCACGGCTTGAACTGATAGTTAAACTTGGTTGACTATGGGGTTGTTTGTACGATGTTTCTTGTTTGAATTTGAAGTGAGGTTTTCTGGGCGCGTTCACTTATTTCGTCTTCTTTTTTTCTACCCTTCCGCGAAGATGACTTGTTTGGGCATTTGTTGAGTGTGATAAAGACTTGGCTATTTATTTACTTTTTGTGATTGTTTCTCGCTTAACCCACAACGTAACTATCACTTCGGTGTCTCACGCAGTTGAGGATACGTCAAGAGGTTTTGTACATCGGGTACACCGTTTCTTTTTCATGAGGATTAGTACAAGTTTAAGTAACAAATCTGGGGAATTATATTTCATGATCAAGTTTGGTATATCGGGCTTACTTCACCATGTGGTCACAACAATTGCCAACAGAATACGTGAATGATGTGTTTACCAAAGGGTTGATTGGTTGAGCTGTGATCAACAATTCTCATGGGATATTCGACGCCACAAAATGTCAATGATACTTCACAGTCTAAGCAAATTCTTTCAAGAATCTTCAGCGTCAATCATGACTGTTCAAGATGTTTGCTTATGACAAGAACTTTTTGTGCTAATGGTCGTACGCGTTATGATGCTTCCGAAAGTTCGAAACCATCATGGGGGAGAAACATGTACTTTGGTGTGTTACGGTCAACCTCAGGGGAAAGTAGTTTATACTACTCGACTTAGTATGGTTTGTGAAGGTGTCTACATATGGGTAAAGAATTGTTGATGATATTGTTGAAGATGGAGAATGAACCATTTATGAACCGCTGCATGTTCCCTTAAAACAGATATTCATTTAAAACTGAATTTGTCATAACACATTCAAGCTGACATTGTTTACGGTTTTGTCTTGATTTTGTAAAATCCCGCGAAAGAATCTATTTCTCGGTTTAAATCATAGACTTGTAAAATCCCGTGACAATGGAAACATCCTGGTAATAATAAAGTGCATTTCCGGATCTATCTTACGGTTTATTCTTGGTTTTGTAAAATCCCGCGAAAGAAACTATTTCTCGGTTTAAACCATAGAATTGTAAAATCCCGTAACGATGGAACCATCCTGGAGAAAGGAAAGTGTATTTCAGGATCTTATCTGATGTTGGTGCTATGGTTTATGCTTCGAAGAAGGGATAAAAGGGTGTACATCATGAATTAGGTGTTTGCTTGGATTCTCTTCATGACGGTTTGGTTAATTCAAAGTTTTACGGGGTTATGCTCATTAAACCATGGTCGGGATGAAACCATTATCATAGTTCACTTAAAACGTCAAAGGAGGCTAGATTTGAACCTTTAACCAGAAGATGTGACAACGGCGTTAATTCACTATTATTTATTTGAGGTTGAAGTGAAATATCACGGGCAAGTGTACTTAGTATCTGAAGGTATCGGGGATGGTTGGATGAAGATTCTTCAAGATCCTTGTTCTAGCTTATTATCATAAAACGAAGACTTGGAAATCTAGTTAATGTTGGGTGACTTTTTCCTTTTCTTTTACCACTTGGGGGAATTGGGCTCTTACCACCACAAAATAACTATCACTTTAAGGAGTTACGTTGTAGTGCTCAGTGTCACATTCAATTGTGGATTTTCTAGAGGTGATGTACGTCTTATACATGATGGTTGGTTGGATGAAGAGTATAGAGTAATTAGAGATTCAATGGAGGATGAACTCTCGGCACCGCTCCTTGTTACATATGTGCAAGTTTAAGTCACGAGTTCAGGTTAGTTTACTTCAGGGTCAAATTCATCATATTGGGTTTTCTCCATCAGCCGTCACGACAAAGAGCCTACTGAATGATAATGGGGTTGATTACAAGATTGCCAAGAGAGGTTGAAAAGAGAGAGATTTATGACGTTTGAACACAACAGTTCAAGCCTCGTACTCTAAAGAAAAGAAATGTGTACGTTTCAGTGCGCATCATCTTCGAAAGAAGAGAAATCTTCTCATCAATGACCATTCTCATCAACATGCTTCATACTTTCTCCATGCGCGATCAGTTATCAAGTGAACCGGGCTACCTTTGATTGTTTTCTTATTCCACTTGCTCAATTATAATGACGATGGCAACATCATATGCTACCTTTGAGGGGGAGAAGTGTGAATAGAATGCATTTGGATGATTTTCACTTATTCAATCAAGAATGGCAACTCCGTATGCAATTCTTGAGGGAGAGAAGAAGTGTGAATTTACTGCATGGTTGATTGATATCTGAGAATAAATGGTCAAACGGCTCCAAACTCATGTAAGAACCGAGCTTTTTCTTATCGGGTCATCTTCACATGGAGTTTTCTTCTAAGAGTTGTTGGTTAACATCTTCACACGGGCTGATTTGATTAATGACAAAGTGCTTCCAGTTGCGGGGCTGATTTCCTTAATGAACATCTTTCTGTTCTTGTTTGATTGGGAGGGATTTGAGTTAAGGGGATTTGCTATTTGTACGTTAACGGAAATGCATTTGGTGAGTTGAAGATGTTGACTTTCTATTCCCCAATTGGAAAATCTTGAAGAAGGTCGAGTCTACAGTCGGTTCTACATTTTCTGCTGCATGTTAGAAGGCTACAGACGAGTTGCATTTGATTATCCAAAGACTTCTTCTTATTCATGGCATTTATCTAAAAGATTGTCGGTTTCGAGGAGAGCACTAATTAGGGGAGTGTGAAATGTCTTATTTAATCCCTAATTAGACTTGCTCATACTATTCTTCAGCAAGTTGATTCTCACAAGATTTCAAATGGTCTTCTCAATAAAATTTCAAGTATTTGGGCTTTGAATGTTTTGCTGATTCTGAAGTATCAAAACCAGCAAGGGGGAAGGAGACACGCATCTAAACGCGAGTAAACTTGATGAACTTAATACTTCTAAGTGATTGAAGATATCCCGGGAAGACGAATGTCATTACCGCAGAGAAACTCAAGGTTTGACTCATGGCGTTTAGTGTCCTTATTCCAACTATGTGGGGGAAGAGATGGAAGAGTTAGTTTCTGAAGATAAAAGAGGTACACAAGTATGACATATTCAGGGGAGATTAATGTATAACATGAGGGGGTGTTATCAGTTATTCTCTCTTTGGGAATGTGTGTACTTCGGGTTCTTGAGCTTCATACACGATCATCAGGGAATAAAAATGTGAACATTGGGGAGGTGTTTTCATTCCCCTCATGATGTGTGTTCGGGAGAGCTCTTGGGTATTGGTGTACTTCGGGTTCTTGAGCTTCATACAAGATCATCAGGGAAGAAAAATGTAAACATTGGGGAGGTGTTTTCATTCCCCTCATGATGTGTATTCGGGAGAGTTCTTGAGCATTATACAAAGAGACTGACTGCATCAATTCAACTACTTGGGGGAATTGTTCTCTTGACGCCTTTTGGAATGGATCGCTTCAGACTTCAGTGGAAAAGGAATTTGAGAAGAGTCATTCTAGCGTGGGATGATACGTTGTTGTTCTTGTTGATGATATAACCCCGATCGAAGAATCACAAAGATCATTCTTAAAAGGAGCAGCAAGATCGATGATAATGGTGTGCTTATTTGTGCACCTGGCTAAGAAAAGCTTGAAAGAAAGCTTTGATTCTGCTCAGCTAAAGGATTTTCGGTTTGGGGGGGAGCTGCCAAAGTCTCGCATTATTAAAAGCTCAATTCCTTCTTTTCAAGAGCCTCGGAAGCTTTGGTGGTAGATGTTTAAGAGATGACGATTTCTATCTTCTTCAACGAGGCTGTTTGATATCCTTATCTCGGTACTCGAATCATCATCTTCTTAAACTATATCATCTACTCTATCTGTAAATATTTTTCAAAAACAAAAATACAAAAATATAAAACCAACAAAAAGAAAATAGAAAAACAGAAAATTTCAAAAAATCCATAAAAAATCAGAAAATTTAAAAATACCAAAAATATGTTTTCTCAAGACATGTCTTCTGGTATCGATAACATCTACGGTCTTAGAAATGTCATTCAATAATGGTACATGACCATAGATGAAGTTCGAGCAGGAGGTGTAAATATTCTTTTTTTAAAATATGTCTAAAACTATGGCTTGCAGTTATTTCAGACTGTAACCCGTGCTTAAAACCATGGTTTGCTATTATTTCAGATAGCAACCCGCTCTTCAAAGAAGGAAAGTGCTGCGCTAAAACAATTTTCATAAATTCGTGCACTTATCCTAAAAACAAAACAAGGAAAGCATGTCGTCAAAAAGACTGCTGTTCCTACACAAATGTTTTTCCTTCTAAAAATTCTCCAGAAAAATATTTGTTGTTTTCAAAAATGGTGGTAAATTGAGTTGCTTGAAAATCAATCAGAATCAGAATTTTCATAAATTTTGAAAACTCAATCAATGACTTCAGCGCTTTTAAACTTTTCAGAAAATTAGTCATTGATTGAGGGGGAGAATGTTTTCAAATCTATATCTTCTAACGAGCTTATCTAATTATCCTATATACTTAAATGTAAAACATGTTAACCTATGTTGAAGGACTAGGTGCCTAGGATATGATTGTTAGGATTAGATGATTAGAGTTTGATAACCACATTATTCCCATGCTTTATATGAACTGATTGATATGTTGGATTGACTTTTATTAGTCGATTGCTGTTTGGGTGTTGTCGACCACCATATATCTGTTTGTATGTCCACTAACATATGCAGATAAGATGGTTTAAAAGAATGTTCCCGATCCAGATCCCACATATGAAGATGATTAGATGCCAAAAGGAAAGGGTAAATATATCTTGGGTTAACAAATGAAGAAACAGAGCTTAATTTGACTTCTATGGAGAGTTGGCATGAAAAAATGCAACGTAAGAGGTCTCACTGCATCAGCAGATGGTTTTCTTCATCATCAAATGAAGAAACAGAGCTTAATTTGACCTCTATGGAGAGTTGGCATAAAAAAATGCAACGTAAGAAGTCTCACTACATCCGCAGAAGGTTTTCTTCCAGCCCTACAACAACAACAATAACAAAAGCTTCTCAACCACCTAACGTATCTTTGTGCAGGACAAGTAGTGGATGATACCATTTTTCTTAAAACAATTTTGAAATTGATGTTTTTGAAAATGGAAAAATATTGTTTCGAAAATAAATTGGACTAAATTTTGGAAATCACCGGACTTCATTTTATCAAAACCTAAGTCACTCAATCAACGACTACGGTCATTGATTGAGGGGGAGAGTGATTTCAAATTGAATAGTTTCAAACAATATTTCTTCATAAAAGTCCGTTTGTACTAAATAAGTGGTGATCTAAGGATTTAATGTTATGTCATGGAATGATTTTCTTTAAAACTCAAAGATCTTTAAAAATGAAATTTTTTCTATTCTTGTTTGATTGTGAAATTGTTTTATTTTACTAAAAGATTTCTTTAAACTATCATACTTGACACTAACAATCTTTACTGTCTAATATTGATCCTGATCAATCATTTTTCAAAATTAAATCGTGCCACGTCTTTCCCCTAAAATTTTCTAAAGGATTTAAATCATTTGGGATCACAAATCTCAAATGGTTTGATATTTTTGATCGGGGGAGAGATCGTGATTTAAATCTCAAATCCGTTTTAAAAAGGGTGATTGTTTCAAAATCACTCTTTCCTTCATGTGCCAAACGATTTCAAATACATAATGCACGTGATTGAGGAGGAGCATTTAACCAAAAACCAGAAGAGTATTTAAACAAGGCCGCATATTCTCCCATGTTTTCTAAACCTTATTAAATCACTTGGGATCCAAAATCTCAAAGGGTTTGATATTTTTGATCGGGGGAGAATTTGTGATTTAATTATGAAATCTGATAAATGATGATCGTTTTGATTCAAAGTGCAAGTTCTCTCTAATATGTGCTAAACTCTTTCGTATATCGATGCACATATTGAGGGGGAGCGAATGGTTTCTATTGGCAATCGTGGAAGTTCTTCAAAAACCTCTTTCCTGTATGTGATAAAATGATTTCAAATATCCTACGCACATATTGAGGGGGATAATTTACCAAAGAAATTCAAATGGATTTTTCTATAGAAATTGCGATCATGAATACATTTCAAAGAACTCTTGCCTCCATGTGCTAAACAATTTTAAGATAATATGCACATGTTGAGGGGGAGCATTTCTAAATGATCAAAACAATTAAGGTACAAAATGCTTTGATATTATATCACAAGTACCTTGATTGATTTTCCAAATGATTTTTCAATTGGTTTCAAGGAAGAATGAACAATACCAAAAGACCGACCAATTTACTTTATGCATGGTGTTATAAGGATGGTTAGGTTAGGTATTCGTTCCCACGATCCCGCCAGAGCCGGAGGGATCTACCCATGGACAATCCTCTAGATAGTGTAGAGTCCTTAGGTATGATGGAAAAAGGAGAAAAATGAGAAATGGGAAGAGTGCCGACTGAGACTGAGCTAGTACTGGAATAAACCCAACATGGTTCTAGTTATGAAGTCTCGGTAAGCACTGAAGGGGTTGAAGAATGAAAAAGAAATGAAATGAGAAAAGGGTGAAAAGAAATAGCCCTCCATTAATTCAACCTTAGGGCAGAAACCGGGTTCAATACATATGCTACTGGTGGTTACTAAAGTAACGCCGGTATTGAAGACAAGACGTCATGGACCCAGTGACGCACTGCACTAAACTTTCCAAGCTACTCAAGTTCCTCTTAAAAGGGCTTGTTTCATTCTCACGGGGAACCTACATAATCTATCGACATTCTCTTAGAGATTGTTGATATTGAAGAAGGAGACCCTCTCCCTAGTCTCCGGCATAGGAAACCAAATATGCACTATTGAGTCTAGAGCCAAGAGATCATCCACACAATCTCATTAGGACACAAAAATAATGAAGACTTGCTGCTTCACACAATGTGGAAAGTAAGAATATATTAAGAGTCCTACGCATTATCCTTGTGGTATTGCCAGAACATCCGAGTGATATGTAAAAGTACTCACGATGAAGATGGAAATCCTTCTAGAGCCAACATCAAACAAGCTCTTGGTGGGTGACATGTGAGATCTTTCCAAAAGATCAAGCTTGGGACAACTGGATAGAAACGACGGGGTGATTCATTCTTGAATTAACCTTGGTCCAGGAAATGAATTGAGAATACTTTTGGAAAAACCGTTCGATGTGCAAATATTCTTTTCTCTAGCACATCGAATGTGTATTCATATTTCAAACTCAAAAAGTATCTCTGATTGAAAAAATACTTTTGGAAAAACCGTTCGATGTGCAAATCTCTTCTTTTCTCTAGCACATCGAATGTGTATTCTCTTTCAAATACAAAAGGTATTTTTGATTAAAAATTGATCTTTCTCATAAAACCTTCGTCATATTGCAAAACTCTTTCTTCTAAGCAATACACGATTGTTTTTCAAATCAATTTTTCATCAATCAGTGAATCTCAATTCGCTGGTTCACTCACTCCGTGTTGTCTTCTTTGAGACATTCTGGTTTGAGAACAGCTAGAACAGCTGCGAAACCCTGTCAAGGAGATTCTTCGGAATTATACCTGATCACAGGCAGTACTTGTACTGATCAACGGGGAACCGTGGGCCGTGTACCTCAATTCAACGAAAGTGATCAAAGACACTTTTGTGTGTTTTATTGCTAACTGTTGTTTGCAGGTACATTTGGACGGTTGTAGCTGATCAGAATTTAGAAGTCAATCCAAAGCCGCATGCTCACAGCATCCACACTTAATTGAAGAAATCATGACTAGTGCATATCCACATAACCTGGCTCTGATATTTTTATACTATGCTTCTACTACGCTGCTGCAAATATCATGAACCAGTAAAGCTTCCGCTACTCTGATGGAAAGATGTCATGCTCCTGAAAGTGTGAGCATGTTGGTCCAAAAGTCACAACATCACATGATGGCAACATAATAAAGGGTGATCCAGAGATTTACTGTGGCTGATGATCTCAATGAAAGCTCAAAGATCATCAAAGATGTGGATCAGTTAAAGGCCTCCATTAAAAGTACAAATCAATGCGGACTTTAAAGAATCGCTACTAAAGCACAAATATTGCGGAACTTGAAGAATAGAAGTCTACGAGCTCATAACTAAAGACAAAGATAGAATGCTAGGATGCAAAATGTATTTCATGGGGTGACCTCCCTTAGGGGGAAATTGTTAGGAATTGGAAATTCCATGTTTAAGTGTCGGTCACCCCAATTATGGTCTAGCATATGTTAGCTTCTAGACGTGTCGTTATTTATGTTATTTAGTAGTTAATTAGTTAGTTTGTAGCGTAGTTTAGTTTAGTGTAACACCGTGGAGGAAGGACGGGTCTTTACCCACTGTATGCCTGATCCACAGCCCGACAAGAGGGCGTATCATTTGTAACTATAAATACCCCTTCCAACTTAGGAAGGGGTGGTGCTTTCTCATTAATCTAACCTTACACTTTTTGTTTATCTCTCTAGAAACACCCCTCTACTCTCTTCATCTCTCTAAAATGGCTATCTTGTTTAATCATCTACCAAGACCACCCGAATCATCTAAACAACACAAATATACGATCCTACAGGTTTACTTTTTACCTATAAACAATAAATAAATAACCACAAAGTTTAACAGGCTTACGTTTGAAAAAAGGTTCGAACGACCAGTTCTTTTAAAGATGGACTTCCTAGACCAGCCAAGTGCTCTTGGTATCACATTTGGATGTTTAATCCACCAAGCATGACATTTTTCAAAGGACTCAAGGATCCACACCTATGAGAATAAATTAAAAAAAAAAAAAAAAAAAAAAAAAAAAAAAAAAAAAAAAAAAAAACTTTTAAATATAGAAATCAGTAAAAATGGTAAGTTGGAAAATGGAAACCTGAAACCCAAACACAAATCCAGACAGTGTGTATGTCGGACAATGCTTTGGATCTTTCTTCAATCTTAAAAGGAGGTCATCCGTGTGCTTATCAAATACATTTTGAAGTTGGTCGTATAAATGTAACACCCCAACCCGACAAGGGTAGAAGTGTCACATTCTGGTGTCATATCAGAACATACAAATAAAATCCTTACAAACGGAAACCTTAAAAATGAAGTATCAAATCATATAAACGATCGACTGACAAGGAAGATTTCAAAATCCAAAATGTATAAAATAAAATGAAATCTCTAAACAATAGCCCGACAAAATAAATCCAAATAATAAGGTAACTATGGTTGGTCCACTCAGATAATCCAACTCTCAGCCCATCAAAGCCCATCTTCAAACCTAAAACCTGCCGCAGGAAAAGAAATGCGGCTGAGCTTAAAAAGCCCAGTGAACAGATATAACAAAATGAAAGCTAAATAAAATCAGAACGCGAATGAAATAAGGAAAATGATAACAAAGTCGCAACGAAATGAGAACAATGAGTCAATGAGGGTCCTGCAGAACACAATTATACAGATATCCAAAAAGAACAGGTAACAAAGAGAACGAAGCAAAACGAAGCATCGATGACCTATATACAAGCACATACAAACCAGGCATACAAGTACTGAAACATAAGCAAGCATAGCAGGCGTCGCATCCACACAACATATATGGCATACAATCAATTCAAGAAATCAGAAGACATACAAGTCAAACAGAAATCTAAAAGCAAGCGGAAGCAAATAATTACTAAGTGAGCATGGCAGTCACACAGGTCAAAACCCTTAGTTGAAAACATAACCAGTATCATAACAGCGAAAGTACTAACAGCAGTCAAAACATGGCAGTCACACTTAACAAGTAGGAATCCAGTATGAACACTATAATTAAATGAACTAGGGACATAGCAGAGCAATTAAACAAGTTAACAAGCAAGACGTTATAAGTTGAACCATTTACCAAATCAAACAAAGTATAAGCAGAAATGTAACATAGCAGGTCAACAATCAGCAGACAAGAATACTAACGGATAATCATTGTCCATGAGATTAACTGAAAGAAGTATACATAATAAACATACAAAACTATCGATTACACATTAGCATGGTCACCAGACAATTCAGAGGGTCACATAACAGTGAGATCACATATCATCAAATGACAATAGGTAACTCAAATAACAACATATTAATCATATCATAGCAGGGTAATCAGTAGTCACATAAAACATAAATTGCATAATTAAATTCAATAAACATATAATAACCCGGTACGTGAATGAAACGATAATCTGAAGTAACGAAATGAGAGTGTGACAGATCAAAGCAATGGAATATATAAATCTTGGTAATAGAGTGAGTCATATACTGAGTAATGAACAATTAATATAGAATATGGTGCGTTGGGAAATACAGAAGGTACAATATGGGTATATCAATAGTGTAAGGGTTGTCAGAAATCTACCACGAGCCCGGAACATATCATATCATATCATATCATAAGTAACCATTGTATTCGGAGGGGTGACCTCGGAATACCATACATAATAGGAGGGGAGACCTCAGTAACAAATGGAGTAGCTAGCTCCCGGAATGTGAAGACGCGTATTGCACACGACATCATTCACCATATAAATCATATCATATCGTATCATAACATAACATAGCATATCATATCATAACATATCTAGGATGCATCCATACGCCCCCCGGAAACATAGTGGCCAAATCATATACATATAGTGAGCTCATAATCAAATAACATAATGGGGACGGTGTGCAACATCACTCGTACACACTGGAGTCATGCCATTGGTGCATCAATGACACGGTCATGTTACCTTCATGACTAGGAACACATATTTGGCTCGGGTATCAAACTGAAGGGTCAAAGCATAATCATATCATAAGGGCTCATATCAAAGGTTCAGAAGTCGAAGGTTCATATCAGGGTTTCCATAACATAAGTTCATAATCAGAGGTTCATATTCAAATGGTTCATAATCAGAAGTTTCATAATCATAAGTTCATAATCATAACAAACGAATATCATAGCGAACAGAATCATATCAAAGGATTATGTCGGAATCATATCAAAAGGATAATAGCATAAGGAAATCATAGCAAAGGAATATCATAAGTGAAGTAAAGTCAAGGATCGAAAAGTCATGAGAAATCCCTACTGAAAAGGGATAGAATGTCTGTACCTTATTCGAAGCAAGCAAAATAGAAACGTAAGGTCACATGATGAATCAATCCCGCCATCCAGAACCTATGAATTAGATAACGCTTGTTAAGATCAGATTACTCATTTTAGACGACTTTCCATTTTTAGCAGGTTTCTACTTTTAGTAACTTTCCATTTTAGGTAACTTTCCATATTTAATAGATTTCTCGAATTAGTAACTTGATACTTTAGGGTTATAATTGCCAATTGAAATAGACTTAAAGGTTTAATATAATCATTATCATAGTTTAGGGTATATTTTGTCATTTCATCATAGTTCAAGGTTTGCATACGATAACATTTAAAGATGAGGGTTAAAAGTGAAAAATGTCAAAATATATAACATAATATTATACGTACAGGTTCATGTCTACATTTCACAACTCATTGTAAAACGTTTTCCCACTTGATTTCGACATGCAATTTACCCTCGCCCGCGGTTCATAAAACTTACCATCACGACTCGGTAAACGCACCTAATGACTAACCCCCGACTCGTCTTCCCCGAAATCCTTTTTATGCACCGAATAACTCACTTGATAATCCCGCGATGACCCTCGAACATACCCCACAAACCAACTGTAAACTCTTTCTTTTATTGTTTTTGACACAAAACTTAAGCCAATATATACACGTGTTTTATTATTCCGTTTTAACTCGAAGCAAGATAGATACGCATGATTATGGTCGTGTGAATGCATGTCGATCAAGGCTCAAAACAGGTTGCAGATGGGTTAAACGTATGGCCTTTTCATTTGATATTTCATGTGACAAAGTTAAGATTTCATGTAAGCTTATAACATATTATTTTATGTAGTGTTTCATTTGATTTTCATGCATGCATTTGGTTAGATCCTCACGACAGTATTCAGAGGAAAAAACAAAGAAAGAAGGTTGAAACAAGGATTAATTTGTTACCCTTGTAGCGTGTCGAATGGGAGAAAACAAGAGCCAAGAACACGACAAGTCCGAAACTAAAACAGCTTATACCCTTTCTACCAAAACCCACGACAAGCCAGCAACAAACAGCCACCTTTCGAGCCTTGTAACCCACGATCAATCTTCTTGTACTCGTTTTGTTTTTTTGATCGGATGAAAAGAAGAAGAACAAGGTCCAGCCGCCACTTTTGTAATTAGGTTTTTGAGTGTATTTTGAATATGTGAGACAATAGGTAAATGAATAGGCATTAAATGGAATAAATGGAATTAAGGGAGGGGCGTTGATTTGGACGAAATTATGGGGAAATCACAAGACAAATTTAATTTCTTCACTTTCCAATTATTACAAAAGTAGTTGGTTCTCATTTAATTTAATTGCTTTGGTATTTTATGTACAAAATTTCGATCCATGAACCTAAGTAGACGTGTGATATGAATTTAAACGCAAATATATCGGTTTCATTTATCTTGTACAATTTACATATTTACGAGTTAGGTTATAAACGTATTTAACGAGCTTAATGTATTTTACGTATTTTATAAATATTAAACTCGAGGGGCAAAATAGGCATTTAACACGTTTACGATTTTTAGGGTTTTACAATAAATAAGTCCAAATATGCTCACCCCATGGAAAAGCATTCCAATCATCTAGATTATTAACTAATCTCATCATTGTATCATCCACCTCGCATGTCAACAAACTACCCATAAACATCACCTCTAAGGCTAACAAAAGACAAAGTCGTACAACGTCTTCATCAGATATCTGTCAAAACCGCTCTTCATCCTCGATAACACCAATAACATCTAAGTTGGTTAGAATATACCCTTGCTTGTCAGGAAATACCCTGTTACGGAAATTGAGAGAACCAGATGTATACAACCCAAAGCTTACATATCCAAACCGTAGCCCGGTCATTAGACAAAATTCACGACGACCAAAATGTAAAGCATGTCCTTCAATGTAAAAAATGAAGGGCATATCATAATGAGAATCGTCAACTGTATACTGTTTCCTTAGCATATAATCTATGATGTGTGTTTCATGTTCAAAAAACAAGAGATCAATCCATCTTCCAAAGCAGGTATTCCTAAACAAGATGCGGCATTTTGCGTCTAACTTTTGCTTTATCAACTAAAAGTAGTTCAGTTTACTCGTAATGATTAACTTAGCTTCATAGTCCTAAAAAGGGTCAACAAAAACCACAAATTAATTCAGACCATAGAAGGAATCTATACCAACGTCGTAAACAATTTCATAGCCATATCTGATGATGCATATAAACCACTCCTTATTAGTCTACAAACAGCCACTAAACTTTTTAATGAACCAAGTAATGTTACATACTTAACTAACGACATCTAAGGTATTATACCCTATATAATTACGAATCAGACAGACATAAAAAAGAGCAATGGATTATAAAATGGAATTAACACGTATCTAACATAGGTATTAATCGAATAACAACAACGATTTACTATAACATAGAACCAATTGGAAATAAATCATATGTAATAAATAACGAGAAAAATATTTACGTACCATATTTGGCCACATTTTTGAAAAAAACTTGATCAATCGAATGTGGTTTGCAATCAATACTTTAGCTTTCTAGATGGTGACATAACTGACGTTACAAGGAAGAGAAGGACTGACGAAGAAGACGGTTTGATTTGTGAAAACAGTAAGTAACAATGTTTTTGTGCGAGAAGCAAAAACAGAGAAAAACGGTAACTATGAATGTTTTTGTGCGAGTGGGTATTGGATTTTGAATAGAAATATATTGTACTTTCACTATTTAAATGTGTACTTTCTATGTAATGTAAAATGACGAAACAACCCTTTTTAAAATATACGGTTGCCCAGCGAATTTTCGTTGCCCAAAAACAATACCTTACACATACGGGACACTTGTCACAATGTCGATGAGTTGCCCAATGACAACGGTTGCCCTCGGTCCATTTTCAAATAAAAAAAATGGTCCGGAAAGTGATTAGCCTCAGGGCGCCGGGGGCATTTTCCCATTTTTTAATGACTTAAATTGTGCATCTTTATGAGACACTATGGTGTATGTATGGGTGGAAATGAGCTGAGCCATTCGTGAAAAGCTCAATATTAAATTGGTACAAAGCTCGAACGAGCCAAGTCTAAATGAGCTAGTGGGGGGTAGTGAATGGTGGTGGCGGTGAGTGGTGGTGGTAGTAGAAGTGGGCGGTGGTGGTGGTGAGTGATGGTGGTGGTTGTGGAGGGCGGCGGTTGGTGGTGGTGGAGGTGGGTGGAGGTAATGGGTGGTGGTGGGGGCGGTGGTAGCGGTGGGTGGTGGTGGTGGCAGTGGTCGGTGATGTTTATTCATTTGGGACTAACTAAGGTTGTGTATTGATGAACAACGGTGCAATTGTTTATGTATTAGGGACTAATGGTGTAATATATGAAGTTTGACTTTTTTTTTTAAAAAGAAGTCACCTCAGGTAAAATGAGCCTAATCGCCTAATAAATTGGATAAACTAGTAGTGTACACACTAGCACTTGACTTGTACTTGTGCCTTACAAAAGTAAGGATACTTAGCAAAATTCGAGAGGAGTCGCCTAAGAGAACGCGAGGAGAGGGTCACTTCGAATTTAAACTCACAAAAATAATTATCATGAATAATTACATCAAATATTTTCATTTTGAGTTATCATTTTTTTAAATATTATTAGTAGGCATACTATGATACCATTTCATCTTTAGCTTTTGTAGATATTACTACATATATAACGGTCACCTGAAAAAATGATGAAAGCAACCCTTGATTTCTTTTTGAGGTTCACATAACCGTTTTGAATAATCTTCATCTACCCTCCTAAATTTTCCAAGCATTAATAAAGCCATTTTCATCTACCCTCTTAAAATTTTCAAGTATTAATAAAGCCATCTTAATCTACCCTCTTAAAATTTTCAAGCATTAATAAAGCAATCTTCATCTAACCTTGCTCAACACTTTTCCACGAATACATTTAACAAGATGACCTCACAACAAATAAACACACCCAAACTCAAAACTTAATAAAAAAAAGTTTATATAAAAAATTATTGTTGTAGTATGTTTTACAAGTTAATGTAGATTATATATATATTGGACACATGGAAATTTTGTTACTCAGCACTTACCCTCAAGCTTCGTTCTAGTCTCGAAAACAATGTTCTCTGTTAGTGCAAATATTACGATATTTAATATATACAGTCTCGTTTGTTTTGTTGATGACAAATATGTAACTTGTAATACATAACGTATAATGTATAAGTTACTTGTAATTATATTTTCTCTCAACATACTCTCAACACCTCTCGACGACTCAAGTCCTTGTATGCTACAACACAGGTTCGTACATGTTTGTTATGTTGTGTTATGATCAAACCCCTAACAAACCATTAAACATGTTTAATTAAATAGTTTATATAAAAAACTTAAGTACTTACATACATAAACAAAAGTAAAAGTGTTGGGTAAATACCATGATCCATGATCCAAGACCCATGACCCAATGTCTAGATACATTGTACCTTGGAGGCCACTTAAGGCTCATACCCATGACCAATGACCCATGACCATAACCCATGGATAATGAGGAGCGTCCCATGGATCCCTCAAATTTCCCACGGATCCCTTGGAATTACAAGGGCCGGATCCCTCCAGAAGGGATCCTTGGCACAGAAACATAGTTTGGTCTTTTTGCCTATAAATAGCAAGCCACTTCTCACCATATTTTCACACCTTTGCACATAGTTTCTCTCCACCATTTCTAGAATATTTAGATCATTAGGAAACATGTAAACCACCCTCATCTCATATGATCATAATGCTTCTAACTTTCATTTGTTGTAAGCATACTCCGGAAGTGATCCTCCAAAGCAAGCCTATAGATCTTGCATCCTTACCTACTGAAGTGATCACCCATCACAAGCATACAAGCACATGAAGATCTTCTACCACAAGATTGGGAAACTTGTCATCTTCATTCATAGAAGACTAACTACATCATACTTTGTGTTATGGATGTTTAGTTTAGGATTTCATATCCATTAGACACATTGTCTTGGATATTGTCTAGTATCATATTCTTGTATCTATAACTAGATTAGATGTTTTATGTGTTTGTGCCATAAAACACAAGGTTTGTTATGTTGGGCCACAAAACATAACGGGTGTCATAGATGTGTCGTGTTGGTCGGGTAATGGTTCCTCCTTTGTAAGGGAACCCGGTATCTAGCCTTGTACCAGATAAAGTGTAGGCGACGTTGTGATAGGTTTGGTTCTACCTCGTGGAACGACTCGGTATCTAGCCTTGTACCGGATAAAGTGTAGGTGACGTTGTGATAGGTTTAGTTATAACTCGTGGAAGAACTCAGTGTTTAGCTTAGTACCGGAAAAAGTGTAAGCGACGTTGTGTAAGGTTTTCTCCGACAAGAATGGAGTTTGTTGATCTAGTGAAGTAACTCTCGAGTTGGATACTCGGGGAGTGGAGTAGGGCGAAGACAAGATTCGTGACCGAACCACTATAAATCCTCGTGTTGGTTTGTCTATCCTTTTACTTATCACTTTACTTTTATTCTTGCTCTATATTGTTAATTGTCTATGTGGTTGATGTTTATGTGTGTGATGCATACTTGGTATTTCATATAGTCATAAACTATATTTAACACTTTATATATTATGACACGCTTGATCAAGAAAAACAAACCGGACTAATAATGGTGAAACTTGATTTATAATGAACCATTAATCTTGCGGAATCTTATGTGATATTAAGGGGTTGGCCTTACATGCCGTAATGCGTTAAATGCATCCTCGCGTCGAGATTAGCAAATGCGATGGTTTATACTATATTTGATACAAAAGTTTTAAGTTTGAAAAGGAAACGTATTCACCCCCCCCCCCTACGTTTTCACATTCTCGTCAACCTTAGATTTTATTTCTAGTTAGTAACCTCCTATTTTCACCGTCGTGTTGCCACTGGTAATGTTTAACTACTTACAATGTTACCTTCAACTCCACTCAATACTCTTTCAAGGTTTGTTGTTTAATCGCTATTCATGTCTTTGTTGCGTCATAAGGGTGGATCTAGAGATGAGCCACCTGTGGCACGTGCCACACATGGTTTTGACTGACAAATTGTGATATTTTCTTGAAAAATTCTAGCTCTTTGAAAGTGCTATACGCTTTGGAGCTAGAGATAAACAAAATGAGAAAAAAATCACAAGTAAAGACATGGTTGTTGTGTCTTATTTTCAATATGTTTGACTGCATATACATAGTCACATGGGTAGTTTTGGAGTATTGAATTTGTTTTGTTTAAAACACTTATAAACTAAAAAACAATATCTAAGTTAAAGTCACGCATTTTCTTTATACCTTATATAGATAGATTGTTTGATTATTACAATCATTGAACGGTAACCTACATATCAAAATTGAATCAATCATAAATAACCCAAATTCACTAACTAAAACCGCAAAAACAAATTATTTTATCCAAGTAAATGAACAACTAAATTAAAATTATTTTTGAAACAAGTGAGTCAAAAAGCGTGCCACATATGAATTAAGATCCTAGATCCACCACTGGTTAGACCGATAGGTTACTTAGAGGTTATGCATAGTGCTGTTTTGACAATCTTCTAGTGGTATATGCTACGGGTAAAGTTGGATGCTTCTGGGAAGTGTTTGGTTTGCAAATATCATTTTCATTTTCATGTTGTTGGTGTTACGTTTTTTTGGTAAGGATGATATAGATCTTGAGTTTTTTGTTTGCGTTAACATCTAGAACTTACACTTTTTCTTAGGTTTAGTTTGTGTGTTTGGTTGTGTTATCTTTGAGTTTCCTTTCTTGTATGATACACTTGTTTTAGTTATTGTTTAGTTTTAATCTATTGTTTATGTGTTTTGTAGTAAATAATAGAAGATTCAAAGATCTCTCCTATTATAACTTCCTGTCATCTGATGCGCTAGGCCTACGACCATCCCTACCGCATGTGGTGTTTAGACAAAAAATTATCAAAGGTAAGCAATGTGTCGACTTGAATTTTTTGTGTTTTCTTTATGTTGAGATTTCATATTGGTTAAACCATCAATATTATGAGTACGCAGCAGATGATGTTATGAATTAACACATAAAAAACACACAATTTACTAACTTAAATCTATTTAAAAATAGATATAATAGGAAAACCGAATCTTGAATCTTGCAGCACCTTTGGATCTCGTATCACTACGAAAACCATAATCAACTATAATGAGTTGATCTCTATCGAATGAACACACTACATGTCTAATGAGAGCGTTAGGATACTATTGCTTAACCTACGAACCATGAATTAGGCACTAATGCATTTGGTTGAGAAGATGCGATGGCAATACCCTTACTTGGGGTGTTGCCGATCGGAATTAGCAAGGGATGGAGGAGAGGGTTTAGATTTTTGATGAGTAAATAATGAGGACCTAAATACCTCTTTATATACTAATCAAATAGCTTAAGGAAAAAGCTAAGCAAACTCTAGCCCATAATTACCCCTAGGCTGGCCCCTAAAGGGAGGATTCTAGAACCCTTCTTTTGCTAATTAGTCCATAATCAATTAACAAAAATCCCAACCTTGCTAGCAGGGGATGCTAGAAATTTTAGTCTTTCGGCTTTCGCAAGATCAGAAGCATGAGTAGTCAGACCAAGCAAAGCAGATTGAAACACAATATTATATATTAAAATCCAATCATTTTCAAGTTTCACTTCAGTTGGGAAATTTTGAAATAGACCTTTTTGGGAGAACTCAAAACATCTGCATAGCGTGCCAATGCATCTCTTAAAGTACATGGATGGAAAGGAGGTGCCAAGGAGGATCCACCAATGGGTGTTACATCCTCATTAATCATTATTAGCATGAATCAAGAAATAAATGTTTGCTGGTAAGCCTACTAATCTCACGGCCTCATCGACAATTTCACTTAGATTCTCATAGTAGACACCAACATGGTCCCTGTCTCATACCGGAAAATAAATTGGATTGTTAAAGCTTGTTGTTGAAAAGGTAGATTAGGATTAAGAATCATAAATTACAACGTACAAATAAATTAGGATATACATATGTGTGCAAGAGATTCAGAAATGATGATTGTGCGTAAGCAAAACAAACTATCCAAAATCATAAATAAAAAAACATCCCTTAAAACTTAAAAGAAATATAGGTAGGAAACTTCATCAAAGTTTTCCCATTTGAATCATTGTTTGATTTGATACAAATCATAACATTTCCTTTTAGTTAGGACTGATATTTAACACAATGTATTCACAGTTCAATGAAAGTCTTATAAAGATTTTTTTTTCATTGATTACTGCTCACTTGTTGGGAACAATGTTTTTGAAAGTTGGCACATAAAAGTTTGTCTCTAGAATTTCCTCATTCAAATAACCCAAACATAAACTTCACTTACATCTATTTCCCTCAATCCACAATCTATGTCACATGTCTAACTACCCTAATTGGTGCAATGTACATGGTTGTGAAGAATCATATTAATATTAACACTATAGAATGTTTGTTATATAACACACCAACTCTTTATTAAAGTTATGTAGATGTTTGTTATATGGCACCTATAACTTATACCATACCTTTCCATATTCAATAAAGTAAATTTAAACACCTTTAGATCATTAAAAGATAGGTATTAAAAGAATTTTTTTTGACATGATTTGAGTGCAAATGTGCAATAGCATACCTTCACTTCGTCGTACAGCTTTTTCTCCCATGCTAACATCTTGTCCAACACAGTCACATGAGATTCATTCTCTTCGGAATCAAAATCTTCCTTTCTCTCCAAAGGTGAAGATCGGTGGGATCACCCTGGTCCCATGCATCCTAAGGATGCCAACCGGACCCTCCCCCAAGGTCCCGGCCCCAGGCAATGAGCACCTGTCCCAGTGACTGTACTTATCAAGAGGTGGGCTTTGAACCCTGGCCATTTTCTCCAATAGGCCCCTCGCTGACCAGTCAATCTGAGCATTTGCGGTGGGGGGATGGTACCAAATGATCTTTAGTGCCATGGAAGAGATTTGAACCCGGGTCTATTGACCCAAGCCCAAAGCTCTTACCAATGGACTAAAGCATCATTGGTAAAATCTTCCTTTCTATCATCAGCGTCCGCTAGTCCCTTAATCAACCTATTGCAGGTAATGACACGCATTAATCTTGCATAATGATCTATATTTCCTGAAGACCCAACATTCCATGCATACATATCAGCCAACTAAAACAGATCAATGCTTAACATTTACATAAATATATTGTCAAAGTTTAGAATCATATGTTATTAGCTAAAAAAAATCTACTATAGCAAATATATATATAGCTGTATACCATGCATCTGTAATACTCGTTGGTTTATGAAATCTCTCGAGAATACTAAAGCAAAAGAAACATCAACTGAGTAACGAATATATGTTTACACTATTTTTTTTATTAATACATAAAACAAAATATTTACGTCTACAATTTTCTCAAGATCTTAAAAGAACATAAAGTAAGCTTTCGTAAAAGCGTATCTTGACTCTTATCATATAGTAATGAATATAGGTTTTAAGGTATTTTGGGAGATAGATTAACTTGTCTTATATAGGTAGTAGATTGTAGAAAAAAGACAATTTTATAATAAGAAATTTTTCATGCAGTTTCTCGAAAATAACTATGTTTAAAATCATATACTACTGATTGTCAATATTTGTTTACAAAAATTGTCAACAATAATATAATTGCAATCAATATTTATTTCATGGATTGTAAAATATTAAGTTACCAACTTATCATAGTTTTGGCTCTTTTTGTTCAATTTTTGGTGCCATGTTGCGTTTTGATTTTGTGGCTGTATATTCGTTCCGTGTTGGCACCCAATTTGAGAAGCCATTTTTATTGCAATTTTCGTTGTTTCAAAAGCTTTAATATAACTGGTATTGCTCTTAAGAAACATAACGATGATACGCCATGCTATCCTCATAGAGTCATGCAACTAACCGGTTATAGATGCAGGGGCACAGCTAGAAAAAAATTCGAGAGGGGGTAAAATATTTTTTGCGTCATATAAATTAGAGTTATCCGGCGCGGACAAGTCTATTTGTAAAAGGATCTTGTCAGGTCGGGTCAGGCCAATGTGTCATTTTAAATCCTATAGTCAAACATATAATAGAGATAAAAACATCATGACCAAACATATATTCACAAAATTGTTAAATCAAAGTAGACAAAGTGACAAACAAAGATTGTATAGTGTAAGGTTACCCCAGCGCTGGGAGGTGAGCCATCGGCAAGCAACCCTCACGCAAAAAAAGCCATTGGGCAACCTTCTTGAGTGACCGACAAGAGAGAAAAAGGAGCGGGCAGAGGTGAATTATTCACCTTTCGGTTTTCATGAAATTGTGGGCCTAAAAAAAGAACCTTTATGTTTTATTATTAAAAAAAATCAATACCATATTTTTTACTTATAAATATCCCATAAAATTTCGCTATTTTCAAATACAAATTATAATCTCTTTTATTGAATACATCCCTACTTAAACAAAACTTGTTATGAAAGATATAAATTCCGAAACAATAGTGTTCGACGAAGAGAGAGAATAAGAAGTTATTAGTCGAGACATGACGTTTTTAAGCAAAGCGTTGTCGTTTATTATTAATAGATGAAAACCAAAATGATCGAAGAGTACAAACGTAAACCGAGATCATTCTGGTGCTCATGATCATTTAGTCGAGGCTTATTTTAGTGCGAATCCAATGTTTTCAGAAGGAACCTTCAAGGAGAGGTTTCGAATGAGTCGAAGGCTATTCACATGGATAGTTGAAGAAATACGTCTTCATAATAACCCATTCTTTGCTAATGTCACTGACGTCGTCGGAAGACCAAGCATTTCCCCTTTGATGAAGTGCACCTCCGCAATTCATCAATTGGCATACGACACCGGTTCTGACGCCCTTGAGAATATTTACAAATAGGCGAAGAAACTTCTCGTCAATGCCTTGAAAAAATTTATACGTCATTTATGAAAATTTTTGGACCAGAGTTTTTGCGAAAACCTACTATAACCAATGTTGAAAAGCTATACGCGTTTCATCAAGAAAAACACGGGTTTCCGGGAATCTTAGGAAGCCTTGATTGTATAGATTGGTCGTGGCATGGTTGTCCGATCACACATAAAGGGAAATTTGTTTGATGCGATCATGGTTCGACTCCATTCATTTTTCTAGAAACTGTTGTGTCACAAGACTTATGGATATGGCACACTTTTTTTGGTATTTCTGGGGCAAACAACGAAATCAACGTTATACATCAATCACCCATGTGCAACGATCTAAAAGAAGGAAACACACCAGAGATTCTGTTTGTGGTTAATGGCATAACATACCCATTCAGATACTATCTTACTAACGGGATATATTCGGAATGGGAACTTTGGTTAAGAGGATATGAGAACCATGGGCCGATGAAATCAAGCGATTCCGTTATAAGCAAATGCAAGAATCGACAAGGAAAGATGTCGAACGGGCATTTGGTGTTCTAAAGTCGAAATGAGGTATATTGAATTGTCCCGCACGACAGTTTCGTCAAGACATAATAAGTAATATGATGTATACAAAGATCATATTACATAATATAATTATAAAAGACCAAGGTACGACGATATCTCCAAATTGGTATCAGGAGGAAGCACATCAACCGGACGACCCCGCACGATCCCAAGAAGATAGGCGTAGAATTATCAGATATATCAAATCGGCATAAGTGCATCAAAACCTTCGTGCCGATTTGACCGAACACCTTTCTCATAATGTTTAGTTTTAGTTTTTAATATTTACGATGTTTTTAGTTTACGTGTTTAATTTTCGTATTATATTTTTAATTCAGTACGTTTTATGTTTTTAATTTATGTAATGTTAGTTTTATTTTTAAATAAATAAAAAAGTTTGTTGAAAGGTGAAGTGTTGTGAGATGGTTGAGAGTGAAAAGTGAGATGGTGGTGAAAGAGAGAGAAAAATAAAGTGGCGTTGAGGTGGAATGTGAAATGGTGTGAGGGTAGTCTAATAAGGCCGGGCACATCAATGGAAAAAACAAGTGGTCGAACGATTGGAAATGAAGGTCGCCTTTGATGTGCAATGAAGGTCGAGTGATGGTCGCGGTATATTTCGGTCGAGATCACAACCAATGTCGCGAGTTTGTTTTGCATGTGTTTATATTAAATTAAAATGTATTTTGGCGGGTATGTTTTGATGTAGTAAAAAGTCGTGTATAAATTGTCGGAGAAAAAAAAGCTAATCTATTTTATCTAATAAAATAAGCTTTTGTACAAGCCCTTCTAAGCACCAAGCATTAAAAATTCGTTTAATGCTCATACGTGTCATACCATATTTAGAGTCATAGTACAACTCTTCTGATGCACCAATTATGTAGAACCCTTCCTCTACACGCTCCATCTTCAGTTATCATTGAATTCGCTCCTTTTGCATCCTTATTTTTGGATAGTAATAATTATAATTCATTGTCATTAAACGATACAATCAAGCCATACGCTCCTTTTCATCTTATTCAAACGATTCATACCAGTTTATAATCCTTCTTCTGTATCTCCCCATATGAAAGAAGGTTTCAATTCACCATAAAAATAAAATAGGCAACGTTTTGATTTTTTTTAATCTATTTTTGTGCCGGATGTTAGTTGATTCATCATCTTCATAATCTTCTTTTTTAGGGTTTAGATTTAAATCACATAATAAAACATTTGTGATTTAATTACAATACATATTTTATTTGTTTGTAGCAGGTTTTATATGTAACAGGTTTTCATTAGTTTTTTCAATTTAATTATGTGCCGATTAATTTTGATATGTGTGATTCGATTGTTCTAATATCTTTTTTTCAATATGATATGCAGGTGTACGATGCCCTATCTCAAAGTCTCCATTCAGTTACAATCGAAACATTACATCATTAGATTAGTAAGTATTCGCATCTATTAGTTTTTTTTAGGGTTTGATTTAAATCCCATGTGTGTTAATAATTAGATATCGATACCAAAAAAATCCACTGAACGATTTAGTGGAGCTATATTCGATTCAAGGTTAGTAAGGTTGGTATGTTTAAAATTATCTCTTAATTCGCAAATTAAAGGTTATGATTTCGGGTTAGTAAGGTTGGCATGCTTATTGCTTATTTCTTGATGTTGCTTATTGCTTTTAATGATTTTGGGTTATTATTTCGGGTTTTGATTTCAGATTTATTTTCGGCGGATCTTAACATGGAGAAGATGATTAAGTTGAATATGAATTAGTTTTGTGAGTTTATCACCTCTAACTACATTACCTTTAATTATTTTTATAATTTTTTTTATATGATCTCAGTTATATTTTTTGATTGTAGGTTTGAGTTATTTACTATATTAATATTTGTTTTTGAGTTTTGGGTTTTATCATCGTGAATTTGGGACTGATTTGATGCGTTTGTGTTTCAGTTTTCGTGTTTGGCTCCTTATCGAATGTGGGTGCAATGGTTGTATATTGGCCGAATAGGGGTATGATTCGTATTTGTGGATAATACAATTAGTTTTTGTTGATCATTTAGATAATACTGTTTTTGCAATCATCACAAACACGCTATTTTATACGTCATCCAAATATTTGATTTTAGTTAAAAAGAGTGAGCTTGGTACAGGTTACACATTCAGGTTGGTAATGGGTTACCCGGGTCAATGTCGTCAAAAGTAGCGGGCTAACCTATATCCAAAAATTAGTGGGGTTAAAGCACCATGTTACGATGTACATGACCTGGTCCAAATGAAGCCTTAAAGGGACTTTATTTGCTTTATCGTTTCTCAAATTTTATTCCCAATCTTTTGATCATACTTTATTAAAAGAGTGTATTTGCTGAAAATGTTGGTTTGAGATTATAGATGATATGGTTAAGTTATCATGTAGTTTGGGGCTGTTTGGATTTGCTTATAAATTGTTTGTTTAGTTATCTGTTTAATTATCTGTTTATATAGGGGTTATGTAGGAGTGAGAATTAAAACTTTGTATAATATAGTATATCGAGGTTCATCTATATGATAGCACTTTGAGCGTTTGAAAAAGAGTGGTATGAAAGGTGCTCCATTTTTACTTTACTGTTTTGCTAATTTTTCCTAATGATTGACTAAATAGGGTACTTAATATTTATGATCCTTAACCTATATCTGTAGTAGGTTGCCTATGAAACAAATCTACAAAAAATTTGAAATACTTATGCTTCATTCGTATTGCAAGGTATCTCTTCATTGGAGAAATACGATCCATTCATATCGCAAGGTATATCTTCATTGGAAACTTTAGTTGCTGCAAAATTAATTTACATGCTACTTCTTTTCATTTTTTTTGGTATGATAATTGTCACCTAACACATGTTAAAAACTATTATCAGGATCTGTCGGCTCAAGTTTGTGCAAAGACTAATTCAGTCATCATTATGCCTAAAGTTGTAAGTTACTGTATATACATAACTTATATAATTGCCTTGGATCAACTATATACATGAAAAAGTTGTTATGTAGTTATCAGGTTTTGTATATTTGATTATTTTAGATCCAGATAAATGGCGTAGATTCGTGAAGTAGGTGGTTTCTTACATGCTTATGGATATTTGTTGTATTTTTAGTATACTTGTGTTAGTCCAGTAGGTTGTTTTAGAAGGTCTTTATTCTATGCCAAATTTTCAGAAATTGGAGCTTATTAAGTTGTTTTACAGGTCTGTACTATTTAGTTTGTTGCTCATGTGGTTGTTAGGTGATGTGGGTCGCTGTTTCGGTTCTGTGATTTGTCTATGTATATAAAGTAAGTGACAATATTGAAAAACATGGAAGGTCTCATAGTAATCACGAGAACGGGTTGATATAGGTTAAACTGTGCCAATTAGAAATTATTGTTGCACTCAGTATGTCATCACGGAACACCCGTTTTGCTCACATGCCCACACAGAAACATGTGACAAGACCATCTGTTCGAAATACTTACATGGGTCGGCTGAGTAAGTTAGTTGTGACATCAGTACATTTTTCTAAGACTTTTTTTTATTTTTATGAATCTTGGATGCTTCAAACATTTTGTGCCCTTTAATGCTTTAATTTACATAATCTCAGGTCGGCTGAGTAAGATAGTTGTGACATCAGTAAATTTTTCTGAGACTTTTTTTTTTTTTTTTTTTTTTTTTTTTTTTTATGAATCTTGGATACTTCAAACATTTTGTGCCCTTTAATACTATAATTTACATAATCTCAGGTTAATGGTGTGTTTGGATATGCGTTTTAACAAGCGCAATAAGATAATCTTGGATACTTCAAACATTTTGTGCCCTTTAATACACGTATTGGTTTTCTAATGATTAGGTACATGCTTGGCTACCTGCATATTTCAGCAACCATTAGGCTGTTATTAGGGGATGTTTGGATGTCGTTTTATTAAGGGCTGCTACTAGAGGAATGCAGATTTGCAATACTCACATAAATACTCTTTTCATGTTAAAAAATTTCAAAACTTAGGCTAAGGGAATATTATATGTGTTTTCAGGATTGGCTGAGCAGAGCCACAATCCAGGCTAAAATTGAGTGCAATAGCTGGTCTTGGTGTTATTCACCATGGCCACCTGCAGCAAAGAAAGATCACTGATGGCTCCTTATCTTCCTTAAAATGTTTGGTACGTTTGTTAGTCACTATGGTGGATTACGAGTGCCCAAACACATGAAGCATGAAAAACTTCAAGATATTTAACTACCTATTATTCTCCAATGCATCAGGGGAAACAAGAAGTTTAATAAGTATTAGGATTCACGCTCGACGAAGACTCTTAGTGGTGCAAATACTAATAGTGTTGGGTGTTGAATATATGTCCCTGTGTGGTTTTATTGCATTGGTTGCAGTGACGTATGTAAAAATATGTATGATTTACTGAAGTTTAATAGTTCATTCTATAGCAAATGTATTGATATCCAAATTAAGTGTTCTGGCCATATTTAGATCAGGGTAAGAAATAGTGATTTTTTATAACCATTGTAGTGCTACACTACTTCTATATTGAGGTTTATCTATTTGAATGCATAAAAATTGGGAAGTGGTATGAACCAAAAATACACTTTGGATCACATTTGACCATTTTACAGAATTTTAGTTAACTAATTTTTTAAAATTACTCTTTTGACCTGCCAAAGTTTTAAAATAAACCAATGCTCTTTTTTAAATGTATGTTTTAACTTTGTGCATATGTATAATCTCTTAAATTGTTAGGTTGTTCGAAGTGTTTTTTGTTGCAGACAATTTCTTAGAAGTGTTTGGTTTAAATTATCTTTTTGATAAGGTTTATAAGAGATTTTATGCTTTTGAATGTGACACAATGAAGAGATCACTTGAAACACACTACATATTTGGTGTCAAGTAAAAAGAGATTAGCAATGATCAAGTAATCCCTTCACTTAAAAAAGTGAATAATATCACTATTATAATTATGACAACAATGTTTTCATACGATTACATTATTGATAAAAATGTAATTGTATAACTTATATTAACTCATGCTTTCTCTTTTCTATAAGTATGGCCTAAAAGGATGATGATGAGATAGTAAAAGGATAATAACTTGATTAACTGAGCTATCTTCTCCATTAATATAGCACAATCAATTCAATGTTATATCATCATCTTAACATAACTAATTTCGTATGTGACCTTACACGTGTTTTAGGATTACTAATTTGCATTAGATGTGACTGTGTTTTTTTTATATGTCCGTGGATCATAAATAAATATACGGCTGAAAATACGTGAGCTTATTGAGGGCACACACGTATACACTTTGAGAAATTTATTTTAATATAAGAGGAAAGTGAATATGGGGTTGTCTCACATATAAGCTTAGAGAAAGTTTCTTATTATCTCATTTAATTGTGTATCATGTCCTTCACAATATTAGATGTATTTTTTAGTGATTTTTTGATGGTTTCGCATCTAATTAACATATTAGATGTATTAATTATATTAAACAATGTTTACAAAATAATTTATCGGTCGTTAATTAAAGTATTATACGCTTTAATTAATTATAATATTTATTTATTATCATGTGACGTAGTAAATAAAACTTAACCCGAACAATATGGAAAGGCCATAATAGTTGGAGGGGGCCGGTTGGAATAAGAGTAATAAAAAAGGAGGTGTGCACAGAATGGACATTTGCTATTGAATTGATTAGCGCTCACATACGTCATTTGCTATTCGAGACCGTCAACTTTTGAGACGACAAGGCATGGACGCTTATTATTTTAATTGTTACAAACACAATTGATTATCAAATAATTTACGTATTATCTCATTTTTTCTTTCATATATTAACGGAACATGTTTACATTCATTGTTTTTATGTTAAAGGTAGTTTTATGTGGAAACTTTTTATTTTAAGTTGGTTACTGAGACTTTGTTTTTCAGCTTGCTGTTCACTGTGACAACATATTAGGCATCAACTATTTTTTATGGATGTGAAACATGATTGTATGGTGATTCATAAAATAATCGCAATCTTCTTTATTTTGTTAACCTTCTTTTATACTATATAGAGAGAAATTTTGTTTAGCTTTACAAAATCCGGTATTCACACACGGACAACTATATGTGGTTCTTTAAAGGGTTTCTATGGATTATTGGGTGTACACCTAATGGACATTGGCTATTATATTGATTAGCGCTCACAGACGTCATTTGTATTCAAGACCATCAAATTTGGAGACGACAACACATGGACATTTATTATTTTAATTGTCACAAACTCAATTGATTGTCGAATAATTCACGTTTTATCTCATTATTTTTTTCATATATTAATGAAACATGTTTACGTTCGTTGTTTTCTTATTATCTCATTTTCATATTTCTTTAAAAACTCCGCGAACCCTTCTTCTGCACTATAAATGAACATTTGTTGGCCAAATTTCCAGGAGAAGAAATGGTCTACTTAAGTTGTGACAACGTGGATAAAAGTGAACGCGGTACTGTCATAGATCAGTCTATTTTCTCGTCTGAATTTATAAATGGATTGAAGTTCTCAGGTGTTCCAAACCACATGCTTGCTTTAAAAGTCGGAGTGCCGATTATGTTGTTAAGAAACATAGACCAATCAAATGGTTTATGTAATGGAACAAGACTTCAAATACTTAAATTAACAAGAACCTCTATTCAGGCGCAGATCATTAACAGAACCAACTTCGGAAAAAAGGTTATTATTCCAAGGTTGAGGATTACTTCGTCAGATAAGCGTTTGCCTCTTAAGATTGTCAGGAAACAATATCCGATATCAGTATCTTTTGCCATGACAATCAACAAAAGCCAAGGGCAATCGCTTTCTAAAGTTGGTTTGTACTTGCCCCGTCCTGTGTTCACACATGGACAACTGTACGTTGCCGTATCAAGAGTAAAAAGCAAGCGGGGTTTGAAGGTTGTCGTTTGTGATCAGGATGGTAATCTCTCCAAAACCACAACAAATGTCGTGTATAAAGAAGTACTTGAAGGTATTTGAACAAGGTTCATATTGTATCATGTATGTATCATTGGTGTAATCACGTTATATTATACTATGGTTTATTATTTTTAATGTTACAAGGTTTGTTAGCAACTCAATTGATCATTAAAATCACACATCATTTTATGTTCGAGTCAATCTATTTTAGATTGACAACGCGATGGTTGTAAATCGATTGTGACTCACACATATTTTAAATTTAACAAATTTACATTAATACTTTTATTATCATCTCATTTATCTATTTATTTAAAAAATAACCCGGTGTTAACGGGTCTCGGTATGACAGATAAAATGAAGTTCGCCCAAGGTGTAATTAGAGATTGATCAAGTATAAACTGGATGGAGAAAAAAATGTAAAATACCAAAACATCACTTACAAGTTTCCCATTACAAAAAACTACCTTTTAAACATCACTTACGAATATCTACGTTGAGCGCAAATGGTATGTGAATAAAAAAATGACAGAGCGCAAAACATTTGCTCTCCCCCATAATTTGCGCTCCCATTTTAAAAAGTACGAATATCTACGTTGAGCCCATAAGATTCATCTTAAATATACAATTTTAATGTGAACTTTAATGTGTACCTACCTTTACCTACTTTAATGTGAACTTTAATATACAATTTCATCTACTCCTTCTTTATCTCCTTCTTTGTACTTTTTGAGAGCAAATGTCCTGGTCCCAACTTATCACGAGCGCATCATCTGGAGATGAAATACAGCGGTCCCCTAAAGATGTTCTCTTTTTGAGAGCAAAATACTCAAAGTAGTTGTCATATGGTCCCCATTTAGATAGTTTGTTGCCCATTCAAAAGAGGAACAAAACGTACTCCCATTCTTTTCTTTGTATAAAAATGGATGATGATATCCATGGGCCTTGTAAGGTATGAACCCTATTTAATTTTTTAATAATGTGTCATGTATCCATTACTTAATCAGTACACACAAATATGTCATGTAAGCAAATCAGTACACATAATAGTAAAATGGTTAAGAAAATTGATAAAGAAAATATAGTTAATTAGTTAGAATAGCATGCTTAATTAACTTATGGTTCTAAGAAAAGAAAAGTAGTCAGAAAATTGATAAAGTGTACGTGTTCTAAGAATAATAGTATTAGTAAAATGGTTAAGAAAATTGATAGAGAATAATAGTAGAGGTATATACTGCTCCAGAATAATAGTAAAATGGTTTAGAAACTTTGAACATACATGTGTATATATTTAGTTAATCAGTACACAAATATGTATTTAGTTAATTAGTTAAAAAGTAGATTGAACATACATTAGTTAAAAAGTAGATTTTTTTGAGTACATATTTTTTTGACCATGTATATATATTTTGTAGATTTATGATGCAAAAGTTACCATGCGTAGCCAGATGTCACTTATAAATGATATGCGTGAACTATTATCCGGAGTTGAAAATTCTACAAGTACTCCACACTATCAATTGTTTTCAGAAAGTTGTTTTGGTGATTGGTTGAATGTTCCCTATATTGACCACGAGCCATCTTTACTTCATGGAATGCTCCTTAGGCAAGAATATGTAGACCCAAATCAACACACTGAATCTGACCAATTTCGATATAATGTTGATAGTGAGCACTATTGCAAATTTGGTCGCGAAGAATTTTGTTTATGTACTGGTTTAAAGTTTGGTCATTTTAATGTAAAGGAAATATCACAAATAGATTATCGACCAATGTTACATCGTTTAGGTTTGCAATATGGTAGAAATGGTGTTTTCCTATGGCAAATTAAGGAGATATTAGATGGTGACATGTGGGATACAATTACCGACGAAGATGCGTTACGTGTTTGTTTGATTATTTTTGCTGAATTTATATTAGCCGGGCGGGAAGGTAAGTTTAGGGCTAGTGAGCTTGTTTTGAGTTTGGCTGTCGATTTGAATAGATTTAATGATTTCCCGTGGGGTTCTTGGTGTTGGTCTGTCGTTTATACTACTATTAAGAATGCTGCTTTTAGACGTGAGCCAGACACAAACAAAGATGTTGTGCCATACAAAAACAAAGATGATGTTGACAATCAAGTTAAGGGTAAGTTGGGTAAGATGGCCAATAAGGTTATTAGTAAAATTAAAGGCAAGACGGTTTCCGGTAAGTGTGACGAATTACCTGCGTACAACCTTTATGGATTTGTATGGGGTTTTAAGGTATGTTGTATATAAACTAATATACTTTTGCATCATATATTTAATAGCCATTTTTTTAATTTTCTGGTATGTATTTTTAGACGTGGATACAAGAGACTTTACCCGGCACTAGTGAGTGGTGGATAAAGGAGCCTGATACTATTCCTAGAGGCATTGGCTGGTCGGTCCAAAAGAGGTTTGAGAAACGTCATTGTAGGACTCTATTTCCAGATTTTGATCCTGACGTAAGCTATATATAATGATTGTTTTTGTTTTTATTTTCGCATATACTTTTATTAATAATTCTTTTAATTTGTAGTTTCAACAAATAGAGCTCCCCTTTGCTCCTACAGAACGAGAGAATCAATGTTATTTTTGGGTACAAAGCCGTAGTTATTTTAGTGATCCTCGATCAATTGGTATTCCCAAACCTGTCACTAACAAGAATAGGAATCATACAATTAAACCACCACGGCCAAAAGCATCTAAGCCCTTCCATGGTGATAGTAGTCGATTGAATGCCATTGAGTGTGAGTTGCGAGACTTGAATGCCAAGATTAAGACATATGAGGTAATTTGTTTTATTCTTAGTTTCATTATTTGTAATATATTTTTTTGTTTTTGTTTTATTATTATAATACAATGTATACTAATAATTAGAAATCAATATGTATAATTTTTTTACAATGTATTCAAATGACTATAAAATGAATAATTTTTTGCATTCTTAACGTATATATATTTTTCATGTTTATAATACAGCAATTCGGCGATATACCTCAATTTGTTAAAGAGGTCCGAGAAATGAATCAACGTGTTAAAGCAATTAACGAACAACTATTTGGTGCTCGAAATCATACAAATGATGATGTAGCGATGGATACTCGCCAGGAAGTTGAGAAGGATACTATCGGAGGAGACTCACATTTAAAGTCATCTTTAAATATGTCTAAAGGTCATGCGGATCATTCATTCCATTATTCCAATGGGCCATGAATGAATTCTCATCACACCCCTGTGCAAATGGATGATTTTGGAGGAGATGTACCAACGTCTCATATGGTAATATATTAAATCTTTAATATATTATTCATAACTTAATATAATTTTAATCTATTTTTTACAGCCACCCCAGGACCTCACATTTTGCTCCTCTGTCGTGCAACATCCTGTTTTTGGTTCACAAGTCGCTCAACTAGCGGTATGTTTTTGTATTGTAGTTGTTGTCGATTTATATTTATTTTAAAAATATATTATATCTTTTTGTAACGTAATTTATTGTTTATATTTACAGGCACACAATGTCCAAAACATCTCAATTATTAATTCTCACGCCATGGATCCCACATTTTCATCACCAGTTGTTCCCCAATCGGTATTTTTTTTATTTTAACTATTCTTCTTATTATATTCCCACCAAATATTTTTTATACTTATTTTTATTTTTTGTAGCTACACTACAATGAGGGGAGACCTAATAGGTTACGTATGCCTGGTCCAATGTGCAGAACTCCCTATACAACAATACCTGAATCAACTGGGCTACAACCAAAAGCCAAACAGAAAACAACAAACCAAATACCTATCCCTGTTGGTAAGGTTTATCTTCCTCCTCAGTTTGTTGCTCCTTTGCAACAAAGACCTTCCTGGAGTCCCAAGTTTATTGAATTTTACAATTCAGAGGACCGTGATAATAGCAGTTTTCCTTTTCTCATTTCCGACCGAATATATGAAAATTGGTGGATGACGATTTTATGTTTGGATCCTCCGCGGGGTACCGGATATTTGACCGACTCGGTATGTGTTTGGTTCTTTTTTGTTTAATGTTTTAGTTATTTTATTTTGTTTTTTCTTTTAATGTGTAATTGTTATTTTTTTTTGTAGCATATTGAAGCGTATGTAAGGTTGTGTTTGTTTAAGTTTGGGAGGAATTCTCGTTGGGCATGCGTTGATAGTCGATTCATGCAGTGGATGGTTAGAGATAAGTCCTTAAAAGAAAAATATGCCAATAGTAGGTGGTATGGCAAACACTGGAAAGATTGTGAATCTGTAAGTATATAACATGCTATCAAATATTGTCTATTCTAAATTTATATCTATGGTATACTTATTTATTTATTTTAGCTAGATAGTTTTTTTATTTGAACTCATATGTTATGTATATTTCTTACTTTAGGTTTTCATCCCTGTCCATGACGCTGCCTATGAGCACTGGTATCTAGCCGTGTTTCACATACCATCCGGCCAGCTTGCATTTTTTGATAGCTATGAGGCGTTACGTATCCGAGACACAGAGAGGTTTCGTAACATGTGTGCTATGTTTTCTAGACTCATGCCTTCCTTTTTGGACAAATTAAATGTTTTTGAGGCGCAGAACATTGATCACTCTACATATGCTATCAATGTAACTTTCCCGACCGGGGTCCCTCAGCAGTCTGGTGCATTTGGTGATTGTGGTCCACTGATGTTCCTAAATATGAGACATATTATGAACGGTTTGGCGCTTCCTCAAAATTCTGATACCATGCATTTGGCGCGTTGTTCGAGGGAGTCCATTGTTGAAGAATTTTTAGAGTATAGGCAACGTTTTGCACCTTTGCCTTTTGGAGCAGTTGTTAAAATGAAGCAACCTTTTCTGTAGTTCAGATTTCTAGAGTATAAACCTTTGGTGTTTCGTTTGGTTATGTTTTTATTTTATGTAGTTCAAATATTTTTATCGTTTTTATAGACCTTTTAAATTTTACATGAATCGGGTGAAAATGTAGACCAATGTTATAAAACAAGACTAATAAAAGCCAAGCATTACAACAAAGAAACCACCACTTCACTAATAAAAGAGTAAAAGCATTACGATACAAGCCAAGCATTACAACAAAGAAACCACCACTTCACTATACTACATGGGCAACCTTATTTAGATGATTTCACAACATAAAAGCTATAACAAACGACACACATGGTTGGCAAGGTGGTGTAAAACAATATAGCAACTCGTCCCTGGCAAATCATCAAACAGGTCTCATCAAGCTTTTACAATGATTTGTAATAGTTGATGAGATTTGACTTCTCCTCCTAGACTTGCATCACTTTTTGCCTAAGTTCCTTCAATGCGATTGAGAGATGCATATCTGTTTCCTCAGTTCTTAGTAGAGTTTGTAAACCGGCGCTGATAATTGGATGGTCTTGAGGCAACTCACGCAACCTTTCAACCTCTGGACCACGTTCATGCATCTGTAACATTATACGAGTTATTTCACCTAACAAATTGTTAATCAGATACATTTCTTTTTCTTGTTCAGTGCGCAATCGTCTAAGGATAGCCTTTTGAACCTCTTTTGGGTCTTCAGCCATAGTGTTTGTACGAAATGAGTGACAAGAAGTTGTGTGACAAAATGCATGATGATAAGTGGGTATTTATAACAGAAAAATAGATGTTGTATGATTTTAGAAATTTTCACATCAGTTTGGATGTGACAATTCTACTTTTGCGCTCTGTGTCAGCTTTATCTCAGTGTGGATGTAACAACTCGACTTTTGCGCTCCGCGTCAGCTTTATGTGACAACTCGAATTTTGCTCTCCGTGTCAGCTTGGATGTGACAATTCTACTTTTGCGCTCTGTGTCAGCTTTATCTCAGTGTGGATGTAACAACTCGACTTTTTGCGCTCCGTGTCAGCTTTATGTCATTTTCTTAGGTGACAACTCGACTTTTGCGCTCCGCGTCAGCTTTATGTGACAACTCGAATTTTGCTCCCCATGATAAAAATGTGTATATAAAGATGGTTTTATCCTCTTTACTTATTATCAAATCAAAATATGGTTATTCGTGAATGGAGAAGTGAGGGGGAACTCGATATTACTGATGCAATATATGGTGAATCTGGTGATGAAGATGAGTTGCTTTTTTCAATTAGACTACATCATTATGGTACATTTTCAAGAAAATTTGGTTGTATCACTTTCGACGAAGGTGTATATACTTACGTGGACTTTCTAAGTATGTCCACTTTTTGCCTGAATGAAATGCATCAGCTTATGAAGGAATTAGGTTATGATGAAGCTACATCTAAATACTTTTATTTCCGAAAACCAAACCATAGTTTGGATGAAGGTCTAGTACGTTTACTCACCGATACTGATGTCCGTTGTGATATGTTTCCATGCATCACACTTGATGATAAACTAATTGATGTTTTTGCTACGCGCGTTGAATTTACTCCTAATGAAATTTAGATAGGAATGCTTAGCCTGAATGTGATTTTTGTTTGTTTTTTTTAATTTCAATGTGTTTGTTTTCCATACTCTGTTTAATGTATTTTCATTTCAATAAAAGTTACTCTATTTTGCTAGGTAGTATGAAATTTAAATAAAAGTTGCAGTACGAAAATTAAATAAAACTTACAATACGAGAATTAAATAAAAGTTACAATACGAATTTTAAATAAAAGTTACAATGCCATTGCTAAACATGTGACATTCTTCAAACATTAGAAATGTTTTTGCACCACGGTACCTCCCACCCTTAAGAATGTTCCCCCCAATCGTATGTTGTTCTTTGAGAATGGGCAGGCTGTTTACAGCTGTTACTTGTATGTCCAACAGAATTGCATCGTTTACAATACGCTGCCCTTGGTATCTCTCCTTTAGATGGAATACGATCCTTATTTTTCGGTCTCCCAGCACCACGTATCTCTGTGTTAGGTGGAAGAACACGTGTGACATTACATTGAGTGTTCCAAGACTGAACATCTCCAACTGGATAAACTGATTCTTGATATGTTGCTTTGTATGTTGATTTCTTGAACCATACTTTTGCCCAAACACCCACATCTTTAATTTTCAGGAACCTTGACACTGCTATTACATGACAGCAAGGCAAACCTGAGAGCTGCCATTTTTTGCAAGTGCACAAACAATTATTAAGATTAACAACATAGCTTATATGTCTATCCACAACTTGGTATTCGTTAATATTGATTCCATGCACATTTAAACCATAACTCTTTCGAATCCTGTCATGCACTTTTGCCTCTGCCCAAGGTGTAAGTTCGTGAACACCCACATCTACATTTTCAAATTAATCAACAGTTATATGTGAAAATACTAAATTTATTTTTTAACAATAATGTAATGGTAAACATATAGGATTTAAACACATACCTCCAGTATACCTCCTTTCGTAATACCACCTTTGCAAACGGTCTCTGAAAAATTCCATCAGCATTGTAACTGGTAGTTTACGAGCTTTTCGACTTAATGAATTTACGGACTCTGCACTATTTGAGGTGAGGTAATTATAACGATCAGCTGGACAATGGGCCCTAGACCATTTGGCATATGATGCCTCTCTAAGTTTTCTGTATGCATTTGGTTTTACATTAGCTATGAAACCCATGCATTGCTCAAATTCATCGCCAGTGTAAGCTTTGCACATTTTCCAATACACAGCTTTGTGTCTTTCAGCCGTTAACCCGACATTCATCATTAAATGGCGGCAACAGTAACCATGAAAAGCATTCGGGAACACCTTTTGCACAGATGAAATAATTGCTGGGTGTCTATCAGAGATGATTGTCAAGTCTCGTTGCTCACCGATACAACCCTTTAAATTTTCTAGAAACCATGACCAACCCTTGCCGTCCTCACCTTGGCAAATACCATAAGCAATAGGTAAGATTTGGTTGTTACCATCCATACCTACAACCAAGAGATTGACTCCATTATAGAAGTCATTCTTTAAGTGAGCTCCATCAATTATAATCATTGGTCGTAAACAATTCACGAAGCTTCGAATCTGTTAAACCCAAAACAATATACCGAATTAGTACTTAAAATAGCATAACTAAATGAATGAAATCGCGTTTTTTATACACTTACCGCAACACCAATGGAGATAAATAACATATCAAACCTGCCATGGTTGTCAACTTCTATGTTTGTAACAGTTCCTGGGTTTACGTTTCTCAAATTATAACAATAATAAGGTAATTTTTGAAACGATTCAATCGGGCAACCCCGAAGCATTTCTAAACCCTTATTTAAACCCCTATAAGCTTGCATGTATGAAAGTTGAACTCCATGACGCGCGGCCATATCATTCATAATGTCTTTTGCCTTTAAATCACGATCTATATCTGATAACTGTTTCTGAAACATGTGACCTACTAACTTGCCACTTGCATTACGATGATGTGAACGGACTACAGTTTTTGAACATGTGTGTAGGTCTAAAATTTTTTTAATAATAAAAACTTTGCTTCCTTTTTCAGTTCCAGAGTGGATGTGCCATGAACATTTAGGTTCAATACAACCAACATTGTAGGTGGTTTTGTTTGTTCTTGTAGGAACACATTCATAGCCGTCCAAAAGACATTTTTCATGAATTGCCAACTTGCATGCCTTTTTGTCAGCAAAATACTTATTTTTATAAACTAGTTTTGATGAATCGTAATCAATTGGGTTTTTTAATTTCGATTCAGAAACAGGTGTTGGTAAAAAATCTTTAGGCATGTGCTGAAAAGTATTTTGTTGCCACTTGTGATGTAATTTGTCTTCAACATCCTCTTCGTCGTCTATTTCTTCGTCATCACCAAAAATATCTCGATTATATGCAAACACAGCTTGATGACCGTCATCGTCCGCCTCTTCGCCGTCTATTTCTTCGTCATCACCATCAATCTCTGGATTATATGCAATCAAAGCTTGATGGCCGTCATCGTTCGCATCTTCGTTATCAAAATGACTGTTGTTTGTTTCCCGGATATTGCCATAACTTTCTTGAATTTCGGTACGATGCGGTTCATTTTGAGTACAAACAACATATTGTTCAAATATTGCATTATTTTCAAAATGGTGCGAAGTTTCAAAATTTTGCCAAAATTGTGAATTTTGTTGAGGTGCAAAATTAACGGAGTAATCAAAGTTTTGATAATTTGGATGAAAGTTATGACTAGGATTACCGGAATAATAATTTTCATAATTTTGAGAATCATGTACATGTTCTTCAACGTTCAATTCCATACGATGAATGGAATTAGCGACAATATAATTGATAAAATACCGTAACTCATCATCATCGTTTATTTCATACACATGATTGTCAGGCTGAATTTTGTAAGATAAACGGATCACCCTGGTGATATCTAAACCGAGCTTTGTGCAAACATATTCTTTCAAACTTTTGTAACTAATCTTTTTTGGCAAAAGAACGTTACTACAACGACCACCATTTACAATGCACACCGGAAACTTGCCTTTAGAAAGATTCATTTTTTTATTGCTGGTTATTAGTGTCTAACTAAACATTTATATATACATTGCACACAAATTCTTATACAGATTTTTGTGGATAAAAAGTAGATTTTCTTGGATAAAAAGTAGATTTTCTTGGATAAAAAGCAGATTTTTCGGATACGATTCAGTTTTTTGCGCGCCTTAATAAACAAAAAAATAATAAACTTTTTATTAAAAAATATCTTTTTTTAATTAAAAATATTTTTGTTAAAAAAAAAAAAAAAACGGAAGATAAGTTAGATAGATACATGATTCTCAAAAATTGATTTGGCCATTTAATGTGTGGAGCGCAAAGTTAGATAGGGAGAGCAAAAAATTTGCTCTCCGTATACGTGGCCATTTAATGTCCGCATGATATTCTAATTTGGAGAGCAAAAAGGGTTGGGAGCGCAAAAATTTTGCTCTCCGTCCCCACTAACCCAAACTTTGAGAGCGCAAAATCTAAGGAGAGCAAAAATTTTGCGCTCCAAAAGCCACGTGTCGTGTTTCTGATCCGAACCTAAAGTGTACGTGTATTGATATAAAACACGGAGCGCAAAAATAGATGGGAGCGCAAATATTTTGCGTGTAAGGAAACACGGAGCGCAAAAATAGATGGGAGCGCAAATATTTTGCGCGGAAGGTCGATTTTTGCAACACCGTTCCCTGTGTTTATTTTAGAAATTTCCTCGAGAAAAAAAGTGAAAAACTCAAAAAAAAAAAAAAAAAAAAAAAACAAGAGTACGACTACAGACCATTGAGTAAGAAGCGTGTTGGGGAGTGGAGGTAACCAATACGCCTAAGCAAAAGCAAAAACAAACCGAGTCAGTCAGTCCTCTTTAATCAATCACATCCCATTCATTCATTATTCACTTCTCTCATCCAATCTTGATTCATTTCCGATCACTTTGATTAATACCCACTTGACTTGTTAAATTATCTCAAAGGTATCATTTTCATAATTATTATCATTTGTTACTTTGACTTTTTATATACATACTAATTTTGTTGTTTTGATCGGATCAGATTAGATCAAGATGTTTCAAAGGATGTTTGGGAAACCTAAGCAAGAATCTAACGCTGTTGTTACTTTAGACAAATTAAATGAGGTACCCTTTTATGTCTTATGTTCTTTTTATGTGTTTATGTTTTTGTTGAGATATGTTTTTTTTAAGGTTTTGGTTATTGGATTTTATTAAAAATTGGATTTTTAACTAGTTTATGTGGAAGAAAATAAAATATGTTGTTAGTTTTTAGAGTGTTTGGGATTGCGTATTAGTAAACGTGGTTATATGCTTATTGCGTTTCGGTTGGCAAATAAGTAGTTTTGAGGGTGTTTGAGGTTGCTTAAACTGATTACTTGATTATTTGAAGGTAAAATTAGCGGGTTTGAACAGTCAGGATGAAAGTTGTTTATTTGAATGAGCTTGTATGATTAAGCAATAAGGAGACAAACGTTTTTAATAAGCAATTGCGTATTGGTATATGTATATGCTTGTTGCTTTATTGTATAGGGCTGTTTCTAATATGCAACTTCCAACCTGGTTATTCAAAGTCGCCGTTGTTACCTTTGCATAATTAAGCAAGCAATTTGGATGAGCAATCTTGAATCCTCTTACAACTGCTTATCGGTTGTATCAAAACGCAATTAATAAGTTATTCCAAATCCCATCTTAATTCATATTTTTTTGTATTATATATAAATCAGTTATTTGTATTGGACATCTAATTCGTTGCTGAATGATTTACGTTTGGCCAGACATAAGCTGTGTTTTATCTTACATTCCATTGGGCCTCTTTGCGCTGTTATTTGATGTTAAGGAACTGAAGTAAACTAAATGAAACTATAAAGAATGAAACATAATTAGCTTCTTGTTACTGTTAAAATTTTATACTCGTCCTCAAGTATATACACTGTAAAGATATATTTTTTATCAGCGTTTACATATATGTTTATTTAAATATATTATGGCACATTTTTTCGACTCTAAATATATTTTACTACACAACTCTTCAGTATGATCTTCTTGGCTATTTACTCTTTTTGTTTATAGTAATAAACTTGAAGCTTTACTTGTGTTTACTTGACTATATAATCTTTGTAATGACATGTATCGTCAGTAATTCCATTTTTTGAAATTTAATAATCTGTGCAGACGCTTGAAATGCTAGAGAAGAAAGAAAAAGTACTTCTGAAGAAAGCTTCTGCAGAAGTTGAAAAGGCAAAGGAATACACTAGAGCGAAAAATAAAAGATGTATGATTTCTAATTTAAATGTTATATGCATGCATGCTTGCAAATTGAACTTGTTATGTGACTTAGAGTTATAATATATTTGTGTAGTTTTCCTTCAGTCTACCTTATGACATATACTAACATTTGCAGTTTATAAATATTCAATAGTAAATTTTAAAACCTCCGTTGACCTTGTATCATTTCCATCTATTGTTCACCACGCCACTCTAAAACAGTTCATGAAAAACATGCTTTTATGGAACATAAATTGAAAAACAAGTAGTTATATCTTTCCACGAGAACCAAGAAAACCAATATGTGCAATGAAAGTAGTACAAAAATTTTGTAACTAGTCTGTGACATGAGATACACTAGACAGAATAGACAACATAGTTACTATATGTGTGTGCATGTTTAATGGTAGTTATGTAATAGTTTATGGCATTGATCATATTTAGGAGTTTCAGAATATGGCTTTGACCGTTCACACAAAACCTTATATCCGTGTATAATGGATGTGGGTCAGTCAGCAAAGGCAGCAATTACCTATTTTCACCACTATATTTATGCGTACACATACATATATAGAGGTGTATGCCTATGCTTATGTGTGTACATGATATTAAGTACACATGTTTATATGTGAGAGTATATCTATGGGTAGACCTAGGTATGCATAATCAAACACACATCATATCTTTCATACATTCTTTCCCATAGGGATATTCTTATACCGAGTGCTGGATGAGAAATCCTAACAGGGGCATGCACTATCTAATAGGGATGATTATATGGTCATTCCAATTACTATGTTTAGATTTTCATATTCATAGCATTCGAGTTGAGTTTTCTTCTTTGGATTCAGCCTCCTTTAAGTTTTCTGTGAGTAGACAAATCGAGATACTGAGTTAGTGCTACTAATTCGCTTCAGATAGAGCCTATTTGGCCGCACACACTATTTATTCACTTTTATTAGAGTGCATAAAGTTCACATATAAATAGGCAAAGTAACATAAACAAGCAACAACAACAGCTATAATTTTATATCTTGAGCAATTCCCATAATATAAGAATATGTCAGTTAGTTATTATACATAAGTCCTAAAAAGCAAACCTACAGTTCAATCAAAACCTCTAATCTTTGAATGATAACAAATTTTCGTATCCGTCTATATACATATAGAGAAAGAATCATATTCATACTTTCATATTTAACAATAACATTAAAAAACTACATTCAATTGCTCAGAAACCAAATAAACAAAATCATGAAAACAAACGCTACACCGTATGATATATTACAAATAAAGGAGTGATAAAATATTAATGAATATCTATAACTCGTTATATAACTCTGAAGTTCCAACATCGTAACAAAAACTGATGTGAATGAGTTGATCTAATACTCTATCAAATGAGGTTAGTCTAGATCATCTTTCACATACCGAAGATAGATGAAGAGAGAAGGAGAAACACAGAGTCAAAGACAACATCAGGCAGTAAGTTATTAATCGGCGAAATCGGTGGTGCCTCCTCTAAAAGTGAAATTTGAGACTTTGTGAGTGGGGCTAGAGGCAGGGGAAGCTCTCGGCTAGCGCTGGACTTGCAGTAGAGATTGTGATTTTACCTGAGCATAAAGTAATTATTTCTTGTGGACCAACAAATTGGAGGTGTGAAGTGTAAGCACACGGGCAATGAAGAAGGCAGAATGAGTGTTGATTTCGTGTAAACGATTTTCAGATTTTTATATTCAGACTCTTAGAATTTTTCTTGTTGGCCTCATTTTGTACTTTGAGATGTTAATATCGAGTAACTTTAAAAGCGGAAATTGAACTTGTAGACCAGTTAATGTTGGAATCGCTCCTAACTCGTAAATGGAACGACATTGACGGGATTACATTTCTATCTTTATTACCTCAAACACAAGGGCTTGTTATGTCATTTAGTGATAGATGTAAGTGTTTGGGTATATAAACCCCTCCATACTTCCATGGAGGGGTGAGATCTTTTTGTGTAATTCACCTTTCCTTTCATCAATAAACACATAGTATTTCCCTTCTCTCTTGTTTCTCTCTCTAACTTGAAGATGGGTTTCTTCCATCTTCCAAGACCTCCCGATTCACCATATCAACCAAATATACGATCCTAACATTGGTATCAGAGCCCGGTCGGTTTGTTATTTATGGTTGTTTTTGGTGATTTTATCTTGTCAAAATCTTTTATAAAAAATCTGTTTTAAAACAAAGTTGTTAACTTTTTAGTGTTTTAACAGTTTTCTATTCAAGTCTTTTTAATGTATCATTCATGGTCAAAATTTGTTATGGGTTAAGAAACAGAAACTGCTTTGTATCTACTTTGTTCACAACCAGTTTCATTCATTTTTTTACTCGTATAACATTTTTGTACCTTCTCGTGAAACAAAAGTGGTAAATCCGTCAGATTCAGTGGTCAAAACAGTCAAAAGAAGCATTTTTTATGATGTTTCTGGGTTAGTATGAAGACTGGTCGGACAACATGGTCGGGAAAACTCGCCGGAAAAAAAAGTCAAAGGGTCAAAACCCTAAACTTACGCATAAGGGGAATCTACAGAGGTGTTACGCGTAGCTGTGAAGTTACGCGTAAGGAATGATCTACGCGTATGCGTTTACGCTTAAGCCTTGGCTTACGCCTATGGCCTACGCGTATGCTTACGCATAAGCATAACGTTACGCGTAAAGCTACGCATAAGATAAAGATGAAAAAGAAGATGACCTTTGACTGATAACCACATCAAATACCAATACTACTTTGAATCTCAGTTCATTCACATCACAGATCCAAAATAAAGTTCAAAATGAAAAGAGTAAACAGACGTGATAATCAACTGAATCAAACTTCAAACAAACCATCAACAATCCTAATCTTCCCTCACTTCATACGCTTACATCTACTCCATCCTTCTCAATCGACTCAAAACAGAAATAAATAAAATCGATCTCAGTTTGTTCCAACTCAAATCTGTTAAGATTATGTGAGTGAAACTTAACCATCATAGATCCTTGAAGGGCGTTGCTTAATTTTTTTTTTATTCGAAGTTAAAGAACAATCGATAACAATTATGTTATTATCATTCTTTGATTCGTTTAAAAGAAACAAGAACTCGTAAACAAAATCATATAAACCTACCCGAGATCTTATCAATTGATCTTGAAGTCTTCTTTACCTCTACACTTCGAAGGTTATTGATCCGTGCTAAACCGTATAAAAGGATGATGCTTATGAGTTTTGGTAGTGTTTCTTTGAAGAGATATGTTTGTAATTTCACTCGGTGTTGAAGAAAACAAGCTGAGATGAGGGAGATGAGGTCTAGATGTGTTGGGTGAGATGTAAGAGTTTGGTGAGAAATCTGGAATATTGTAGGCGGCTGTTTACTTGTGTAGGGTTTAGGATTATTACAAACTACAATTAATGATTTACTGATACAATCTAGAAGGCCAACTAGTTCATCATTCACATGATGGACAACGATTTAAATATCTTGGAGAACAGTATGCAAATTTATACATAAGGGGTGGGTGTAAATCATATGCATCAGACGAAAATGTTGATTTCCCCCCTACTTTTTGAATAGTGTGGGCCCACCTATGCTTATAATCAGATATGAAGCTAGACGCACAAGGTAATGCACGGGCACACATTCTTTAAAGTTAATAGTTGGGCTTATTGTAGCAATATATTCAGTTTGTTGTTTGGTCTCTAAGTTTAAGTTTGTCGACTGTTACTATATAATAAGTACCACAAGAAGTCCACAATCATGTATCTGTGAAAGCTGGAGATTTTAAAGTGCTAAAGTTATTTACAAGGAAAGCACAAAGACTCAGCTAATGGAGTTCAATGTTTTCCATTCTGACTTCTTTCATTTACCTTCTGCTTCCACTCCACGCCTATCGTAAGAATACCTTTCGGCTTTGGTACAATCTTTACCACAATTTCTTCGTTAGCTTCCATCTTGCTCGCCTCCATCTCCACCTTTGTCTCAAACTTCATTTTATAGGCATCCCGACCAGGTCTCAGGGTGACTCAGTTACTGCCTCTGTTTCTCCGTCTATGCTCTCAGGTTTTGGTAATCTAAACCTCATTTAAATAGATTATTGCAGTACCTTATAACTATCACTTTTTCTTATAAAGTGAGAATTTTCTATCTAAATATTAATTTATAGATCGATAGTTATCCTGTAACTTTTTTTTCCCTCATTTACGTATAATGTCAATGTACGTTGCAATACATGTAGTAATTTTGATATGTAAATATTTGTTCTGTTTTGGTTAATAACTTGTGATTTGTGGATGTGTTATTGACCTATTGATATGTATAAAAGTGCTTTTTTTTATTACTATGTGGATGAGCATGCGGATTTTTGTTATTTAGGGATTAGGGACTTTGATATTTAGGGCGTATATATTAACTAAACAACGTAATATTATAATTTGTTTTAACAAATTACTTAAAAAATAGAATTTAAATGCTATATATAATTAGGTGTATGCTTGTGTTAGTTTGACGTATTAGTGTATATGTGTTTTTCTTTGTAACTTAATGGAAGTGGAACATAATTTCTTCATCTATTATATTAGTCAATTACGATGAACTTTTGTGTGAGAGTGGTGCCCAAATAGAATCTGTTTGAATCAACCCAGTTGCAATGCATTAGTTTAATCAGGTAGTTGCATTAAATCTGTTTATTTAGGTAGCCTGAAAAATGAACCAAAGTCAAATAACCCGAATCCGAGAAGGCGAGAACCAATCTAAACCCGAATGGTTCTAACATGAACATTTATAAATTTGGGTGAGTGCTTTAAGGTGTTTGTATGTACATATGTGTGTGCATCATATACATGTTTAATAGTTCACGCATACATACATTCAACTAACTTTGTGCTACAAGCTATTCGTCTGATAACTTTACTTGTCCAAGACTGTAATATGGTAATATAGCATTTTATTGAAATTACACAAGTTTATCATCAAGTCAATCAATTAGAATATCTGCCAATTTCTTTCTTTTTTCTTTATACATGAGTCATTTCTCTTAAGCTTCTTCTATTCGATATTTTCCTTTTGTAGAATGTCACTTTAATACAAAACTGAAAGTTTGAAACAGTACTTGCGTGTTGTTGGAGACGTTAAACTATACTAAGTTTCTGTTTGTTTTTTGCATTTGGGAATATTCAGCGGCAATACAGTGCTTAAAGCGAAAAAGACTTTATGAGCAGCAAATTGAACAACTTGGCAATTTTCAATTGCGTATCCACGATCAGGTATATATATTAAAAAACACTAGAAATTGTTGATTTTGTTTTAATTGTATAAACAGTTATGCTAGGTTACTAACATGTCAATATCTTTCTCTCGGTACTAGATGATAATGCTTGAAGGTGCAAAAGCTACCACAGAGACTGTGGATGCCTTGAGAACTGGAGCTCAAGCAATGAAGGCAATGCAAAAGGCTGTGTAAGTTATACATATTACTATGTATTATATTGCACATTTGCAAAGTGCATCTTTTGTTTCTTTTACGTAATCAAACTTTTCTGTAAAAAGAGGTGGTAATTTGGCAGGGATGGGTAACAGGTCAAATCAAGTTAATATGACCCAAAACACATCTTTTCCCAAAAAAAAATTATGCTTTTACGGATATTAGTGGGTCATATATTGCCGCAAATTTATTTCAGTGATAGTCAAAATTTAATCTGAATTGGTTTTAGGCTTTAAAAGGGTCGAACTTGCCACCTGTAAGTCAGTCTTTACTCTTTCGAGAAGCAAGTGATGCATTCTTGTAGGTATTTGATGAGTACAAACCAATTCAGTTAAATCAGGGTAACTGTATTTATAAGCTGAAACAATGGATAATTGTTAGATTCATATGATATATGCTTTTGGCTTATGATTTAATTGTACTTTTGAGATACAGAAATATTGATGATGTGGACAAGACGATGGACGAGATAAATGAGCAAACAGAGAACATGAAACAAATTGCAGACGCATTGGCAGCACCTATCGGCGCATCAGCTGATTTTGATGAGGCATGGACTCTTAACTTGTTTTATTCTAGCCTAATTAGTTTGATTTCAGTCAGCTGAACCAAATTTTTACTTTTAAGTTGATGGATCATTTGATTTTGAGAAAACTATTGTTTTTTTCTTTAACTAAACATTACATAATTATCTAACAAATTGATGTTCTGTATTAAAGAAAATCGATTGTTTTTAGTCTAAGGTCAATATATAGACTGAAATGAACGTCAACAAGAGCTAATATGTAGTTAATGATAAATTGCTTTTTTGGATGGAAAGTTTGCATTTTATATCCCAAATGGAAATTTTTGTGGGCAGGAGTAATAAAAAAGTAATAGGTTCTCTTGTAGTTGGTATTTGTTAATGAGTAGTAATTGTGAAAATGTAGGATGAGCTGGAAGCTGAACTTGAGGAGTTAGAAGGAGCTGAGTTGGAGGAACAGCTTCTACAGCCACCTGCACAGCCACTGCCACAGTATGTGCCACCTGGAAGACAATCAGCACGTCCTCCTCCCCGCAAGAACACTGCTGAGGAAGATGAGCTTGCTGAATTGCAGGCTGAAATGGCACTTTAAGGTCAGTTTCTTGTTTGGGACCTTTGTTTATTCTTTATATACATCTTCTTTTGGAAAAGCTTTTTGCTGTATACGTCTTTTTCCATGATGATTAAGACGTCAGATACCTAAGTTGCATAACAGATGGAACTTTAATCAAAATAGAATATATAGACTTGAAATTATATTGTTTGCGGGACCCACGGGGATTTAATACTTGATACTCCTTTATAAGTTTATATGAATCATGAAGACCTTTGTGCTTCAAATTTAGTTGCAGGATATTTCTATATGTGCGAATAAGCATAACCTATATTATGGTCACGGTAGTTTATATTTCAACTACATTGTAACTGTAAGTTGCTTACTTGCATCTACTAACTATAGAGGTGACAAATTGGGTTGCTTGGGCGGATTGGGTAACGGGTTAAAATAGACAATTTTTACTACTGGCTGGGCTGACCCATTGTCCTTTAAATTATCATTTAACAGTTATTGCGATTACAAAACTGTTTCTTTTTAACAACATATTCTTGGTTTTCCAATGAAAAGATTTAGTAGATTGTATACATTCAGTTTAGAAAACTTTCATAGGTTCCCTTGTTAGCTAAACAGACCTATTATAAAAGTAAGTGGATTCCTATTTCACCTCTAACCAACAATCTGACTTCGTCATCAACAATCTATCCATCAAAAAGTAAATCAGCAGTTGCATATTTAGCATCTTATGTGGCATTATGTACCCTAAATTGCACCCAAAATAAAATTTGTTTAAATGATTTGCATTGTGGTTTTCTTAACGATTTGGTCACCTTGATCTATTTGAAATGGTATGACAATTGTATTCAAATATTTCAAGCAATAAAACTTCTTTTATCTCTACATTGTTATCATTTTAAAGTTACTAATTAGAGATAATCGGCTTATAGTATACAACAATGAAGTTCTTAATTTATCATATTTGTTGAAAAGTATGATGAATTTTAAATTTTGTATCTTACTTTTGACTTTATATTAGAACAAAACAAGTGGTGTTTCTAAACATCAATTTTGCTTCTGCAGTTTCAACTCCCAGTTGGAAGAATTTGTAAAGATCGAATATTCAAACAATGGAGCTGTGCGTATGTTTATTTATTCACATAAACACGTATTGTTTTTGTGATAACATGATCAATGTCTTTCTTATTAGGAACCAAAAAGGATTGCCGTTCCTTTTTTCTATTTTTCATCTGTTGGTGTGTCATATGGGAATTCTGGGTTGTACCATGTTGATGTTGGTAATTTGAGTTTTTTTTTTTTTTTGTTTTTGTTTTTAATGGTAGAAAGTTATAGTACTATTACTAATATTTATGATGATACACATATAACATCTGTTTTCTGATAAAATGTTACAATAATTGCTAAACGGTGTCACAATGACGACAACAACTTGTTCACTATCAGTTGTGTATGATGGTTAACGCATGTAGAGCTGCCAATACAAATAGTGCGAGTATTTTAAGCTCTCCGACTCTCAGTCGTGTTTAGTGTGTGTTATAGCTGCCAATACAAATAGTGCGAGTATTTTAAGCTCTCCGACTCTCAGTCGTGTTTAGTGTGTGTTATAGGTACGTGTACGTAAGGTTTGACTGTTCTTGTCACAATGGGTGCATTGTAGAAACAGTTCTTTGTTCATGTTATTTCGAGTTGTATATATACTAGTAATAAGACGTCTTTATAGCTAAAACTATGATTTTCGGAATATCAGTGATGCAAAGGCTGATGCAAATGTTAAAGGTCGATGCAAAGGTCGAAGGAAAGTTAAAGGAAAAATTAAAAGAAGTGGTTTTTAATGATGTAGAGCTGATGTGGCTAGGAAAACTCGACCACACCCTCCGCCCTCATGTGTCATGTGTATGTATCACATGGCTCGATAAATTGTCAGGCGCAATGCTCGTGTATCAGTGTCTTTACTTTATGTGTTCACACTTGTAACCACCCGTAATTTTTCACACTATTATTTTAGTAGTACAATTATTTATTTTATTAGAAAATACAAATTATTCATTTTCTGACATTTAAAACACAACAACGAGAGGTTATCTCGATAAACGAAGTCACACGCATACCAACACTACATTAGTTATGATTGCAGTCAAATAAATTATTTCTTGAGTCAAGAATAATGTTTTTTTTATTATATATTTTTCGCATTTTTGCTCAAAAGAAAATAATAATAATAATAAAATAAAAACGTCAAACCGGAACACTACAGCTACGTTTTGAGCTCAAACAGGATACGGTATACACAGCGAGATACAATAATCAATCCCTTCTCTTAATTCTTCACTTTGCCGCCTATTAACGTCGCTATCCTCTTAAAGACTCATTTTGCATTAGAAAGTGACTTTTTACTCATTTAATGTTTCATGCTAATACTAGACTCAAAATCAAAGTCAAAAATTTCATCCTTTTGTTTCTATATTCTGCCGAAACCCACAAGTATCATACACATCTCTTTCTTTTGAAATTTCACAAATACCCAAGTCACAAAAGTTTTTCTTAAACTTCAATTAGACACACACTTTGCATGCTTAAAAAGTTGGACTTGAAAGTGACATGAAACAGAAATACTTGTAGCTTAACCCAAAATAGACAAGACAAGGTCACATGGTTGTCCTTCTTTGCTTTGGCAGTAAACAAATCAAACACGTACAGAAAATGTGGTGTCCCTTTCTCCCCTTTGTCCTCTTCCAAGAATTGAAACCATAGCCTAATCGAGCTCATCACAAGGTCCCAGGAAGAAAAGCTTGGTCCAGGCCTTCTCCTTTTCTTTCCTATTTATACCGACCACAGCCACAAGAGAGGACACACATCCACTCTTTCCACATCTCTCCATCTCTCTCAACTCACATACACTCATACTTCCAAACTTGCAAACACTCCTTTGGTTCTCTTGCTACTGCCGAGTAAGAAGAAGCGGAAGAAAGGGGTATTCGGTTATGTCTTCTTAAGTTGGAAGTACATTTCGGTTTAGGTTCTAGTCGGGATTAAGATTGTTGGAAAGCTAGTCACGTTCTTGTTCTTTGTCCTCACTCGTACCTCACCACCACTTTTGGTATCGTAAGTCTTCTCAACCGATTTCAATATAAGTAGCATAGACTATGTTTACATTTTATAACTTAAGGTCAAGTGATTTATCATTTAACAATTAATCATAAACATTCATGCACGAGCATACCCACTGTGAACATGCATATGTTCATGCAAACTTTTGGAAAATCAGTTTTGTTGCGTTTAAAAGAAACTTGTGTGGTATATTTTTGTACATGTAAACGAATAAAGAAATGGTTGTATTTGTGAAAAGAAGTTTAAAAGGTTTCGAAAGCTTTTACCATCTTTTTGAAACAGAAGAGAAGTGCACATATGAATATATGATACACACTAAGTTTGGCTCAGCCTGGAATAAACTTGTATTCGGTTTATTGGCTCACTCTTATACGTTTTTTTTTCTCGATTTCTTATCTTGTATCGGAACTCATTCGGTGACCTTTACACTCGACTCCATTTGTTGCAAAACAAAACTCAAACTACCTCAGGCTTGTAAGCCCAACTCAAAGTCCATTTAGATGAACCGAGAGCTTATTGGAAATAAGCACTCGAGAATGGAATAAGCTTTACGGGTATCACCCGTAAGACATTGGCTTAATTCACTTCTAACCCCATCGGGTTACATAAGTGGAGCACAACACGAGAACCGGGTCGTTTGGTCTACTTGACGTTGAAAGAGTTTTGTTCGAGTGCTTATAGTATAAACACTTAATATGGACAAGCTGTGAGATTGTTTCTCATCTCACTTACCTCGCAAATGTGCATCGGAAGGCACCAAACCAAACAAGTTCAAACATACCTCAACACAAACCCGTGAAGCCCAACATATTCGGCTTATTCTTAAGCTTATTATTAAGTTAAATTTTTACTTGTCAATGAAGATGGAAAAACTCAGTTTCAAAATAGAAGCAAAGTAAAACCATTTCATGCATACCTCCACGACCATACAGGCACTGACTAAATTTTTACAAAATAAAACAGTTCAAGGTTCATTAAATAGGTTCAAAAGGTAAAAGGAAACATGAAACACTCACATGCTCAAATGGTTGGGGCGTTTGGGATGTGAGCAAAAGGTTCCTGAGTTCGAATCTGTCTTGTGACAGTTTACCCATTTTTCTTTTTCTTGCAACTTTCGCACTTTAACATTTTCAGTCCCTCAACTCCGAACAACTTGCCACATCTTCTTAAAATCTTTATAAGATTTGAGAACTTATATAACATTTACAAGTTTAGCCCCTCAATTTCGAATCATTTGACACTTTTCTTAAAACTTCTTATAAGTTTGGAACTTATATTATTTTTGACAACTTCAATCCCTCAACTTTGAACACTTTGACATTTTTATCCAAAACTTTTATAAGTTCGATAAACTTAATACATTTTACCACTTTTCCAAAAAGTAAATATATATTTAACATATACCTTTATTTGGCAACCGCATCCCCCTAAACTATAAACATTATATTTTTCCAAATATATTATTTTCTAACAACTCCGATCAATATATATCGTATATATAATTTTCACGTTTTAAAGACTAATAAATCCAATAAATACAATACGACTTGTAATTATTCTCACTTCAGTTGTACTGGAGCCAATATTTGAGCCGATTCTTACGAAAGTTTCGTATACATCATTCTCCCATCTATTCCAAGAGCCAACACTTAAGGAATGTTTTCACAACTACATTTTTATGAACGTCGATAATCAAATTAACTCATGAAACGTCCACACAAGCTACGTAACACAAACACACGAGAAAGCATTTGAAAGCATTTGTTTTTGGACTTTAAGCATTATCACACAAGTTAAAACAATACGAGTGTCTCATAGCAAATCAATTTTTTTTCAAACATTACCATCTAGGGTCGTAAACGGAATATATTATCTAAGACTTACCATATTATATATAGGTTTCGGGTTGAAGCCGTTGTCATATAATACTTGCTATTGTTGTGCATTTCCTACCGTATCACTAAGGTGAGTTCATAGCCCCACTTTTACTCTTTTAACTGTTTTATAAACTTCTCGGGGGAGAATACATGCTACTACTACGTTTATGATCACAATTGATTGAAAAACTGTTTGCTGTACTCTTGATATTATGACTCTGCCTAAGTTGCCAGCCAAAAGTCCCCTACATCATGAACCATTAATCACTTGCGAGTGAACGCAAATATCGTGGATAGTACTATGGGAACTGACGACCCCGACTCGGTTATCGGAAATAACCGGGGCGCACCTGTAATTAGGTGTATGCAGTTAGTATTGGTTTCATGAGCTTAGTGCAATAATATCAACTATCTTTTATGGGCGTATAACAACGTAGCCCATGGCTTATTTTAAATTTGAAAATCTTGTGATCAACTGCTTTATTACTAAACCTATGAATTCACTCAACCATTGTGTTGACTTTTTAGCATGTATTTTCAGGATGAAAAGGCGATAGCTAACTCTGGAGGCGCTTGAGCATTGGCATGGTATGGTCACAGATGACTCTGATTTACAAATGGGGACCACATTTTGTTAATGAGCCATTTTTCCGCAACAATTTAACTTTGTAAACTTTGTTTTACTACAATAAATGAAATATTTTACGAAAAAGCTATTATTTTTCACTTGTGTTATGATTCAACTGAGTAGCATACCAAAAACTTTTTCTTCCGCTGCAAACCATTTTTGGGAGTGTTACAACACTAAAGTAATATGAGTGGTCCATCAACCATGTTGTAGGTTCAAATCTCATCATGCATGTGAGATAATAGTTGTGAGATCGATGGTGTAGGCAAGATGTTAATAATCTATATGTGTACTACATGATGGAATAGCACTTCTTGCATTGAATGCACTAAAACATTCTAAGTAAAAAATTAAGAAATACAACATTCATGCAATGTCTAAACACAATTGATGCAAAAACACATATATCAATTACAATTAATGCTTTAAATCGCCCTCTAAATAAAAATACAAAACATTAAACCTATTGTACAAAGCGATATAAAACATATGCTTTCTTGTTCTTAGGCCATCCGTAATGCACAGGTTGGAATACGTGCAATGAAAAAAAAGAGTCCATGTGGCTATGTTTAATCCTATTGTGGGAAGTCTTGGTCATCATTCGTGTAAATAAGGTGTCTCTGAACATTCGACCATTAAATGGTGAATGTGAGCCTCATCATTATTTTTAGCTTAAAATAATACCCCACATATGTTGCTACCCATTGTATTCCTCGTTTGAGCTGCAAAAATATGTTACTGTAATAAGTTAACTTAGTTGAATTGGTTGTGTTTTTTCTTTAATCAACATAATTAAAAATTGAAAATACATATTATATAACTACAAATGAAAAAATTATTGAGATCTTATTTATAAATCACTTATAAACTATAACCAACTTTTATTAACCTTTTCTTTACAGACACATATTTATGACTTAATTCTAAGTCTACTTTTATTCTAGGGTTTTATGACAGTTAGGTTACCCAACTTTGCGACTTTGTTTGCCTAAGTTACCCAACTATTTTTTTGTTCAATTGGGTTACTGGACTATCGTTACCGGACAAATTAGGGACCGATCTATTTTTAACCTTTGATACCCGGTTGCTAGCCACGCTGGCAGCTGACGTTACTAAAGTTTTTATACAAATAAGTTACTAAACTTTGCGAATTTGTTCAATTAGGTTACTGAACTATGCAACTTTGTTAATTTAGGTTAGCTTTATCCGTTTCCCCCTTTTTTTTACGTTTTTCATCCGTTTTCTTTCGTTTTTTTATAGTTTTTGTCCATTTTTCTTACGTTTTTATCGGTTTTCATCCGTTTTTGTCCGTTTTTCGTACGTTTTTATCGGTTTTTCTTACGTTTTTGTCCGTTTTAAAAAAAAATTGAATAAAAAATTTCAAAAAAAAAATTTGAATAAAAAAAATATTTTTCAAAATATATATATTTTTTTTAAAACGTAAGAACAACGGACACAATGTAAGAACAACGGACAAAACGAAAGAAAACAGACAAAACATAAGAAAAACGGACAAAAAATTAAGAAAAACGGAGAAAATGGATGAAAACCGATAAAAACGTAAGAAAAATGGAGAAAAACTATATAAAACGAAAGAAAACGGACGAAAAACGTAAAAAAAACGGGGGGAAACGGATAAAAAACGAACGAAAACGGATAAAAACGGACAAAAACGGTTATTAACGGAGGGACTAATTGGGGAAAACTATATTTTAGAAAATAAGGACTAACGGTGCAAAATTTATTAACGAAGGACTAACAGTGCAAAACACTTAACGGACTGCACTAACGAAGGACTAACAGGGCAAGACACTTAACGGACATTTTTGGACGAGGGACAAAATCCGTAAGATTTGTAAACCACAGGGACGAAACGCACTGAAAAAAAAGCACTGGGACATTTTCTGCAATTTTCAACAAACCACAAGGACCAATTATGTAATTCACTCTTATTAAAAATAAAGGATACATGACTTATGGTTTTAGTGGCTGAATTCTCATTTTTATTTAAATGAATGAATACGGTTTATAGTTTATGAATGTTTAGTTTTTAATTTCATACGTTTACGTTTTTAATTATTTATGTAACATTTTTAATTTATGATGTGGCGTCGATGTGTTTAGTGAGTGAGGATGTTTTCAGGTGACCGATAAAGATAACCTAAATTAACAAAGTTGCATAGTTCAGTAACCTAATTGAACAAATTCGCAAAGTTTAGTAACTTATTTGTACAAAAAGCTTACGTGGACACCATCTTAAGTGGATATCCGGTTGCCTGTTTTTTGGGTAACCTGAATGAACACGTTTCTGGTTTCGAGTAACCTAAATGTCAAACCCGTAAACTCCAGTAACCCAATTGAACAAAAAAATAGTTGGGTAACTTAGGCGAACAAAGTCGCAAAGTTGGGTAACCTAACTGTCATAAAACCCTTTATTCTATAGTTTTGAACTATGTAAAATTCATTTTTTAAATATATAATTTATATTTAGCTATTAAAAATAAAATGATAATGTGGGAATTCAACAAAGTGTGTAAGGTTCGATGCATTGTGGGTGTTTTGTATAATAAGTTAGTTATTGATGTGATAGTGTATTAAACCCTAAAATATTTTTCAGGATTGTATTTAAACATAAATCAATTGATCATTAGATGAAGCACGTTACAGTTTTTTGAAGAGGTTCACATTACAGATTAGGGTTTTTTTTGGAGAGGGTGAGACAATGAGAAGAAAGTGGGACGTAGGTCGCTTATATTTCTGATAGGCTTGTTTCTGATTAGGCTTTGTTTATGTTTTTCTCTAAAAGATTCCTCCGTCTTTTTCATTTTTTTTTTACATTTTTGACACGTATATTTTTTCACCATATTACACAGAAAACGAAAATCCACCCAATATTGACCTCGAGGTTGACTTTTCATCAAATTCAAAACCAAGCCCTTTCATTAGTTAATCTATGTTTTAGGTGCATCTGAAAATTTTATTTTATTTTTCATTTGATTATTAGTTACTCATATGATATAGCTTGAACCTAAAAGCAAGTACAATATCTGTTGCACAATGCACAATCCTGTTTATTTTAAGAAGGCAAAGATATTTTAGGAAAATATTCATAAGAAATCTGTTTTTAATGCATGAGATTGAGATGGGAAACCAGTGGCCAACATCTCATGTCACAAACAAAACCAATTCTGTATATCATCATCATCATCATCTTACAGTTGTTCATCTTTTAATGCAAAATCATCACCATGGGTTTGGGTTTGAAATGGGGTCTTACACTTCAACCTCGTATATCTTCCAACACTTCTTCTTTGCCATCTTCAACAACAACATGTGCATCATGTAAGTTCATCTTATCTTGATTATTGATATTTTATTAGAATATATTGCGTTTGTGGGTTTGAATTCTGAGTTGGGTTTAATTTAGCCTAAGTTGTATGGGGTGTTTTGTGACACCTCATCCCACATCGGTAGCACATATGACATATGAGTCCCTTATAAGACTACTAGTTAGAACCTTAGTAGTCCATTGGTTTCGGGCCTTTCGGCTTTGGAGGGTCTTTACATAATTAAGATATGTAACTAACCATCTCCAAGGTGGGCATAGTGGTAAGGTGTCCCCAAAGTCTAACAAGACACCAGGTTCAAACCACCTCTGCTGAGCTAAAAAGGCTCGACTTCCATGGGTAACATAAACATGGATCCTTCTCCGTTACCCGTTTGAATAAGATACCTAAGTGTAAGCCTGTAACAAAATAGGTTGTGGGAGATGATGTTTGGATTTGCTACTGGTTCTTTAGAGTTGTGATAATTTTATGACAGTTGTTTGAGTGTTCTGAAAAATATCTAGGATCTAAACGAGAACCAGTTTTGCTGCCGCTAGCCCGCTAATTGCTAAATTGATTGTTTGACCCCAAGATAGTTAACTAATCATTTCACTACACCCACATAGCATAAACTGATTATATGCTACTCCCTCTGTCCGAAAATGATTGTCTCCTGACGATAGATAATAAACACAAAGTTTAGAAACATAATCATCACCGTTTATTTTTTGTACATTGACTGTGTTAGCATTAACCAATTATTTAAGTTTCTTTTAACTTTTGTGATATTTATTTCAAGTAGGGGTAATAAGGTAAAATTTGGTCAAAATTCTCTTGCCATTTTTAGTAGTGGACTAATATTTGAAACAACCCAAAATGAAAAGATGGACAAATAGATTGAAATGGAGGGTGTATTTAAAAACGTAATGTTGAGATACCCACGTTCAAAATATAATGCGATCTGTCCGTCTAGTAGTTATTACTTACTAGCAACAAACACTTTAATTTATATGAATCAAGTCAAGTTTTAGCTCACATTAGTAATCAATGATTTACACCAAGCAAATTTATTCGCGTCAAACTGAATTCGAACATACACTCGTTAGGCACTCTATTGTCAGCCATGGACTCTTTCTTTGGGATAAAGGTGCTAATATTCATATTAGTCGTGACATTGAAAGTTCATTTGTTTGACCTTGAAGTGATAATTCACTATTTTTTCTATCTGCATCGTATTATAATCTGCTATAAACACTCGATCATCAATTTTGTTGGTACTTACTTTATTCTAAAACCTTTGAATTTGCTCAACAGTTAAAGTCAAGGACATCAATTATAACTTGGCAAGAGTATCTATCCCAATGGAAAGTGAGAATTCCTACAATGATCCTAGTGGCGTAAATCCTTGTTCTTCTATTTCGCGGATCTTGGACACAGATTACTCGGAAACCAGCAACGTACAGGTTTCAGTTTTACTTTAGGTGACATAAGTTGACTTTATGGTCAAACCCTGTTATGTGTTAAAGTCTAAACCAATATCCACTTAGAAATTAATCAACTCCATAGTTTTTCTGTAGCAACTTTTTATAAGTATATAGAACATGGTGTAGATTTTTCAAGTTGACTATAGTATAATTTCATTTCTACATGTTTAATTCGTAATGCTTATTTTAAACCTTTGGTCTTTCAGAGAAGTGTCGGTTATTTGTTACAAGACGATATATTAACATTCCTTACAAGCTTACAAGCAAACAAGATATCACAATATAGGTTACTGTTGGAAAATCTGGTTGTTTTGGAAGATACGTTTGCTGACTCAGATGTGGTATCGTTAGAGCGTAACATATTGGTTCAACTAGAAAAGATTGGTGCTTTGAAGTTTCTTCGTACATCTTTTTCCGAAATATCCAAATACCCATTATCAGTTAGTCCTACAAATGAAGAAACCGTCAAGAAGCCTATTGTGCATTCTACGAGAAAAGTTGAAAGAAAGTCACAAAGAGAACGTATGTCAAAAAAGGTTAATGGTGTTTGTACAGTAGAATTTCAACCGCAAGCAACTAACTATAAGACTTCAAGACGGGTCAACCTCTCCTCAAGAAGATCATCAAATACTAAGCGTGGAAGAGTTAAAATTACTAGGAATGAGGCAGAGCTATCACGAGGAGTTAAGGTTCTATTCACTTCTCTACTTTGACCTATTCCCCTATATGTTTCACTTTCTATTAGCCAATACATTACTTTAACTTGTATAATTTCTTATGTGGTTTAACGGTTTGCAGATGGTTGCTAATTTGGAAAGGATTAGGACAATGCTGGAAGAAGAAACGGGTTCCATGGTTAGTTTTAGTAGTTGGGCGGCAGCTGCTGGAGTTGACAGGAAAGAGTTGCTTGAAAACTTGCAATTTGGTTGGTGTTGCAGGGATGAGCTTCTGAGAAGTACAAGATCGTTGGTTATATACCTTGCAAAGAACTACAATGGTCAAGGAATAGCCTTCAAAGATTTAATACAGGTTTTCTTTTAGCGAAGCTTATATATTTCACATTTGATTTGCTTTTATGGAAACAAATTTATTGATCTACTTAGACTTGGCAGAAAGGGCGGGTCAGTTTCATAGTTGGGTTGCCCCGAATCATATTTTGTACAACGATTTTTTCAAGTTTTCGTGAATACATAAGTGTGTCAAAGATGATTACAAACTTTATATCATTTCAGTGATGATATACACCCCACTTTGTGTGACTTTTAAACCTTTTGACCCATTTTTCTTGTTTTCTTTTAAGCATTTTTTGACCCTTTTGACCTTACGACCAAAATTGTTGACTATGAATATATGGGATGCGGGAGTGGTTATTTTGATGTCTTTTTTTCTTTGGAAAATGGAGAAATGAAAATTCACAAAGTGCTAAAAAAAACTTGTACACAAATTTGCAGGCAGGAAACGTTGGTGTTCTTCAAGGAGCTGAAAGGTTTGACCGCAGTAGAGGATATAAATTTTCGACATATGTACAGTATTGGATAAAGAAATCATTGCTAATGCTACTATCCCGTCATGCTAGAGAGATACGAATTCCTGTATGTTCTTTCTATCTTCCCGGATGACTTCTATTTCATGTTGTTTTCTTTTACTTCATCTGAATATTTAAAGATCTTGAGTGTGCAGTATAGTTTATACTGTAGCACACCCTATGCAAAGTCACACTTTTCTAACTAAAGATGAAAATTGGATGGGTTCGGCAGGTTGGCCCTATTTTTCCAAAAAGTTTACTTTTATAAATTACTAATTTCTCAAATGTGATTAAAAATTTGTAAATTTTCAGTATAATTACTTCCTGAGTAAAATGAAGGAGGTATCATGCCTTAATAATAAACTTGACTTTTTTCCCATTAGAATATAAATAACCCAAATTGACCAGTTCACAGAAACTCCGTACACGGGTCAAAATTGCAATCTCTGATTCTGATTATATTTTCTCTTCCTTTTTTTTCTGAATTTCTGTAGTTTACAATGAGCAAGGCTATAAGCAAGATACAAAAGGCTCGAAAAGCGCTAGATAAAGGTGATGGAAGATGCCCAGATGACTCTGAGATATCCAAATTCACAGGTTTTTCGTTGGCTAAGATTGAATCAGCTACCAAATGCCTTAGAGTTGTTGGTTCCATAAATCGCACTGTTGGGAATGGCATTGATGCCAAGTTTTGGGTACGTCTCCTGACTTGTTAATCCTGTAGAATAGTAAAGTAAGCTTGAGGGTCTCTTGAAATAAACAACCTTCTTTACTGAAATGTGAAATTATGAATAGTCTCAAAATGGTTTGATATCACAAGAAGTAACTGCTTAAGTTTGATCTGTCTTACAAAAAATGTTATCGTTAAAGCGATTATTAGTTTTATTGCATGTAGCTAGTATAAAGTAACCATTAATCATAAAGAAATAAAAGTAAACAATGTTTACCAAATATTAGTTATTGTTTATCACGACTGCATGGTTATTATTATAATTGTATAATTTGGTTTATACCTGCTAGAGCATTTATGTTTTTTATTCATCGTACAGGAAGGTACACCTGATTTAACAATGATGACTCCTGAAGAAACTCTAATGAAGGAGTATATGATCAGTGAAATGTACAACAGAATGAATGATCTGACTGCGAAGGAGAGGACAGTGTTAATTTTAAGATTTGGGCTCAAAGGTCACCAACGCAAGACACTTGAGGAGATTGGAGGCTACTATGGTGTAAGCAAAGAATGGATCCGCCGAATAGAAACGAGAGCATTGACAAAACTAAAAATACATGATGAAGATACATTACAAAGTTTCAGACAATATTTGTACATAAGTATATGAAGAATAGCCAATTAAACATCTCTTTGTAAAGTTGCAACAGTTAACTTAATAACTATTCTTTCTTTATGTTTGCCCCTGAAGTACTACCGGACGTGAATGCCCTTTTCGACGCTATATGATAGTGCCAATTGTCAAGTCTTTGTGACTAAAGGGCATTCTCGTCGTTTTTGGTACAATCAAAAAAATTAGGTTGCCATACGATGCCTGGGGTACAATCGAATCCTTAGATTGATTTTTTATCTCATCATTGCAATATGGAATGACACAATATAACTCATTTGTAGTCCTGTAACGTTGGCGGACACTGGAGTCTATATCATTATTGAAACTTCAGTATGATGATATCTTTGTTTGCTACTGTATAATACAAAGTCAATAACATTATTTGTAGTTGTACTTAAGTTTATGAAGGATAGTCGGGCTTTGAAAAAAAAAAAAAAAAAAAAAGTTTTGTCCTTACAACTCTTAAACTTTATATTTGAACACACGTTTAAATTTAGTAAAACAACAAATTAGCCCCTAAACTCAGTAAATATGATATTTTAACTCCCTTCAGAGCTCGAATTATTTATCTTATTATTTCTATAACTTTTATTTTGTTTGGTAACCATAGTTTCATATATTTTGACCAACTAATTTACAGCTTGAATTATTATGTTATTATTTCTAATACTTTTATTTTGTTTGGTAACAATAAATTCATATATTTTGACCAACTAATCCACGATGTTTAAAACAGCCGTCACACATAATCAAACCGGTTAAACCTTTCTTTCAAGAGGTTTGCATGACTAACTCATGGTTGTTGCACCTAGCTGGAAATGGAACTTCAAACATATCATATTTTAGTGATGATAATCAAAAGCTTTTTGCCACTAAATCACCCGTAACTGACTTAATACTTTCTATTGTATAACATAATATTACTATTATACATACATATTAATCCTTACTGTCGGTGAGGTTTTAAAATGGTTTCCTAAGCAATGGTCGGTTCCTTTTGTAAACGCATTATATCTCCTGGTCGGTTGGGCTGTTTGGGCCTTTTTTAGGTGGGCAGGCATTGTGTGTTGGCCCGTTGGGACCTTCAACGTGGCCCGTTTTTGGATGTTATATTGTTATACCCGTATTCGGTTTCTCAAAAGTTCCGGATAAGTTCCACCGCCTCTCTTTGCCGACACTCAGATCGTCACCATCTTCAGTACACAGCTTGCGAGATCTTCAGGTAATTGAGCAGCTCAGACTTCGATGTGTCATGATGGCCTGTTTACTTGATGTGTGGTGGTATTTTTTTTCCTTTTTACAAAAATTCGGGATAAAGGTTTTTTTTTTTTGTAAACTGTGATTTGTGATGTAGATTTTTAATTTTCTTACTTTGTAGATGGGTGTGATGCAGATGTCATTTATGAGGTTCACAAGGAGGATAGTGTCATATGGAGATTTTCATATGAAAAGGCAAAGGGGTTTTCGATAGGTTGTTTGTTCGCAAACATCAAGATGAGGTTTTTACCTATTACTTTTGTTTTCCTAATCTCAGCTCATACTTGTTAGTGTAGTTAACCATTCTGAACCAATATTAGAGGTTTGCAAGAAGATGAATTACATTTTCACTTAGCTTTTTACTTGGTATATATGAAGGTATGTGTAAGTCACGTTAATTCAATGGATAACCAAATTGAACCAACGAATTTGGGTAAGCAACTGCGTAACAAAATGGTTTTTTTTTTTTTTTTTTTTTTTTTTTTTTTTTTTTTTTTTAAAAAACCTTATTACCAGTTTAGTTATTTGTTTTTTTTGTTGAGTTTAAGTGGTAATTGACTTTATATTTTCTTTTTTCAGGAACTTTAACATGCAATTTTCCGTTTTTATGGTTTCAGGCTATCATTGGGACAATGAATGTAGCGAGCAGTATTCGGCCAAGAAAAACTAATCCTACTACTGATGTACTGGGATTGCTTTTTCTTGGTCGAATACTGATCACCACTGTGCGAGGTAATAGGATGTTACAAGTGGCGCAAAAATCCTATTCTTGAATACCCGAAACGCTTTTGAATAACAGTGGTTCAGTTGGAGAAAAATATTGTTCGTTTAACACTACTGACACTTCAAAATTTGAGAAAGGCCTTATCTTGGCGGGCCGTTCAATAACGCAGCCATGGACTTCTTTGCGGCTTTGTTTTGCTACACCTTTATGGTTTACTACTGACTTATATTTCAAAGCTTTAAAAAGGTCTTTTCTTGGGGGGCGTTTAGTAACGCAGCCATGGAGGTTTTCTTGCCTTTCTTTTGCTAGACTTCTAAGGTTTATTATTGACTAATTATTCAAACCTTTAAAAAGGTCTTATCTTGGTGGGCCGTTTATTGTAACGCATCCATGAAGCCTTTTGTGGCTTTCTTTCGGTGCTTGCAGATATTGAGTAGTTTTGGTTCTGTGGCTTTGCTCAAGGCCGGTTTTGGTTCTATCGTCGTTTTGTGTCCTGAAATGAATATATATATAATTACAATCACAAAACGGCAGCATGACTGTCGTCAGAAGTTTTGAAATACTCTTGCGGTCACTGTTTTTGCCTGGTGACGCTATCGTGTACATGAATTTTAGCCTTCTCCCTTTCTATAGGCGATGATGATAATATGCTGACCATTGCGTGTACATTTTCTTGGCCCGCATCGTGGCAGGGCAGTCATATCGAATGTATGACTACAACCATGTTGGTTGCCTGGTATCGCTATTGTATACATATATCAGAGCCTCATTTGTTATCATTATTCATGTGTTTCTGTGAGTTGTGACGTGTTAGTGAAAGTATGGATTACGTGACAAATAAACGTACGTTTACGCAGTATTCGGTGTATGTCTTTTGTTATACATACATATTAATCCTTACTGTCGGTGAGGTTTTAAAATGGTTTCCTAAGCAATGGTCGGTGCCTTTTGTAAACGCATTATATCTCCTGGTCGGTTGGGCTGTTTGGGGCTTTTTTAGGTGGGCAGGCATTGTGTGTTGGCTCGTCGGGACCTTCAACGTGGCCTGTTTTTGGATGTTATATTGTTATACCCGTATTCGGTTTCTCAAAAGTTCCTGATAAGTTCCACCGCCTCTCTTTGCCGATACTCATATCGTCACCATCTTCAGTACACAGCTTGCAAGATCTTCAGGTAATTGAGTAGCTCAGACTTCGGTGTGTCATGATGGCCTGTTTAGTTGATGTGTGGTGGTATTTTTTTTCTTTTTACAAAAATTCAGGATAAAGTTTTTTTTTTTTTTTTTTTTTTTTTTTTTTTTTCTTTTTTTTTTTTTGTAAACTGTGATTTGCGATGTGGGTTTTTAATTTTCTTACTTTGTAGATGGGTGTGATGCAGATGCCGTTTATGAGGTCCACAAGGAGGATAGTGTCATATGGAGATTTTCATATGAAAAGGCAAAGGGGTTTTTGATAGGTTGTTTGTTCGCAAACATCAAGATGAGGTTTTTACCTATTACTTTTGTTTTCTTAATCTCAGCTCATATTTGTTAGTGTAGTTAACCATTCTGAACCAATATTAGCGGTTTGCAAGAAGATGAATTACATTTTGACTTAGCTTTTTACATGGTATATATGAAGGTATGTGTAAGTCACGTTAATTCAATGGATAACCAAATTGAACCAATGAATTTGGGTAAGCAACTGCTTAAGAAAGTAGTTTCTTTAATAAAAAAAAAAAAAAATTATTACCAGTTTAGTTATTTGTTTTTTTTTTTTCAGTTTAAGTGGTAATTGACTCTATATTTTGTTTCCTCAGGAACTTTAACATGCAATTTTCCGTTTTTATGGTTTCAGGCTATCATTGGGACAATGAATATAGCGGGCGCGAGCAGTATTCGGCCAAGAAAAACTAATCCTACTACTGATGTACTGGGATTGCTTTTTCTTGGTCAAATACTGATCACCACTGTGCGAGGTAATAGGATGTTACAAGTGGCGCAAAAATCCTATTCTTGAATACCCGAAACGCTTTTGAATAGCAGTGGTTCAGTTGGAGAAAAATATTGTTCGTTTAACACTACTGACACTTCAAAGTTTGAGAAAGGCCTTATTTTGGCGGGGCGTTCGGTAACGCAGTCATGGACTTCTTTGCGGCTTGGTTTTGCTACACCTTTACGGTTTACTACCGACTTATATTTCGAAGCTTTAAAAAGGTCTTTTCCTGGCGGGGCGTTTAGTAACGCAGCTATGGAGGTTTTCTTGCCTTTCTTTTGCTAGACTTCCAAGGTTTATTATTGACTGATAATTCAAACCTTTAAAAAGGTCTTATCTTGGAGGGGCGTTTATTGTAATGCAGCCATGGAGGCTTTTGTGGCTTTCTTATGGTGCTTGCAGATGCTGAGTGGTTTTGGTTCTGTGGCTTTGCTCAAGGCCGGTTTTGGTTCTATCGCCGTTTTGTGTCCTGAAATGAATATATATATGATTACGATCACAAAACTGCAGCATGACTGTCGTCAGAAGTTTTGAAATAGTCTTGCGGTCACTGTTTGTTGCTTGGTGACGCTATCGTGTACATGGATTTTAGCCTTCTCCCTTTCAATAGGCGATGATGATAATATGCTGACCATTGCGTGTACATTTTCTTGGCCCGCATCGTGGCAGGGCAGTCATATCGAATGTATTACTGCAGCCATGTTGGTTGCCTTGTATCGCTATTGTATACATATATCTGAAGTTTTGAAATTGTGACAACTAGCAATTTAGGGAGTTTATTTTAGGTAACCGCATTACGTTAAACTAAACCGAGCTTTGCCTTTATCACTATCTATACTACTTATAATAGAGGAATGAATCTCTCTCCTCATGGTCTTAAAATTAAGACTTACAAAATATAAAGCCTATTGTACAATACACAATGCACTATTAATGATCTTTCTCATCAATCTTAATTTTAATACTTACAAGTCTTAAAGCTTAATGTACAAAATACAAAGCAATATTAATGTGGTCAAGATATTTAACATAGTCAACAATTAATGCAGTTATTAAAACACCCCTTACACAAGAAATACAAATTATCAAACATATTGTACAACCAACTTAAACACAATTCCTGCATTAAATGTCACTAATACAAATAATAAAGCAAATTATACAAATATTCAAGCCTGAACGGGCAACGGGCCAAATGAGCCCGAGCCCGAACGGGCACGGCTAAACGTGCTCGAGCCCGACCGGGCATGGGCTAAACAAAATTCTTGATATCCGTAAATTTATTGTCAAAAAGAACATAATAAACTAAAATACATGATTCACCGGAAAATTTTATTTCAGGGTACCCGCCGCTGCAACGCGCGGGTACCCTGCTAGTTTTTATAAACCATGACTTGATTTTATATCGTCTATTGGTTTTTACGGTTTATTTCACTATTGAATGAGTTATCGTACGAGTTTTAACTCTATTTGGTAGGCACTATTCGATGCGGCACTAGAAAAGCCTAAAACGAGAAATAATGTAACTTTTAGACTGTAACTCGAAAATTGACAAATAAATAGTCAAAACTCGTGGAAAAACGTAAATAACGATGTTAGAAAGTCGAATGAACGTCGTGGGAGACTCGGGGGACAATATATGAGCTCGGGAATGGGTAAACGGGATAGTTACGAAAAATCACAACTCCGACCCTCCTCTTTCTCCCCTAGCCGGCGCCCCCCTCCATCCATTTTATTTATTTTTGAGTCCTTTTTGTCCAAGTATATAAGGCCCTCCCACCCCTCATTTGGCTAGTTGTTTCTCTCAATAAAAACACACACAAAACACTCTTTCTCTCTCTACTCTCTCTCTCTCCCCAAAATCAATATAAACCCTAACCCTAAACACCACCACCGCCGGCCACTATTCCGGCCTTTCAAGTGGGTTTTGGAATTCGTGTTTGGATAAGGTAAAAGAGACATGAAAACACCTTGTTTGAGCCTTGTAAAGCCACGTATGGTTTATTAGGGTTTCGACCCTATGTCCAAATTTGGGGCTTTTGGTTTAAACGTGGGATTAAGTCTAATTAACATCTAAATAAACATGTAGCTAGTGTTTGGTAAGCTTGTGGTGTATCATATTGATGGGTTTCTGCATTTTAGGTCTAGTTTCATATTTTTGGTTAGACTAGATGATGGGTTTTATGTTTGGTTAATGATTGGAGGTTGATTGATTGTATTTGGATGTTGTGGAATTGATTTGGAAGTGATTTGGTTGGGTTGAGATGGTGTACGAGCCACCAAGGTCACGTACGTGTGCCTTGGGTTGCGTACGAGACCCACATGGACCAAGGGTCCGGGTCGGGTCGTTTTGGTAGCTGGTTGGTTGATGTAGTTGAGGTTTGGATGAGACGCGTGGAGCCGAAAAGCTTCTAGGGCTTGTTTGGTTCACGTGGTCTTAACCGTGACCGTGTCATGACCATTAGGGTCATAACATTGGTTTCGGGTATATTTGGTTGGTTGATTGGTTGGCGAGATTGATTTGAGTTGGTTTGGGATTGAATTGCGCTATTATGACTTTTAAATTGAACTTGATATATATATTGTCAACTTTTAGCTACGTCGGTGTTACTTTGACTTTTTAGTCAATAGTTGACTCCGACAAAGCCGTAACATGGACTTTAGTTTAGTTTGGACTATTGATTGATTAAAAGCCGAGAAGTCATGACTCGTGCTTGTGGACTCGAAACGAATAACGATATGAGATTAATATTGGAATTTGACAAAATATATATTGATGCGTGCCAAACAGTCAAGCCAAATCACTCAAGCCTGCCACTTGTGAATGGCAGACCGTAATCAGCTTAAAACTGCTTAAGCACGAATGCAATGAAGATCTGAGGAGTATAGGATTTCCCCGGGTCGTTATGTCCCAGCGAGCTATGCAATGGATTATCAAACGTAAAGTGATCGAGAAATTTGAACGAAAAAGAGATTTGAGTTATGATTATAACTAAGGAAAAGCCAACAAATTACAACGGCTTAAATGCAAATTAAAGGAAATTAAAAAGATAAAATCTATTAAATAAACGCTATCACTATATTTAAAATGATGTTTTTGTTTTTATGTTTTTATAAAACTGAATTAAAAACTACGTTACGTACAAATAAAAATGTGAAACTTACACAATATTAACCCTAAAAATATGAAAATGATATTTTTACAAACCTAATGATAAAAGAAAATTTATAGAAAAAGAAAATTATTTTTACAACTATTTAATTAATTATTATTAATTAAAAACTATTTTTAACTATTTAATAATTACCTAAAATACAAGAAATTAGGAAATAAAGCTAGAAAAATAAAATTAAGACTTAGAAAAATCTAAAATATCAAATTAGAATTTTCAAAACTATTTTTGTAATTTTCTGATTATTTTTCTATTTTTTTATGAATTAAAAACTATTAAAAACTAATTAAATGGCTTAAAAATACAAATTTAACTAAGAAAAATCTAGAAAAATACTTTTTTGCCTTTTTATATTTATCTTAACTTAAGAAAAATGAAAAATTCTTTTTTTGAAGCTTTTCTTAATTATTTGTATTAATTGCTAATTAAAAATGCTTAAAAACTAATTTAAATTAAGAAAAATAGCAAATCAACTTAGAAAAATCTGAAAATTTCAGGAAAACTCTAAAATAATATTAGGAAGCTAGGAAAATTAGAAAAACAAGTGCTTATGTGTAGGAATTTGAAACTGATGTGCAAGTGCTTAAAAATAAGCACTTGAAAATAAGCAAATGAGGACCAAGAGCTACCAAACAAACACAGAAGCTATAATATGATAAAACTACTCTAATGCAACTTAAAACAACAAGCTATAGACCACAGAATCACAAGCTCAACAGATTTGATGAAAAGAGCTTTAAGCTAAAAACAGATTCTGGGTAGCTACTTTGGGCACAAGCACAAGCCACACATTAAGCTGGAACTGAAAACTACAAATTGGAACTTGTCCTAGACCTGGTTGAGATCAAGTACACCAAAACTCAGACCTTGGGAAGCTCTTATGAGCTTGGTGCAAGTGCTGCAAGAACTGCACAAGTCCTGTGCAGCTCAATGCAGTGTGCACAGGGCAAATGCAACCATCTTGACAAGCACTTTAGGACCTTGTAAAAAATTTGTAAAATTGCACAAAAATGGTGACAAGAAATGAGACCAGTTGAAGTTTTTAGAACAACAAGTTTCACTGCATAAGACTCAGAATTGAGTCCAAGAAAAATGTCTCTCAGTTGGCTCAAAACTAGATTTTCAGTTTTGACTTTTAAAAGCAGTTGAGAAAGTTTGACTTTATTGAACTTTGATTCAAATTTAAGGACTGATCTTGGTTTTTATTGATGAAATGAGGTTATTGCAAGTTATGTTTCTCAATTCTAAACACAAATCAACTTTTTATCATTGCCAAATCTCAACAGTGAAGAGATTGAAACAGCTAAAAGGAATTTTTGACTTTGGTGACTTGCAGGCTTAAAACTAAGGCAGATATGAATTCAAATGAACTAAACATGCATAAACCAAGAGACTTCAAACACTGAACACAATTATAACATAGACTATGCAACTAATCCAAACACCCCATTTGTGACTGTTTTGCAATTTAAAATGAACTACCCACTGATCTAGCTAATGCAGACATTAAAACTGAATTAAACTAACCTAAATACAATCTAATCAACAAATATAAACCAATCTAAACCATAAATGTAGATTATGCAATAGCTATTTAAAATTAACTTACAAGAGGTCCCAGCCACTATGGCTTGAAAACAGTGAACCAAAGTACCACTAACCTATCCAAACCCCTACCCTAGCTCAACATCAACCCAATTCCATGGCTGCTTCACCCATTGACCAAATCTGCATCATATTTGCCCCCGTTTGACTTTTATTGACCAAGATACAAAATGGTTTGAAACTTGATTTTAAGCTTATACAAAGCTATAATAAGCTAATATGAACCTTTTTGAGCTTAAAAATCAGCTAATGAAAGCTTGTACACAAGGCTTTGACTTAGAAATTTTCAACAGTAGACATAAAATGAGAATTGTAAACACAAACTGATATTAATACTTGAATTGAGTTTCAGTACACTTAAAAACTTTAACTTGATACAAAGTAACAAAAGATTACAAGTTTTATGCTAAATTAAGAACTTAAAGATAAAAACGACATTTAGAGAAAATTAAAAACTACTAGACTACTTCTTTTGCTTCCTCCTTGACTCTTTTATATTCCAAACTCTTTGTCTCTTTCTTCTGAATAGTTCCCACCATTTCTCAGCCATTGGATGGCTTAAAACTGATCCTAGCCATTAAAACGAATTTTGGCGCCAAAATGAGCATTTGACAATTGGGGTTGAGTGAGGAGGGGGGATGAGCATTTAATGCTCCTTGGAAGTTAGTTGTAGGTGGGGGGACATGGTTGAGTGGAAGATAGGAGGGGGGATGGGATATTGCTTAGTTGCAGAGAAGCAGTTGGGAGGGTGGACTTTGGCGGGTTTGGGAGATTTGACCAAGATTTGACCGGTGGGTAATAATAGAAGGGGGGGTCAAAATGGCTAATTGACAGGGGGTCCAAAAGGGTTTTGACCAGGCCACTTGGGTATTAAAGGTTAATAATTATAGGGACCTAATGTGTAACTCCTGAAAATTCAAGGACTTAGGCTGCCAAATCTGAAAAGTTGATCCAAGGGTTGAAAGTGACAATCTCAAAAAGTACAAGGACCAATTTTGCCATTTTGCAATTTTCCAGGGGCCATTTCTGCCAAATTTCAAAGTTGGAGGACCAAACTTGTAATTTTCTCAAACTTTTGACATTTTTCACCAAAGGACTAATTTTGACAAGTTATGATTTAAAAAGGACCTTTGGTGATTTTACTTTTGAAATTATGTGCTCAGGGACTGTTTTTGACAACTTTTGAAACTTGGGGGACTGAAACTGCCAATTATGCAAACTTTGCTCATTTTTCATCTGATTTTAAACATTTTGCATCTGAAACATATAAAATGCAATTTTGGATTATTTTCAGTGTTTTGATGCATTTCTGAGCATTTTTAGACGTTTTGCAGTTCAGATTTGACTAAAAATGATGAGTATTTACACACTCATCATATATATGTATATATATATATATATATATATATATATATATATATATATATATATATATATATATATATATATATATATATATATATATATATATATATATATATATACATGAAAATGCTAATAGACTATGAAATATAAATAATAAATGGGCTTTTGTACCAAAAATATCGATAACAAGACTTATCTTGTTATTTACTATTTTTAAATGGAAACTAACGACTAAATTGGAAATGTTTTATAATAAATAAGTAATTAATGTTTCGAGTACACGTTTATCAAAGGATGCCAATTATGGGAATTCAATGCTAGTTTAAGTATTTATTTGCTTACGTTGTGTGCATGGGTTACGGATAACCTAACATTAATAGTGTTGATCCACGTGGGTAGCGGACTTATTAGGTTGACGAATCTAATAAGAACCCGCTAGGTACGTTGGGTAACCTTATTAATGGGTGAATTATCCTTATGACTCTTTAGGATACGATTGATTTATGGGATAATAAGCGACACGAGTAAATAAATGAGTTTATCGAGTTGACGAATTCGATAAGGTCTACTATTTATTCCGAAACTTATTGGACTATAGAGCTTATCGCTTAGATGTCTCATGGTGTTGCATCGAGTTATATACTGGTTGTTTGAGTGCATTCATAGCATCATATTGAGTCAATACACCCACATGAGGATACCAAACACTAGGATTAAATGGTGAAACGAGACATTTTTGGAAATAACGAAATGGAATACATTGGGGTAGTTAACGTTGATTTCGAGAGATATATATATTAAATTTAGTCTACATTAATAGGTTGTGCCGAGTCGATAGTTGTTGTGCCGTGATTACCGTTATCTTCTGCTAGTGTTTATTTGTACGTTGATTGCTTGAGGTGAGTTTCATAGCCCCACTTTTATCTACGTTTTTAACTATATTGGGGTGAGAATCATGCTACTGTTTTTGGACCGTTAAAACTATTTGGATTTGATTATATGCTTGACTGTTTAGATAGATGTGCGGTAGTTGTTGCCTTAGACTAGGTTGAACCGTGCCTAGCTAAGAATAGAATTCTACCTCGACCTAGTTCGGGGTTGGAAATTTGTTTAAATTTTGCCACGACAGTGCTGGACTAGAGTCGCGGGGCCCGAGTAATCCCTGGATGCGGGATATGCATTGTGATCCGGTTAGGATCGGTTGTGAATGATATTTATCTATCTTAGGTCTTGCATAGCAAATCAACTCCTACAGGTCCACTATGATTTTGTTGAACTTAAACCTATGAACTCACCAGCGTAAGCTGACATTTTAGCATGATTTCTCAGGTATTTGAAAGATGTTTGGAATACGTGATCGGTGGAAGCTTGGCAAGAAGGCGGGATTCAAGGATCATTTCTGACTCTGATAAACTTTGGGGACCTATTTTATTAAATCATGTGTTGGGCCTAATATTTACACTTTTGGATTAAATGTTTTGAATAACTAAATTTGTGATTGGTTTTGAATGTTAAATGACTATCTTTTTGCTATACTTGTGTGCGATACCAATCCAATAGTAACGCCCCGAAAACTTGATTAAGTCTTCCGCTGTACCGAGATTTGGGGGTGTTACAGAAATAGTCTTGCAGTCACTGTTTGTTGCATGGTGACGCTATCGTGTACATAAATTTTAGCCTTCTCCCTTTCTATAGGCGATGATGATAATATGCTGACCATTGCGTGTACATTTTCTTGGCCCGCATCGTGGCAGGGCAGTCATATCGAATGTATGACTGGAGCCATGTTGGTTGCCTGGTATCGCTATTGTATACGTATATCTGAGCCTCATTTGTTATCATTACTCATGTGTTTATGTGAGTTGTGACGTGTTAGTGAAAGTATGGATTACGTGACAAATAAACGTACGTTTACACAATATTCGGTGTGTGTATTTAACAGGTATGTATTACTGTTACTGTATGCTAGATCAGGAACCATGAATAATGAACATAAAAGGTTTCACAACAAATAATGTTAGCTGCCAACTACCATGTATGTGTTGCTATATCGGTAGGTTCTAATTCTATTTGGAATGCCACTATCCTCATATTGTATATACGCTTATATTACCTTTCAGAATCATAGGTAACTGCATTTTTGTAATTAAGGGGTGTTTGGAATTGTCCGTATGTATTTAGTCGGAAGGAGTGGAATCTTATCCAACTGAATAGTCATGTCATCGATTGGAATCTTTCCACTCGGTAGAATATTGCAATCTTCATTTGCTAATATTGATACGAGATGTTTAAGATATTTCCCTGTTCTAATTCTCCCCTCGAATTCCTTTCGTTGTCACAATGGTCTAGCAATACGTATGGTGCAGACCTTTGCACAAAGACTGTTGAAATAGCAAAAGGAGTTTGAGGGGGCGATTAGACGGGTCTCGCTATCCTGAACATCGCGTCTCAACATCAACGATTGAGGATTGAAGTGTACTTCCGAGTGGAAAGAGTCTACTCGATGACACAACAATATTCAGGTATGAAACAAAAGGAACCTTCGGGGAGTACAACTTGTGCGGGTACAAGTTTCAAGAACTGGGTCATGTTTTTGAGGTACATAAGCATGTCTCATTTTATTTATTACATTATTAATATTAGCATTCATGAATGGCTTTTTAATTAGTGTTTGTTTACAGTTTAAGTTAATGATTTTTTTTTAGATATGGATTTGTATTGATTTATTTGGTTTCCAGTTTAGTTGGCTTATACAATAGATCTTATATCACGTTCTACAACTTTTGTGAACTGTGGTTGCAGCAAAGGATGGTGGTCGGGACCAGCTTTGTGGCTGGAGATCCGACCCTCAGTTTAGTGAAACTTTATTGTATTTAATTGCAGTTTTTTTTTCGTCAACATTTAGGGGGACCGAGAATTAAAAGAATCCTGCTAAAGTCAATTTTTTGTAGCTAAATGACGACTGTGCAATGGCAGTCCAGCATTTGTCGGGCTTAATCTTACGGGGCACCACGGTCGAACCATTGCTGCAAGGATTGTCCGCTGCTGCAAGTACATGTATAGATTTACTAAAGTAACTTTCGCGCTGGTCGAGGTTTAAGTTACTTAGAAAATACAAATATTTAAGTTTTTTTATATATACATACTTCTACTTAATCGACAAACTGTGCATCGACCGACACGATTTGCAAAAAAAGTAAAAGTAAGTCAGCCACGATTTGTAATACTGACTTGGTCTATCACGCTCATGGGATTACAGGCTGTGATTGAGCATGGTAAAATGCCATTCTTCAGAAGCCACTTCCTCTTATTTTGATTTGTATAACATTGCATACAAATGGTTATTGTCACAAATAACGTATTGGTATTCCTGTCTCTTTCAGGTTAAATAAGAGCATGCGCAGCAATGCTGTGATTGGCAAGTGGTGTTTTAGTCTAACAGCGTTCAGATTCGTACCCAGCCCACCTAAACTTTTCATTTAATGACAGCAGGAAGAAAAGTTGCAGGTTCAGAGTGTGGATGTGAAAGAAGCGGCAAGATTTCAGCAACAAAACAACTAGGGATGAAATAGAAATTAAGTACTCATGAGTTGTATACTACTACCAAGAATGGTATTGTATTATACTTAATCAACAATAATAGTAGACTTCTTGTATCCTACTTAATCATGTATCCTACTTAATCAATAATAGTGTACTTCCTGTAATCCCAAATGGCAACATGCATGACATTGTATTAAACACCTGAATGATTGCTTACGGATGAAATAGAAGTTAAGTCCTCATGAGTTGTATACTATTACCAACAATGGTATTGTATTGTTATTTAAGAAGTACATCTCTTGCTTTCTTAACACTGCTAAAGATGTTCGAACAAACAAAAAAAATAAACAGACTGTCCGAACTTAGTGCAACGTATCCAAAGTGTTAAAAAAAAATTAAAGAAAGTCCGCCGCAACGCGGCGGGGGGTTTTCCACCTCGTTAACATATTATATTTAATATTATATTTAGTGCTATGAAAAATATTTAAAATTAAAAAACATAAAAGTCTATATATTTAGAAAATCAAACTATATTTATTGAACTCAATATTAAAAAAAAAAAAAGAAAAAAGAAAAAAAAGCATTTAATACATGTTTTTTAACTTAAAAGTTCATTTCGTGTAAAAAATTGATTTTGATAAACTTATAGTTTTCTTTTATAGTCACCTTAATCATTTCTTAAAAAACACCCGTTAAACAAACAAACAAACACCCCCTAAAAGAAAGAAGCAGCAGTATAAGTAGTGATCAGACGTTAAGCAAAACCAACAAAGCAATGAGGATAATGATGAAAGGTGGTGTTTGGAACAACACAGAAGACGAGATTCTTAAAGCTGCTGTTACTAAATATGGTAGCAAGAATTGGTCTCGTATTTCTTCATTACTTGTTCGTAAAAGTGCTAAACAATGTAAGGCTCGTTGGTACCAATGGCTTGACCCTGATATTAAAAAGGTATATATAAATTTACATTATGTTTTTTTTAGTAAATTTGTGATGCTACTTGTGTGTAAAAGTTATGGAAAGGAATGTGTTTGAGTATAGTTGTAGGTATCTGTCGAATTATCAGGTTTAGGGTATGTTTGGCAAAACTAGCAGTAGCGCCGACCAGTAGCCGTTTGCATTAGTTTGTTGTATATAAGTGTTTGGTAACGTAGTAGTTTTTTTTATAAAAGTGTTTGGTAATGTACTTTTTTTTTTTTTTTTTTTTTTTTTTTTTTTTTTTTTTTTTTATGAAAGTGTTTGGTAACGTAGTTGTTTGTTTTATAAAAGTGTTTGGTAACGTATCTCTTTGTTTTATTAAAGTGTTTGGTAACATATCTGTTTGTTTTATAAAAGTGTTTGGTAACGTAGTTGTTGTATTATAAAAGTGTTTGATAAAGTATGTGTTTGTTTTATAAAAGTGTTTGGTAACGTAGTTGTTTGTTTTATAAAAGTGTTTGGTAACGTAGCTGTTTTTTTTCTAGTAGTGTTTGGTATCTTAGTTGTTTGTTTGATTTGGTAGCGTAGTTGTATTGTAAAATGACATAAAAGCTAAACGCTTCTTCAAGTAGCGCGCTGCTTTTTAAGATACGCAAAATGCTAAACGCTCGCTCCTTGCCAAACGAGCTTTCAATTTTAAACGCTAAATGCTCTTAAGTTCATTGCCAAACATACCCTTAAGGATGTGTTTGGCTACGAAAGCTTAGTAGCGTTTAGCTTCTAATGTTTATGATATAAGGGTTGTTTGGCAACGAGCATTTAGCTTTTTTTATTTTGTTTGAATGGCCCTATTCGAAACGCTAATAAAAGAAGCTGTTCGTTTTACACTTTATAATCACATATACAACCATGTTACCAAACGCTTTTAAAAAACAAACAGCTCTGCCAGTTTACCAAACATAGCCTTAGCTTATCTGACTATGTTGAGGTAAAACATATTATTTCAAAGTATTTATTCAAGTTGAAATTAACGTTACATTTTTTCCGATATAATTAACCTAAAACTTCTATAAATGGATTTCGTTAAATTTTCTAACAAATACTTTTTTTTTCAAGTATTAAAGTTTTTTTTTTTTGGTTCAGAATAAGCAAATCCGAACACAATTTTAAAGCGGCTTATAAGTAAACAGAAGCATAATCAGGATAAATAAGCAATCCCAAACACCCCCTTCGTAAAATAAATGGCTATACATGTTTCTTACAAATAATATGAGCTTTGACTTATCATAAAAAGAGAGTTCTTTGTAAGTAAATGATAGGATTTGTTATGTGTCATTAGTTACGGCTCTAGCATATAAGCTGAAATAGAAAAGATTAGCTATGGGTTCTTTCATATAAGCTGAAAGTTATATCTGCAAGGTTCTGTGATGACAATGAGTGTCATGGACTTGTTAGAACTTAGAAGAAACTTTGTATTTTGTTAGATAGCGGAAAGGGACATGCACCAAGGTCATGTTCTTTCATTCTTGCATAAAAATTTCCACCAGATGGATGAATTAGGGCTGATTTAGATTTACAGACATGCTTGCAGATATGTCATAGTAATCTGCAAGTGTGCAGCCTTTATTTCAAAGTTGTTGCTTAACTTCCAATTTAATTTTTGATGTTCATGCGGATACTATACCGAATTTCTTTAAGCTTGCTTGACCCTTGTAATCTGCTTTTGTATAAATAATAGAAACTTCAAAACTGACCAGATGCGTAAGAAATATACATAAAATTTTGTCTAGGAATGCCATGCTTACCCATGATCAGAAATCTTTTCAAAGGCGAACCTTAATTTTACATAATTCATGCTTTTTTTTGTTAGCTAAGATCGTATGTTGCATGTTTGTCATATCTAAAGTATGAGTTTAACTGTCAACTATCTAATACTTACGAAATTTTTTTGATCAAGTTCGTTTCTTCTTTTAACTTTTGTACTTTTGCGCTACATTTTACTTACCAAATCTAGGAAATAATATGCATATCAGTGTTTAGGATTAGTAGTATTATGATTGAACTATATATGCTATGAGCTTTATTTCTTCATCTGTTTACTATTCTCTCGTTTATCATTTTGAAATTTTGAAGTTCTTTACACGACAAAATCTGACCACTTTTTGTCTGTACAGATTGAGTGGACCCGAGAAGAAGATGAGAAGCTACTTCATCTTGCTAAACTCATGCCAACTCAATGGAGAACAATTGCTACAATGGTTGGCCGTACTCCATCCCAGTGCCTTGAGCATTACGAGAGACTTCTTGATTCGGCTTGTGAAAGTTATGAACCTGGTGATGATCCAAGAAATTTGCGTCCTGGAGAGATTGATCCAAACCCGGAATCAAAGCCTGCTCGCCCTGATCAAGTTGATATTGATGAAGATGAAAAGGAAATGCTTTCAGAAGCAAGAGCCCGTTTAGTTAATACCAGAGGCAAAAAGGCCAAAAGAAAGGCCCGTGAGAAGCAGCTTGAAGAGGCTAGAAGGCTAGCTTCCTTACAGAAGAGGAGAGAACTTAAGGCGGCTGGAATTGATAATAGGCGTAGGAAAAGGAAGAGAGAGGGGATTGACTACAATGATGAGATCCCGTTTGAAGAAAGGCCCCCTCCCGGTTTTTATGATGTGACTGATGAAAGTTTCTCTGCGGAACAGCCTAAATTCCCTACCAGCATCGAAGAACTGGAAGGTGAAAGGAGGTCCGATAAGGAAGCACGATTGAGAAAACAAGATGTTTCAAGGAACAAAACTGCACAAAGGCAGGAGGGTCCATCAGCTATACTCCACGCAAACAAATTGAATGATCCAGAAACCGTTACAAAAAGGCCAAAAATGAACCTCCCACCACCACAAGTTTCAGATTATGAACTGGAACATATTGTAAAATTCGGTCTTCCAGCATTAAGTGAGGAACTCTCAGAAGGAAGTGGTGCCACACGTGCTCTCCTTGCTGATTATACCCGAACACCTCGTCATGGAATGATCCCACTAAGAACACCAGCCGGCAAGCTAGATCCTATCATGATGGAAGCTGAGAATCAAGCCAGGTTAAGACTATCTCAGACACCATTACTTGGAGGTGAAAATCCTGATTTGCACCCTTCAAATTATTCAGGGGTCACACCAAAGAAAAAGGGCATTCAAGCACCAAAAGATATTGTAACACCGTCTGTAATGTCCACTGCTGGTGCATTGGGTATGGCACCAAGAGATGCCTACTCATTTGGGGTCACTCCTAAAGGAACCCCCATAAGGGATGAACTTCACATTAATGAAGATATGGAAATGCATGATACTGCTAAACTCGAGCGTGTGAGGCAAGCTGATATGAGACGGAATTTGCGTTCGAGTTTGACTGGTCTTCCACAGCCCAAGAATGAGTATCTGATAACTGTCCAACATGCTCCTGAAGATGATGAAGAACCAGAGGAGAAGATGGAAGAGGATATGTCTGACAGGATTGCTTGGGAGAAGGTTGAGGAAGAATTTGATGAGGATGAACTGAAAGAGGTAATCATCTAAACAAATATGATTCAAATGGATGTTCTTATACACTTATTGTTCTATCCCAGAACTAGCACACAAGTAATGCAAAATATTGCTGTCATTTTGAGATTGTTTTCATCTTAGGTATTATATTAAGGGGAACCTGCACTTTTTACTTATTGCAAATTTATCTTCCTTGGAAAAGAACTTATTGTAGTTCTAAAAGGGGCCATATAGATAGGAAGCACATGATGCTTTAAGTTGTAAATATAGTAATTGACTCCCTGCTAGGAGCCCCCTTATAGTTAATGCACATATTTGCAGGCATTTGGCTTCACACTTTGCCTAGGTTACCTGATACATGTGTCGTTATTTTGTGCTGATAATTATATCTTCATGTACTTGCTCATAAATAAGAGAATCACATGAAGCTTTTAGCAAATGAAAATACTCAGGAAAGCAAATCATGTACTCTGGGAATATTCGTTATTTCCTACGTAGTATTATTTTAAATATAGCAAAAACTTGATTTGGAGCTAAACATACATTGATATTACTTTTTTACTTAATCTCCTTCAAATTTCACCTTGTTACCTTTATATAGGTATATATACATGCATATATGTATGTATTTATGATGTATCTATATGTACTGTATGAAATTTGGAGAATATTTTGTGTACAATGCATGTATAGGAAGAAAAAAACACTACTCCGTATATATCTAAACTAAATCAGGATATGTATATTGTAACATAGTTTTATTTTGCTATTCTAACATCCTCACTGTAAAGTTGTAAGTTACATATGTTTGTATATAATTTGGGAAGGTACATCAACTATTTTACTCTATAGGGGTTTTCCTTGTGGTCTACCTGCTGAGAAAACTACCTTTGCCCTCTGCTCAAATGTTAAACAAGTGTTATGTTTCTATAGTTAAATATACTCAAGATACATTCTTTGGTTTAAATACCGAATTTTTGCACTTAACTCAGTTTTAACCAAGTACATGCAACAAATAAAAGCTATTTCTCAATGGGCTTAAGAATCCTCCATTTGGACCTTGTAACATAATTGAACTACAATGAGCTTTAGTTTACTACTCAGTACTCACATGCGTTGAATTTCATAGTTTGGATGTGATATAAACATGTGATTTTTGAATTTGAAAAGGCTGATCAAATGATTAAAGAAGAGGCAAAATTTCTGCGTGTGGCCATGGGCCATGAAGATGAGGATATTGATGAATATGGTCTCTCTAGTGTTGCTGGAAACACGGAGAAAGTTGCTGCCTTCCAGAAAGTGGTTGATATTGTGAAGAAGAGAATGGATGATGATACAAAGAAGGCAGTATGCCTCGAGCAAAAGATAAAGCTTCGTACCGATGGATATCAGGTAAAACAAGTTACAGTTTTTGCTACTTTTCAATTACTTCTCTTAGTCACTTGTTTCCTTTATTGCAGTAAATACGGGTCAGGTAATAGGTTGAAATGGGTCACCTTTTAGTACTGATGAAATGCGACTGATCAGGTTTTGTTGACATGTGATTTCTCCATTATTGATAACTGTAAAGATTAATCGATAAGTTGATTATGGACATTTAAGTATTTATATTATGATAGTTATAATCTAAATCTTTCAATATACCGATCTAGGAAGCTGTGTGCATTTAAAATAGATTTTGCACAACTATTCATCCCATTCGACCCAGTTGACCTTTTCACTTTTAGCCAACTTTTTCTTTGAATTGGCCTGTTTGACCTATTTATGTTTCTTAAAAAGCAGCCCAAACGACAGATTCATAATAAAATGGGTCGAAAATGCTATCTCTGTCTTAGGCTATGTTGTAAACTTCCTTTTCATCTTCCTTAATTATGTTTAGCTGGGTGCTAAAAATTCTTCTTTCCAGGAAGTTAGTTTCTCGATGAGGTGTATTGTGTCACTGCTTTGGTTTTTTGTTAACTTGAATTGCATAAATGTTCATTAGCCATTTGAAGACTATGTTATCTAAAAGTAGAAATTGGAAAAACCAAGTCAATGTATGAAAGCATATTGCCAGAAATTATGCTGCGGCACTTTTTCACAATATTAATCGAAAAGGCCATTAACAGGATGACACTTAGGATGTGACTCCCTCGAGTTATAAAATTTCTCCAGGCTTGTTCATTTTCAGAACTTCTTTAAATTACTCTTACTAATGCGTTTTTACATGCAGATGCGAGCTGCAAAACTCGGGTCACAAGTAGAGACAACCTTTAAGCAGATTGACACAGCTGCAACAGAATATGAGTGCTTACAAGCATTAAAAAAACAAGAGCTGTTGGCAGCATCAAATCGTATTAATAGCATTTCGGAAGATATCCAAAAGCAAAAAGAATTAGAGAAGAGACTACAGAATCGCTATGGTGATCTGCTATTCAGAGCCACAGTTCCTGAACAGGTTGAGGAAGCAAATCAGATCACTGAATCCAGTGAAATGGCCAACCTGACAGGCTAAGGGGACCCGGTAGCTTAATGTGCACAATATCAAGTACTAGATTATCTGTTTCTATCGTTATGTTTATGTTACTCACTTTGTTATAACTTAAATTAAGTCTAAGAGTTCATCTGAGATTATTGATAATGATCAACTATTACTTATAGTATTTCTACCCGTGTGTACGCATGGGCTGTGAATTACAACATTCTAAAGATGCATTATATTAAATCTTCACTTCTATATCTCTAAAAAAAAAAAAAAAAAAAAAAAAACTTCACACTCAATTTTCTGTATAACGATGGCTTTTCATCGTGTTTATAGTTTGTTGATACCGTACAATTTTGGTCAAAACCCGTTATTGAGACCCCCCTTTGATGTGTCAATAAGAGGGTTTTTGTCAAAATGTATAAATCGTAATGTACACCGTACAAGTTAGCAATGCATCGGACCTCACGAAACCCCCTATGAGAGATTCCAAATAACTTCTCCGATAGAGAAAATCTTAGTAAATACTCCATTGACTATTTACTAAAAAATGACACTAGGTTACAAGAATATGCTATGAATATAATAGATATTCTTTTCAAGCTAGGAGGATTGGAAATAGCAACGTGATTATATTTATATTTGAATAGTAAAATGATATGAATAAAATAATAATTTCCTTAGACAACATGTATACAAAGTGTTTTTATAACCAGAAAAATAACCCAAGAATCTTATATTGACCACTATGGAAAATTCTGTGTTAGAGATTAAAAGTCTAGAGGACCATATACATCGACTATAATATACAGATCGAGTGATGAACAAAAAAAAAAAAAAAAAAAAAAAAAAAAAATCTCAGTGGGATGATGTCGACATACTAAAAGATCGAGTCACTTGAACTTTGACAAATATCAAAACATTTGTTTTCATCAATCTATATTTGTTGCTATGTTTTCATCAAACTACAATTTTCTAGACACTATAATCATCTAGTTCGGCATCTTTAAGTTATGAGACGTATGATTATTTGCTTTGCCCGAGTCATAATCAACTTCATTAATACTTGACGAGTATTTATGCATAATAACGATATTTTATAACGACAAACAATATAAGTTATTAGTGATAAAAAATATCTAAATTATAAACGAAAAATAATAAAAGTTTAAGAATTTGAGGATTAAACACGATTTAACTCAATAAAAATAATATAGGTTATTAGTTATAAACGAAAATAATAATACTATCTTCGTCTCAAAATAAGTGACCAGTTGACCTTTTGAAGTCTTTCTATTCAACTTTAACTTTAAATACTTTTATTTGTATTATATAATACTTGATGCAAAATATATAAATTGATTGTGTTTTAAACGTAATTTCATTGGTCATTTTTATCAAGTATTACATAACACAAATAAAAATATTTAAAGTCAAATTTGAACATGGAAGACTTTAAAAAGTCAAACTGAACACTTATTTTTGGATGGTAATAAAAAAATTGAGATGAAATGGAGTGAAGTTGATTTTAAAGCTTTTTTTTTTGCTTATACCATTTTCTTTTCTTTCCTACTCGAGAACATAAGATAAAAAATAATTTTTTATTCCTCTTCTCTATACTTCTCACATCTTTTTCCTATCCATCTTTTTTCTTTCCGTTTTACAATCGGGAACATAAGTTTTATTTCGCTCTTCTATACTTCTCTCATTTTATATAAAGTTTATTGTTTTCATATATATTTTTTTAAGTTTTTACTTAAAATCGGCAACTTAAGTATATGCAACATTTATTACTTTTTTATGTCTCAAAATGAATGGTTATTTATTATTATTTTTTTTTTAATAAGGATAATTAACTCACAATACACAACCACAATTTATCTTATATGTCTTAAGTATAAGTTGATCATATAATTATTTTATTGTAGAGCTTCTCACGCATCACGCAACAATAAATACCATTGTGACACAAGCTTTTTGATATAAATGTTCACTAATTAAACCACGAGAATTAAAGGCCGAAGCCTAAGTTCATTATTTATTTAAGGGTGTTTGGGATTGCGTTATAAAACAAATTATCTGCTTATTGCATTTCTGAAACATTATAATTTATTTTGTAGTGTTTGGCAAAGCAAGATTGAAGATGTGTTTGGTATGAGAAAATGCCAATAGATATGATTGTAAATGTTTGATATAAGTATATGACTTTTAAATATATCATATTATCTTTGGTGTTTATGCAATTTATTTCCTATGCCTCATATTATTTTTCAATTTTTTATTACAAAATTTAAATATTTATAAATTTTTTCATACCATATTTTATGATCTATACATAAAAAATAATAATCATAAACTTAATTATATGTATAGTCATTCTATCTCTGATTTCTAGCAACAAATTAAATGTCGAGAATTGATTATCTGCATTATCGGAGGTTGAAAACGTCGTTATGCAAAAACAGGTGGAGACCTGCTGCTAGGGTAACGTGGTTTTGCTTTATTCATAGATTTACCTATTTGACTTCTACCTTCTTCTTGCTTCTTATTGGCTGTCACTCATAATCTCCTTATCTTTTTATTCGAGTTCAATATTTTATTTTTGTTACAATAGATACGTTAATGCCACTCAATATTTTATTTCACTATAGCTACTGAAATCCAAAACTTTAATACGAATATTTAGATATAATATAATATTGAGTGATACATATTCATTACTGTATCTAACTTTTTACTTTATTTGATGAGAAGAGTTTTTTTATATACTAAATGACATATTTTCATCGTTTATTTTAAAAGAAATCAATAGCTAAGATTAAAATCATTTTAATATTTTATTTATTTTTCATAAAACAAATTATATCGTTACGACCAGAATTTAATTATCTTTCTATAAACGGACAATTTAATATATTTTCGACAAAAAATAAATGTCTTCCACCAAATCGGCTCTTAAGCTAAGATGGTTGTTCTGTTAACTATTTCCCGTGTAACTTTCAGCGATTATGAGCACCGTAACGACCCCTCTCAACTTGATTTCATTTGATTTTTTGATTTGACGCTTGAAAAACATCCCAACAGGCTTCCGTAAAAATTGCAAGCTCGCTAGTCACTTCATCATCATCGTCGGAAGATGAAGTGGCAAAAAGTAGCTCGAAAGACATTTCAGATATTATGTGTGAATGTGTATAGAGAGAGTTGTAGTTTGAATGTGTGAATAAAAATGTGAAATGATTGTATTATTTATAGTGTGAAAAAGTTATTTTTTATTTATTTATTTATTTATAATCCCAAAAGCTCCACAAACGGTCAAAAATAGAAATGAATATGGCGGTGCTGTTTGTTTTTTAATAATTGCCTCTTAATAACATTTTAATCTGACTCATTCAGATGCGTCAGACATTTGAGTCATTAAGACTGTTTGTTTTTTTTCATGTCATTAAGAGGCAGTAGGAGGCAATCTATATTAAGAGTGTTTGTTTTTTTCTGGCCATTAAGAGGCAGTGAGAGGCATAAACCTCTTATTGAACTAGATGTGGAGAGAGTGTCTTAACACCTCTGAATGTCTTTTATTATTATTATTATTATTATTATTATTATTATTATTATTATTATTATTATTATTATATTTTTTTATTTTTTTTATTATAACATCACTTTATTAGAAAATCATATGATTTACAAGAAATTAGTAGGGAGCCGAGATACTAACTGGGCCCCTACTCCTCTAGCTATAGCGAAGCTAATCCTACTAAAAATGTGAGCAGCAGTACGTGCTCCAATATCTTGAGACACCGAGAATCTTCGGATACGCTTTAGTAAGGTCACCGCATTCTTCTCAAGTTCCCCAAAAGAAGAGAATGAAAAGGGGAGAAACTCATATCGAATATCCGCGCATTTAGCCTCGTACTTGACGCGTTTACGTTGTGCGGCTTCAATCACCGCACGACCGGGCACAAAATCAACCATACTAGATTGCGTCAGGGGTGATGACCCTGTCAGATCAACACATACATCAAGCCCGCCATGTGACAACTCGTATTTTCAGGTCATATTTCAAAACATTACTCATGCTTCATCATTTATCGTTTATCGTAAACTAGGTTTACGGGTATCAAATTCACGTAACCGTAATGGTTTAGCTGTGAATTCATGATCATATCATCGAGGACATTTCATATAGACTAAGTTTAGTCTACATTTCATTAACATCATTGTCATCATATTAATTCATGCATGGTTTTGCATTTTTCGTTAAACGTTTAATGTTATATTAAATAAACGTTATCACGTAATTAATTATTTTGAACAATTGATCCATTACTTCCAAAAATTATCCCGATATATTTTTATACTCATATTAAGTTTATAAAATAATATTATGAGTTTACCCAGTGTTTTAAATTTATTTTGTAACTAAATTGTTGTATTTATATAATTACGACGTTTTTCCTAAATACGACACGATAATTAATATTTCACTCAAATTTTGCAAGAAATGTATTTTTATAATTTTTATGACCTAAATATATTTTATCTTGACCCGTGAAAATTTATTTTTATCTAACGCTACCCTAAATAATCTAATGTGTCTACAAGTTACCACTTAACTTCATTAACTTCACAAAATCTTACATAATACATAATAATAATAAAAAAAATATATATACATAAGTAAATGATAACCCCCCTTGTCGACGAGGGGGGGATGACTCATTGAGTTTCTTACAAATATCTTGCCAAGTATATGTATTATACTATTATCCAAAAACCATTTCACTTCACTTCATTTTTGCAAATACAAGATCAAAACTATCTTACTCTTTCTCTCTCAAAACCGGCCAAGCCAAGACCAAGGGAGGATCATCATAAAAATTTCAAGACAAGTTTATTTACACACTAGTATCACTTGTTGTATAGGTTTTGCAATAAAAACCTCAAGTGATTAGGAAAACCCTTTGTCCTTAAACCTCATCATATTTATTGTAAGCATTCATATTCATGTTTATATTTCACATTCATTGTTATGGTCATATCATTTTATTTGAGAAACATGCAAGTTATGTGATGTTTATACCACTTTTTAAGATTTTTAAGTGTTAAATATATATAATCCATCCTATAATTACTCCTTGTTATATATTAGTTTTAGTGATGTCTAGGAAACCATGACACCCTAAGAAGGTGTATGGTAGGATTAGAATAGCTTCGGAGTTGTTTTGAATGGGTTAGAAGAGGTTTGGCGCGAGAAAAACTCATTTCGACAAGTTTGGAAAAGGGTCTGTCCTTATTTTTAAAATCTGGAAAATCCGACAGTAGATAAAAATTTTTGGCCTATATATTTAGAAAATATACTTTAAAACGAAACCGTGGCCGCTTGAACGGATTAAAACGGAGCTATAACGAAGAAGTTATGAATTTTTCAATTTGGCGACGAAAACTATAAATTTTCTGGAATTTCAGCAAGCAATATTTATTTTGTACGAGTCAAAAATGAAGCTTGGGCGTTGTAAATTATGTCGACTTGTCAAAAATATGTTAGTATACTTTGATACAAATCTAAGGATCTTTAAAACGTAGAAAACGGATTTGTAACGACTAAATTATACACGTTTACAAAAGTTGCCGTAACTTTTATCATATAAGAAAAACTATCTTTATTTCTAATACACAAGTTTTGCGGCAAAAACTAGTTACCAAGTTAAAGGTTGTTTTTAACATTGATGTAGAACTTTTTATAAGTGATGTTTTCTAGTAAAAGTGAGATCGCCAAGTATACTTTCCAAAATGACCGACTGTTTGTTTAGCGGAGTTGTAATGAATTAATTACGGTCGCTTAAACTTTGCCGAAAAACATCCTTAAACTATATCTTGGGACATAAGTACCATACTTAACCTCTATTTTCTTTATATTCGAGATCTCTATGATGGAAACTCATGTACTAAAACTTTGAGATAATGATACAAGCTTCCCAAAACCGTTGAGTTTGTTTCCTAATGCTCGACGTGCACTATTTTACGACTAGCTTTTCGAGGCCGTTTTAGTCACTTTCATGAAATTTTCAATGACATTATTTTACGACGAAAAGTTATAATTTCACAATAAATCACTAAACGACTATCGTAGGAGGTTGTTTCAACGTAAATACTTGTAAAGTATTTTATAAAATGACGATATGTTGTAAACATATATTTCGACGATAAACATTATCTTCAAAAATTCACAAGTGGTATAAATATCATCCGAATTGCATGCATAACATTACATCATAACTTATTATGTATCATATCATTCATAATAGGTCAAGTTTAGTGATTCACGCTACATTTCGGTGTACTCACTTTTGCCATCGCATCATTGTCCAAGTGAGTTTTCATAGCCCCATTTTCAATTGTTTTGGACTATTTTGGGAGAGATACATGCTTAACTATTTTTCACAAGTACTTTGGATTTTTAAGGATAACTTCTATCATGATCACCATCGTTTCAAATTCGAATGTTGTATTATATCAATTGTTCCTGATTAGGTGTTATAGTTCTACGTCGTATAAAGTACTATGTCAGTTGACTACTGATACATTGAGTCAGGTGCTATTGATTATGTGCTATAGTTCTACGTCGTATAATGTTCTAAATCAGTTGACTACTGATATATTAAGTCATGTGCTATTGATTATGTGTTATTGTTCTACGTCGAGTTAGGTACTATTGTGAATTCATTTGACATCATGTGCTTGAACATAAACTATACACATTTCGGCAGTGGGTTGTGAACACACAGGTTGCAAGTTTTGTATGGGCGGAACTTGGAACTGAGTGGATTTACAATGCCTTTGCTGCATAAACGATTTTGAAAGGCTTTACATTTCAACACAAACTCTATGAACTCACTCAACCTTTGTGTTGACACTTTTAGCATGTTTTATCTCAGGTATCTAAGGCATTCACTTCATGGCATGCATGTGGACATATCATAGAGTCGTGGTGACGACGCGTTTCACTTGGGTTTCATATACTTTAAAACATCGTTTGAATTGTAACAAATTTATTTCCGCACAAGTTGATTTTCATTTGGGACCTATACTTTGTAAACTCTGATTATTTTATTAAATCAAACGGTGTATTTTTCAAACGACACTTTAGGTCGTTCGATATAACTGTGATTGTGATGCTATGACAGTCAACCCCCAGGAATTCCATTCCGCTGCAAAACAGGTAATTTGGGGGTGTGACAGATTGGCATCAGAGCTTCAGTTATAGAGAACTAGGTTGCATCATTGACCCTAGACTATAACTACATCATCATAGCATCTCATCATTTCATCATAAGTGCATGTTCACTTTACATGCGGTTTATACGTACATTTTTCGAGTTATTTACTTTCATTCCAAATCGATTGTCACATGGATGCCTTTAAATACATATCCCATTATCCTTTCTTCATACTCCAATGTGGAGAATGCCTTGTCATTCCCTATCACAATTTTTACATCAGTTGATTCATTACCGATAACGTCGAATGCCGAGATAAAACCTTTAAGTAGGGTGAAGTCACTCTCGCTCCTTTGTTTCACCACTAACATGTCGAGTTACACGTTATTCACACATTAAGTCATTAAACCATCATACATTTGAAGCACTTACAACATCTCATAACCTATTTCTTAGGAAACCATCGATTATTTTGAAAAATAACCTCAAACTTATCACCTCATATCATATCTCTTTGGAGCGTTTATTATTAACATCAGACTTTGCTACGTCTCACCTTTCCTCTTATTTTGAAGAAGTTATGGCGCCGAAGAAAGCTCCACAAGTTTTGACTCAAGAGGCTATGCAAAAGTTTGTGAGGGATAGTATAGCCAATGCATTAAGGATTGAAAGGGCAACAGTGGCGGCTGCTGCTGAGGCTGCGGCCACTGCTGAAGCCGCTAGACTTGCTGCTGCTGCAGGTAATACAGGAGGGTCCGGAGTTAGAAGTTGTACGTATAAGGATTTCAAAAGTGGAGATCCCACTAAGTTCAAGGGTACTGAAGGGGCAACTGCCATGGTTAGATGGTTCGAGAAAATGGAGTCCGTGTTTTTGTTATGTAATTGCCCGGAGGATAGCAAGGTTAAGTTTGCTACGAGTACACTACTGGATGGGGCGATGTCGTGGTGGAATTCGTATGCTCAGCCAATGGGAATGGAAAATGCTTTCAAGCTTACTTGGGAGCAATTCAAAGGGTTGTTAACGAAGAAATATTGTCCGCGTACGGAGGTGAAAAAGTTAGAAACCGAATTCTATGAACTGGTAACTATTGGGTATGACATTGATACTTACATTCGAAGGTTTCAAGAATTGGCCGTGTTATGCCCATCTATGGTTTCGGATAATGAGAAGCTACTGGAGGCTTTCATTGGAGGACTTCCCGAGATTATTCAAGGTGATGTGATTTCCTCTGATCCGCAAACAATTGAAGAATCTGTTCGAGTATCCCAAAAGCTCATGGCCCAAGTAGTAAAGAGAGGAAACATTACCCACGTCAACCGTAACAACAATACCAACAACCGCACCAACTACAACAATAACCAAAACAACAAAAACAACGACGATAACCAAATCAACAACAACAAAAGGAAATGGGAAAATGACCAAGGAGGTTATAATAACGACAACCAAAACCGTAACACTAACCATCACCAACAACTGAATAGAAGACAAGAGGTCGCCAGGGTCTATGTTGCTGCACCAATAAAGGGAAGAGCTTATACTGGAAACTTACCACGATGCCACCAATGCACGCTACATCATAATGGTCCATGTGGTATATGCTTTAGCTGTCACAAAGTGGGACACCTTGCTAAGGACTGCAAGGGCAAGGCCATAGTTACATGTTACGGATGCGGGGAGCAAGGACACTATTGGAATCAATGTCAAGGTCAACAAGGTGAAGGTGCTCTTGGGAAAACATACATGTTAGAAGGAGGTGAAGCTCGTCAGGATTTCAACAACGCGGAAGACTGAAGAAGTTCGGAAACTAACAGTCTTAATTTTTCCTTATGTACTATGTTGTACTAAGTTTATGTCTTCCATCGTATTCGGATCTTATGACTTAAGATGTACTACTTTTTGATAAACCACTCGTTGTAAAATATTCTCATCTATCGTACTTTATTTTCTTTTCGATTTGTTATCACTTACGAGAATTTTACTTCCTTTTACTTTAACTGCTATTTTAACGACAAGGATTAAATCTATGTAAACATTGAGAGTTATAACAACTAAACCGAACGTCACATTATCGTTCCCTAATTATACATAGCCTAGCTAACTATGTCTAATTCTTGAGGGGTTATGTTATGTTGGGAGCAGTTATTTATAAATCTTAGTGCAAGCAAAATTTTCACATATTCCAAGTCATAGTTATGCTCATCGGAGATATTCATCCAATATTTTCTCTACTATGATGTTTTATACACTCTTAATCATCGATAAACGTAACGACACTTCCTCATGTCTTCTCTCCTCGATATTCATCACAAACTCAAAAATTCGATAGACTAACACGAACTGAATTCAGGGACTGAATTCCTTTTTGGTTGGGCGAATGTGACAACTCGTATTTTCAGGTCATATTTCAAAACATTACTCATGCTTCATCATTTATCGTTTATCGTAAACTAGGTTTACGGGTATCAAATTCACGTAACCGTAATGGTTTAGCTGTGAATTCATGATCATATCATCGAGGACATTTCATATAGACTAAGTTTAGTCTACATTTCATTAACATCATTGTCATCATATTAATTCATGCATGGTTTTGCATTTTTCGTTAAACGTTTAATGTTATATTAAATAAACGTTATCGCGTAATTAATTATTTTGAACAATTGATCCATTACTTCCAAAAATTATCCCGATATATTTTATACTCATATTAAGTTTATAAAATAATATTATGAGTTTACCCAGTGTTTTAAATTTATTTTGTAAATAAATTGTTGTATTTATATAATTACGACGTTTTTCCTAAATACGACACGATAATTAATATTTCACTCAAATTTTGCAAGAAATGTATTTTTATAATTTTTATGACCTAAATATATTTTATCTTGACCCGTGAAAATTTATTTTTATCTAACGCTACCCTAAATAATCAAATGTGTCTACAAGTTACCACTTAACTTCATTAACTTCACAAAATCTTACATAATACATAATAATAATAAAAAAATATATATACATAAGTAAATGATAACCCCCCCTTGTCGACAAGGGGGGGATGACTCATTGAGTTTCTTACAAATATCTTGCCAAGTATATGTATTATACTATTATCCAAAAACCATTTCACTTCACTTCATTTTTGCAAATACAAGATCAAAACTATCTTACTCTTTCTCTCTCAAAACCGGCCAAGCCAAGACCAAGGGAGGATCATCATAAAAATTTCAAGACAAGTTTATTTACACACTAGTATCACTTGTTGTATAGGTTTTGCAATAAAAACCTCAAGTGATTAGGAAAACCCTTTGTCCTTAAACCTCATCATATTTCTTGTAAGCATTCATATTCATTGTTATGGTCATATCATTTTATTTGAGAAACATGCAAGTTATGTGATGTTTATACCACTTTTTAAGATTTTTAAGTGTTAAATATATATAATCCATCCTATAATTACTCCTTGTTATATATTAGTTTTAGTGATGTCTAGGAAACCATGACACCCTAAGAAGGTGTATGGTAGGATTAGAATAGCTTCGGAGTTGTTTTGAATGGGTTAGAAGAGGTTTGGCGCGAGAAAAACTCATTTCGACAAGTTTGGAAAAGGGTCTGTCCTTATTTTTAAAATCTGGAAAATCCGACAGTAGATAAAAAATTTTGGCCTATATATTTAGAAAATATACTTTAAAACGAAACCGTGACCGCTTGAACGGATTAAAACGGAGCTATAACGAAGAAGTTATGAATTTTTCAATTTGGCGACGAAAACTATAAATTTTCTGGAATTTCAGCAAGCAATATTTATTTTGTACGAGTCAAAAATGAAGCTTGGGCGTTGTAAATTATGTCGACTTGTCAAAAATATGTTAGTATACTTTGATACAAATCTAAGGATCTTTAAAACGTAGAAAACGGATTTGTAACGACTAAATTATACACGTTTACAAAAGTTGCCGTAACTTTTATCATATAAGAAAAACTATCTTTATTTCTAATACACAAGTTTTGCGGCAAAAACTAGTTACCAAGTTAAAGGTTGTTTTTAACATTGATGTAGAACTTTTTATAAGTGATGTTTTCTAGTAAAAGTGAGATCGCCAAGTATACTTTCCAAAATGACCGACTGTTTGTTTAGCGGAGTTGTAATGAATTAATTACGGTCGCTTAAACTTTGCCGAAAAACATCCTTAAACTATATCTTGGGACATAAGTACCATACTTAACCTCTATTTTCTTTATATTCGAGATCTCTATGATGGAAACTCATGTACTAAAACTTTGAGATAATGATACAAGCTTCCCAAAACCGTTGAGTTTGTTTCCTAATGCTCGACGTGCACTATTTTACGACTAGCTTTTCGAGGCCGTTTTAGTCACTTTCATGAAATTTTCAATGACATTATTTTACGACGAAAAGTTATAATTTCACAATAAATCACTAAACGACTATCGTAGGAGGTTGTTTCAACGTAAATACTTGTAAAGTATTTTATAAAATGACGATATGTTGTAAACATATATTTCGACGATAAACATTATCTTCAAAAATTCACAAGTGGTATAAATATCATCCGAATTGCATGCATAACATTACATCATAACTTATTATGTATCATATCATTCATAATAGGTCAAGTTTAGTGATTCACGCTACATTTCGGTGTACTCACTTTTGCCATCGCATCATTGTCCAAGTGAGTTTTCATAGCCCCATTTTCAATTGTTTTGGACTATTTTGGGGGAGATACATGCTTAACTATTTTTCACAAGTACTTTGGATTTTTAAGGATAACTTCTATCATGATCACCATCGTTTCAAATTCGAATGTTGTATTATATCAATTGTTCCTGATTAGGTGTTATAGTTCTACGTCGTATAAAGTACTATGTCAGTTGACTACTGATACATTGAGTCAGGTGCTATTGATTATGTGCTATAGTTCTACGTCGTATAATGTTCTAAATCAGTTGACTACTGATATATTAAGTCATGTGCTATTGATTATGTGTTATTGTTCTACGTCGAGTTAGGTACTATTGTGAATTCATTTGACATCATGTGCTTGAACATAAACTATACACATTTCGGCAGTGGGTTGTGAACACACAGGTTGCAAGTTTTGTATGGGCGGAACTTGGAACTGAGTGGATTTACAATGCCTTTGCTGCATAAACGATTTTGAAAGGCTTTACATTTCAACACAAACTCTATGAACTCACTCAACCTTTGTGTTGACACTTTTAGCATGTTTTATCTCAGGTATCTAAGGCATTCACTTCATGGCATGCATGTGGACATATCATAGAGTCGTGGTGACGACGCGTTTCACTTGGGTTTCATATACTTTAAAACATCGTTTGAATTGTAACAAATTTATTTCCGCACAAGTTGATTTTCATTTGGGACCTATACTTTGTAAACTCTGATTATTTTATTAAATCAAACGGTGTATTTTTCAAACGACACTTTAGGTCGTTCGATATAACTGTGATTGTGATGCTATGACAGTCAACCCCCAGGAATTCCATTCCGCTGCAAAACAGGTAATTTGGGGGTGTGACACGCCATCCCACGAGTAAAGTAAAATATCAGCTGGACGTAAGGGTATGTACCTTTCCCCACTAAGTCCAATATCAACCTCCTTACTAGCCGAAACCCCTGACCGAAAACATATGTCAACAAGAACATCACGAACCACGTTATGCCGATGTTTATTATTATTATTATTATTATTATTATTATTATTATTATTATTATTATTATTATTATTGTAATGTTTTTCTATATTTTTTTCACATTTGTTTTTCGTATTAAAAGTATTAAATAGAATCATTGCATATGTTATGTTAGATAAAGAATGTGTAAGATGATATGTGACAATTCAAACTTTTTTCAAGTTGAAGAATTCGATTTCAGACTCATATATCTCAACTCTAACGCGAGCTATATAGTTAATCGTTTTAAAAAGTTCAATTTAAACTCAAACACGTTTATTTTTGTCAAATAAACATGAAATTGCATGTTTTGTTTAAAATACTTTTAACTTTAAATTGATTATTATATAATAGAATTTTTTTTCTTATATTTAATAAATTTTATCTATTGTGCGAATGCAATGGTTTTATATTTATATTGTAAAAACTAATAGATTAACAAATCCAAACATTTTTACAAAAACAATAAGTTTTATTTGAGTCAGATTCAGATTTCTCAACCACTTATTCAGGTTAAGATGGGAATCAGATTCAGACTTTTCTACAGATAAGTTTTAAAATGTACCTTTTTGAGGGGTCGTTTAAGCCCTTATTTGATCACTTTTGTATCCGTTATTACTTAATATCGTTCCTTTTCACTTTTTAGGTATCTTGAAGGCAAAATGCTGGAATGACACTTATTCGGACGAAAAGGCGCGAATATACGAAGAAAATGGCCAAAGTCAATAATCGAGACACTCAGGCTACTGAAACTGAAGGCGACGGCGTCAGGTTCTAAGTGTGACGCCGTCAGGAGAGTTCTTGTGACGACTCAGTAGCCAAATTGCTTATTAACAAGTGACGACATCAGGTTTTAAAAGAGTAGGGCGTCGCAACTCAGACGCCCTAGATTTTATCCAGACGGCGTCAGAAGATGAAGGCGACGGCGTCATAGGCATAAGGTGACGCCGTCACAAGCTGCAACATGCGCGCGAAGTAGCTGATACTGTTTTGGCCATAACTTTTGCATACGAACTCGGATTTAAGTGATTCAAAAGCCCACGCGACCGGAACGAGAAAATCTACAGTTTGGTGAAAAAATGGTCGTGACGCCGTCACTCTTTAGGTGTGACGCCGTCACTCTTTGCCGACAAAAAATCTGCCTATAAATATATCATTATAACTTCACTTTTTGTAAGCCCTAAACCCTAAGTCCGATTCTGGGGTTTAGGTAGGTGTTTTTCCAGCAACTTAAAGGGTTTCAAACACTCTATAAACATCATGTAATGGTTTGTTTGTTAATCCAATCCTATGGTATGTCTTCAATTATCATAACTGTTGCTTGCTCTTCATTAATTATGCTTGGCTAATTCACCTAGTGTTTGCTTATGATTGTATGAAACTTGTATATAATTAATTAGATCTTATTGATTTCTTAATGATGCTTGTGTCTATCTTCATCATTAGGGGTGTGACAATTTCAATGAGTCTAATTGGTTTAGTTTATAATTCTTGCATCCTACTGTCTCTTGTTTGATTGGTTGTCTCTTATCTTAATTGTAATTGGCTTAGGAGTGCGACTAGCCTATCGTTGTGTTTAATACTTGATAAATCTTGGATAGTTTATGAATGACTTAGTGGATTTCGTTTACTAAACCCAAAGATAACCTCAAAGTTAGTTTATGAATGACTTAGTGGATTTCGTTTACTACACTTAAAGGTGACTTCAAAGAGTTAGGGAATGCACACCTTACGACCTTAGAAAACACAACGCGTTAAGAATAAGGACGTGACAATTCAGTAGGTAGAATTGGATAGCTAGCAAGGAGTAATACATCATAAGTAGATACGCTTTACGTTCCTAGTAGACCCATAATTTAGTTAGTATCTTTTGGGATAGTTGACTAGCAACTAATTCCACCCTCCCCTCCAAAACCGAGATTCATAAAATATAAAAATAAAAAAATAATCATCCCTCACCTTTAGACTTAAATCGACATACACTTCAGCCTAACGACACTATTCTCCTAGAGAACGATATCAATACCCGTGGTTTACCCTAATACTACACTACAACGATTAGGTTCACTGCCTAGGGTGTTATAAAACTTGCTCGACGAAAAGGAAGTTCCTTTGACCCCGAACGACGCGTGTAGCGTTATCATCTACCACATATTCAGATTCAGATGTGCAAATCAGATTCAGATTCAGAACCTCTTAATAAACAAACAGCACTATAGTCTCGGATAGTCTTGCTCTCGACCCAAAAAAAAAAAAAAAAAAAAAAAAGCATACGATCGATGGACGATCCATAGACCACAACGGAAGCAATCAATCGCCCCAATCGATCAAATCCCTCGACGACTACCTCACTAAGGGTAGCCTAACCTTTTTTAAAGTAGAAATATATTTCATTAGATTTGCACTACAAACTCTTTTGCTAGGATTGGTGTCTCCGCCTCTTACTGAAATGATAGTGTCTTTGTAAATAACAAGAGCTTGTTGAGTTTTCATACGAAATCCACTTTCTTAAATTTCTCAGTCTCAAGCAGGAAAAGTCAATAATGTATAGAGCCAACTATTCCACTGTAAAAACAGATATTCGAACATGTACACTTTTAAGTTTTAACCTCTCTAGGACTCGAATAAATTAAAATGCTAGTAATAGCTAACGAGAGATTTTGGGATTAAAACAAATAAATTTTACACTACCCTTCTCCACAAAACAATACTGTAAAATCTTGCATATGTTATGTGTAAAGCACAAAAATGTTACTACATCCGTCTCATAATAGTTGTCCAGTGTTTTTAGGGCCTGTTTGTTTAGTTTTTTTATTAAGTCCTGTAAAATTAAAGTGTCTGTCTAGATATATGTTGTCTGTTTGTAGATAACTAATGGTTGTTTGTTTTGTGTGCTGAATAAAGTGTCTTAATCAGAGAAAACTACTGGTATACCCTTTTATATGAAATACGTGGGATTATAGTTTAAGAATGGGACGGTAAATATGTAAAAGCATAATAAAGGGGATGGACTTAATTTGGAGACCCTCCACCCCATGGCTTTTTCTATGAAGTCATCTTTTTATTTTAAGCCCCAAACAAACACTCATTTAATGACTTAATACATTTACATATTTATCTATTAAGACTCTTTAAGTCCTTATCAAACACCACCTAAAGTCTTTATTTTACAAGTTTAACTTTAAATATTTTATACTTAATGAAAATTATATTACTGAAAATATATTTAAAACTCAATCCATTCATATAATTTGCATCAAGTAATATATAACGTAAGTAAAAATAATTAAAATTATATTTAAAAATTAAATTATTAAAAAAATAATAATGAACAATAGTTATGAGACATAAAGAGTAAAGTGAGAAACATACTTCTATTACTTCTATCATTGTTTAATCTAAAAAACTTCATTATCAAAAGTTTTAACATCGTTTATATTACGACAATACCAAATAGACTAATAATTGGTGACACACGTTATCTTCCTAAAATGGCTTCAAAACACGGGTGTTGCTATTCCCACTCCGTCCCATCAGTCAAACCATCAAACGTCATGTGCCATTCATCATTTTATATTATTTTACTTTTATACTAAATTGAATTTGTTTGGTTAATAACATTTCTTCAGTACATGTATTGTTTAATTATATTTGTAACATTATATCTACAAATGTAATATGTACGTAGTATATAATAAATATAAATTATATATACATTAGCATTTAGTATTTTGCACATTTGCATTTTTTGCTTTAAAATTTTATAAAAGAAGTTTTTAATTTTTACGGTAAGTTTTATCAAAAAATTCTAAAAAGTGTATATGTTGGTTATTTAGGCACTCTTGGTTATTTACGAAAAATAATGTTAAAACTTAAGAAAATAATAATAATAACATAAAAAAGAAAAATAAGAGATGGTAAGAGATGTAAACAATATGATAACTAAATTCATTGCATATTAAAAACATATTTATTACATCAAACAAACATTAGACAATACAACATAAACGACACAAATAAAATAAAGACCTACATAGCACATTTTAAATTATTCCAATACTACCTCTTCAACATTATAGTTTGACCAATTTGAGCGAAGCAATTGATCGTAATAGTTTATCCGCTCTTTGTACGGAGCAATCCATGCGACAGCACATTCAGATCTGTAACGAACCCATTGAGATGCGATCGTAGGCATCGGGTAGTCTCCTTGCAATATCACATTGACATAATGACTATTATTAACATACCCAAGTGTAATGAATTTATGATCGTACCACGTTGGCGGACTCGAACGAAGCGGCAAATACGTCATACTACCTAAAGTGGTAAGAGTGTGGAAAATGACATTGTATCGTGAAGCAATCAAGAAACCTATCTCTGGCATATTCATCCAGTGTTCGATTGGCGCAAATCCATCTTCAAAGAAATTCAAGCGCTTTTTAACATCATCACATTCTTTAGTGCCAAACATAACAACGTATTGGTCATAGTAGATGCGTAACTCTTCCATTAATTGATATCGAACTGTGGGCCATGCATTTTCATGAAGATCTAGACCGATAGCTACCGCTCTAAATCCACAATTTCCATCGGCTCTTACATCTCGAACCTTCTTGATGTAAGGATGAAACATTTTCGGGAATTGGTTGATATATGCATGCCTTACTGGTTTTTGCGTTTGTGAAGGAGGCTCAGGGGGGGGGGGGGGGTTTGAAGGATGAAAAATTTGGCATGGATGAAAAATTATATCCTTCCGGTTCATGCATTGGTGGAGGTGGCATGGATGAAAAATTGTATCCCGGTGGTTGTTGCGTTTGTGAAGGTGGCTCAGCAGGGGCTCTTTTGAAGGAGCTACGACCACAAGTAGCTTTCTGAGTGGTGGGCTCACGAAGTGAAGTTTCTGATGGTGTCGTCATCTCTTTCATCTTTCTCAGTAAACATTTCTTACCAGCTCGCGATTGCTTTCTAAACACTTCATTAAAATTCTCAACCTCGACTCTAACTTGACAGCCTAAATCATCATCTCCTACAGATGCGCATGGTGATAAATTAAGCTTCCTCCAAAATCTATCAATCACTTCAAGTGGTATGGGATAACCTCTATTCATATAAACTAATAGTTCATGTGAACATGGTAGCCCATAACTTGTACGTAATTGACATTCACAAATTTCATAACCGTTACCATCTACACAACGATTATACTCTTGGAAGAGTATCTCAAGTGCGTGAAGTGAAATGCACTTATTCAAATTTGTGAAGAGTGGTATGTTGTATCGATGTCGAATGACAATTTTGCTATGCTCAAGACTTGAATGAATAGCTGTCTCTTGCGAGTTGACAACTTCATGAATATATGACACTACTGTTAGCAAATCTGATTGTGCTGAATCCAAGTACAACTTTAACTTGGCATGCTGACTTTCCACTCTATTGGTTGTTTGATTTCCAAAATGAAGAAATTTATCAGTCCAAGCGGCTACAAACATTTCCTTATATTGTGTTAACCAATATTTATTTAAATAAGCCATAACGCCTGAAAAATGTAATGAAAGTTGCTTTAATATCATGATAATAAAAAAAAAACTATAATAAACTTTACTCGATTATATAACATATAAATAATACCTGGAAAGTCGAATACAATTCCTGTAAGTTGTTCCAAATTGAGCTGATATGCTTCCTCACTGTGAGAATTAATAAGGGTATTCCAAGCTATACTGAAACGATACCATGTTTTATTATGCTTTATTATTTTTTTACATTTTCGCATAACACTTCTATTAATGTGCCATCTACAAAGTAACCCTTTAGCATTTGGAAATGCGGTGTCGTATGCTTTCATTAGAGCCAACTCTCTATCTGTGACAATAACCCGTGGAAACATATATCCGTCCATTACAGATTTTAGGCACTCCATTGCCCAATCATAGTTTGGCTCTTTTTCCCTATGCATGAACACAAATGCTATATAAAAGGTCTGATTAGTTGGAGTTACACCAACGATCTCTAGGAGAGGCATCGGGTAGCTGACTGTATTGTATGTCGCGTCCATCAACAACATGTCTGGAAATGCACGCCATATAGTCAACGATGTTGGATGAGCAAAAAATAAATCTTCTAGTTTGTTTGATGATTTATGAGGGTTAGTATAACAAATATAGCCTTTTTGATGTAAAAAAGACATGAGCTCTTGCATTGGTGTTTTTCCAGCTTTTCTCTCTAGACGACATTTTTGGCATGCATTGTAAATAGTTTTTAAAGTAGACACATTTAGAGGATTTTGTTTTTTCAAAGTAGATAAGATGTTTCGTGGCTTCACATTTTTTTCAAACAAATCCTTGACTAACTTAGACTCACTTTCAGACAATCTTCGTGCATATGGGTGACCTTCCAGATATGATGCAGGGGCATGATTATGTCTGTCACATATCACACTTAACGACCAACGATCGTCATACAAATATTTTCCTTCCAAACCAAAAGGACAATCACATTTTTTTGTGCCAGTATTTCTAGTTGAGGTTTTTTTACTTATGTATTTACCACCAACATCACAATGAAAAATGACATTTGTGTTAGTTTTGGATCTTTTAATCACAATAACATAACCAATAGAAAGTCCTGTTTGTTTCACCCAATCTATTAAATCTTGACGAGAGTCAAACACCTGAAAACGAGTGTTTCACGAGTTTTAATACTTTGTAATTTTTATAGTAATCTATAAAATATACTAGGTACTATAAATGTATATATATACTTACCATGTCTGTTTCAAATTCTGATTTGTTCTGTGAGAAGTACCCGCCTTCATTTTCCTCATGTTGAAAATACTCGTTTTCATTTTCCTCATGTTGAAAATACCCGCTTTCATTTTCCTCATGTTGAAAATACTCGTTTTCATTTTCCTCATGTTGAAAATACCCACTTTCATTATTGGCTTCATTTTCGCCTTGTTGAAAAAAGTCTTGAAAATACTCCGACCAACTCATTTTTACTTAAGTAATGTTTGTGTGTTTTTTATTTATCACTCAATACTAGTATGATTACATATTTATAACTTGTAAAAGAAAAATTCTTATAATTGAAAGTTTCTTATGATTGAATTGCCCATTTTGTTTTATGATTGAATTGTACATTTTAATGTAAAAAGATAAAAAGTGTAGAAGTGCCCATTTTATTTCTTGATTGTATTGTACATTTCAATGTAAAAGGATAAAAAGTATAGAATGCCCATTTTTTTTCATGATTGCATTGTACATTTTAATGTAAAAAGATAAAAAGTATTATACATGATGGCTATTACATTTGTCAATTAATACAAGTTGGGAAAAAAAAAGTTACAAGATTGCATTACTGTATGAGCATTGTACATTATGTGCCATTCCTCTACTTGTAGATAAAAAGATACAAAAGTTACAAGATATCTCGCTTTTATAAAAGATAATGTTACTGTATGGAATTAATACAAGAGGAAAAGATCGCTTTTATACATCATATGCGGGTCCCCCTATCAATCAAATCCATCAACTCAATAGTGCATATAGAAGATTTGTAGTGTAAATAGAAAATCCCTCAAAACACACTTTGCTTTTGAAATTTTAACCCCACGTGTACCGTACAAGCCGATTGGAAAAAGTGTAGTATTACATAAGAGCACTTTCAATAATAACGGTATAACGCCGTTATTAGGCAAATAACGCCGTTAACGCGCGTTATACCATTGGAGGGGGGGGCGTTATTTGCGCGTTATAGGGGAGGCGTTGGGAGGGTAACGCACGTTAAAAAAAAATCATTTCACCCCCCTAAACCATTTCAACTAAATTTTCACTTACACCCCCTCCACCTATTCAAATTTAAATTTAAATTATACTGGTCAGTTTTGGGCGGGATAAATTCAAATTCAAATTTGAAATTTAAAAATTAAATATGAGCGGGATATATTCAGTTTCAAAATCAACTCTGCCTATATAAACAACTCTACCAGAGTTGTTTAGAACACACAACACACACAAGTTACACACACAACTCACACACAAAAAATGTCTCGCAAAGATTTTTCTCAGCAATTCCCCAGCCCAGAAAAGTTGCAGGAAACCAGCTTTCCAAATCCAAATCACTTGCCGGAAACCAGCTTTCCAACACTACCAGAACCTGATGTTTACTCTACACCACCAGAAAATGTCTTTCCGGTGGGGTTTGAAAACATCCCGTACCTCCCAATTGTTCCAAGTTCACCTGTGAACAGTCCACATGTGGATTTTCAAAACCACCCCAGCGGGTTAAGTGAGGCTTCCCTCCGGCAACTGGAATGAGATGAAGAAAACGTTAGGGAGATTATGGAAGTGCAAGCACGTGAAGAGGCTGCTCGCCGTGAGCAAGAAGCACGAGAAGCTCAGTACCTCAAAGACAACTTCTTCGACATCATGGAGAGTCGATACATGAATGGGGAGTTTTATTCTCCGCCAACCAGTTCTGATGGTTGTGACTCGGATGATTCGTTTTTTTAAGTTTTAGTAGTTTTATTTAATTCGTATTTAACGTTTAATGTACGTTTTTTTAAGTTTTTAATGTAATCCGTGTTTAACGTTTAATGTACTTGGTGTTTTAATGTTAAATGTGATATGTGTTTTAAAAAATGAAGTGTTTGTTTTAGTTTAGGGGTTGAAAGTGAAAATATGAAATGTTATTGGTGTTATTGATGTTATTGGGATGTTATTGTTGTGGGTGTTTTTTGGGGATGTTAATGTTAAATGTTAAAGCTGATGTGGCGCTGACGTGGACGGTGTTATTGGTGTTATGGTGTTACGATTGTGAGTGCTCTAAGTGACTAAATATAAAATGGGCAATGGTAGACCTATTCATAAAATTTGTATAAAAAATCTATTCATTGACTTGTTAGTGAGTAATTTGTGCATTTTCTGACAGTTTATCTCTCCTTCATCTTACTAAACTAATCACTCGTTGACATGTCAACGAGTGAATCTTTTATGTAGATTTTGTGAATGGTTCTATCATTTCTCATATAAATATTCTCACCTACCTGACTACTCCCTTCGTCTCAAAATAAGTACTACCTTCGTCTCATATTAAGTGTCCACTTTGACTATTTGGAGTCTTTCTTATTCAACTTTAACCTTAAGTTATATCATTTGTGTTATATAATAATTGATGCAAAATATATAAATGAATTGGCTTTTAAATGTATTTACACTAGGATAATTTTTAACAAATATTATATAGCACAAATAAAAATATTTACCATCAAAGTTGAATAAGAAATACTCAAAAAATCAAAGTGAACACTAATAAGAAATATTCACTCTCTTAATAATACCTCTCTACTCAAACAAAACTTATGGAGGATATAAATTCTGAAACGATATTGTTCATAGACTAATCGAAAGTAGAAAAAGTTATTAGTCGGAACATTAGGTTTTTTAGCAAAGCGATGTCGTTTATTATGAATAGACGACAAGAAAATCGATCGAAGAAAAACATCATAAGCCGAGATCGTTATGGTGCTCATGATTGTTTAGTCGAAGCTTATTTTAGTGCAAATCTAATGTTTCTGTAAGCAACTTTCAAAGAGAGGTCCTGAATGAGCCGAAAGTTATTCACATGGATAGTTGAAGAAATACTTCTTCATTCTACATACTTTTGTGATACTACTAACTGCGTCGGAAGACAAGCCATTTCCCTGTTGATGAAGTGCACATCCGCACTTCCTCAATTGGCATACGACACCGTTCCTGACGCCTTTGATGAATATTTTCAAATGGGCTGAGAAACTTCTCGTCTGTGTATTGAAATTTTTTACGACTATTATGGAAATTTTTGGACAAGAGTATTTGGGGAAACCTACTATCACCGATGTTGAAAAGCTATACACGTTTCACGAACAAAATCATGAATTTCCAGGAATGTTAGGAAGCCTTGATTGTACACATTGGTCGTGGCATGGTTGTCCGAACGCACTTAAAGGGCAATATTGTAGACGCGATCAAGGTTCGACTCCATTCATGATTCATTTTACTCTAAATAGTTGCATCACAAGACTATGGATGTTGCACGCTTTCTTTGGTGTTGATGGGGCAAACAACGATATCAACGTTATACATCAAGCGAATGCGGGCTACGCAAACGAAAGAATCAGCAAGGAAAGATGTGTAATGGGCATTTTGTGTTCTGAAGAAGAAATGGGTTGTATTAGCCAATCCCGCACGACCGTTTCGTGAAAAGAAAAAAAATAAATATGATGTATACATGCATCATATTACATAATATGATTACAAAATAAGAAAAAAAAATAAGCAAATCAACCGGAAAACCCCATAGGATCCCAAGAAGATAGGCATAGAGTTATCAGATATATCAAATTGTCACAAGTGCATCAAAACCTTCTCGCCGATCTGACCGAACATCTTTTTCGTAATGTTTAGTTTTAGTTTTAATATTTATTATATTTTTTATTTTTGATGCCATTTTTTTAATTTACTAAATAAAAGTTTTAGTTTTTAATAAATAATAAAATGGGATGAAAGGTGAAGTGATGTGACTTGTTGGGAGTGAAAAGTGTGAGGGAGTGAGGGGAGACAGAAAATTGATGTGGCGCTGAGGTGGAAGGTAAAGTGGTATGATTGTTGGGAGTAGTCTAACACTAAACTCAATGCTCACACCACTTCACCTTCCACCTCAGCGCAAATCAACTTTCTTTCACCATTTACTTCCCCTCATTCTCTCTCACTTTTCACCCCACACCACCCCCTTATCTTTTATTAAAATAACCACTTTTATACAAACAACCCCACTAAATACCCTACACACGCTCACAAACAAATAGTTATAATTAAAATATTCAAGCGAGACCCACTTTTACACAATGCCCGAGTAGTGAGGCTTTCACTGTTCGTTTTACCCTATGTCATGCGTGACAAGGGCCATGCCCAGTAAGGTGGTGCGTGAGGGTTGGGCCTCACGGTGGCACACACTGTTCCATTGGGAGCAGCCTAGCACTTCAAAATATCCCTCACTAATAACATGTTAAAAACACCATTTTTAGACCCATCATTTTATTTTGTTTTCTATTTTTCAAACGAACTAATTTTCATTTATCAAATAAAAATACAAATTACAATGTGAAAACAAAAAAAATACAAAACTTAAAAACAATTCCAAATTAAAAAAGATTTGAAAAAAAGAATAACGAAGACGACTAATTGTGGTTCATTTCATATTTTCGAAGGATTTCTTCTTTTTGCATGTTGATCATGTAGGCATTCCCCTTCGACATGTCCTTGGTGCTAACCGCGAGAAACTATATTTCTTCCAACCATATTATTGTACGGTCTTTCTCCTTCGCCACCTTGTATACCGATTGAGCGAACTCCCGTTTGAGTCTAGACTCATTTTGTAAAATGACCCCAAAATCCAACAGGTTACTTCCCGCGGTGCTCGACGTGGTTTCTGGTTCAGTTTTTTACGAGGGACGTGGTTTTCCCGGAGGACGTGGTCTCGAATCATCTTCGAATAGCTCTATATGTCCGGTTTTATCAACCGGTTTAACAACCTCAGCCACGTCCTACTTGGCGTGCTTTTTCAAAATAGCCCATGCCCCGTCTTGAGAAAACACTCTTTCTTTTGAATCTTCACGATATGCTTGCCTAACACAGTTCAAAAGATCAACCCGATTTTCCCAACTACGACCCAAACGTTGTAAACATTTGTAGATAGAATTGAACTTTTGGCAATTATTGTTCGACGTATGCCAATTACTCATCAACATGTCCTTGTTACGTTTTGTGAAATAGTTTTGTTGAACTCGTGGAGAACCTTGTACCAAAATGAATCGTTTCTTTGGTCACTTCCAACTTTGTTAACCTCATAAACGATTACGTAAGACTAGGCTAATAATGTTTCCTCCTCCGGTAACCAACGAAAGGAAACAGGTGCGGATTCGGTTTTGGTTTTGGTTGTGGTTGTGGATTTCGGGTATTTTATTTTTTTTGCGTGTCGTTTCCTTTTCTTTTGGTTTTTTATTCATAGGTTTTGGTTGGTGGTTGTGGTTGTGAGGTTTGTGGTGGATTTTGTTGTAGATGTTGGAATTGTTAGTTAAGTATTTGTTGTTGTTGAAAGTGATATAATTGTTCGAGTGTGTAAATCGGCATAGTGTAATGGCTACCGAACACGGGAAATTGAGAATGTGATGATATTAAGTTTGCGTATGAAGGTGTCGGAGGGTTTGATGAAGATGACGAGTTTGGTTGCGAAATCCCATTGAGGTTGTTGAAAATGGATCGTTATTAGGATATTGAGACATTTTTTTATAGTTTGTCTTTGGGAGCAGAAGTTGATGATGGCTGAGCTTCAGTGATGGGAGGTTGATATGAAGAGATTGGTACAGCCAGAGTTGGTTCATTTTCAGCTTCTTTGTTCTTCCCCTCAGTTTTAGAAGGAGTTGGTTCTTGTGCAGAAGCTTCAGTGACATTCCCCCCTAACTATTGCTAGAGTTTCAGTTAGAGCAAGAGTTGGCTCTGGAACTGAAACTGAGGGGGCTTCCTGACCCTTAAAGGCTTGATATATTTCAGTCATCATGGATTTGATGTCTGAAGTGTCTTGCTGAAGAGTGGAGAACTGAGATTCAAGATTATCCTGGGAGCTTTCAATAGCAAACATTTTAGGCACAAGATTCCAGACCATAGAATTTTCCCAGGCTGCCATATGTTTCTCTAGAAGACTGAGTGTGGATTTGATTTCTACAATTGATGAACTGAGACCTTAAACATTGGAGCTGTTCAGCATGTTGATGAGCTCAGTGAGACTTGAGGAATTCTTGATGTAGGTCTCTGAGACCTCAAGAACTTTCTTGTTAAGAACATGGTCTTCTGTAACAACGTCTTTGATAGTGTCAAATCCGGTGTGAACTTCCTGAAAAACTTTAAGAAACTTTTGCAAATGTTGATCCAAAGTGTGTGGAGCATTATACATGGTTTCCTTGTGCTCACCATTGTCATTAAAATTCTATATGACTAAGGCCCTGAGATCAGCATAATTTACAGCAGCTTCACAGTGCTGATTCCATAGTTCATCATTGAGCCCATCATAGAGAGAGTGAGTAGCCTTCTTCAAGAACTTTACCAATTTCCGTTCAGTGAGAGGAAGAGTGTTGTCATACTTTTTGAGCTCTTCGGGATAAGAAGAAAAAGAAGTTGAGTTTGAGGAAGCATCATGGTGGAAAGATGACTCTTCAGGCTTTTTTGGTAGAGACTGATGCTCTTGTTCAGCTGCTTGAACATCAGTGTCCATGTTTTCTCCTGCCTCAAATACTTCCTCATCACTTTCTTTTTCAAGCTCATCCTCAGAGAAAAGAAGAGCTTGGACATCTGCATAATATTGAAACAGTACAAGGGGTACTTCAGGCTCCACTTTAGAAGAAGCTTTTCATTGGGTTTGGTCAGGGCTTGTCCCCTCTAATCCAGCAAATTGGGATTGATCTTCTTGGTCCTTTGAGATAGTCCTTGAGGAATGCGTATCGCTGTGAGGGGGTGATGGTTCCATATCAGCGGGTGATTTCAATCCCTCTGAGTGTTTGTCCCCTTTTTGCCCTTCAAGCACTTGAGGTTTTAAACTAGTGCTATCCTTAGGGTCAGTGGAAGGCGCTTCCCTACCAGCGGGTTGTTTTTTCCCTTTGGATTTTGGGGAGTAGTAGTTGTGACCAAGGGAACTGACTATGATGTATTAGAACCCTTCGTTGTCACCTGGGGTGGTGTTATCTGGTCTTTCTTGAGTGTCTTGTCAGTCTGAGGTCATTTTTTCCTTTTAGCCTGTGTTCCAGGAGCCTTAGGGCACTGTGACTTATGTTTGGGTTTAGCCACAGTCTGAGTCTTCCTCTTTTTCTTTTTAGAAGCAAGGTTTGGAGACACTGAGTCCCTTTGGGTGTTTACGACAACCATGTGGGCCGTCAATTCGATTTTAGTGACTATGGATGGGTCCTTTGAAAAGTTTGTGGCACTCGGGATGGCAGGTAAAGAGCCAAACTTAATATCCTGAGTGCAATCGCAACCCAATATCTCTTGTAAGGCATAGGAGATAAATCTAGGGTATGAAACGTATTTCACCCTAGACTTATTCAAGAGCCTGGATACGAGATCACTGTAAATGATCTCTCCAATTTTGACCTCGGTCCCTATCATTAAGCAATAAGCCATCATCAACTGAATAAAGTTAACTTGTTCAGTGGATGAGTGGTTCCCGCCTAGGACATGAATCATAAAAGTGAATAGGATCCTCCAAGCCACATGAAATGAGTTCTTAGTGATATGGGCCTTGTCCATGTAGCTTGTATTCAAAACAATATCTTCTAACTCAGCCTTAACAACAGTTGGGTCAGGGTGTGCAACATATTTTCCATTATTGTAATAAAGCCTAGTTGACGAGCAAAAAGTTTTGAAATAAAGAGTGAGTTATCTTTCCACATTTAAAACATAAAATTTGATGAGAAACTCCATGAGGGGCCTTGGTACAGTCTCATCAATGAAGCGTGTCGGGTCATAGGCCATAGTTGTACTCCAAAACTCCCTGAGGTAGTTGTGGTACAACCCTGAGGGAATTTTTGTAAAAGCATTTTTCAAAGAACAGTTGTATAGAAACTTCATTATCTATTTGTAGGTTGGGACATCCATGGGGTAGTTAAAATTGCCTACAACATTGTTTGAAAGGAAAGTTACATTTTTCAGAGTCAAGTCTACCCATTGAGGTGCAAACACAATCCCTTGGTCAGCTGCCATTGTTATGAGGTTTTGAAAAAGAAAAGGTTTTAAATGGCAAGATATCTTACACAAGATGGTCACAAAGTGAGACCACAAAGATCGGTTTCGTGAAATGTAAGATATGTTATCAAACAGATTATACCAGATGGATATCTTGGTAGGAATCAAAGTTTGATCAAGAAAAAGTGTTTGGAAAAGTTTTTCACAAGATATAACAATAAGAATAGAAGAAGTTTTATACCAGATGATGAAAAATGCACACACACAACTTTATTTTTGATGAGATATTTGAGCAGAGTTTGTTTGCAAAATGTTTGTGTGTGTGTTTATAGGGTTTTGAGAGAGATATTTATAGAATGGTGATAGGGGGTGTTTTTGCACATTTTCAATTTTCAAAACGGTTTATATAAACGTTTTGAATCCCCATATTTAATTTCACCACTCCATTACTTGTTGTCTTTCACGATTTTCAAGGCAAAACAGCTGCGCAACACTGTGACAGTGCTTTTGTAGTGATGATGTCACAACATAAAATATCCAAAAGATATTACTTGTGAGTGTTGGCAATTAAAGCCAAGTGGGATGTTGGTAGAGGATGTGGGGGCCCATGACATGGATGAAGTTGGGTCAAAGAACATATATTCCTATATTAAATTGGCCTTTTTACCAACCTAGAACATTAAGTAACTAAACACTTTAAGCATTTAGTTACACATTTAATATGTTCACTTTCTATGTCAGGGATCCCTGAATGAGTTTACTCATTCATTGAGATCGATTAAGGAGTTGGGTTTATTCAGGGACCATTATCAGTGAGTATGTACACTATGTTGAATATGTTCAGTCAGTAGCCTGATAGTCAATATTCAACATACCAAGTTTAGCTTTTAGTCTTGTGAAAGTCGGTTCATCCAAGGGTTTTGTGAAGATATCAACTAACTGATATTCAGTAGGAATGAAGTGTAATTCAATATCACCTTTCATGATATGGTCCCTGATGAAGTGATACCTAATGTCAATGTGTTTGGTTCTTTTATGAAGTACGGGGTTGCTGGAGATGGCAATTACACTTGTGTTATCACAAAAGACGGGAATCGTCTTATAATAAATGCCATAGTCACTGAGTTGATTTTTCATCCATAGTACATTTGCACAACAGCCTGCAACTGCTACATATTCAGCCTCAGCAGAGGATATAGCCACTGACTGTTGTTTCTTAGTGCTCCAACACGATAACTTTCCTCCAAGGACTTAGTAAGAGCATGGGGTGCTTTTTATATCCATTTTACAGCCTGCATAGTCTGAGTCTGAGTATCCTTTAAGATCAAAGCCTGAACATTTTGGGTAGTATAGGCCAAGGTTTGGAGTCCTTTTCATGTATCTAAGGATTCTTTTTGAAGCAGTGAGATGTGACTCTTTAGGATCAGACTGATATCTTGTAATCAAGCAGACTAAAAATTGTATGTCAGGCCTTGAGGCAGTGACATACATCTGTGACCCCACAATTCCTCTGAATTATGTTTGATTCACTGACTTGCCACTGAGACCAGGACCAAGGTTATTTGGAGGAACCATTGATGTTTTCACTGATGAGCAATCAGAGATCTCATACCTTTTTAGGAGGTTTCTTGTGTATTTTTCTTGACTGATTGAGATCCCTTTGTTAGTCTGCCTAATTTGTAATCCAAGGAAATAAGTGACTTCACCCATCATACTCATTTCAAACTTCTTTGTCATCAGTTTCTCAAGCTGTTTGCAAAGTTTTTAATTTGTTGAGCCAAATATGATGTCATCAACATACACCTGAACAAGTATCACATCTTCTTTTGTCCTATAAACAAATAGGGTGTTATCAGTCTTTCCTCTTACAAACTTGTTTTGGATGAGAAAGGCTGAGAGAGTTTCATACCATGCTCTTGGACTCTTGGAGCTTGTTTTAGTCCATAAAGGGCTTTATCAAGCTTGAAAACATAGTCAGGGAACTCATTGCTTTCAAATCCAAGTGGTTGTTGAACATAATTTCTTTAAGTTTCCCATTTAGGAATGCACTTTTGACATCCATTTGGTAGACTTTGAAGTTTATGTATGTTCCATAAGCAAGGAAGATCCTGATGTCTTCTATTCTAGAAACTATAGAGAAAATGTTTCTTCATAGTTAATTCCTTCTTGTTGACTGTATTCTTTTGCAACAAGTAGATTTGTTCTTAATGACTATTCCATTTTCATTAGTTTTGTTCTTGAAGACTCATTTCATGCCAATGACTAGAACATCTTTTGGATATTTGACTAAAGTTATAACTTTGTTTCTGTCAGATTGTTCTAGTTCAGCTTGCATGGCTTGTACCCAACTTGGGTATTTCAGGGCTTCGTTGACAGATTTTGGTTCAACATCAGAGAGAAAGTCAACAAACAAGCATTCATTAGCTGATGTTGCAATTAGTTTTGCAGCCATGCTTCTGGTGAGCATGCCTTCAGTGGGTTCTCCAATGATGTTTACTAGCTCAATGTCCTGAGATCATGTCCATCTGTACTGAGGTCTAGGATATGGATCAGGACCAGTGGATGTTTGAGAGGAGGGTTAAACTTTAGGGGAATTAGTCTCAGTGACTGTAACTTGAGGTTCATCAGGGTGTTCTATTTGAACACCACTCTTAGTTTCCTGAACATGTTTTTCAAGGTGAGTATCCCTATCAGGGATTTGATTTGCATCAATGTATTCACTGATGGTTGGTTGAGGAAGGTTATGATGGATGATGTAGTAGGAGAGGTCTGCATCAGCTTAATACTGTGTGGAGGGGTTAGTATCAGGATGATACTCATCAGGTGGATACCTTGATGAGTCATCAATCCTAATTTCCTCAACTGATGTATTTTAAAACCTAATTGCATCAATGCTTTCATCAAATGTGACATGGAAGGTTTCCTCAGTCTGTTGTCTCCTTGTATAAAGACCATGAAGGCTTTAGAGATGGGGGAATATCCAACGAAGTATCCATCATTTGCCTTAGCATTAAATTTTCCTAGGTGATCCTTGTGATTATGTATAAACACTAGGCACCCAAACACATAAAAAGAGTCTGTCAGGGATTCTTCCTTTGAATATCTCATAGGGTGTTTTGTTGTGTCTTTTGACAATGATGGACCTGTATTGTGTGTAACAGGCAGTTTTTATTGCTTTAATCCAGAAGTATTTATAGAGTACTGAACCATTCAACATTGTTCTTGCAGCTTCAAAGAGTATCCTATTCTTCCTTTCTGCAACTCCATTTTGTTCAGGAGTGTAGGGAGAAGAGAAGTTTTGAGATATTACTTTCTCATCACAAAAACACTCGAGGTCCTAATTTTTGAATTTAATCCTATTGCCAGTCCTAAGTTTTTTTTACTTTGATGTCATTTTGGTTTACAATGTTTCTGACAAAGGACATGATGGTTTCAGCAACTTGAATCTTCTTTCTGAGAAAGTAAACCCAAGTGTATCTTGAGTATTCATCTACTATGACAAGGGTATACTTCTCATGATAGATGGACATTGGAGTGACATGTCCAAAGAGATCCTTATGAAGTAGATGAAGGCAACTTCTTATAAAGAAATTTTGTTTTGTTTTAAAGGATGCTCTGTGATGTTTTCCTTTTTCACATGCAGAGCAAGGTTTATGTTTTGAAAACACAAGAGATGGTAGGCCAAGAACTTTATTTTGTTTGGCAAGATTGTTTATGTTTTTGAAGTTTAAATGGGAGAGTCTTTTGTACCAAAGATAATTCATAGTTTCATTGGCTTTAGCAAAAAGACAAGTTCCATTTTGAGTCAGTGTTGACATGTCCAATACATAAACATCCTCTCTTTTTGGGGCTATAAGAACAATTTCTTTGCTAGCATTGAAGATTGTGCCTTGCCTATCATCAAACTGAACTATGTACTTAGCATCACATAGTTGACTGACACTTATCATATTGTACTTGAGACCATTTACAGTTTACTGCAATTCTAGTAAAGACTTTTCCACTACAGTTTACTGAATCATAACCTTCAGTGGTACATGATGAATTATCAGCAAATAGTACCTTTGGTCCTGGCTCTTCCACATATTTGTGCAGATCACACTAGTCATACTCTTTGAGCATCCACTATCTAGATGCCAAACAGGCTCCCTTGCATGTCTCTGCACAAATAGAAACTGAGTTAGTTTTTCTTGTGAAACCACTTTCTGGTGGGTTTGGCTTTGTAAGTATTTTTAAATCTTTTAACAGATTCATAGTCAGTGGTTGAGTAGACAATGCTTCCACATGCTTTGCATTTGGAATTAGAAGAGGACTCATTTGACTAAGAGGATTCAGTGGCAAATCCTTTTCTGGCATGGATAATCATGTCATGTCCTGAGGTGTCATGTGTTGGGTCACCACAAGTATCACAACAAGGATACAATAAACAATCATCAGTGTGATGGTCATTGAATCCACAGTGTGTGTAGGGTGGAAAAGGCTTAGCCTTTTGTCTAAGTGCTTACTTGGAAGATGAATGATGCATGATTTCTGACCAGGTTTTAATATTTATAATGTCTCGTTTACCTATGATCCACCTTATGCACTCACGGGCAGTGTACCCGGTCGTGTGTAGTGTAGTAATCGGTAAAACCGAGGTCATCCCAAGAGCTATATGAACGGGTTCTAATTAAGTCTAGATGTCACTGGTTTTAACTGGTTTGTAGTAGAAATGATTATTAAACTAAGAAACAAGAAATAAATGCGTAAAATAAATAGAGGTTGTGATCAATAAAGGGAAAGTGTGATAACCTAATTACTCATCCTATCGTGTAATGTTCATATTATATTACTTCCAATTGATTCAAGTGGGGATTTAAGTCGCTAGGACAACATTTGGTCAATTCGTCCTAACCTATCAACAAAGGCTCTTACCCGAGGTCAAGATTCTACCCTTGATAGTCGAGTGGTTTTTAGTCGCCTAAGCCAAGTCATTAAGTACCCTACATGCAAGATTCGAAATAATGAGTGCCCGGGCGCTAGCATCTTAGACACTCATCCCTAACTTCTTAAGTTTATCCGGACGACCGGTGATCATTTGGTCAGTTCGCACAAGCGAGGAAGGGTCGTCAGTTGGTCAATTCTTACCCTCTCCAACTCTACCTAACTACTTAGGGTCAGTTGGTCAATTCTCCAAAGCAACTAGATATGACCGCATTTCAAAACTACCGAAGCTAGGGTAACTACCAACGAACTATGCATGCATACACTAGAAACAATTATACGGAAGCATGAAAACATAAACAAAACATTCAAGGAATCATAACTAGGCTAGCACCAAAGGTGCTTAGCCGATCATATTAAAAGAAACATAGAATTCGATGTTTAACATAATGAAAGACATGAATCGAAAGGAAAAGATAAAATGATCGCTAATGCTTATCGATATAGAGTGATTCCTTCCTTGGAGATGGCTCCGTATGCTCCAAATGATCTGCCTTTGGACCCCTCTTCACGTTCTCTGCCTTTGAGTTGTGAGTGAATGATATAAACTGCATAAATTAGGGCTGTATTTATAGGCACGATCCTAGTTACGGTGTAACTTGAGTTGAGAGTTACGTCGTAACTTCAATAATTCTTCAAATAATACTCTCGTTAAGTAGGTTGCGGCGTAACACTTGGGAAAGGTTACGCCGTATCTTCAATATAGGTTACTTTTGCGAGGACTACAGTGTAATGCATGTGAGGAGTTACGGCATAGTTGATGGAGGCGCAAAACATTTCTTGACCTAGATGATTACGGCATAATCTTAGTTGGGAGTTACGTCGTAATTGCTGTTAAGTTGGTCTTCTGAGTCAAAACACTAGCTACGGCGTAATGTGTGAGAAAGATTTACGCCGTAGCTTCTTCACAGTTGGCATACTATCATAAATCGTTAGGAAAATCTCCAAATCCGCTTCTCTTAAGCTCCAATGCTCATAATTTACCTGAAAATGGAATATAGAGGAATATAAGCATAAATCCATATAAATGATATAAAATACGAGCATTATCGAGGTCAGGACTATTTGATGTTATCAATGAAGCATACTGAAAGGGTTGAGTCTTATAGTTTGCTTGTGCACTCAGGGATGCAATGTGAGATTTGTGATCTGAGGTTCTGTGATATTCTTTTTTGCAAATCATGCAAAACAGAATCCTATAGCAATAATCAGTAGTGTAATTTGTATAATTGCATAGTTCATTGGGGGGTTTTGGTGTTGTTTTAGATTTGGTATTGCTTGAGGAAGCTGGTTTAAACTCCTTAATCTTAGATTGAGGAGGTTTTCCAGAGGGTTCATTAACTAACTTACTTTTTTTAATATATATATTTTGTGTTACAGATTATCCCTGATAATAACCGTAAGGACATCTCAAAATACCTCTTCCAAGGTAGTATCTTTTTCATTTTTTTTATATATATATTTTTAACATTATGGGGGTGTTTGTTTAAGCTTATATAGCGGCCTTATGGCTTATGTGATTTTCTGCTTATATTTCATAAGCTCACTTTTTGTGGCTTATTTTAAAACTATATATTAGCTTATAATAAGCTTATATAAGCCAAAAAGTTTCAAAGTAAACATAAGCCGAAAACCACATAAGCCATAAGCCCGTTATATAAGCTTGAACAAACACCTTCTATATTACTAGTATTAATAACGGTGTAAATGAGACTAGAGTCACTAGTCAACTCGAGAGCTACTAGACTAGAGTTTCGAGTCAATCTCGAGTAACAAAATGTATATTCAGATCGTGGGCCTTATTGAAATTGTCAAATTTACAATTTATAACCTTTTTTATATTTATATTTACATACTTTTTATGCTAAATATGCAATACGAGTCGAGTGTAATGCTGACTTGCATTTAACTGTTAATGGTATTCCAGTAAGTAATGCATTGGATTAAGTCGAGCAGAGCGCGCGTGTGTCTTTTGCTTAAATAAGCTTGACATTGATCTATAAAGTTAATACTTGGCTTGAGTTTTTAAACTGAGTCGTGTTTCGAGCGTGATTATACCCCATACTTGTAACATAATGTTTGACTACCTAAAAAGTATAGATTAACTTAATAAAAAGACGATACTCCATATGGCAGATGGGTTTTTCTTGGAACCACATTGTTGTATGTTTTTGGTAATTAATATATTGATCTTTTTACCAAAAAAAGAAGATACTCCATGTTTAACAGCATTGATGTGATCAAATGTTAAGTGTGTTAATTATATATTCTTGATTATCAGCATATTAAATCTCTGATTATACCATCCCATTGGCTAGAACTGCCAAGGTTTCACACATCATAATCCATTCAAAGTGATGTGCCCTACCTGCAAATGTTAGTCTAAAACCAAGGAAACACAAAACAAAGTATTTCAATTTTAACAGGACAAAGTATGACTAACATTTCAAAAGAAAGGAAATTAGATTCCTTTGGGAACCTTAACCATTACTGGCTTGGATCTGCATGCGCATCATGATGGGCATTTTTCTTCAATTTAACAGATGCACAATTGGGTTTGATGGTCTTTCTAACCCAAACATATGTGGTCTTATCAACATTCCCTTTGTTACCCCAACAACATTACTTTTAGACCTGAAAGTGTTAGATTTTGGTTTAGCAGTATCAAGTTCAGGCCTACCAGTACAAACTGTTGGCCTAGCAGTACTAAACTTCCTTTTGTAAAATTCAACCTGTTGATTAAAGTTTTGAAAGGTTAATGCTGTTTTTCTTTTAATGGGCCTTGGGTTAGTTAATGGTACTTGCTTTGCAAAAGTTTTCATGGGTCTTGCACCAAAAATAGTTGGTTGGGGGTAAGCAGTATAATTTGGCCTTGAGGTATTGACAGTTTTAAGGCCAGTTTTCAAGAGAACTACTCTTGGAGTGAAATATGTTGAATGAGAATCGTCATCCTTCCTAGCAAAATTGTTCTCATGAATCATACTACCCTTTTGATGATGCTTAAGGCTTCCACATTCAAAACATGATTTGTTGCGCCAAACAAACTCGTCTTTTAGATGCTGTGATTGTTTTTTATTCCAACTCCTTTGGTTTCCCCTAGGAGTGGGTGATCTTTCTTTAGACCTATACATCTCATCATACCTGACTGTGTTCCTAAATGGTTTTTCCTTTTGATTAGGTTGAACAGTCTCTATATGTGGGATAGATTTAGTTTCACCATCTTTAGAAGGTTTAACTTGTGAGGTATCAGAATTGTCCTTAACCTCACTAGTCACTTCTTTTTCATCCTTTTTAATCCCATACTGCATTTCAGGTTCTTTAAAATCATATATTCCTGTGCTAGAAAGCTCAAATTTAGCAGGTTTGTATAAACCTGAAGTGGGTGGTGCAACACTATTGTATCCTAAACCTTTTCCTTGTTTAAGAAGACCATCCTCTATGATCCTATGTGAACAATCTTTTGAATAAGCATATTTGTCCACATGAGCTTGAATGTTATCCTTTTCTAACTTGATTTTATCTAAGTCAGTTTTAAGCAAGGATATTTCAGAATCTTTATACAACATGTCCCTAATGCGTGGGTTCGGGGTCGAGAAAACCTCCTTTTCTACGAGCAAGCTTTTCAACCCTCTAGGCAGTGAACCTAATCGTTGTAGTGTAGTATGGGGTAAGCCTCGTGGATTGATATCGTTCTCTAGGGGAATGTGAATTCTAGAAAGAAATTTATGACTAGAAGGTGGGGTTGAAGATGATTATTTTTATTCTTTTTATGGTTTTTTGGAAAGCTAAGGTAAAATCTCGGGTCAATTGGTTGGGGGGTGGTACTTCTACATATTTTTCTACTTCTACTAATTATCTAATTACTACGGATAGCTATGTTTAATTGAGGTGTGCTCGTATGATGATTAAAGATGTGTTCACTTAGATACTATTACTCCCTAGTTATCTTTTATTGGTTGGTTGAGTTGTCACGTCCTTTATCTTAACGTGTTATATTCCTATTAGTCGTAGGGTGTGCGTATCCCCTAGTTCTATGAGGTTATCTCTCGTATATGATTCACGGAATCGGCAAGCCTAAGCTATTTCATCCCGTCACCCTATCATCCTCAAGCATACTCACGCAATAAATACAACGAAAGCCTAGATGCACTCCTAAGCCTATATCAATTAAGACAAGAAACAACCTAACAACAATCAATAACTAGGTTTCATAGATCTAAGCAAACAAACAAGTAATTTAGCTAGACATGATTGACAAGCAAGCATATACACAATCAATTGAACATGGAGTAGACATAATGATAAATTGGATTAACAAACTTATCTTGATGTGTAAAATAGGGTATGGGACCCTAGAATACTGTCTAAGTCGGACTACAACTGAGTTAGGGTTTGCTCTCCAAAATTCTACCTCCTAAAATACAGAAAAATCAAATTATGTATATAGATTTACAATCGCGACGGCGTCTTCTTTGCTAGCGACGCCGACAGGTCCCCGTCATTAGGGTTTCGTCTGGGCTAAGTCATCGATGGGACGGCGTCACTTGAAAGTTGTGACGCCGTCGGGCTTTAGTTGCGACGTCGTCTGAGTTCTAGATCTGGGACGTCTGGAGTGAAAAGTGTGAGTGACGCCCTCTATATTTTAGGCCTGATGCCGTTAGGCTTTATGACCAGAAATTCCACTGAGCCGTCTTGGGCACTTTTTGTTCAAGTCTTCATAGAGGGACGGCGTCGCCCTTTGGATGGGACGCCGTCAGGTTTTGTTGATCAGCCTTAAGTGTCTTCGATCATGACTTTGCTTTTCTTCATGTTTTTGCTACTTTTCGTCCAAATGTGCTTCATTCTAGCATTTTGCTTCCAAAAGACCTAAAAAGTGAAAAGGAACGAAATTAAGCAGTAACGGATAAAAATGTGTCGAAATAGGGCTTAAATAACCCCCTAAAAGCGTACGTTTTAAATCCTTATCAAATATCCCTACACTTGATATTTGCTTTTCCTCAAGAAAATTTGCTTTTGACTAATCAATTTATAAGTTAGGGGGCATGAAGCATTAGTTTAAAATAGTTCATAACAAGTAAAAGCGACACGATAGTCATAACAAGCACGGAAATTATACACTAGCACCTCACAAGTGGTGTTTGGATTCTCTCATCTCTCGGGTTTATATGAAATATAATATGAATAGAAATGGAAGATAAACACTCATTACCTGGCATAGTACATAGATTACCATAAGCTTGAGAATATATCAAACCTCCACTGCATTGGCGTAAGCACCTAGGAACAACTATCTAAGAGGTCTTTACAAGGGTTGTAACATTAGGCTTAGGGTAGGAAAACAAAGGGTTTTGTTGGATAGGGGATATTTAGTGGTGGAAAGTCAAAAATCTTATGTTACAAGCATGTAAAGCGTGGCTTTGCTAAGCCAAGACTCGACTTACTAAGAAGTGTAGTGTTGAAGACATTAGTGAAAGATGTCTCAAGGGTCAAGACGAAGACATTAGTGAAAGGTGTCGATCGTCCATATTGTAGGCATTAGTGAAAGGTGCCTAGAAGCCAAGTTACAAGACATTAGTGAAAGGTGTCTTGAAGATCTAGCCACAAGACATTAGTGAAAGGTGTCTTGAAGATCTAGCTAAAGGCATTAGTGAAAGGTGCCTTAGATGTACATTCAATTTGGTGTGTTTCGATGTACAAGATAGATTAGTACTAGATCCAAGGATATTGATATCCTTGATGATGTTGTAAAGGAGTAGATCTCCTTTAGGATTAGTCGTTGGTGTAATGTTGGGTAGTAGTTCCTCCATTGCAATGGAACTAGGTGCTTAGCCTAGTACCTAATAAAGGGTAGGCGATGTTGTGTAGGTGTGGTTCGCCTTGGTGTGAAAGAACTCGGTATTTAGCTTTATACCAGAAAAAGGTTAAGCGACGTTGCGAAGGATTCTCCGCCATAAGGAGATTGGTGTAGTGTTTACGAACTCTCGAGTAGGTGACTCGGGGAGTAGAGTAGGGCAAGGAAGGTGTCCTTGTAGCCGAACCACTATAAATACTCGTGTCGTGGTTATGTGCTTCTTACTCTTTATCTTTCATTAAACGTTTATATATCTATCTATCAACGTCCAACATAAACAACCAAATAGATTGACATAAGTTAATCTAAATGTTTTAAAACGAAGTTTTAATTGGTAAAACTATTCAACCCCCCCCCCTTCTAGTTTTCCACAATTGGCATCAGAGCTTCGTTACCAAGTTTCTTGAAGGATATTGTACTTTAAAAACTTGATACGATCCATAGTTAATTGAAAACTACAAAGAAGGTTTTTCATAAAAACAAACACCATGTCTTTCAAAACTATATGTTTGGATGTTGATTTGATAATCAACATTTTTCTTATTTACCTTTTCATTTAATTGCACTAATCTTCTTTGTCATGTTGATTAGTCAAAGCTCATACCCACCAAGCTTTTGGAGTCGCTTGGTAACAAGAATACCTTCCTTAAGAAGGTATCTTAAACTCAAAGGAGCGGGAATCGTCTAAGTGACATTTGCTGTGTTATTTGTAAAGACATTCCTAAGTGCGCTAGAGGTATGATTTTCTTTTTACTTTGCTTGATAATTAAGTATACCTATTTAGGTATTTATATGATTATCTTTTGTGCAATTACATGTTTTACATGAAGCTTCATTAGGAAGCATTTTTCTCACATACGTGTTATATTTCTCGTCTATAGTCATGGTATATAAAACTTATGTTTTATTTCTTTTAATCCTATAATAAAACAAAACACGAATTTTAAAAATTCCTCCTTCCCTATAAATAACCCACCGTCGACCACTCTACCAAACCCTCACTTTTTCAAATCTTCTAATTTCAAAATTTTCCTCTCATTCAAAAATCTCATCTTCCTCCTCATTCCATCTCAACCGAAACCAAGAAGATTCGTCATCAACATGGTTTACATCGCACTCGTGCTCTTCGCCTTAACACTCATTGCACTTGTGTTCCCTATGATGAAGTTCACATATGGGTTGTTAATCTACATTGGGATCATATACCCAATTCTTTGTATCATCCTTAGTATTGAAATGCAATATTACTAATAATCCAGTTATCTAGGTTATTATTATCATAATGTGTTTGTCATTTCTTTTGATTTATTCGTTTCATATTCTTTCGTGATACATTAGAAGTCATGTATGCATGTTAAAAGAAAATGTAGGTTAAAACATATATCTTGGTATAAAACTATGAGATCTAAAAACCTATGCGTTTTCATATAATCTGGTTCTGTAATTACAGATCTACGGATCCCGGAAGTTATACTAGCCAGATCCATTTTGAAAAGGAACCGTGGGATCCGTCCTACTGGAAAACAGTTTTTCATGCAAATTAAAAACCACTATCTTTCTAAATGTAATAATCCACTAGAAAGTCAAAACCTTGAGTAAGTTAGAAGTGTTAAACACCATTGTTAATAAAAATCTAGTAAAAACATTAGATAATCATAGGTTGACCACAAACATCTCTTTTTATTAACTTATCATTTCTATAGGTTCAACTATGACGCATGAATACGAGTTTGATTTTTCACTCACTAGAGTCTACACTCCGAACATCTCTCTTGAACCCAACACACCTGGCAATCATGTCCGTGGGTTCAATAATCTTGAAAATCGTCACTTCCACAAAGGACGTATTGTAGACACCTCTCTACAATTCGAAGAAGCTATTAATACCTCCTTCCGAGCCATAGGACTAGAATGTCTTCTTGAAATCAACGAGAAGATATGTCCAAGGTTCATAATGGAATTCTTCCATCAAGTCGAACTCGTTCGTAACGAGGATCGCTCTCTATCTCTTTGGTTTTATACCAAAAAACAAAAGTTTACTCTAACCCTTGGGCATTTTGCTTACATCCTCCGGATTCCAAATCATGGACAATAAGATGCATTAACTCGGCCTTCATCATTAATGAAAAAAAGTATGTGCTATAAAAAAAATAAAATTTGGGTACTTTTAGCACATATTTTTACTAAAATCAACCATTTCTATCTCCCATCCCCCCACTTGAAATGTACAATGTCCCCATTGTATGAATATTGATTAAAATTTGAAAGGCGAGATAGAAATGTTCCGGTTTCTAATTTGATCCGTAAGACAAAATGAATTTGTAAAAATTTGCGCCTAATTGAACAAGGCGAGAATACTTAACACAAAACGACACATAAGCTGATTTATAGCACTAACAAACTCTTGCTTGCATTATCATCATTTTTTATTTATTTTTTTTTATGCAAGACAAAGTATACATGAATAAAAACAAAAAACAATACGGACATATAAAGTATCCCCCCACTTGAGATCAACTATCATCTAAACCCGATCTTCTTCCACAACCCTTTATTCAAAGCCCGCGACTTTCACTAGTAGAACCAAAATTAAACAACAGCGCCCAGACAATGGACATAAGGAAACTACAGGGTAGGCTAGGCGATAGGTGTAACAAAACAAACATATATTGGGTGAACAAAATGAAATTGAAGGCTCTGAAGGGTGTATCTAGGGGTATCTTGCACTAATGATGAGTGCAACAAAAAGGGTTTAACAGGGGGATTGACTAATCGATGTGAAAAGTCAATATACACAATACATATATGGGTTATTTGGGTTTAATCCTAAAATTGCCTTATATCCTAGCTGCACGGATCACATCAAGTTACCTCAGTGTAATGCTCATGATAATGGTCTCGAAAAGATATGCAAGGCCAAGTTCTAAAGTCTACTACAGCCACCGCCACACTCGTTTTTATGGAATTATGTATAAGGGGAAAACGGAAAGGCTTATCCTCACACAATGAAAATATAGGGTAGGTGTGCTCAGTCTAGATTAATCCAGTTAAGTAATGAAAAACATGTCAAAATTTTATTAATGAAACACTTTTCATCAAAAACTAGAAAATAAGGGCAAGTAAAATCAAATGGGTGTCTATGTCTAATCCCTTCCCCCCACTTGGGTCATACTTAAGCATATAAAAGAAAGATAAGAAGGGTTAGAATTGAAACGGAAAACTCCCCTGGATTAGCTCGGTATGATCAATAAATGTCACTTCTCGTAACATGCTCAAACTGCGCCTCCCCGAGCAACATCCAACTTCTCATCAACTTTCCATGCAAACACATTGGCACTCAACTAGGACGGATAAAAAGTGTTCCCTTGCATCCAATAATAGCTCCATAATTCTTCAACCTGTATTGCTGCAAGAAAAACTAATACCAAAAAGCATAATTCCTGGATAAAAAGCAAAAATAGCACGAAATGTAAAAATAAAAACAAAATAAAACCTAACACACTTTCGTAGGAATCGCGGTTGTATTTAGCGCATGCAACAAGCCTTTTAAACCACACGGTGTCCCGAGTGGACGAGTGAAGTCTCGTGAGGGTTTACAGGGAACACACCCACAAAGTTCATTTAATTACTAATACAAGGTTATAAAAATGTATTGAAACTGTTTTTAGAAAAAAAATTCATCACAGAGGATAGTTATGGCGTAACTGGATCGGCCCAGTTACGGCGTAGGTGAGTTGACTTAAGAAATATGTTTACCAGGAAGGGGTTACGGCGTAACTGGATCGGCCCAATTATGACGTAATAAGAAACCCTGAGAAAAGAAGATACCTGGAACAAAGAGAATAGGGCGTAACTAGATTGGCCTAGTTATGCCGTAGTTATGTAGAAGTGGGCAGATGGCCTTACTTATCGCCAGTTACGGCGTAAATGGATCGGCCCATTACGCCGTAATTACTTTCTGATGTTGTAGTGCCCAAAATGTCAACTTCTTCCTACGTGATCAAGAGGAGTTATTGGAACTCCTATTATCTATCCTTGGTCTTTATACCTGCAAACAAGATAACAAAACATACCAAACCCAAAACAAAATCTAAAAACTAACAAAAATATCCAAAAGGGTCTATGAAATAAAATTAAAAACTAAATCTAGGATAGGGATGGGTAGTCTCCCGACGAACACTTTTCTTTAACTCCCTTGAGTCTTTAAGTTAGACTCCTGCAACAGCCATCAATCGGACGTCTCCAATTTTGTCCATTTCTCAACTAATCTCGGCTTATGATCTTGTCGAGATTCCCTCCACTTGTTCTTCTTGCTCAACCTGCACATTATCACAACCTCGTGCATTAAATGTGTAAAAATAATAAACATGAGCAACAAGTGAGATATACCACATCATTTAAAATTTTAAGATGTCTCAGTCTTGGTTACGGCGTAGGTCCTATTACTAACTACGCCGTAACTCCAGTCTGAAAGAAACCTGATATAATATAAGAATAGATTACGCCGTAACCATGGCCAAGGTTACGCCGTAATCTCAAGACAGAAGACATAATTGTAGAATAATATCAATCAAACAGCCAAAAATACGAAGACCGTTCCCCGGCAGCGGCACCAAAAACTTGATGCAGGTTTCACTGACCAGGTTTTACATTTATAGTAACTCGTCTACCTATGGCCTACCTAATGCACTAACGGGCAGTGTACCCGGTCGCATGTAGTGAGGGAATGGTAAGACCGAGGTCGTCCTAAGAACGGTTGATTCCTAACTCTCTAATTAATTAAATTGGTCAAATAAATAAGTTTTAATGTAAGGATTGATAATATTTAAGGTGTCGCGTGATAAATTGGGCTGGTTCTCTGGTAAACAAGCTAATGGGAACGATAGTGATGCAATTCTTAAACCGAGTTCATCCACAAATGGCATAAGTCGATAGAATCCTTTGGTCAATTCGCCTACCCTATGGTTCTTAGAATCCTTACTAAGATGAATAGGTCACCCGGGATCATTCGGAAATCTAATAGCAGTCATTAAGAGCCGGCGTTTACTATCGCATTACATGGGTTCTAAATGTCACTAGATTCCTGTTTCAGGTGGGGTCAAAGTCGAGAGGACAGCATTTGGTCAATTCGCCCTAACCTATCAGCAAAGATGCCACCACTGGAGAAGTGAGGTGTCCCTTCGTAAGTCCAGTTGTTCCTAGTCCCCTAAGCCAAGTCAATAAGTTCCGCTACATGCTAGACTTATAATAGTGAGTGCCCAGGCGTTAGCAACTTAAACACTCACCCCCTAATTCTTAAGTTCATCCAAACGGTAGGTGATCAGTTGGTCAAATCGCACAAGTAGAAAGGGTTGTCAGTTGGTCATATCTTACCCTTCCCGTCTTAGTCTACTCACTTAGGGTCAGTTGGTCATATCTCATAGCAACTAGCCTCTATCGCCATTCAAAACTACCGAAACAAGGGTAGCTACCAATAAACTATGCATGCATACACTAGAAACAATTAATAACGCAAAAGCATTAATAATAAAAGAATCAAAACTAGGCCAAGACCTAATTTCCACATCTCCAAAATACCCTAGTGGAATGACAAATATAATTACCATATAAAATAATAAATAAACAAAGACATAACATCAAATAATTAATTGACTAATAATAAATTAATAATCAATTAAATAGAACACAATAAGAATTAATTCGACAACAATTATATTGAGAATCAAGATTATAATAAACAATAATGAAACCAAAATAATACTATGATTCAGAAAATAATTACATATCGGGTCAGGGATAAAGCTATCGATCCTCTAGTTGAGTACCGGGGTAAACCCTGGAGGGTTTGCCCCACAAAAACTTGCGTACGGTGTCTTTTTCTTTCTTTTCTCTCGTACGGCAGAAACCAAACGCACCCCACTTTTGATGAGATGATATCATTCAATTGAATGATATTTATAATAAAACATGTTTTCATATTAACCTTCAAGTTGTGACATGTTGCAATTTGGCCCTTGTAATAATATAACACATAAAATGTGTTATAAAATTTGCATGTTCAGCCCCTCTTCGAACTTCAGCATTTATTCTTAAGTCCTCAAAGTGAATAAAATAATTATAAACTTTCCGCATTTAATCCCTGGACCTCGAAACTTTGCGCCCAAGTAATTAATTATGGCGTAACTAATCATCCGAGTTACGCCGTAACCCTTTGTACGCTCATGATTATCCACTCCGATATTATCTCTACGGCGTAACTAATTCCATGTTACGCCGTAACCTTCACAAAAATAATTACGACGTAACCAAAAGAATTGGTTACGCCGTATCCTTCAAAGCATCATAAATACGCCGTAACATTATTGATGAGTTACGGTGTAATCTTCACAAATAATTATCAGGCCCTCATAAATCAATCTTCAGAACATATATTTGGCCTTATATTACATCTTTTCCGCTCCAACGCCTCATTTATCCTGAAATGCAATTATGAACGAATTAAGTACCATATTAATACAAATGAGGCCATAAACACGGGAATTTGATATATAAAAGATCAGGCTAATTTGATGTTATCACATATTCTGTTGAAGATCATGAAAGACTCCAGTCTGAGACCTCCGAAATTGTTTCAAAATATGAAAAAGCTCTTGCAAAACTTGAAAAAGAAAATATATCATATTTTAAACAACTTGATCGAAAAACTGAGGAATGCAAGTATGACAAACTGTCGTATGAGCATGCCTTCAAGGACATGAAAGACAAAAATGATCTTTTGCGGACTTAACTGGAATGTCAAAAAGGAAAGGCTGTGGATACTAAGATTGCAAAACCATTGACTGAGGAGAAAGAAAATGTTTCGAAATCGGTCTTTAAACCAAAAATTTCTATTTCTCTGCCTCCTCCAAAAGTCAATGAGAAAAAAGATTTGTCAAAACCAGTCACTCCACCTGCCTTATCAAAACAAAAAGAAAAGATTGTTGAAAATGAAAAAGCGGTTATCGAGAAACCAAAAGTTTTAGCACCTGGCCTTTTTAGGATGAGTACCACTAATGCGTCTGCCTCCACATCTAAACCATATGGAACAAACGACATAAGTTTAGACAAGCACTCTAAAGAGACTAGGAATGCCGAAACAACTTCTCTTGATAAAAATGCAGATCCTAATACGTGTGCCTTACCTTCCACAGGACTAGAAAGCACCTCTAGGAGCAGCAGACTAAAGCCTAGGAGCAATACCAGGAACAATAAAGTCTCGCATGCTAAGAGTAGTAGCTTGAATAAAGAGAAGAAAGTAGAAGAACACCCTAGGAATTTACCGCTTTATAATAAGAAAGACATTTCATCTGAATGTAATGAACCTATGAAACTTGCTATGGTTAATGAATGTGTTGAATCTTATTGTCTAACTTGCAAGAAATCGTTAATTAATGTTCAAGATAATTGTGTTTCTAAGAATGTGAATGATATGCCTGTTCAGAAGAACGCTCCAAAAAGAAGTTATGCTAAACCAATAAGAAGTCTAGTTGCAAGATTTAGGTCTTACACTACTGATAAGAAGCATAGTCTTTACTTTAGGGATGACATTTGGAAACCAACGGGTAGAATTTTCACACTCCAGAATGTTAGAATGAGTGATAAACCAGTATACCAGGTAGAAAACTTCTATGAGTGTGATCAGGATTTTACCTCTAACCCAAAGGAACCAAAATAAAAATGGTTTCCAAAAACATCTTCTTCTGTATTTGGCAGGTTATCGAAATATGTCTTTGGATCGTCGACTCGGGTTGCTCTAAGAACATGACCGGGAATCTGAAGCTGCTAATCAATTTCGTCTAGAAATTCATGGTAACCGTTCGTTTTGGAAATGATCATGTAGCAGCTATCATGGGTTATGGAGATCTACCTTTTGGAAATTATTTGATCACTCGGGGTCTATTATGTCGAAGGGTTGGGACACAATTTGTTTTCAGTCGGGCAGTTCTGTGATGCAGATTTAGAGGTTGCTTTTAGGAAAAATGCATGCTTCGTTAGAACTTGGATGGCATTGATCTCTTAACTGGGAATCGTGATACAAACTTGTATGCAATCGACATAAACCAAATGGCCTCTTCATCACCAATATGTCTTATGACACGAGCATCTGGAACAAAGTCTTGGTTGTGGCATAGAAGATTATCCCATCTCAATTTTGACACTATCAACAAACTTGCCAAAGACAACATCGTCAACGGACTTCCAAAGTTCAAATACACCAAAGATCACCTATGTCCATCATGCGAACAAGGAAAAAGCAAAAGAGCATCATATAAACCCAAATCCATACCAAGTTCGGAAGCAAAGTTGCATATGTTGCACATGGACTTATGTGTCCGAATGAGAGTTGAAAGCATTAATGGGAAAAAGTATATTCTTTTCATTCTTGATGATTATTTAAGATATACATGGGTTAAGTTTTTGAGGTCAAAAGACGAAGCACCAGACACCATCATCACCTTTCTGAAGCGTATTCAAGTACTTCTTCAAGCTCCAATAAGGGTAGTAAGAATAGACAACGGCAAAGAATTTACTAATCAGGAGTTAAGAGCTTATTTTGAAAATGTTGAAATCACACATCAGACATCAGTTGTTAGAACTCCACAGCAGAATGGGGTAGTTGAAAGAAGAAATTGAACTCTTGTGGAAGCTGCTCGCACAATGCTAATTTATTCTAGTGCACCGTTATTTCTATGGGCTGATGTTGTTGCCACTGCTTGTTTCACTCAGAATCGATCCCTAATCCATCCGAGATTCAATAAAACCCCTTATGAGCTAGTGAACAACAGGAAACCTGATATCTCTTACCTTCACGTGTTTGGCGCTTTGTGCTATCCAACAAACGACAAAGAAGATCTAGGAAAACTGAAAGCTAAAGGTGATATTGGAATCTTCATTGGATATTCAGATAACTCGAGGGCATTCAGGGTGTATAACAGAAGAACTAGGAAGATAATGGAGACGATGAATGTGAATTTTGACGAACTTTCACAGATGGCTTCTGAGAGACTCGCTCTAGAACCCGCGCTAAATACGATGGCTTCTAATCAAAACAGATTAGAACCCGCACCAAAGAAGCAAACTTCTGGACACATCATGTCAGGACTCATACAACAAAGAGCTCCATCAACTTTTGCTGACATACCTCATGAACAAGAATGGGAGAATTTCTTCGAGTTAATGTTCGATGAATACTACGGTGAAACTTTGACAAATGCATCAAACCATCATTCCACTGCACCCGCTCAAAATCATCCACCACCACCAACAAAAGATGCATCTACCACGGTCGAAACCAATGCACCAACTCCATCATTGTCATCTATATAGACTTCTGCAAATCCTATTCTTGAAACAGTTTTACCAGCAGTTGATGAGCAAAACTAAAACATATCATTTCAAAAAGAACCTTCACAAAGCCAGAACGATGTAACGTTAGATGAAGACTTATTTGAAAAACCGTTTGCTACAGAATCAGCTGAATCATTTTCAAGCTTACGAGAACCATCTAACTCGCACACGTTTAACCAACGGTATCCTTTTACTCTGAAGTGGACAAAAGACCATCCAATTGAACAAGTTATTGGTGAACCTTCACGGCCATATCTGACGAGACGCTAACTTGCCACCGATTGCGACTTGTGGATTTACTTTTGCTCAATTAGGAATATTGAACCGAAGAAAATTCGGGAGGCAATGGCAGACAATGCATGGATAGAAGCAATGCAGGAGGAACTTATCCAATACCGTCTACATGACTCTTGGGATTTGGTTCCAAGACTAATTGACATTCGCGTCATTGATCTCAAATGGTTATGGAAGAACAAAAGGGATGAAGAAATGACTGTAATTCGCAATAAAGCTCGTCTTGTGGCCAAAGGATACAAACAGGAAGATGGAATAGATTTTGAAGAGTCATTCGCGCCGGTAGCCAGACTTGAAGCAGTCAGGATTTTCTTAGCCTATGCAGCTCACAAAAACATCACGGTTTATCAGATGGACATCAAAATTGCATTTTGAATGGAACTCTGAAAGAAGAAGTGTATGTGAGTCAGCCAGAAGGCTTCATAGACATGGAACATCCAGACTACGTCTACAAACTCAAAAAGGCAATATATGGTTTGAAACAAGCTCCGAGAGCGTGGTATGACGAACTATCCTCTTTTTTGATCAAAAACAATTTCACCAAAGGAACAGTTGATCCTACCTTGTTTACTAGAAAATACAACAATGACATTTTGATTGTTCATATTTACGTGGACGACATCATTTTTGGGTCCACTAATCCGAATCTTTCAAAACTTTTTGAAAATCTCATGAAAAGCAAATTTGAAATGTCCATGATGGGGGAACTAAATTTTTTTCTTGGTTTACAAATTCATCAGTCCCCTCGTGGAATTTTTATTAATCAATCTAAATATACAACTGAGATTTTGAAAATTCAAGGTATGGATAATTGTGATTCGGTCGGTACACCAATGGTAACTTCACCAAAAATTGGAGCCGATTTATTTGAGAAACCCATCGATCCGAAAAAATATCGGAGCATGATTGGTTCTCTCATGTACCTCACTGCTAGTCGACCCAATATTCATTTTGTTGTTTGCTTCATAGCACGGTTTCAGGCAAAGCCTACCGAACTGCACCTCAAAGAGGTTAAACGGATCTTTTGGTACCTGAAGACATCCATTCACATGGGACTTCGGTATCCGAAGGAATCCGGATTTGATCTAATCGCCTTTTCAAATGCGGACCACGCAGGTGATCAAGTTACAGCAAAAAGTACATCCGGAGGAGCACAATTTTTGGGTGAAAAGTTAGTAAGTTGGTCTTCAAAGAAACAAGATTGTACTACACTTTCAACCGCTGAAGCCGAGTATGTGTCTCTATCTGCGTGTTGTGCTCAAGTTCTATGGATGAGAACACAACTTACAGATTATGGCATTACTTTCGATAAAATACATATGTATTGTGACTCGCAACGTGCCATAGCCATATCGTGAAATCCTGTTCATCACTCAAAGACTAAGCACATTCGTGTCCGCTACCACTTCATAAAAGGAACACGTAGAAGAAGGTACTGTTGAATTATTTTTCGTGAAGACAGATTACCAACTCTCCGAATACTAAAGCCCTTCCAAAAGAAAGGTTTAACGATTTAGTTTGACGAATTGGAATGCGAAGCCTAACCCCTGAGGAGTTAGAACGTCTTCTCGAATCTTCTTGAAAATGATTTTCCAAAAAGCATCGCTGTAAATATTTTTTGAAAAACCAAATACAAAATTTGAAAAACTAACAAAAACAAAATATAAAAATATAAAACTTTCAAAAAATACAAAAACAATATAAAATCAAAAACTCAAAAATATTTTTCTCGCGACATGTCTCTCGTATAATCGATATTCTGTACGTTTCTAGAAATGTCATTCAACAATGATACGGACATGTACAGATGCTGAGAGAGAGTTCTTTTAATGTTCTTCTAAAACATGTCATTTCTCAAAATTTCTTCAAAAATATAATGGCTTTCATATACTTCAGTACGAAACCCGGACTTCAAAATAATGGCTTCTGAACATATCAGTTCAGGACCCGCGCTTCAAAGAAAGGAAAGTGCTTAACCAAACAAAGGTTTTATATATGTTCAAGCACTTTTCCTAAAAATATAATGGCTTGAAGTTACTTCAGACTGTAAACTGATCTTTAAAGAAAGGAAAGTGCTACACAAAATCGATTTTCATAAATATCGATCACTTATCCTAAAAAAATGAAGATAATTCTTCCTCAATATCTTCAAAAGATTTTCAAATCTTTCTCATCTTGTGTACCATTGATTCAAAAAAATTCAAAAAGATTTTTCGAAATCTCTCACAGTCGGTACCAAGATATCTCCCTCATCAAATCTTTAAGGGGGAGTATATAAAACACATAATGTTTCGAAATTCATGCTAAATCAGTTTCTCTCCAAATGCTTTTCGAAAAACATATCTTTTAATCATTGTGTTTCAAAAACATCATGGATATGCTATTTTTGAGGGGGAGAAACGTGATTAAAATGTGATTAAAAAGGTTTAATGATCGTTGTTTGAATCTCAAAAGAGCTCGACTCAGTCGGAACCAATGAATTGACGAGAAATCAAAGTCAGTAAATGTGCCATCTCGAGAAACTCGTGATAGACATGAACTTTCATGGGTCTAGCTTCCTTTTCAAGGAGTGTTTACAACTTCAAGTTAGTTAATAGAGCTAGTTGTCACCTAAAAACTGACAATGGAACTCTTTAACTAAGCAACGTAACCGTGTCTCGTGGGAAATTGTCTATCATGAGCCGATCAATTCAAAAGTGCGAACTCTACCCTCTCTGTACAGATTTAAGTTAAAACAATATAAGCACATGTGAAGAGGGAGTGTTTCTAAAAATATAAAACTCTCAAGGTGTTAACAAATCATGTTTTATAATCATAAACACTTTGAGAGATTTTCAAGAAAAAGGTTTTATGGCAACATAGGAATAGTCATGGAGTTATAAGGTGACTAAGGATAGGAAATTCGTCCTATGATCCGCCAGAGCCGGAGGGATCTACCCATAGTTAGTATTAGAAGTCCTTATGTATGATTGAAAAAAGGAATAATGTGAGAAAGGAGAAAGAAGGGGTTGAGAATTAAAAAGAAATGTAATGAAAAAGGGTGAAAAGAAATAGCCCTCCATAATCAACCTTAGGGCAGAAACCGGGTTCAATTCATCTGCTACTGGTTGTCACTTAGATGACGCTGGTATTGAAGACAAAGATATCATGGATCTAGTGACGCACTGCACCTAACCTTCTAGCCACTCAATTGCTCTTAAAAGGATTTGTTTCATTCTCACTGGGAACCCTACATAATCTATTGACTTTCTCTTAGAGATAGTTGGTATTGAAGAAGGAGACCCTCTCCCTAGTCTCCGATTAGGAAAACCAAAATGCACTAATCGAGTCTAGAGCCACGAGATTCATTAAAAGATCTATTAGGAACACTTGACATTTCATCATTTGTTGTTCAACAATAAGTACACAAGTGATATATTCTAGAGTCCTACGCAGATCTTAGCAATCTGCCAGAACATTTATGAGGGGATTCACAATTTGTGATCCTCAGTGATTGAATGGAAATTCCTGCCAGGGTCAACATTAAGCATCCCTGACAGCAAGTCACTTCGGTAATTCTTTATGGATTATGCTTAGTGTTGTCTCAAACGGTCTACAGTCGTGAGGTGATGCTTCGGTGTACGTAAGCGACTCACCTGAATTGTAGATATACTTCGGTATGTCGTGTTAGCCTTCTTGAGGGCCTCCAATTTCAGGAACAGCCTTTCTAAGAATTAGAGACGTGTTTTCACACTATGTTGTTAACACCCTCGACATTCGAACCTGTAAGTGCTGGAAATCCCGCTAAGGAGATTCCTTTCACGAATCGAATCCTGAAGATGAGGGTCATTACTTGAATTTATTCTATGTAATGCCAACTGTCCCTTATGGGATTCGGACGGCTCATTCGCTCGACCAAGGTGAATGGAATCAAGACATTCATCAGTAAAACAATCGTAGAGGTCAATTCTTTTAGAAAAGTCCACCGTGATCGATTGGTGTTTTTCAACTAACATATTCATGCAGGTACTGATGATAGTCCCTTGGAGGAGAGACCGCACCATCTTCCCATGCTCATACCAACATCAGAATACATGAAAGTTCCTACCAAAATCAAAAGGCATCACAACGTTAAAGATGATTCTTCGTCAGTGTCAAAGAATCTACAAAGTTCAAAGACTAGAGAATTTCACATCATTTCAATTTAAAAGTCAAAAGAAGTGTGAGCATGGTGGAGAAAGACGTGGAGACACCTATTCCAAAGAAGCTGACGAAAGGCAGACAACACCATTATCTGATCACAAAGCATGAAAGAACGAAAATTAAGACTATTCTATATCGACACACAAAGTTCAAGCTCAAGAAGAGTAAAGACCTAATCAAGTGGAGCATCCTTTGAATGACCACCCCTTAGGGGGAGATTGTTAGCCTTAATAATAATTAATAGAAGTGATGGTCATTTACATTTAAGAACTTTGTAACGTGTGTTAGATATTGTACTAGAATAGTCTACGGGCTCGTGGATTGGGCTAAGCTAAATGGGTATTAGTTAAGTTAAGCTAGCCTTTTATAAGTTTATGTAATCCAAGCCTAATCCAAGCCCACACGAGGCCCATGGCCAAGCCTTTAGGACGTTTTATGTTTAAGTATAAATACCCCTCAAATGTGTCATTTGAGGGGTGTGCTTGAGTGTGTAAGTGTGTGTTTTCATATGATATAACAAGTTCTTCCTTTCATCTTTCTCTCTTGTTTCATACAATTTGCATACATCAAGTACCACCTTTCTTTGCTTCTTTCTACGCATATAGTGTTTGTGTTTTACGTGTTACTTGTGTGTTAAGGTTGGTATACGTGATAAGGTTGAGAAAAACAAGGTCCTACAATCCCGGATAGATCATTGGTGACAGAAGAGGTGCACTGTTCTTTCTTCAGTTTATCTTGTGCAAATATGGCTTTGCAGGCAATGGCTTTGTCATTACTGGTCTCAAGATTTTTAGCTAACTGCCCAATTTGGGTTTCGAGGTTTTTAATTGCGGCATCTTGGTTCCGCAAGTTCATGTTGGTGTCTTCTTTTACCTTGACCATCCATTCCTTGAGTCTATCGCTTTTCTCTGTAGACTCCTCGATATGTTTATGCATTATTTCTTCAAGGCTTGGTCTAGGAGGATTGTTGTTGATTCTTGTATAGAACCATGGAGATTTTTCTCGGTATCTGGCCCCGTTACCATTGTATCCGTTGAAGGGACTTCCACCTCCATATTTTACTTCTTCAACTCTTTTAACTTCCTCGTGAATGAGCATTCCTCAGTAGGGAGAGCTCCATTGTGTTCATTTCGTTCAACTTGTATGGAATGTACATTTTCCTTGAGTTTTTTCATGTCTCTTCCGAGACTTTCTAATTTGTTGTTTATCGCTGCAAGGCCTTCCATATTTCCACTCTTACTTCGATTGCTCCCTCCATTGTGCCATTTGTGAGAGTGGTCAGCCATCTTCTGAATAGTTTCAAGAGCCAATGTTGGAGTCATTCCAGGTATTGGTCCTTGAGAATCGATCATTTGCCTTGAGTAGATGTTCAGACCTTTGTAAAAGACGTTCACCTTTTGCTGGTTGTTGAGGTCGTGAGTAGGGCACTTGTATAATAATTCGTTGTACCTTTCCCATGCTTGGTACAACGTTTCATCACCCTCCTGCTTGAAGTTATGGATTTCTTCTAATTGTTTAGCAGTCCTGGATGGAGGACAATATCTCTGAATGAAATATTTTTTAAGGAGGGGTCAGGTGTTGACTGTCCCGGCAGGTAATCGATCAACCCATCTTTTAGCAGCTCCAGTCAGAGAAATAGGGAACACACGTAACATGACAGCATCGTTTGAGACTCTAGGAATTTTGAATAAGCTGACAATGTATTCTACGTTGTCCACGTGCTCGTGAGCATCATCGGTAATGCTTCCTGAGAAAGGGTTTGCACGCAACTCCCTCATAAATTGATGTTTGATTTCGAATTGAGCATCTTCGGCGATGGCTGGCCTAACTATCCCTGGTCCTTGTTCTTCTCTAGTTAACGCCAAGTATTCCTCAAGAGTGAGGTTATCAATGTTAACAACTCCCATGGTACCTGAAACTAGAAAAGAGATCGTGAGAAATTGATAAAATCTTAGAACAAAACAAAAATTAAAGACTTAATAGAAATCCTAATATAACTCTCCGGCAACGGTGCCAAAAACTTGATGCAGGTTTTACTGACTAGGTTTTAATATTTATAATTACTCGTTATACCTATTGTAAAACCTGAAAATCTAAAACATGAATAAAGACTAAAATACCCTTGGAATCGAAATTTATAAAATACGTAAAAGACATTTATATTCATTCAACGAAATTAAAACCTAACTTACGAATAACTAAAACTTAACAAATATGTGTATGTGATCCACCTTGTATGACGGAAGTTAAACGTCTCGCGTAAATAGTTGGGCCATTCGTTTGGGCCTTGTTTTCGTTTAATGGTGAACCAAGTTGGGCCGTTTGTTTTGTTGGATTGGACTCACGCCGAGAGCCCAAGATGGGCGTGTTGTTTGTGTTCGGTTGGATCAAGAAGCCGAGAGCCCAAAAGGGGTGTTTGTTTTGTTCGGTTGGACCCAAGCCGAAGCCCACACCCCCTCAAGCCTAACCAAATTTGTACCACTATAAATAGAACACGTTAACACAATTTGGAAACCCTAGTTTTGCCTCTTTTCTTTTCTTTTTCATTCGGCCGAAGCCCTAACTCCCTTGGTGTCGAGACTTTGTTTCCAACGAGCTAAGGTATAACATGTTTTCTCGTCTTCCTTTGATAACACCTAACGTATAATATATTGTATCATGTTTTGTTTTAGTCGAGCTTGTGTTCTTTTTTTTTGGCCGAACCATACGAAACCAACAAACAAATATGAATTGAACCTTATAATATTAAAGAGCATGTATGTAATACGTATTGTATGAATCAGATCTTAAATAAGTCGAGCCACATAGAACCGAACCACATATATAAATGAATCGGACCTTATGTGAAACATGCAAACGTGAATATGTTACGTAGAAGAGTTAGGGTTTGCGTAAAACATATTAGCCGAAACATGTAAGAGTTTGTGGAAGTGTATTAAATGAGTAAAGATCATGCAAAACCTAAACCCTAAGTGATGTGTGAACCGAACCCTAAATGGTTGGTGAACCGTGTACCATGCGCGTGTGTTGTGAGTCAAGTGAGCTTGTCGATGTGTAAACGTAGTACGTGTTCATATCTAGTCGAAGCTATTGTGCATGTGTGTGTAGATGTATATCTAATCCGGATAATAAGTAACTTGTGTAGTCACATGAAATCATAGACGTGCATGGGTATAAAAGTTGACGTATAATATGTGTATAAGTAACGTATGGTTAAGACATGAATGTGTTGAGTAAATAAACAAGAGTAATGAGTCATTAAATGACGTAATATGTAAAGTAAATGCACTTTGATATGATATTAAAAGATTGAGAAAACCCTAGAACATAAATGAGAGTCGATTAGGGTTTGAAGCTAATTATATTAATTCGTTATTTCATGTGTAAGTTATGACTTTTAAACTATTTTCACATTTAACCCTAAACTTTAATAAATGACATAATGAACCCTAGTCTATAATATTTGTTATAAAACACTTAAGTCTCATTTAATCATAAATCTCTAAAGTATTAAGATCACTGAATACATTAAGTATGAACACCAAATATTAAAAGATCATTTTGACAATTATGGAATCATAAATAACATGTACGACCGTTAATGTGTATAGTTTCTGTGAAGAAGGAGTAATCCTTTGCTTTCCGTATTTCTGCTTTTTGGTCATTTGCTTTGGAATAAGGTACAGATATTCTGACCTTTTCAGTAAAGGTTCCTTATAACATTTTCTTTTCGTTAGCTTTTATATTAGGGTTTCCTAAGCCTTTGCTATGAACCCCATTCTGTTTGTTTGAGCTGTTGCTTATCTGAACTCTGATTTCTGAATTATAAAACATCTGATTTTGAACTATATGATATGAAAACTCTGATTTTGGAAATATGATTAATCTTCTGATAAAGTATGATCTGTGTCAGTTTTGACATTCTGATTTGACCTAAGATAGTTTGACACCCGAGCCAAATATTTCACTAGTCATGGGGGTTCCATGTCCGTGCCAGTGATGCACCTCTGACATGACTCTAGGGCAGTAGAGTGATGTTCTGCCACGTCCCTTATTTGTTATCTGTTATGAGCTCAAGTTATGTTATATGACCAATATCTGTCTGTGGGGCGTATGGATGCATCCTAGATCTGTTATCTGTTATCTGTTATATGTTATCTGTTATCTGATGATTGATGTTGCGTGCATGCACGTCCTTCATAACTCTGGTAGGTCTCCCCTACAAATGTTGCCTTATGTGAATATGATTTTGATCTGATATTTGTTTCTGGGCTCGAGGTAGTTAACTATAAAACTTATTCGATAATTCTGATTTATACTCTGAAAATGATTTTGATTTTGCTATCTTTCGTTCATTATATTTTGTATTCGATATCGTTTCGTATTCGCTTTGCTTTTATATCTGTTCACTGAGCTTTTGAAGCTCAACCGCATTTCTTTTCTTCCGCGGCAGGTATCTAAGCATTGGAGCTGGGTTTTGCTTTGGGATGAGTGCTGAGTGGACTTACCTTAGAGATATTTAGCTTTGATCTTATGAGGCCATTTAAGACTTTACTATTTCAGATATTTTATTGGAGTTTATTTTTCCGCTGGGACCTATGTATTGAAGTCATGTTGACTTGAATTATTTCCGCATTTATGTTAAGACTTCTTTTGGATATTTATGTTTGCTTTGATATGACACCATTATTTGTGATTCCTTTACCCTTGTTGGGTCGGGGCGTTACAATTTATGGTATCAGAGCCCTAGGTTTTGAGACCCTTAGAGCTTAGGCTATGAACTGTGAGGATTGGGTAGACTTTAGGTTTCCTTCTGCGAACTTCCATTTCATATCTCACCTTTGTTCATTTTGCTAATCGTTTGAATATCGTTCAGATGGTTCAAACTCGTCGTAACGGTAACTCGGAAGGGGACGATGATGCTCCTAACATGGATGCTGCGATTGCTAATGCTCTCAACACTCTTTTCCCTGGTCTCACCACACCTGAGATGATGACACAGGTGATCAACAACATTCGTAATCAGACTGGTGCTTCGGGTAGTGGTGGAGGTAATCAACCCACCGGCATTCACACTTGGCTCGAGCGTTTCGGTAAGCTCAAGCCTCTTTCTTTTAGCACTGCTGCTACTCCCACTGAGGCCGAGGACTGGATCACTCATATTGAGAAGCTGTTTGAAGTATTGGGTTGTGGAGACGATTTTAAGACTCGTTTGGCTACATTTAAGTTGGAAGGTGATGCATTGAATTGGTGGAAGGCACTCAAACAGGCAAGAGGAGGAGATGCTTTTGCTATTACTTGTACCTGGACTGAATTTCGTACTATCTTCTATAACCGTTACTTCCCTGATGCTGAGCAGCAAAGGTATGAAAGGGATTATCAGGCAATCTACCAGTTTGATCATGAGAACTCCAATGAGTACATGGGCAGGTTTATGAGACTGGTAAGTTTTGTGGGAACGATTGCTGGAGATGGTAGGCGCCAAGCTAAGCACTTCAAGTGGGGACTGAAGAAGTGGGTGTTGGACCGAGTGCTTAATATTGAGTATGAGGATGTGTCGGCATGCAATGACGCAGCTCGTAACATTGAGATCTTTCATGAGGTTTCGGGTTCCAACAAGCGTAACCGCGATGGTGATCGGATTCAAGGTAGGACTCAAAGTAATGATTATAAGGGAAATTCTGGCAGGAGTTATGATTCGAGGGGTCAAGTGGATAGGAGTTATGATCAGCGGAGTCAGTCAGGAAGGAATGTGGACTCTAGGCGCCCTGAGGCGAGGAGTCAGGATAGCAGAGCTGCTGGTAGGAATGGAAATGATCGTCATAATCAAGGTAACAATAACCAGCGTTACAACAAGGATCAGTCAGCTCGAGGATCATATCAGGGTCGTGCTTCAGGATCTTCTGGTCAGCAAAGGACAGCTGAGGTTTTGCCTCCCCCACCTATCTGTACTACTTGTGGAAAGGCTCATCCGGGGCCGTGTTTCAAGGCCACTGGTGGATGTTTCTCTTGTGGTTCCACTACTCACAAGATCAAGGATTGCCCTAAGAAGAACCCGGTGATTCCTGGAAACTACATCAAGCCGCCACCTACTACTGGACGCGTTTATGCTACTACTCGGAATCAGGCGGAGCGCACTTCAGGTACCATTACGGGCACTCTTTTCATTGATGATTATTCTGTCTTCGCTTTATTTGATACCGGTGCCACACACTCCATTATATCTGTCACATTTGCTAAGAAACTTAATATGAAGCTCAAACCATTAACAAATCACTTATCGATTTCTACGCCTATGAAAAACCACATGATCATTGATCATAAATACGTTAAGTGCCCTCTTCGTTTTGACGATCGTATTCGCCCTGCAAATCTGTATCCTCTCGATATGGTCGACTTTGATATCATTCTAGGCATGGATTGGTTGGCTTATCATAGAGCTTCCATCGACTGCTATGCTAGAACTGTGATCTTTGGAGACATAAAACATCCTGAATTTGTTTATTATGGTTCTCAACCTCTCAAATCTGTTAAGCTCATTTCTGCTATGAAGGCACGGACCATGATTGCTCATGGGTGCCAAGGTTTTCTGGCATCTGTTAAGGACACATCTTTGGAGATTCCTAACATTGAAAATCTTTCTGTTGTTTGTGAATTCACCGACGTTTTTCCCGATGAACTACCCGGTCTTCCCCCAGCTAGAGAAGTTGAGTTTAGCATAGAGTTAATTCCTGGTGCTGAACCGATTTCGAAGGCTCTGTATCGCATGGCACCTGTAGAACTGAAGGAGTTGAAGGAACAGCTGCAAGAGATGATAGAAAATGGATTTATTCAACCCAGTGTTTCTCCATGGGGTGCACCTGTTTTGTTTGTAAAGAAGAAGGATGGAAGCATGCGTCTATGTATCGACTACCGTGAACTCAACCGTATTACCATTCGAAACCGTTATCCTCTGCCACGTATTGATGATTTGTTTGATCAACTGCAAGGAGCGAAGTTCTTTTCTAAGATTGATCTGAGATCTGGTTATCACCAGCTACGTGTGAGGGAGCAAGATGTTCCTAATACCGCGTTTCGTACCAGATATGGTCATTATGAATTCCTCGTTATGCCTTTTGGTTTGACAAATGCGCCTGCTGTGTTTATGGACCTAATGAATCGTGTTTTCCATGAGTTCCTCGACAAGTTCGTTATCGTTTTCATCGACGACATTTTAGTTTACTCCAAGTCTGAAGAAGAGCACGAGCAACATCTCCGGATAGTTTTGGAGATTCTGAGGAAGAAGAAGTTGTACGCCAAATTTTCGAAGTGCGAGTTTTGGTTAAGACAAGTCGCTTTCCTTGGTCATATTGTATCTGCTGATGGTATCACCATGGATCCGTCTAAAGTTGAGGCTATCACTAAATGGCCAAGACCTACGACAGTGACTGAGGTTAGGAGTTTTCTAGGACTTGCTGGTTACTACCGACGTTTTGTTGAAGGTTTCTCTCGCTTAGCTTTGCCCCTAACCCAACGGATGAGAAAAGGTGAAAAGTTTGTATGGACGGATGAACGAGAGAAGAGTTTTGAAGAGTTGAAACGGAGATTGGTGTCTGCTCCTATTTTGACTCTTCCATCTGGTTCTGGAGGATTTCAAATTTATAGTGATGCATCTAAGAAAGGATTGGGCTGTGTTTTGATGCAACATGGAAAGGTAATAGCTTATGCTTCAAGGCAGCTAAAACCTTATGAGGAGAATTATCCAACTCATGACCTTGAGTTAGCTGCGGTGGTGTTCGCGTTGAAGATCTGGAGGCATTACTTGTATGGAGAGACGTGTGATATATTCACTGACCATAAGAGTCTCAAGTATATTTTCACTCAGAAAGAACTTAACATGAGACAAAGAAGATGGTTAGAACTTCTTAAGGATTATGACACCAAAATTCAGTACCATCCAGGTAAGGCTAATGTAGTTGCTGACGCACTTAGCCGGAAATCAGGCATTCTTGCAAGTATTGAGATTGAACCTAGGATTATTCGTGACTTAGAGCGTTTGGATGTTGAGCTATGCGTACGAGGTTTTGATGGATACTGGGCTAGTATGAAGGTGGAGTCGAACCTTATACTGCAAATTAAAGAAGCTCAGAAAGATGATGGCGAGCTGTGGGCCGTGGCGCAAAATGTTGAAGAAGGTAAGCAGACGGAGTTTAAGGTTGATGATGACGGAATTGTATGGTATGAAGATAGGCTTTGTGTTCCCAATGATCCAGTACCTCGCGAGAAAGTTATGACTGAAGCTCATAGTTCTCCTTTCACTATCCATCCTGGTTCTACCAAGATGTATAGGGATTTGAAACAGTACTTCTGGTGGAATGGCATGAAGCAAGATGTGGCGACGTTTGTGTCGAAGTGTATGATTTGTCAGCAGGTTAAGATTGAACATCAAAGGGCTAGTGGATTGTTACAGCCATTGGATATTCCAACATGGAAGTGGGATAAGATATCTATGGATTTTGTGACTGGGCTACCTCTTACTCGGAAGAAGCATGATGCGATTTGGGTAGTTGTTGATCGACTAACCAAATCTGCTCATTTCTTACCAATTAGAAAGGATTATGGTATTGGTAGATTGGCGGAAATTTTTCAGCAAGAGATAGTTAGACTTCATGGTACTCCGGCATCTATTGTGTCCGACAGAGATCCGCGTTTTACTTCTCGTATCTGGAAAGGTTTGCAAAAAGTTTGGGGTACTCGACTTAATTTCAGTACAGCATTTCATCCTCAAACGGATGGTCAGTCAGAGAGGACTATTCAGACCTTAGAGGACATGCTAAGGGCTTGTGCTTTAGAATGGACGGGCAGCTGGGATGAATATTTGTGTTTAGTAGAGTTTGCATACAACAACAGTTGGCATGCTAGCATTAAGGCAACACCGTTTGAACTTCTTTATGGAAGGAAATGTAGAGCACCTACTTGTTGGGATGAAGTAGGTGAACGCTTAATTGAAGGTCCGGAAATGATTGAGATCACTAATGAGAAAGTAGCTGTTGCTAGAGAAAAGCTGAAGGAGGCTAGGTCTCGTCAGAAAAGTTATGCCGACAAGCATCGTCGTGATTTAGAATTTCGGGTCGGAGATCGTGTATTTTCGAAAGTTTCGCCGTTTAGAGGTGTGAAACGTTTTGGAATCAAGGGCAAGCTCAGTCCTCGATTCATCGGTCCGTTTGAAATTTTGGAGCGTATTGGAGAAGTTTCGTATCGGTTAGCACTTCCGCCTCAGTTATCGCATGTTCATGACGTTTTCCATGTATCACTCCTAAGGGGATACAACTATCATCCGTTACACGTTGCTTCTTATCCGTTTGATCAAATTCAGTCCGATATGTCCTTATCTGAAGAACCGGAAGCTATTTTAGAAAGACAAGAAAGAGTCATGAGAAATAAAGTCATTCCGTTCGTTAAGATTCTTTGGAAAAATCACCCGGAGCGTGAGGCTACTTGGGAAACCGAGGAGTCGATGCGAGCTAGTTATCCTCATTTCTTTGAATAGTTTGGTATGTTCTCGTTTCGTTTTCGTTTCGTTTCATTTCAATTTTCGAGGACGAAAATTCTTCTTTTAGAGGGGAAGAGTTGTAAAACCTGAAAATCTAAAACATGAATAAAGACTAAAATACCCTTGGAATCGAAATTTATAAAATACGTAAAAGACATTTATATTCATTCAACGAAATTAAATCCTAACTTACGAATAACTAAAACTTAACAAATATGTGTATGTGATCGACCTTGTATGACGGAAGTTAAACGTCTCGCGTAAATAGTTGGGCCATTCGTTTGGGCCTTGTTTTCGTTTAATGGTGAACCAAGTTGGGCCGTTTGTTTTGTTGGATTGGACTCACGCCGAGAGCCCAAGATGGGCGTGTTGTTTGTGTTCGGTTGGATCAAGAAGCCGAGAGCCCAAAAGGGGTGTTTGTTTTGTTCAGTTGGACCCAAACCGAAGCCCACACCCCCTCAAGCCTAACCAAATTTGTACCACTATAAATAGAACACATTAACACAATTTGGAAACCCTAGTTTTGCCTCTTTTCTTTTCTTTTTCATTCGGCCGAAGCCCTAACTCCCTTGGTGTCGAGACTTTGTTTCCAACGAGCTAAGGTATAACATGTTTTCTCGTCTTCCTTTGATAACACCTAACGTATAATATATTGTATCATGTTTTGTTTTAGTCGAGCTTGTGTTCTTTTTTTTTGGCCGAACCATACGAAACCAACAAACAAATATGAATTGAACCTTATAATATTAAAGAGCATGTATGTAATACGTATTGTATGAATCGGATCTTAAATAAGTCGAGCCACATAGAACCGAACCACATATATAAATGAATCGGACCTTATGTGAAACATGCAAACGTGAATATGTAAAGTACGTAGAAGAGTTAGGGTTTGCGTAAAACATATTAGCCGAAACCTATGTATTAACCGAAACATGTAAGAGTTTGTGGAAGTGTATTAAATGAGTAAAGATCATGCAAAACCTAAACCCTAAGTGATGTGTGAACCGAACCCTAAATGGTTGGTGAACCGTGTACCATGCGCGTGTGTTGTGAGTCAAGTGAGCTTGTCGATGTGTAAATGTAGTACGTGTTCATATCTAGTCGAAGCTATTGTGCATGTGTGTGTAGATGTATATCTAATCCGGATAATAAGTAACTTGTGTAGTCACATGAAATCATAGACGTGCATGGGTATAAAAGTTGACGTATAATATGTGTATAAGTAACGTATGGTTAAGACATGAATGTGTTGAGTAAATAAACAAGAGTAATGAGTCACTAAATGACGTAATATGTAAAGTAAATGCACTTTGATATGATATTAAAAGATTGAGAAAACCCTAGAACATAAATGAGAGTCGATTAGGGTTTGAAGCTAATTATATTAATTCGTTATTTCATGTGTAAGTTATGACTTTTAAACTATTTTCACATTTAACCCTAAACTTTAATAAATGACATAATGAACCCTAATCTACAATATTTGTTATAAAACACTTAAGTCTCATTTAATCATAAATCTCTAAAGTATTAAGATCACTGAATACATTAAGTATGAACACCAAATATTAAAAGATCATTTCGACAATTATGGAATCATAAATAACATGTACGACTGTTAATGTGTATAGGTTCTGTGAAGAAGGAGTAATCCTTTGCTTTCCGTATTTCTGCTTTTTGGTCATTTGCTTTGGAATAAGTTACATATATTCTGACCTTTTCAGTAAAGGTTCCTTATAACGTTTTCTTTTCGTTAGCTTTTATATTAGGGTTTCCTAAGCCTTTGCTATGAACCCCATTCTGTTTGTTTGAGCTGTTGCTTATCTGAACTCTGATTTCTGAATTATAAAACATCTGATTTTGAACTATATGATATGAAAACTCTGATTTTGGAAATATGATTAATCTTCTGATAAAGTATGATCTGTGTCAGTTTTGACATTCTGATTTGACCTAAGATAGTTTGACACCCGAGCCAAATATTTCACTAGTCATGGGGGTTCCATGTCCGTGTCAGTGATGCACCTCTGACATGACTCTAGGGCAGTAGAGTGATGTTCTGCCACGTCCCTTATCTGTTATCTGTTATGAGCTCAAGTTATGTTATATGACCAATATCTGTCTATGGGGCGTATGGATGCATCATAGATCTGTTATCTGTTATCTGTTATATGTTATCTGTTATCTGATGATTGATGCTGTGTGCATGCACGTCCTTCATAACTCTGGTAGGTCTCCCCTACAAATGTTGCCTTATGTGAATATGATTTTGATCTGATATTTGTTTCTGGGCTCGAGGTAGTTAACTATAAAACTTATTCGATAATTCTGATTTATACTCTGAAAATGATTTTGATTTTGCTATCTTTCGTTCATTATATTTTGTATTCGATATCGTTTCGTATTCGCTTTGCTTTTATATCTGTTCACTGAGCTTTTGAAGCTCAGCCGCATTTCTTTTCTTCCGCGGCAGGTATCTAAGCATTGGAGCTGGGTTTTGCTTTGGGATGAGTGCTGAGTGGACTTACCTTAGAGATATTTAGCTTTGATCTTATGAGGCCATTTAAGACTTTACTATTTCAGATATTTTATTGGACTTTATTTTTCCGCTGGGACCTATGTATTGAAGTCATGTTGACTTGAATGATTTCCGCATTTATGTTAAGACTTCTTTTGGATATTTATGTTTGCTTTGATATGACACCATTATTTATGATTCCTTTACCCTTGTCGGGTCGGAGCGTTACACCTATGGTCTACCCTAATGCACTAACAGGCAGTGTACCCAGTCGTGTGTAGTGTAGTAATCGGTAAAACCGAGGTCATCCCAAGAGTTATGTGTGCGGATTTAAACTAAGTCTAGGTGTCACAGATTTTAATATGATTATGATATAATTAACTACTAAAGCAAATAAAGGCGAGGGATGTGATCAATAGAGGAGAGGGGTGCTAACCTAGTTACTCATCCTAAGTAATAGTGTATACGTCTAATTACTTCCAATTACTTCAGGTGGGGTCAAAGTCGCTAGGACAGCATTTGGTCAGTTTGTCCTAACCTATCAGCAAAGGGTCCCACTGGAGAAATCAAGTGCCCCGTCATAAATCCAGTTGTTCTTAGTCCAATAAGCCAAGTCATTAAGTACCGCTACATGCTGGATTCATAACAATGAATGCCCGGGCGCTTGCATCTTAAACACTCAACCCTTACTTCTTAAGTTCATCCAAACGGTAGGTGATCAGTTGGTCAAATCGCACAAGTAGAAAGGGTCGTCAGTTGCTCATATCTTACCCTTCCCGTCTCAGTCTACTCACTTAGGGTCAGTTAGTCATATCTCCTAAGCAACTAAGCCTCTACCGCCATTCAAAACTACCGAAACAAGGGTAGCTACCAACAAACTATGCATGCATACACTTAGAAATAATTATACGGAAGCAATGTAAACGCAAACAAAACAATTAAGGAATCATAACTAGGCCAGCACCTAGAGGTGCTTAGTCGCTCATATTAACTATAATAATCTATTCAATGTTTCACATTATGAAATACATGAATTGAAAGTAAAGAAAAGATAAAATGCTAATGCTTATCATAGGGGAGTGATTTCTCCCTTAGAGATAGCTCCGTATGCTCCTCTAGATCTGCCTCCGACTTCTTCTCACGTTCTCTGAATTTTGTGTGTGAAATGGAATGCTTTGAAATGCTGGAAATCGTGGGGTATTTATAGGCCAGATCTGGTTACGGCGTAACTAATTATAAGAGTTACGCCATAACATACAATTCTTCATAATTTGCACTAATAATGCTGGTTACGGCGTAACTATGGAAGGAGTTACACCGTATCTTCAATAAATCTTGGTTACACCGTAAATGATGCAATAGCTACGGCGTAGCTTACAGCGGCGCGGAACCTCATTTGACCTAGTTGGTTACGTCGTAATCTTTAGGAGAGTTACGCCGTAATCTTCTGTTGAGTTGATTTTCTGAGCCACGCTTTAGTTACGGCATAATGTGAGAGAGGAGTTACGCCATAACTTCTTCAAAGTGAGCATACTATGATAAATATTCAATAAACTCTCCAAATCCGCGTCTTTTAGCTCCAATGCTTGTAAATTACCTGAAAGTGAAATATAAAGGAAAACAAGCGTATATCCATATAAATGATATAAAATACGAGCATTATCGGGGGAAATTGACACTTAATATTCAGGACTATTTGATGTTATCAATTACCATAAGCTTGATAATAGATCAAACCTCCACTGCTTTGGCGTAAGCACCTAGAAACAACTATCTAAGAGGTCTTTACAAGGGTTGTAACGTTAGGCTTAGGGTAGGGAAACAAAGGGTTTTGTTGGATAGGGGATATTTAGTGGTGGCAAGTCAAAAATCTTATGTTACAAGCATGTAAAGCGTGGCGTTGCTAAGCCAAGACTCGACTCACTAACACTAGATAACTTGAAACAAAACAAACATAAATTAAAAATATAAACATAAAGATAGATGTAGGATGGTAGCCTGTATGTTTTTCTAATTTTTCATTTTTCTTTCATTTTTTTTCCGATTTTTTTTACAGTTTTTTTGCATACCTTTTTACTCTACCATCCTCTACAATAACATCAACATATAAGAGATTTATAGGAGCATCCCTACACTTGAGTTTTATTTCTCTAACACTAATTGACCCAATTTGAAAAGATCAAATCACTTGGAGTATTTAATTACGTAGACAAAGGGGATTTGAATTTATCGTTCTTTCTTGTTACTCCATGAAATATTACTTTTACCCTTGAGTCCCAATCGTCCCAAAACTGTGTACAAAAGATATGACTCGACTTAGCAACCATGCAAGTAACTAGATAATTGAACTAAGGGTTAAATAATGATAACAATAATGCACTAAAGGTGAGTGCATACAAGGTAGGCTAAGGCGATTTGGGTGTACATTTAGGGGTGGATTGTAAACAATGCTCTTCATTGATATTTCGAAAAACCGAAACATCACGAGAACCGCGAAAAGGATAGGCTCTGAGGGGTTGACTAGAGGTATCGTGTACTAAAGATGAGTACATCTCAAGGGTGTGGGGTAATTACTCAACCGATGTGGAAGATGTAATTATAACACAGGTTTCAAACAAGGGTTATCCTAATGCCTCTTATCATTTAGTTACTCCTAACTACACAAGTGTAGTCTCACTAGCGATCTCGGAATGCATCACAAAATAAGTTATAGAATCTATTATACTACCGGTACACTCACTAAGCATTAAAGGTGAATGCTTTAATTCCTAAAGATCTAGGGGCGAACCTCACATTTTTGGGGTGGAATTTGAGTGGTAAACGGTTTTTATGCTAGTCATATAATTCCTATCCATGAGACGCTTTATTAAGTCTAAAGTTTAGCTTGTAAATGTCATAAAAAAATTTAAATTTGGTGCTAAAATTGCCCTAACAAATATTTCTCCTAGTTTATTACACAAATTATCAAGGACAAGACAAATGATCAAGTGAGTGAATAGTTTCTAAGTTCCCGTTTTATTCTCCCTCCCTACACTTAAACTGAACATTGTCCCCCATATTTCCCGAAAGCATCAAAGTTATGATAAAGAAAGGTAAGTAAGGAAAAGAAAATAATACTCCCCTGATTAGCTCGGTAGGATATGTGTAAAGTTGTAGTTAAATCCTCTTCCAAGAAGAATGCATAAGTAATAAGCTTCATCCATTGTGTGTTTCTTCTTCTTGTTAAAAATAACCTGCACACTTATAAGAGAACAACGAAACCTTCGCGTAAAATCGATGGTAAAACTATATATGACACACAACTACACTAGAAAGCAAGTAAGATATAATGCTTGTGGAATGGATATTTGCAGTTTTTATTGAAAATTAAGACCTGGGAATTTCCAAAAATTCATAAACTGCACGGAAAATGAAAAACTGATTACCCTGTTTCTACATAGCCTGACGCCGTCAGGCTTTAATCCTGACGCCGTCAGGCTTTAATCCTGACGCCGTCAGGTTGTCCTGACAGAAAGTGGTCTGCTGCGTTTTTCTGGAAAAATTACATCATTAAAACCTGGAAAAATTCCTGCAAAACATCAATTATGACTCGATACAAGCATTTGACTCTAACAAACACGCATATATATCAATTTCAATACTTGTAATTCTCATGTTCATGTTCTTAAAAACCTATGTGATCTTCCCTACACTTATCTTTTTGTAAAATACCTTTATATGTAATTAAGACGAGGTTAAAGACAAAATAAAGCATTTTCATAAAGTCTAACATGAGAATAAACAACAATGAAAGATATATAAAACACACAAATTGAAAACCAAAACAAGCAAACAATTAAGCATGGGTTGCCTCCCTCGAAGCGCTTTTCTTTATTTATGAGTCTTGTAGCTAGACTTGAAGTCGCACTCCTACGTGACTTCCTTACTGTCATCTTCTTCCTCATGAAGATCTCTATTGGGGTTTTCCATGGCATAGTTATGTCATATCGTGCATCTTTTTAAGAAGTCATCTTGCCCCCAATTGGTTCTATATTCCGGTCCTAGTTTCACACACTCTTTATAGAACCCAAATATCTTATTCATCACATAGTCTATTGTTCTCTTCTTATCCTCCTCTACTCCTAACTACACGAATGTAGTCTCACTAGCGATCTCGGAATGCATCACAAAACAAGTTCTAGAATCTATTATACTACCGGTATACTCACTAAGCATTAAAGGTGAATGCTTTTATTCCTAAAGATCTAGGGGCGAACCTCACATTTTTGGGGTGGAATTTGAGTGGTAAACGGTTTTTATGCTAGTCATATAATGCCTATCCATGAGATGCTTTATTAAGATTAAAGTTTAGCTTGTAAATGTCATTAAAAGTTTTAAATTTGGTGCTAAAATTGCCCTAACAAACATTTCTCATAATTTATTACACAAATTACCAAGGACAAAAAAAAATGATCAAGTGAGAGAATAGTTTCTAAGTTCCCGTATATGATTCACGGAATCGGAAAGCCTAAGCTATTTCATCCGGTCACCCTATCATCCTTAAGCATACTCACCCAATAAATACAACGAAAGCCTAATGCACTCCTAATCCTATATCAATTAAGACAAGAAACAACCTAACAACAATCAATAACTAGGTTTCATAGATCTAAGCAAACACACAAGTAATTTAGCTAGACATGTTAGACAAGCAAACATACACAATTTCAATTGAACATGGGGTAGACATAATGATAAATTGGATTAACAAACTTATCTTGATGTGTAAAATAGGGTATGAGACCCTAGAATACTGTCCAAGTCGGACTACAACTGAGTTAGGGTTTGCTCTCCAAAATTCTACCTCCTAAAATACAGAAAAATCGAATTCTTTATATAGATTTACAATCGCGATGGCCTTGCCTTTTGCTAGCGACGCCGTCAGGTCGCCGTCATTAGGGTTTCGTCTAGGCCAAGTCATCGATGGAACAACGTCACTTGCGAGTTGTGACGCCGTCGGTCTTTAGTTGCGACGTCGTCTGAGTTCTAGATCTGGGCCGTCTGGAGTGAAAAGTGTGAGTGACGCCCTCCATATTTTAGGCGTGACGCCGTCAGGCTTTATGACTAGAAATTCCACTGAGCCGTCTTGGGCACTTTTTGATCAAGTCTTCATAGAGGGACGGCGTCGCCCTTTGGATGGGATGCAGTCAGATTCTGTTGATCAGCCTTGAGTGTCTTCGATCTTGACTTTGCCATTTTCTTCATGTTTTTGCTCCTTTTCGTCCAAATGTACTTCATTCCAGCATTTTACTTTCAGAAGACCTAAAAAGTGAAAACGAACGAAATTAAGCAGTAACGAATGTAAAATATGTCGAAATTACTGGTGGCAATCTAGACCCATTTGGGTCTAGATGGGTATATACAAAAAGTTATAACTTGTACGTTGAAGTTAGTCTAACAAACCGGGTAGACCCAACATACTTCTTCTAACAACTTTAAAAATGACCCAATTAGACCCATGAGGTGTTTAGACGAACATTAACGCATAAGTTTCACTTTTCATATAAACCCATCTAGACCCAAACGGGTCTAGATTGCCAGCTATAGTCGAAATAGAGCTTAAATGACCCCCTAAAAGCGTACGTTTTAAATCCTTATCAGTCCCCCTTAAGAACAACAACTTGTTCATTTAAAGCTTCCTCATTTTCTCTGTAGTATTCTAACTGTTTTTCTACAGAGGCTAAACTCTCTTATGATTAGCTAAATCATACTCAGTTTGATTTAATTCTATCCTTAACTTGTCATAAGGAGTTTTCAAAGATTCATAGTTATTCAGACAAGTTTTAGTACAAGATTTATCATTGTATATCTCAGAGTCTGAAAACGCCATTAGTGCCATGTTTGGAGGAGATGTTTCTTCATGAGCCATGTAGCTCCAGTCATACCCAACTCCATCAATGGTCACCATAGCCTTAGATGATGAATCTTCACCATTGACTGTTTTGCTCCTCTTTCTTCCATCCTGTGACCTTGGGCTCCTGCATTCCCTAGCAAAATGTCCTAGCTTCTTGCATTTGTAACATTCTACTTTAGATTTGTCAAAGCCAACAGTTCATCATTGTGGATGATGATCTTCTTCCCAGTCTTCTGAAGGAATTTTTTCCCCTTAAACTCAGGAGTGCTACCTGCCACTTAATGTCCATCTCTTAAAGCTCATCTTCATGTATCTGCTCCAAATCATCATGAATAACCTGAGATCTATTTGGCTGACTGGCTAGAAAAGCATTGACAGTGGCATTACTTAGGCTACCAGAAGTATCCTGTGAGCCAGCAATACCAAAATTAGTACTAGCAGTACTAACTTCAAGAACATCATTGGTGCTGCCAGTGCTTGGTTGAGCCACAAATGCAAGATTTGGTGACTCTGAGTTTCCAATTGAAGTGGACTTCTTAACTTGATGCTCAACAATTTTAAAATTGTTGTATAGATCAACAAGTTTCATCTTTTCAAAGTCTGACTTGTTGGTCCAAACCACTACATGAGTATTCCATTCACTTGGTAGGCTTCTCATGAACCTAGAGTTCACATCTTCAATAGAGAGATCCACACCAAGAATGGACAGTTTACTAACAATCTTTTGAAGCCTATTGTATATGGAATCAAGAGATTCTGCACTGGTTGCACAAAAGTTTTCAAACTGCTGTTTTAGCAGAGTCTTGTGAGTCTTTCTAGTGGCTTCATTCCCACCAAAACCATCTTCAATAGCTTCAAACAGCTTCTTTGCATCCTGATGCTTGGAGTAGGTCAATAATATTCATCAGGGAGAGACATTAACAACATGATTTTTGCCTTTAGATCATTCTTTCTTCTGATCTTTTTATCATTAGATGTTGGCTTTGGAATGGTTGGAGGTTCTTCTTCTTTGCCTAGAATGGGAACTGCAACAAAGGAGTTTCCATTCTCAATGATCTCCCAGAGATTTTAGTCCAGCATTAGAAAATACTGCTCAATCTTTATCCTCCACACATCATATTCTCCCTGCTTCACCTTGGGGATCTTTGCAGTAACATGTGTTTGGCTGTTTTCAAATTCCACTGCTTCTTGTTTGGAATGAACTTCTTCTAATTCAGAGTTTCATATACACAAGCTCTCATACCACTTGTGAGTCCCAAACCTTGGATCTACTTAGCTTGTATAAGTATATTGCCTTGGATGAATCCCAAGCAAATGTGAATGAAACAAAGCTTAATGTTAATCAAGTATGCGGAATCTACTTGATAACACTTAGAAGAATAATAAATAGAACATTTAATATGCAATGGACAAAGTAATGATCAAAACACTTCAATATTATTAAACAATAATACGAATACTTTGGCTAGTATCAGGGTATACAACCTTGAAGTTCTTAACATGACTGTGCTAATTGATTGTGTATTGGTGTATCAAACAATATAACCTAGGACATCCTTTTATAGGACAAGGAGTCCTTTAAAAGAAACCTATCAGTATAAAATCGTATAAGATATACAATATCTATTCTCAAAATACAAAACGTGTGCATATCCTATTAGCAGTACAAACCATATGTACTAGCCGTACTAAGTCAGTTAGTACTGGTAGTGTATTATTCACTAGTCTAGTCTGTATGCTTGGCAGTATCAAGCACAGTTAGTTTTGCCATTGTTTAATTCCTAACACGAGCTTACACACAAGTCAGATCTTACACAATAATTGAGATACAAAGAATTTAGATTGAGGAGAGAAACGTAACAAAGGTTACGAGGTGAAGGCCTATTCTTTAACACTTCGTTTCTTGACGAATACGAGCGTTATTCTCTTGCGCTTTGAGGTAGAGAGGATGCGATCACTTATAAACAAGTTACAACACGTTAATGTGATCAAAGAAGAGAGTTTAGATTGATTTGGGAATATAGAAAGTTTTAGTGCTCAAGAGGTGATTTTTTCTGCTAAAATAGTTCTGTATTTATAGTCACGAGGAGGAGCGGATGACAGTCCCATATATATAAGATACCGTCACCTTGTTTACGGGACCTTCCCGACATACGCTCCTATTTTTGATGTGGTGAAAAATTATCTGGTGAAAATTTTATCTGGTTTGGGTGGCAAAAATAGTTGTTGGAAATTTTGAAATTAAAATCTATTTTTCTTATTAAAACATTTCTTTATAATTACAAAAATACTTTGTAAAAATGTTTTGTCACATAAAAATGTGAGGTTTGTAGAAAAATAAATTTTTGATCACTTAATAAAGTTGGTAGATTGTTTGTTCATTCCTTAAGTGATGTTGTAGTCGAAACCTGGTTGAAACAAGTTTTCTCGATTAAATACTTATCAAGTATAGTTTTACATAACATGTCTTTATATTTTGTGATTATCAAAACGTATGGGGATCGAAGAATGCAAATGACGTTTTTGACATTATTTGTATTAACAATCTCCTCCTTTTTGATGATTACAAAATATAAACTCATTTTAGGTAAAATTATGTTTTAATATGTTTTAATGAGTTTTCGTTTACTTCTCCCCTTTTGTAGAATCAAAAAGGCTTCGTCGATGCGTAGAGAGGAAAGAAATCGACGGTGCTAATGTCCCCCCTTGTTGAGGGCACTGGGGAATCGATCAATGGTATTTTGCTACAAAAACAAGTTAGAACACAGATGCAAGAGTATATATACGCAATTCACATAACATATAAGAATAAGAGAGGAGACAAAAAACAAAATCACCAGGACGATCCTGTAAATGCTTGGATGGTCCCATATATTTAAGGGACCGCCGGGTATTTAAGGGACCGCCATCAGTGGGTTAGAGAAGGAGACATACTTCAATAAGTAGGCATAAACTTAAACATTCATTAAACTAGAAAAAAGTCATACGCAGAATAAGACGAGTACAACACGAGCCTAGATAATATAACTAATCCTGGTCTAGTATCTAGGATAACCAAAGGAATGCCCAGTCTTATTGTAGAGCATCCGCCATGTCTAGAGGTTAGGGAGAAATGGTGGTGCAAGAGTGTTGTTTGAAGGAGGCGGGAAGCGAGGGGACAAGAGAAGAGATATGACAAAGTCAAGATCATTTTTGAGATTTTGGAATATGTTGCGATTATGAACGAAACATACACAATAACCTCCATGGGCATTGACTTGATCTAGAGTAGGATGAGGATTGGTTGGAGGATGTAGTTTTTGGCCAAGAAGTATTATAAAAACCTAAAATCTGAGAAAACATTTTTACACTTATGTAATTATAACCTAAGTCTGTATGAATAATTAATTAGTATTAAAACTATATGTTAAGAATGATCTCAAGTAAATTACAAAGTTAATAAATCCTAATCCCAAGTTATATTTAAAATTGACACAACATATATACACTAGTATATATCACACGCTTAAAGGTCCTAAAAGGGTCTGATTTCTATTTTATTTTGTACAACACAAATTCACTTAAAGACATGGTCTAGTAATTTGAAATTTGGAAAAGATTTAGTCGTCCCTTTATCTCCTAAAGACTCAGCATTTTTCACCCCATATTTCCCCATCCCGTTTTCATTTAAACGTATAACACACATTCACTTCTCACACAAAACCCTGAAATAATAAGTGACGGTTGTCCATTTTTGCTCCAAGAAATCAAGGTACGAAGGTGGTTCAAGGGGTGAGCGTTGGTGGTTTTAATTGGTTTGATCGTGGGTTTTAGTTTTGGTTCATTAGTTCTTGTTTCATCCGTTTTAATCGTCCAAGAGGTATCCATAATTGTTTTGTGTATTATTGTTGGGTCGTATGAGATGAATTAGTGTGTGTATTTGATGAATTAAATCAGTCATAACATGTGTGTATGAGTATGTATATAAATCAGATTAAGTATTAAGGATTAGGGTTTGTTTTGGTTAGTATAAATGAAACCGAATCAGGGTTGGCTGGTATGAGATTTGTGATGGTTTGGTGGTAAAATGAAGACGTATACATGATAATATTATGATTAATACATGTCTCGTGTTATATGAAGGTCTCGTGTGCGTTTGTGTAAGTAAACATGTGATATAATGGCTTAAAACAGGTTTTTAAACGGGATAGTTTTGTATGCTGAATTTGTATGCACTACAGCTTGAGTTTTATAATTGGTTATTTCTGGATTTTTACTTGTAAACCTAGTTCAATGTCTTATTTAAGTTTTACAATTGGTTTAAAGTGAATTGGAGTTGTATTGGTCATGTTTTTGAATTTTATGGGACCATGTGTCAAATATGAGTTTTGGGAACTTAAACTCAATCGATGTTTTTGATTTTCCATTTTCAAACCACAAGGATTTAAGAGTTATCCTTTTACAGAGGTGATATTTAAGTTATGTGTGACTTCCTGGATTTTTTGTATATTTTTCTGAAATGTCTAAATAGGTTAAATAAATATAAACGTTCGGGGTGTACCTGTAGTTAACTTTCTGGACATGTTTGGATAAATGATTTTTGGAATGGTATTTGCACTTGATAATAAAATATGTAAAAATTCATGTAAGCTTATAAGACATCTACGTACATGTGTAAAATAATTTGGCTTTTGAATAAGAGTCTAATTATGGTTTTAAAATTCGTAAAGTGAAGACTGAAACATACTAAAATCAGAAATTTGTTAAGAAGCAAAAGGTTTTGTGATTTCATATCATTTAATGTGTATGGACTTTAAAATGTACTTAAATGACAATTATGATATATTTGGTCATATGTTAACCTAATTTCGATAACGAAACACTAAGTTGATTAATTATGAATTGTAACTCAAAGTTACTAAATATGGAAAGTTACTAAATATGAAAAGTTTCTAAAAATAGAAAGAAATCCTCATTATGTAATCCGGATAACTATAAGCACTAAACTTATAAAATGAGCCTATAAGTAATACGTGATTATTAATTCGTGTAGGATCTTTGAGGAGGGAGTAGCTTCTATTTCCGTGTGCTTTCCTAGTTATTTAATTTGCTGTTTGAGGTACAAATATTCTACCATTTCTTAGTAAGGGTTTATTCTTATGATTTCTCGATCATTGATTTTGATTCATTAGCTATGTTATGATCCATTTTGATATGATTCCATTTGCTATGACATCCGCTTGCTATCTCAATGGATATGAGATTCTGTTTAGTTTGATATGTTTTGTTGATTTTGTTATGATTGCTCTGTTATGATTATGGATAGCTTTGCTTTGCTTTGTTCTGTTGCCTGAGCTAACTAGTCATGGAGGTACCATGACCATGTCATTGAGGCACCAATGGCATGACACTTTCTGTAGAGGTGTGATTGATCTACGACGTTCCATTCTGTTATGTTATATGATTATTTCTATAGGAATAATGGTTGCATCAAAACCACCCGACAACATCATATTCTGCCAGTACCACATCCCAAGGGAGTGACACTTTAGTTGGATCGGTGTTTCTTTCTGAAAGACTATTGCAAGCAACAAACCTTCGACAATCCTGCATTTTTGTACTCATTTTAAGATGATAAAATAGTATCAAGCGCCACATGTGTAGTATTGTATATCCATACCTATAGTAATAATGGTTGCATCAAAACCACCCGACAACATCATATCCTGCCAGTGCATAATAAATTAGTAGCAAGATAAAGAGAACACATACATAGTAACAATTAAAATATTCGGAAAACTAAGCAAAAATATAACCATCCAAGAAATACCTTTCAAGAAACCTTCTTAAAATCAAATTTGCAAATCTATAAATACCTTGCCGATATCATTGGCTTCTTAGAATAGAGTTACTTTTCAAGAAACCTTCTTGCAGCTTAACGACTCCTTATCTTCATAATGAGAATTCGTGTTCTTCACAAAGCAAAGACTTTTATCAATACAAAACACGATTAAACCTCTAAAACAGAATTGCCGAACAAAAGTTTCATTGAGGAATTTTATCAAATAGTTGGCATACATTTTAAAATAATAGCAATAATATGAGTTTGAAGAGGTCGTCGAATACATAAACAATTGCTACGTCAAACAAATCATTTCCAAAGCAGTTTCATATAGCCCCTATAAGCAGTTTCATAAGCAATCCCAAACAACCCCTATAATAGGTTTTCTAATAAGTAATCATAAACAACCCCAATAAGCAGTTTGTATAAGAAATCCCGAATATCCCCTAAAAGTAGTTGCTCTAAAAATCATTTCCATATAGGTTCTATAAGCAGCTTCATAAGCAATCCCTTAAATTGAACATGTCATATTCAATTGAGAAGAACAGAATATGGACCCAAACACTTCAAAGAACACAAAATAATAAATTTAACAATCAATTGAAGATTTTATTCTATACATAAGAGAACTAAAATCGAAATCATACCTGAGACACATTCAATCCATGCTAAGGAGTGAACATCTTTTGAAAGTATACCTGCGAGATGAATCGGTGAAATCATTGGATTTCAAATTGATTACCTTTGAATATTTGATGAGTCAAATGTTAAATGACAGGGTGTGTTACGGTTTTGTTAATGAATCAGATGAGTATCACAAATATTTTGAATCGGTGACAAACTGTCGATTGACATTTAATGATTATTCGAAACTGCATTGGTTGATTTGAATGAAGAATCGTATAGGAAAAGCTTCAAGAGATGGACAGCTCGAAATTATAAATGTAATTGAATGATTAACAAAAATAAATGAGAAGGGTTATGCAGCAGAAGAGTTGTACTTAGAAGCTAAATAAGGCAGTGCATTAAACTAATTTTTAATGCAAGGTGCTTAGTAGGCTTGTACAAAAGCTTATTTTATTATATATAAGAGATATATAATAGATTAAACTATCATTATTTTGTTAAATATTTTTCACTACATTTAACAATATGTTTAAAAAATTATAAGTAAATCATTAAATGTTGCATTAAAGGTTACCATGAAATATCTTCAAATCATTACTAGAAATCATCAAATCATAAAAACAAAAATTTTAAAACTATTTTTTATCGTCAACACTAATTTTATTTCATCATTTTCGCATTTTATCAATAAAGATAAGCAAAAAACAACACTTTTACATTTTTAACCTTCCTAAGATTTTACTTTGTCAGTTATATTGTTACTTTTCTTACACCATACCAAAATGATAAAAATATTATTAGAATTTACGCCAAAAATAAAAAATCTAAAATTGGAAAAAATATTTTTTTATTTTTGGCAATCCACATGCAAATCACGTGCTAGTCGTCATCACTTCGATTCTTGCACGGGAGTAGTTGGTCATTCACTCTTTTGACTTATAAGCCGTCATCCCCTCACTTTACCCTCTTACCACACCAACGTACAACCATTAAAGCTCATCTTACAACTCTTAGTTCAACCACAACCCACATCTTAACATCATTTAATCTGCGAATAGTAATTTAACCTTCCTTGAGAATTTAACTGCTTTTTTCTCCTACCAAACACTTACACACACTAAACACACACTTAAAAACACACAGTTAGGGTTTACAAAAACCCCAATTTTTTGTTCGTAATTAGTTAAATTCGTTAATAATATAACGAACTCAACGGATTTAACGGTTAATTTTGGTTTAATTTCACGTTTTACGATGCAATTGATGTAATGACACGTCATCATAATCAATTCAATGATGAAGAACTGTGTGTTTATGATTTTGTTAGTTCTTTATGCTATGAATATGATACTGTTAGGGTTTGGATATGAATATGATGATTTTAGTGATGATAGTGAGGGATTTATAAAGCTGTTTCATCAGGATTATTCGCCTCCAGCGCCACCGCCTCCTCCGCCGCGTCCGCCTTCGGCTTCGTGCCAAGGCGATCTCGGTGGCGTTGGTTCGTTAGATGAGACGTGTGAGGTAGTTGATAGTTTGAATTTGACCGAGAGTATGTATATAGCCGGGAAGGGGAGTTTGTTTATTTTAGGTAATGTGAGCGTTAGTTGCGATGTTAATCCAGGGTGTGAGATTGGGATAAATGTTACTGGTGAATTTAGGTGGTGATCCGCCAGAGCAAACTAGTGGGACTCCTTCGGGGTATGATGGAGCGGGTGGGGGTTATGGGGGTAGAGGTGCTGCGTGTTTGTTGACTGATAAGAAGCTTCCGGAAGATGTGTGGGGTGGTGATGCGTATTCGTGGTCAAGTTTGCAGAAGCCGTGGAGTTATGGGAGTAAAGGTGGGACGACGAGTAAGGATGTGGATTATGGTGGTGGTGGTGGTGGGAGAATTAAAGTTACGGTTACGAATCTTATTGAGATGAATGGTACGCTGTTGGCGGAAGGAGGGGACGGTGGTACGAAAGGCGGAGGTGGTTCTGGTGGGAGTATCTTCCTCAAGGCTTATAAAATGTAATCTCCTGTACTTTTTTTTTTTTTTTAAATTTGAATTCAGTAGTTGTGTTATTTAGTCTGTGTATATGCTAGGAATACAGATGCCCTGTTCTAGACCTTAAATAGCATTTGCGGTGTTTTTTGCTTGTTTAGTTAGTTAACTTAATGACGATGTATCAGATGTGTATATTTCCGTAAATGGTTAGTCATCACAAAATCTTGTTAAAGCAGGGCAAGTTGCCTCCTTTTTTTTTTTTTTTTTTTTTTTTTTTTTTTCTTCGTATAGTTAGTTAACTTAATGACGATGTATCAGATATATATATACTTTGGTTGATGGACAGGAAACCTTACAATAAGGTTGCTAACACGCTATATCACTACAATTTTGTACTTAGTACAACATCTATATTATCTACTATGTTTGATGGATGACACCCTTAGTGTTTCCCAAAAAGTATACTGCAATATATAGAAACAGTCATGTATTTTATTTATATTAGAATGTAAACTGAAACTTGCTTTCAAGTATATTGTCACTATTGAGTTCTACTTTTTGAAGAAAGTTTGTACTCGGGTCACTTTTTTTCTTCTTCACAAGAACTTATATGAAAGCTATGTAGTGCGAATGCTAAGTGGTAGAATCACTACTATATCACACTTCTACGGTAAGCATGCAGTCTAATGGGGATAGTCTATTCATATCACATGATTGTTTAGTAATATGCGTCATGCTCTTTTGCTTGGTGTAATTTCAGTTAAAAAATGTATGTAGTACAATCTGATCGAAATTGATCTAATTTGGAACTGCAGGACTGGAAGTGGTAATATAAGTGCTTGTGGAGGCGATGGTTTTGGCGGTGGGGGTGGAGGAAGAATTTCTACTGATGTGTTTAGCAGGCATGAAGAACCCAAAATCTTTGTACATGGTAGAATTGTTGCATTTTTGGGTTTTAATTTTAGTAAACAGTAGTAGCGCAATTTTGCATATAGTTTGTGATCATTTGAAGAATTATATTATTTATTTTATATATTTTTTGCAGGTGGTAATAGTGTAGGTTGTCCAACAAATGCGGGTGCTGCAGGCACTTTTTATGACGCTGTAACCCGGAGCCTTACAGTTGATAATTTCAACATGACAACTGACACAGACACAATTCTCATGGAGGTCTCGTATCAGCCCCTTATGACAAATATTTTTATTCAAAATTTGGCCAAGGTTTCTGTTCCCTTGCTTTGGAGTCGTGTTCAGGTCAGTGAAAGACAGGTTTTAATGAAATCATTTATTTTAGGATCTATATTTATCTTGCCATGGAATTCTATTTAATTATAATTATAATGCTTCATAACAGGTTCAAGGGCAAATTAGTGTTCTGGGTGGAGGAACCTTGAGCTTTGGGCTGTCACATTATGCTTTGTCAGAATTCGAGTTGCTGGCAGAAGAACTGCTGATGAGTGATTCTACAGTCAAGGCAAATAACCACGTTATTCAACTTTATTCAAATAACCATATATATGAACTGCTTATGCTTCTGATTAAGCATCCACTTGATACCATCTATAGTGATCAAGTGTTAGGAGGTCCTTTTGTCCCCTTAGCACACCCTTTGCCAATTCTTTGACTACTAGTTATATGCTGTTTGCTTCGAGTCACAGTTTTTGCACAGGAAGTTGCATTAATACATGGCTGTTTGTAGGATCAGCGTGTTCGACATACTTCCTCCCTTGGGCCTTTCTTATTATCACTTTACTCACTAGCAATGTCTACTAACTCAGAAACTAAAAACAATAGTAGGAGTAATATGCAAATGTAACAATATTCTTGTTATGAATAGCATAAATAATGTGTCTCTCAGAATGTAACCACTTAATTGACAGTAAAGTTTTGTATTCTCAGGTATATGGTGCTCTCCGCATGACTGTAAAAATGTTCCTGATGTGGAATTCACAACTGCTTATTGATGTTGAGGGTGACAGGAATGTGCAGAATTCCTTTCTTGAGGCTAGCAATCTTATTGTTCTCAAGGTTCCCACAAGACTATTTGAGTTATGATTTTACGATATGCTTTCTAGTGACTGACCACCTTTCTGCTTTCTCAGGGATCTTCAACTATACACTCAAATGCCAATTTAGGGGTTCATGGGCAAGGTTTATTGAACTTGTCAGGCCCAGGTGACTGTATTGAAGCACAACGTCTCGTCCTGTCCCTGTTTTATGGTGTCAATGTAAGTGCCTCTATCTAACTGGTCAGACAAGTATATTAAAAAGTTAAGATTAAAGGACAAATGGGTGGAACAGTTTGATAGTTGCTCAAAGTATATTCTAATTGGATGAAACCTTTTAATATTTTTATTAGAGATTTAGAGTATCATTAAAATAGTATATGTTTTTTCAATTGAATTTAGTTTTCTGCACAAGAAGTCTTTCGGGTTTAATTTACCGGCCCAGACCCGTGTAAGAGTTACCTGTTTTAAACCTGATCTATTCTGACCTATCGAATTTTGTCACCTCTAATTTTCTTGTTACATTTACATGACTTATTGGCACTCTATACGTGTTTTTTGGTGTTATCGGCTGTAGTATCTGATTTGTTCTAAGTAACTGATACTTTCTTCCTGTTTAAAGCTGGGTCCGGGAGCTGTTTTACGCGGTCCCTTGGAAAATGTTACTGCTAATGCTGTGTAAGTCTGTTTCTGATCTTTCACTGTGCCTTACATCAATGTGCTTCATCACTGGTTTACTGAATAGCATTATGCTTAATATTTAGGACGCCGGAACTGAATTGTAACTCTCAACAATGTCCAGACGAACTGCTTAATCCACCAGACGATTGCAATGTGAATGCTTCATTGTCCTTTACACTTCAGGTAATTGATCTAAAAAGTAGCACATCATAAGAGAATTACATTTATTTAACTATTTTGTAAATAGTGCTATATTTATTTTTCAGATATGCCGCGTTGAAGATATCTTGGTTCAAGGCCTTATAAGAGGGTCTATCGTGAATTTCCACAGGGCAAGAACTGTTTCTGTCGAATCTACTGGGACAATTAGCACCTCAAAGATGGGTATGCTCACTCAAAACTAAGTAGCGTATTTCAAGTAGATAAACTAAGCGATCACGGAAATTAGCATGTCAAGACGTGTCGGGTTGGGCCTAGCAACACTTTTATCGTCTTTTCATTAGGTTACAAACAAGTAACGTCGTAAATGTGATTGATAGACTTACATTGCTACAACTGAAGAAAATGTTTTCTGATATTTTATGATTTTCAAATTCCGTTTTGGGTTGACTTTCCACCTGTTCCATATAAAACCAATATATTATAGAGTAGATTTTACCTGATCAAGTAGACCTGTTTGATTCCACCTATAGTAAAATGATGTTGTAATTTCAGTATATAAATTGGTGTAACAGGTTGCATAGGAGGTATGGGCAAGGGGAGTGTCTTGAGCGTTGGCATAGGGAGTGGGGGTGGTTATGGTGGTAGTGGTGGGTCCGGCTGTTATAATGATACTTGCATTGATGGTGGTCTTCCATACGGGGATGCGGATTTGCCTTGTTTTTTGGGCAGTGGAGGCGGAAATGACATCAACACTGACTCAACTGCTGGTGGTGGTGTTTTGGGTGAGCTAAAAGTCTTCCTTTTGATGTTCAACATTATATGTAAAGTTGACTAAATTAACCAACTGGTGTTATCTCTCCATTATCCATAGTAAGAAAAACAGTAATTGCTTAACTTTGCATGTGTATTATGCAGTGATTGGTTCATTGGAACATCCATTGTCAAGTTTGTCAATTGATGGTTCATTAGGAGCCGATGGAGGAAGTTATGCTGAAAATATTGACTATAAACATCATGGCATCACTGATTGGTTCCAAGGTTCTGGGGGTGGGTCTGGTGGTACGATTCTTCTGTTCCTGAATGCTTTGACTGTTGGTGAGTCTGGGATTCTTTCGAGTGGTGGAGGTCAAGGTACCCCAAATGGGAGTGGTGGTGGCGGAGGTGGAAGAATTCATTTTCATTGGTCACATATACCAACTGGTGAAGTATATCAACCCATTGCTACTGTCAAAGGAAACATCTCTACTCGGTTCGTTAGAATTGCAACTTTATCTCTGACATTATAAAACTGGAAAGATGCATCTTAAAGAACACGCATTGTATTTGGCAGATATAAATAAAGAACTTGACATGATCTATTCGTTTTCGCCATCTAACATTTCAATGTTTTCATCCTGTTTATGTCATGTGAGAACTAAAATGTAATTTATTATTTCTAACTTATGAATGTTAATGTTTTTATATTAGGGGTGGACTTGGTGGAAATGAAGGCGGTGCAGGAGAAATTGGGTCAGTTACTGGAAAATCTTGTCCAAAAGGGCTTTATGGCACATTTTGTGAGGTATTTCATCGTTGTCCCTAGAATTATATCTTTTGTTTTTAACTTTTTTGTCTATGTCTCGACCACATACCATGTAACAATAGTACTTTATGGTAGCTGTTTCCATTGTTGGTTTTACATCCAGATGGTCAAATAATGGATGCTGATCCTTGAATAGACAATTAACATAGACATATTGTGGTTTCATTTCTTGAATTGGCATGAATTTGATTGTTATGGTGGTTACTCTAGTTGTATCCACCTACAGTTGGAAAAATTAATATTCTAATTTTTGGGGGTATCATGTTATGAACAGGAATGCCCTGTTGGCACATACAAAAATGTTACTGGATCTGATAAGGAACTATGTTTCGAGTGTCCATCCAATGAGCTTCCCCATCGTGCATACTATGTTTATATACGAGGTATGGAGTTGCATATTGTGATTCTGTTATTTTCTTGTATTGTTCTTATGAGTTGTTTGGTTTAATATAATTTTGTAATGGTAATACAATTTTTGTGACTTCTTGTAGGGGGTACTGCTGAAACTCCGTGTCCGTACAAATGCATTTCAGACAAATACCATATGCCACATTGTTACACTGCTCTCGAAGAGTTAATGGAAACATTTGGCGGGCCTTGGTTATTCGGTCTTCTTCTATTGGGTCTTCTTATCCTGTTGGCACTCGTGCTTAGTGTTGCAAGGATGAAATTTGTAGGATTTGATGAGTCATCTGGATCTGCTCGAGCACAAAGCTCTCAGATAGATCACTCATTTCCTTTCTTGGAGTCTCTGAATGAGGTTAGAAAAACATACTGTGTCTTTTTTGGATCTATTCCTTGTTGCAGCATCAATAAAACTGATTATAGAACCCCACTGATTAGTAAACTACTAAATGAACATTGATGACATCGTATTTAAGAACAATTTAGTTTTGCCAAATATGATTACAAAGCATTATTTGGGTGACTTTCTACCCGTTTGACCTTTTATTTTTGTAGTGCTTTGAACCTTTAGAGATAAAACGTAGCCCGGATATACCCTTTTATATGTAAAGGGGCTGAAAGTTCCAACTCTAATAACATCCTTTGGCTTGCAGGTTTTGGAAACAAACAGAGTTGAGGAGTCTCAAGGTCATGTCCATAGGATGTATTTTATGGGACAAAATACTTTCAGGGAACCTTGGCATCTTCCTCACACGCCTCCAGAACAAGTGATAGATATAGTGTAAATTCCTATTCGTTGTAGATTGCTGCTATGTTCCCTTTCTTTTGTTTGTCGTCTTAGATGATGGATATCGTGTTTCAGTCTGTTAGTTTGTTTTTTTTTTATAATTTTTTTTTTATTTTATTTTAAAGTTCATTAGAGACGGTGAGTCATGAATACGTATTAAGAGTATTTGATTGAAATTGCAGGTATGAGGGTGCCTTTAATCAGTTTGTGGAAGAAATCAATGCTTTAGCAACTTATCAATGGTGGGAGGGATCAATTTATAGCATTCTCTTTTTCTTTGCTTACCCTCTTGCATGGTCATGGCAACAATGGAGACAGAAGTTGAAGTTGCAACGACTACGCGAGTTTGTTAGGTCTGAGTATGACCATGCTTGCTTGCGTTCGTGTCGATCACGTGCTCTGTATGAAGGCCTTAAGGTTAGTCCATGGTGAAATTGTCAACTTTAACATATGTATATTTTGAACAGCAAAATCACGCATGTCAACTTAAAGATTTATATAAAGATATTTGCCTCGTGATGGGATTATTTTAGTTCTTTTTGCTCCGTATGTCTTCGACAACCAATTTATAATTTTCGTGTCCATTTTATGTTCTTATTTGCTGAGGGAGATATATATTGTTTAGAAAAGACTCTAATTACGGTTATGTAATGTTGTAGGTAGCTGCGACATCTGATCTAATGCTAGGTTATGTGGACTTCTTTCTTGGTGGTGATGAAAAGAGAAGCGATCTCCCCCCTCGTCTTCATCAAAGACTCCCGTTATCTCTTTTGTTTGGAGGAGATGGAAGTTACATGGCTCCTTTCTCACTTCACAATGACAATGTTATTACAAGTCTCATGAACCAGGTTTATTACTTAAATTCAAGGACATAGATGCAGCAAAATATTCGGGTTGGGTCACTGGTCAAAAGAATATATCTAATAATATACTTATCTTATATAAATAATTCAGGAAGCTTTATACATTAAAAACAGTTCAATGGACCTTCTACTTTGATCCTTATAATAAATTTAACCTCTTCCAGTATATAGCTGACTTTGAGGATAGCATTTACCTCTTTTCATACCCGTTAATCTGTAAACGGGTTGAAATCCTCAACTCTATTCATACTTTCTAAGAATAATATCTCTTACTTTTAGGGACCACCTACTTTCGACCCGTTTAACACATTTGGCCTCTTTTATTTTCTTTTTGAGGGTAGCATTTGACCTCTTTCCAAATATAGCCAATCTTTTTATTTTGCACATTTGTGATTATATCTAGAAAATTACCCGAATCTACCCATTAATCTGTAAATGGGTTGAAATTTTCACCTATATTCATACTTTGTAAAAAAGACTGTTGGCCTAGTTAGATCAACTTTTGCATTATCTTTCAATCTTTCATGCTGCACCTCTTTTGAACAGTATATTGCTATTTTCAGTGTGTTCCTCCTACTACTTGGTATCGCTTTGTAGCTGGTTTAAATGCACAACTGCGGCTGGTTCGTCGAGGTAGACTTAGGGTGACTTTTCGCACAGTTGTCACGTGGATGGAAACTTATGCTAATCCGACTTTGAAGAATTATGGTGTAAGGGTTGACCTTGCTTTGTTTCAAGCTACAAGTGGGGACAATTATCAGTATGGAATTTTGGTATCTTCTGTAAGGATCGATGGAGCTACTAGAAGGGGACTACTGGCTAGGTAAAATATTTCTACTCGAGTTATCAACCTTAATGCTTATTGGTTGTAATTGGGGATGCTCTGATTTGCGTTCTGTGATCGGTTACTTGATTATTGCGATTTCAAGTCAGAATAATTATCACTAATATTTGAATAAACAAATTCTGCTTCTAATTGGCTGATTATTTAGGTAATTAATTACACATATTCAGATTTATATAAACTGTTTTTAAACTTCTTAAGGTTAGAATAACCTAGCATAATTCTCCTCTTTTTTCAACCAATTGTCAGAGACCCAATTCACAAAACGTGTCATTTTTTTTTGTCACAATTCACTTTTTGGACATTATATTTAATAATCATTAAATAATCAGAATATATGAACACCCAAACATATGTTTGTTACAACTCAAACAACAGAAGCCAAGTATCTGATCATGCTTATTGGTTGCTATAGTTGGTAGTATTGGTGTAACAAGGTTTATTCATTTGTATTCATCAGATATTCTTGTTACCAACGTACCGCTTTTTTTTATCCAGCAGCAATGATGATAGCGCCTTTCAAGAAGATCCAACTATTGATTCTGAAGAACAAAAGGCTTCAAATCAAATACACGGGAATGCCAACGATAATATGACACAGAAAAAGAGTTACACTAGGGTATTAGATATCAACAGTTTAAAAACGCTCAATGAAAACAGAGATATATTTTTTCCTCTCTCCTTTATAATCCATAACACCAAACCCTTGGGTCACCAGGTAACTTCTAATTCCTCCATCTTGTGTATGTGCGAACTTATACATGTTTACTGCATGTCATACTAGACAATAGCGGTGACATGATGAACCAATTGGGTAAAATGGGTCAGAAGGGGTTCGGGTTGTAACATGTCATTTATAGTATGTGCCGGAGCCTACCAAGTTTGGCTGGTTCACCCACAAACACTTTTGCCCTTATAACTTTTTTCTAATATAATAGCATTAGCTATACTTGTAAACCAATTTCATCACAATATAATAATCCAATCTTCGATTTAAATGATTTAGGGGCTGTTTGCATTGAAAATAGAGTTTGGAGGACTTTACTTTTAGCTAATATTTTTGATTTGACCCATTTGAGATATGAACACCCAAATTGACCCATTCATATGCAAAAGGGTCGGAGTTGTCACCTCTAGTAGGCATGCTTCTTGCTCAGTTTCTGAACAAAATCTATCAATGGTTGGTGCAGGATCTTGTGGGTTTGGTGATCTCGATGCTACTATTAGGAGATTTTAGTCTTGTTTTGCTTACATTGCTCCAGTTATATTCATTTTCTTTAGCACATGTGTTCTTAGTTCTATTCATTTTGCCTCTTGGAATATTGCTTCCTTTTCCTGCTGGTATTAATGCTCTGTTCAGTCAAGGACCCAGACGGTCTGCTGGGCTGGCTCGTATATATGCTCTGTGGAACATAATGTCTTTAGTCAATGTGGTAAGTTTCTATGTAACAGACTTTTACCAACTTATAAACTTGCTGATACAAATGTTCACATATAGGCATCCCGTTAGGTATCGGCTGATATGTTTTTACTTTCGCTATTGCCAGGTGGTTGCCTTTATCTGTGGTTACGCTCATTATTCCACTCAGGCCAGTAAAACACCTTCAGACGTCAAGCCTTGGTCCATGTGAGTACATTATTATGTTTATCAGGTTACAGTAGAAGACATTTTGATAAGGTGGCTAATGGCTTATGTGTCTGCTTAACAATAGTCTTTTAATCTTTTATAGTCATACAAACATGAGCACACACCTATGCATGGATTCAGGCTTGCTCCTTAAACTTAATATTTCCTAGTCCGGTTGGATAGCCAGTCAAACATGATTTTTTAGTTTTGATTTTTTATTATTATTATTTTTTGCATGGGTCGACACGGATTGGCCAGAAACACTTTTTAACCAACATCTTCAACTTATCATCAAAGATTAGATTCCAAATACTGCTTTTTTCTTTTTTTTTTGTTTGTTTATATTATAAAAGAATATTGCATGAATTGACCCACTAAGTAAATGTGTTGACTTTGCCACATAGATAATATAGGTTTCTATTAATCTTTGCAATTACACATGATACATCACTTATTTAGATATATTAAAAGGTTATGGGCCAATAATTCTTGGCGGGTCAGTCTGACAAGTTTTGACCCCTGTTTAAAACGCACATCTTTTGACCTTATAGACAACCCGTATGATCTACCCATTTTGTCACCACTTGGCACATTGATAATGTGTGGGGTAACGTTTTGGTTTGTTTGTGCAGGGAGGAAAGCGAGTGGTGGATTTTTCCAGTTGCACTAGTTATGTGTAAATGCATCCAATCACACTTTGTAAATTGGCATATTGCAAATTTGGAGATTCAAGATCGATCGTTATATAGTAATGACATTACGGCGTTTTGGCACTCATCATAGTTGTAGGTATTAAGATGAATATTTTTGAACATCTTGATTTTCACAGTATGTTTTTTGGGCTATTCATTGTAGTGTAGGCGGCAATAGATAAAATGAAAAATGTATTGCAGTGTAGGTTGAGTGAAAGAATGCTCAAAAGTATATAAATAAACTTGAGGTAATTTGATATTCTGTTCTATGTGTTATCTGTATGGGTCCAACCAAAAAAGACATTTGTTGGGGTTAGTTAATAGAAGATATACGAGGCATATATGCCTTTTTATTTTGAGGGTTTGTATGTTAGTCTATTCTTGTAATGTAATATAGCCAATAAAAAAAGAACGATGTGTGCCGTGGAAGCATGGTAGCTGCTAGAAATGGAGGGAGAGGTGCAGCCGGGTCACTTGGTATGCATTCCGAGAAAAAAAGATTCCCAGTTTCTTCTTAGTGTATCAAAACAACACAGATAAAGCGTGCAAATGAGTGAACCACAATCCTCGTGTTATGGCTACAACCCTAATAAGAGATCGAGAAAATCAAAAATCAAGGGATTTACTTGTTTAAGTCACTTGAAGGAGAACAGAAGCAAAAGGTTATACTCCGTATCATATATTATCATTAATGCGCTGGTAAATAGTCAAGTATAATTTGAAACGGGTCAAATCAAGCTAAGAACGAGCTAAATGGGTCAAATGCGTCAACCAGCTATAATTTGCGGCAACTTTATTCTTTATGCACATAACTCCGCAAATTTTGTTAATCTAATCATCTAGAATTAGATTATTATTGTAATTATATTGTTTTTGCGAGCATATATAATGCGTAAATTGTTAAGAATCAAAGGAAATGACCAAAAATGTGTCTGAACCTGAACCCGAACCCGGGTCCGAAGAACCATGTGTCTGAACTTGAACCCGAACCCGGGTCTGAAGAAGAAAAGAGTAAGAAGCGTCAAAGAGTTCCATAAAAAGATTATGCTATACATGTACAAGAGACTTCTCTTGTAAATTTTCACCCACATATTGGTGTGAGCAAGTACACAAAGAAGATTACCAAGTACGTAGCAAATTAGTTCAAGAACATTAGAGAATTAGAACAAGTGCACTTGAATGTCTTACTAAGTGACCAACCAGTAATTGCTATCAAAGTCCTAACGATACAAAATCCATAACCAACATCATAGAGTTATAGGCTATTTATCCACAAAATGTGAGATATTAAGAAAGTAAACTCCAAACATCGTTTAAGCACAAAACGAGAAGTGTCAAAACGCTTTCTTCTTAAAACTCGAGGGGGCGACTTGTTACTGTATGGATGGATGCCACCATGATCAATGTACCTAAATTGTACCTGCAAATACAAAGAATTCATTCACTTATGAGTCATATATGTCCAATCGATTTAAAGAAAGCGTTGTCATCTATACTACATATAAAGAGAAAACACATTTTGATTAAAAAAATACATAACGAGGAGTGTTGTTTCACCAAAACCTTAATGCAATCTATTAACTATTCAAATACCTAATTACAATTTAATTCAAAACTTTCTCCACTCTCACATACTTAAATGCTAATTTTGATATGAATGCTTGTATATTTGGTGATACATTCATGATCATTACCATGAGTTTGGGTAACCTGAATATATGATCATTGTAGGACAAGAAAAAGTTGAAAGCGGAAGAAAAACTTATGAAGAGCATGTGTCTCAACCTGAAACCGAGTCTGAAGAAGAATGTAGTAGAAGCGTAAAAGAGTTTCAAACAAGTCTTCTTCTAAAATGGATAAATCAAAGACGGTATCTACTCCTAAAAATCACCAGCCACAGAATCATATACAAGGGTATTTTGGTAATGTTCTATTGCTATCATTACTGAGTTGCTTGCAGAGAAAGACCAGGTCTGCGAGAGGTGGCAAACAGGTTGGGTCGGGTCATAGGACATGTGTCAAATGAGAAGGGCTAGCCTGTTACATTTCCTTATTGGGACAACTTGCCTTTTTTTTTTAATCATAAAATAACAGATTATATCAATGATTAAACAAATACGTCTATAATAAAAATACGTCATTTATGAGTTTGGAAAGGTTTTTGATGAATTCGGTAACATGTTCGTACAAGGACTTGTGAATAGCTTAACATCAGTTTTCGTAGAGATCAATTTTCAATATGCAGAAGGTATGGTTGGGGTCAATAAATAGGCCTCGTGTTGTATTACTAAACATGAATATGACCTCAAAGAAACTGGTTACTGGACGAAAAAAGTCATGTCCCATTTTTCTGTTATTCACATTGACCACACAATTTCTAAATCGAACAACTTTCAGCTTTGTTACACACCAATATTCAGCTTGCTGACAAAAATACAGCGGTACCAAACACCCCACCTGATGCAAGAAGTAAAACACTCCCTGCCGTTATATGATTTACCTACTCAGGTGTAGTCATAGAGATGCGAATTTGTAATTGACCCATTCAACCCATGCTTATTACTGATCATACCTACTCTACTAATTTGAAGATGTTTTGAAAACCCACTCGACCCAAACTTTATTCACCATATGACCCCAAAGTCTCTAAAAAAATTTCCCAATCCAGCCTATTTTACATAATTGGGTCAATTTTGCCAGGTCTAGGCCTGTGTTTAACAGATGTTACCATTGTATTTCTTATTGTTGTGACCTCTCATATATTATATGTTATTATTCAGGCGAGCGAATGCAAAAAAGTATCTACTCTTTGATGCTACCCCTTGTAAAAGCTCATCCAAGCATGTAACTTAATGCTCTTTCCTTTCTTGCATTAGGGTGTAGAGACAGGTAAAAGAAAGTTAAAATTGAAGTTTGTTATGCATCATACATATGTTGGTATCATTACACATTTTAAAATAATTACCTGCTTGAAGAGGAATAGCTGCTTCTCAATTTAAATGTCCACATAAAATGTTACGCACCACTCGGATGATGTTACCTCTGGCTAGGACGTCATCTAAGTGTTTTGGATATGATTTTGGTGAAGTTCTAGCACATTTTTTGCGAACAACATTTCTTTCTCTTCAGCAGTGAGGTCATTAATTGTAAGATCATCATCAAATCCAATAGCAGGAAAAAGATTCACAACTGTTTATCACCAGACTTATTCATATCTATGGTGTCGTAGTAGGTGCATAACTCCGTATTGTTTCTTGATAAGATAGAAAAAATTATTTTATTCCTTCCTCCTTCCGCGGTGGCCGTTATGACAGTGAACATTCTTCTCATCCATTTATTGGTCGTTAAGGCCATTGGTATACACATTATCTATCACTGTTTGAAGAAATTGTATAAATTCTTGGTAGTTTAATTCGTAAATCCTATCGCCTAAGTTTCTAGTTAAATCTTGATAGCTTTCCCCGTAACCTAATTCTATCGACTCCTCCTCCCCAAAATCTTGCATACCCTTAAACTTGAATATCATAGCTACCCCTTAGATCAATAGTAGTCATATGCAAATTGTTTTGGCACATATAGAGTTCCAATGCTCTATTCTCATTGTTTGTTATTAGGATTATGTTTACGTATGATATATCTTTTTCCATCATAATAAATTGTGTCAGAGAGTTCATTATGATAGGATTTATAAAAAAGTTAGTCAAAGTACTAGGCACAAACTCTATAACAGAGTTCATTATAATGGGAGAAGATATATCATACGTAAACATAATCGTAATAACAATGAGTGTGAATAGAGCATTTGAATTTCATATGCGCCAAGACAATTTGTACGTGACTACTGTGGATCCAACACGGAGCCACGATATTAAAGTTTAAGGGTATAAAAGATTTTTGGGAAGATGAGTCGAAAGTATTACGTTACGGGAAAAACTATCAAGATTTAACTAAAAAACTTAGGTGACAACATCTACAAACTAACATACCAAGAAATTCTACAATCTCTTGAAACATTGATAGATGATATGTCTCTCGGACAACCTTACGACCCACAAATGGAGGAGAGTAATATTCATCGTCATATCAGCTTTCGCGGAAGGAGCAAGGAATAAAATAGTTTCTCTATCCTATCAAGAACAAATACGGATTTTCAAACCTATTACCAAACCATCGATATGATAAGTCTAGTGATAAACAATTGACAATCTTTTTACAACTATTGGGTTTGATGATATATTACAATTAATGATCTAAATGCTCGAGAGAGAAAAATATTGTTCGTAAAGAATGTGCAAGAACCTTCAGCAAAATCATATCTAAAACACTTAGACTTACAAATTCAAACATATCTAAAACAAGTGTTTACGTATGGATGGTTTTAGCAAACATACACACCCATATATATACAACACACTTACAAATTCAAACACGAAACCACCACCACTACAACCAGATTCGGCCAGATCTGGTCTAGATCTGACGGGTGGTAGTGGTTTCAGGAGGTTGGTAGTGATTTCCGGTAGTTAGTGGTGGTGATTTTCCGGTGGTTAGTGGTGGTTTCCGACTGGTGGTTATTTTTACAAGAGTAAACTACACCATTCGTCCTTGTGGTATACGTTGACCATCAAGTTTCGTCCTTTGACCTAAAAAATTGCATCGTTGGTCCTTAAATGCGAAACGTTAGTCATCGTTGGTCCCTCACCCTAACTGGTTGGACTAACGGGCATTAAGCCTTGTTAAGTGGAGGGTATTTTTGTCTTTTCACACTTCATCTTCTTTCTCTTGATAAACTTCTGCCACAACCAATCCACAATTTCCAGTGGTACACTGTCATCATCTCACCACCAGCAACACCACCATCGTCCTACAACCACAACCAAGATCCAAGAGTCGTGAACCGCAACCACCAACCACCTCTAGCTACAACAGCAGTGTCATCACCATTATCAAAAATTGCAACAACCAACCACCATCTACCTTCGCGTGGTTTTGGATTTGGATCCACCGGTTGTTTTGGATCCACCGGTTGTTTTGGGTTTCTACTCTTAAACCAGTCGTCAGTCTAAACACATTCAAACTCTTAAACCCTCAAATTTTCTAATGGATCGCTAACCACAATGTTAACTAAAAATGCTTACAACCACATTTACAACCTAACAAAATCATTTAATCTACACAAATTCACTCACTCATCTTCATTATCAACCAAATCCATCATTTTTCAAAACTCGAAAATAACCGAAAACGCTCGAAATGGCAACATTAAACAAGCTGAACACATATTTCACCAAATGCCCATTAAAAATGTAGTTTCCTGGACTGCTATGGTCTCTGCTTATGTCAAAAATGGAGATATTGGCAATGCGCGTAAGGTGTTTGATGAAATGCCTGATAGAAATGTGGCGTCTTGGAACGCGATGATCACGGGGTATATGAGGGAGAAATGTGGGGTGGATAAAGGGTTTGAGTTGTTTGGGTTGATGCCTGAGAGAAATGTGGTTACGTATGTGTGTGTGATTACGGGGTTTGTGAGAAGTGGGAGGATGCGTGAGGCAAGGGCGGTGTATGATGGGATGTGTAGGGAGTGGAGGGACCCGTTTTGTTCTAATGCATTGATGAATGGGTATTTGAATGGAGGACAACGGTGTTGACCCAAATGACATAACCTTTCTTGGTGTTCTTTCTGCCTGTACCCATGTGGGATTGGTGGAGGAAGGACGGGGTTACTTTAGATCAATGAGATCTGTATATAAGATTGAACCAAGTCCAGACCACTATGCGTGCATGGTTGACCTTTTAGGCCGAGCTAGTTGTCTAGATGAAGCATATGATTTTGTTAATTCGATGCCATTTGAGCCCCATTCTGGAGTTTGGGGCGCACTTCTTAGCGCAAGTAGGACCCATTGTCGTTTAGATCTAGCAGAAATTGCAGCTCGGCATATATCTGAATTAGAGCCTGATAATGCTACACCTTATGTGGTCTTGTCTGACATATACTTGTTTTCAAAGAAGAAAGATGATGAAGAGTTGGTGAGAACAATGAAAAGACTGAAAGGAATAAAAAAGAGTCATGGTTGTAGTTTATGATGAATGAGGATTAGATTTTCACTAATTATGGGTGTTGATTTAAGGGTTTGTGAGGTGGCCGGAAATGATGGGAGCGGTGGTGTATGGTGGGAGTGGTAGTTGTGGATTGGTGGGTGAAGAAGATGAAGTTGTGGATTGGTTGTGGCAGAAGTTTATCAAGAGAAAGAAGATGAAGTGTGAAAAGACAAAAATACCCTCCACTTAACAAGGCTTAACGCCCGTTAGTCCAACCAGTTAGGGTGAGGGACCAACGATGACTAACGTTTCGCAGTTAAGGACCAACGGTGCAATTTTTTTGGTCAAAGGACGAAACTTGATGGTCAACGTATACCACAAGGACGAATGGTGTAGTTTACTCTTTTTACAAAGAGATGAGTGTGATTTTAAAGAGAGAAATGTGAGAGTGACAGTAAATTTGGAGATAGATATAGTAAATTTCATAGATGAGTGAGTAAATGTATTAGGTGAGGGAGTAAATGTGTTAGATAGTGTAAAGAAAAAAAGTACTCTGTGTAAATGTGTAGCAGAGTGAGTAAATGTGTTACGTCGTATTTAAAAGAGAGTAAATGTGTTAGGTCATTTTTAAAAGAGAGTAAATGTGTAGGTGAGTGAGTAAATGTATAAGGTGAGTGAGTAAATGTGTTAGGTCGTGTTAAGAAAAAAAGTACCGAGTAAATGTGTAGGTGAGTGAGTAAATGTGTTAGGTCGTTTTAAAAGAGAGTAAATGTGTTAGGTTAGTAAGTAAATGTGTTAGGTCGTGTTAAAAAAGAGAGTAAATGTATGGGTGAGTGAGTAAATGTATAGGCGAGTGAGTAAATGTGTTAGGTCGTGTTAAAACAGAGAGTAAATGTATGGGTGAGTGAGTAAATGTATAGGCGAGTGAGTAAATGTGTTAGGTCGTGTTAAAAAAAAGTACCGAGTAAATATGTAGGTGAGTGAGCAAATGTGTTAGGTCTTTTCTAAAAGAGAGTAAATATGTTAGGTGCATGAGTAAATGTGTAGGGTCGGGTTAAAAAAGAGAGTAGCTGTTTTAGGTGAGTCACTAAATGTGCTAGGTCGTTTTTAAAAAGTGTGTTAGGTGAGCGAGTAAATGTGTCAGGTCGTGTTAAAAAAAAGAATAAATGTGTTAGATGAGTGAGTAAATGTGTTACGTCGTATTAAAAAAGAGAGTAAATGTGTTAGGTGAGTAAGTAAATGTGTTAGGTCGTTTTAAGAAAAAAGTACTCCGTAAATGTGTTAGGTGAGTGAGTAAATATGTCATATTAGTGAGTAAATGTGTTAGGTCGTGTTAAGAAAAAAATACTATGTAAATGTGTTAGGCGAGTAAGTAAATGTGTTGGGTCGTGTTAAAAAAGAGAGTATACGTCGTGTTAAGAAAAAAATACTCCGTAAATGTGTTAGGTGAGTTGGTGCAGGCCCGTTAGCTACCCACGTCAACAACCCTATTTTATTTTATTTTATTATTTATTTTTTATTTTTTTTCCCGACCTATCGATAACCTTTTAGGTATACAACCTACATTTTTTTTTCTCCTTTTTTAAAATTATTTTATCAACAAAATTAAATTTTACTAATAATAAAAAATACATTATACTAAAATACAATACGAAAATTAAAATACATTACACGAAAATAAACATGCGTCGAGCTTTTACATTGCTCTGTAATTGTTAATATGCTATGAAGCAATTCGTTCCTAACTGACACCAAGTTATTACTTTGTTGTTTTTTTATCCGCCACTTAAATGACAAGTTTCCTTTCAGTGTTTGAATGATCTTATATTTGATTCCTTATTAATTTAGGATTAGGACTAGAGTTAACGACTTTAGATAGGAAGTTGTTTTGTCTATATACAATTGTGTCTGATAACACGGTAGTTGTTCTATGTTGGTTAATTATAGTCGGAATTTATTTTAATACATTATAATTTTCTGAAATATGTAACCCGTTCGGCATCAGTTTTATGTTCATGATTTGATGTCGGTTCGAAAGTGAATGAAGAAAGTGATACTGGTCCGGAAGAAGAAAGATGTGGCTGAAGAGAAGCCTCCTGTGACTCTGTTAATACAAAAAGTGTGACGGGTTGTAATGGATGTGAATGTAGCTTGCCGGACTGGGCCAACAAGCTATTAACAGGCTGATCTTGTACTAATCCAAGTAGTTTGATGGGTTTCCCTGCACAAGAAGAGTAAACCGTTAGCCTTACCATGGGGACGGACCTCACGATTAGACTCTGGCGTGAGAGTAAGTACACATCCTTGTCAGAGAAAGTAATAGTGTGTGTGTGTAATTATGAGAGAGAAAGTTGTTGTACCTTGCATGGGGATTAGAACCCCTTTTATAGGCGAGGCTTACCGCTAGGGTTTCCTGGTTATTCGCATATAGAGGTTAACTTCCAGAGCCGGACCCTTGTAGGACAAGGTTCCGTGCTAATCGCGGATGCGGACAAAAGACGCTTTCGGTGGCCGGAGGCTCGACCTGCTAAGTATCCTGCGTGCGTCTTTTAGCTTGGACTATAGCCAATTTTGTCATTGGGCTTACTGTTGGTCCATAGTTCGTAGTTATTTTATTGTTAATGGGTCTGGACCCAGTATGTGTATAGTGTGTATTGGGCCTAGTGGGCCTGCTATACATACTATACGTCATCAAGTCCCCCCAGTCTAGTATGTGCATTGCGTGTGGATATTGTCGCTTGCGGTGGATGTTACTAGACTTGAGTTGACTGAGCACTTTTCTTTTCCGTGCCTTTTTTGAAATGCCCTTCTGATGTTCCTCTTCTTTAGGGACTGCTACGTCATCAAGTCCCCCTAGTCTAGTACGTGCACTGCGTGCGGATATTGTCGCGTGTGGTGGATGTTACTAGACTTAATTTTGGCGGAGCGTTTCTTCTTCCGTACTGTTGATGCGTTTTTCTGACGCTCCTTTTTTCTTGGAAAGTGTTTTTTACAACGTGGACAGTTAATGACTTTTCATGTTTTGGTTGATTGGACTCTGTGGGCCCTTCGTCTTTTACTATCCTTATCCCCGTATTTGTGACTTGGGTCGTTGGATCAGATCGTTTTTGGGCACGTGTCCTTCCTTAGGGTTTTTTCTTGGGGAATCATCATTCCGCTTGTATAAATACCCTTTATTTTTGCTTTACCCTATTTTTTTCTTTTTACTGTTCTTCTCTTGCACGTTTACCGATTCCAAGTTCTTTATCACTATCGGTTTGTTGGGTCGTTTCTTCAAACAATGGTCCGCTCTCGATTACTTCATCATTCAACACTCCTGTGTGATCATCTCTTGTAAACCCATCATTCTCGTTAACAGTATCATCCATTTCAGGTATAACAATACTGCCCCCTCGACATTGACCTTGTCCTCAAGGTTGAGATGAGGATACGTTGTATGAAAGAGATTACACAGGAGTTAACGAGAATGATGAGGATACTTCTCTTCCCCTTTTCTGGATCCTTGAGCCTCTCTGGCCTTAACCCACACTTAACTATTACCTAAGTTTTTGAGCTTCTGTAAAACCATAGAGAAAATCCATTTGCCAAAGCATAATAAGTCAAGCAATCCCTCAGTTGAGCAACATCAACATACTTTTCACCAACCTGAAGAAATCAAATAGCTTTGTTAATTGGAATCAATGAAACAATGCATACAAATCCATATAATAAAAACACATTGTTGGATCGATATACTTTAATCAAACTAACTTAACTAGCTTGTTACGGTTTAACAACCTCGGATAAATCCTAAGTTATTAACAAAGAAACACTGAGCAATCTTTATCAAGTACGCGGAATTTACTTAACAAAGCTAAGAAGAATAACTTTTATTATTAACTCTAAATCTGCTTATTATGCAGATACTCTAAACAACTCTAAGATTATCGAACTTCTCTCTAAAACACTAAATAACTTGTAAAATCGTAAACTCTAAAACTCATAAACTCGTACCTCTAATGCCAATCTAGGAGTCCTTTTATAGGCTCAAGGATATCCTAGTCGGTTTACAATTTGTATCCTTGTACGACAAGTAATCTAAACATAGAATATTCTAGAGTTACAATACTTTCCATAAACGAATATAACAGTTCTTTTGTTCTTTCAGTACTTTGACTTCATAGTGCAGTACTTTGACTTTGTCTTTAGCAGTACTTTGACTCTTTGACTTCTTCCAGTACTTTGCAGCTTACAGTACTTTCATATCTTCAGTACTTTCATCTCTTCAGCACTTTCATATCCCAACAATCCTCCCCTAACTTGAATTCTACTTGCTTGACTTCAAGTTCCTTTTGTGAATATATTCTTTAACAACTTCATCTTTAAGGACAGATTGTTTCTTAGTCTTTGGATTGTATCTTTGTAGTGTCTGTGCTTGTCAAAGTATCTCTAGAATTATTCTTTCACAGCAGCATTCAGCAAGCTCCATCTTTTCAGCAACACAACAACATATGCCAATTTGTACATTAATTCAGTTAAAGTTGCATACTATTCTCATCACTTCCAGGTGTGTTAACTCCTGTGAGAGGTGAATCATTGAAAATTTAATGGATTTAGATCTCTTTACCAAAGTCATTATCTCTGGAGTAGCCAAATGTTTTGGTGTGTAAGACCATGGTACATTGATAACCATATGATTTTTAGCAAATCATCAGCTATCAACAGATTTGATTTGTCTTTACCAAAAGTTGTACCCTTCTGGACTAGTTAGTTCTTCTATCTAATGGTGAACTAATTACCAATAATGGTTTTTCCACAGCCTTTACCACAAGCCAATTTCTTGTGGGCTAGCCAACTCTTCACATTAACTGATATGGTGAGTTGAATACCATACAACTTATTAGCAAGTTGTCAACTAAAAACGGATTTGAAATATCTTTACCAGAGCCGTTTGCTCATGGATTAGTCAATCCTTTTGTAACCATGGTGGATTGATGACCTATTGATATTATCATCTCAAAAACCATTTATTCAACTTAACCTTTGTTTCAAAATATTTGTTACCTAACAAAAGTTTTCTTCAAAAATCTCTTAAAAGCTGCAAGCAGTACTTTGATTAAAGTACAGTTTGATCAGCAGTACTTTGAATAAAGTACTGATTTATCAAAAATAATTTATTCAATTAAGTTTCATACCAGTTTATTCATCATCTTCAGCAATGGTAGTCCAGTTGATAAACAAGTTGATAACCATGTAAGCAGTTTCATTATCCTCTTCTACTTCCATTCCATGCTCTAGCATTCTTCTCATGAGCTCAACTGTGAGAGGGTATCTTCTGTCTACAAACATGTGTATCATTGTTCCATTTTCCAGCTCTAAAACATGAACTCCAGACTCTTCAAATAATCTCCAGCAAATAATTTCCCAATTTTCTTGATTCTTCCAAATATCATCAGTGCTCTCTTCTTTAGTTTCCCATGCAGTTGTGAGATCGCCAAGTAAAACTAAACCAATCCCTTCTAATGGATTATGTTCAAAGTAAGCTTTCACCACATGATATAAATAGAATAAATCTACTCTATCTATAATGTGCAATAAGTCCCATAGCCTATTGAAAACTTTGAAGCTTTCATCTTCTTTATGAAAAATCATATAATCTCCATCTTTGGATTTCACAACTTCAAAAACACTAATCTGTGATATGTTCATCTTCATGTCAGCATCTTCTTTTGAATATTCAAAATCTACCACTCTGAGATAATTCCTTAATACATCCTTAGTCTCATATCTTAATTCAACTTTTTCTTTCTTTGAGAACTGAACATCTGTAACTTCAGTTTTCCTTTTTCTTTTCAAACTCTTCTTTCTCTCTGCTTCAGTCCAAGTAGCTTCTTCTCTAAAGTCTTTGATGTCTGCAACATTCTTCTTATAAGCTTCCCTAGCAGCATCATACAATCTTTTCATCTCAAAATAATTAAACTTCTGCAATCCTTTATACCCTTGACTTTTAAGATAAGCCATCATAGCATTTCTGTCTTTAGCTTTATTAAGTCTTCTTGGCATAAATCTAACAGGAACAGGTGACTCTAAATGTTCACTAGCTTCAGCATTCAATTCCTCATGCAACTTCTTAGCTGCTTCTCTATTCTGAGCTTCTTCAGCTTCCTTATCTTCTCTATCTTTAGCATTTATTTCTTCTTGAATCTTTCTAGCTCCTTGTTCATTCAAAGCATCTTGAGCAGCTCTTAACTGTGCTAAAGATGGTTTCTTCTTCTTAACTTCTACCAAAACACCCTTTCCTTTATCCTTAGGATCAATTGCAGGTTGAGAAGTTCTTTGTTGTTCTTGTTCTTGTACTTCTCGAATAGTAACACCACCTCTTGGTTGTTCTAAAATTGTAGCAATGAACTCATCATCACTTGCAGAATGAATAGGTTTTAGAATAGCCTCCTCCTCTTCTTGTATAACTGTTGTAGAAGGACCAGCTTCCTCTTCAAAATCTAATACTCTTGGAGTTATTACCACTTGTCTGAAAATACTTTGAAACCCAGTACTTTGTTGTTCAGTACCTTGATCATCAGCAGTACTTTGAACTTGAACTTGCTCATCAATATCTTGAATGATCTTTTCTTCAGACTTTTTAGAACTTTCAGGTTCATTTTCTTTAACCGCATCTTCTTTCAAATTATGTTCTTCTAAATTCCTCCCCAAGTTGACAGAAGATTGTTGATGAACCTTTTGGTGTTTACTTGTCTTAGACTTCCTTTGCGCTTTCTTCTTTGATTTAACCCAGACACGAAATTCTTGAACCAAAGGCCAGACAAAAGTTTTTAGCCTTCTAAATTTTAACTTCAATTTCTTTATCTGCTTGGCTTGAGCCTTAGTAGTCTTTTGCAACTTAACCAACTCCCTTGTTAAAATATAATTGTCCAATGTCATTTCTTCAGGGGGTATAGTATGTGAATCATCTCCTTTAATTGATGAATGTTCCTCTGATTGAGAAACAGGAACAGATTGTTGTGGAGATGGAGAAGGTGATCCTGCAATTTCTTCTTGAACTTCAGTACTTGGGGAAACAGTACCCTGTGGAGATGCAGTACCTTCGTGAGAAGCAGTACTTGCAGATACAGTACTTGCAGGTGCAGTACCTTCACTTGCTGCAGCATCTTCAACATCAGCTCTAACAGCCTGAACAACTTCCATCATAGAAGTAGTTAATGGCGTATATGGACCTCTGAATAGATCACTTCTTCTAGCTATAAAAGTAAAAATCTTTGCTTGTTGTACAATAACAGGAAGTAAATTGGTAGGCTTCGGTACATCAGCAAGTTGTTTGTTCAAGAAAACTTGTATAAACCTGGGATACATTAACCATTTTGATCCATGATTAATGTGAGAAAGCATGCCATCGAGAATCAGCCTTGAAAAATTAAAAACACGATGTGTAGCTAATCCCACCATAGCAGATGCTATATTTGACCCAAACTGCTCCCAAGAAGTACTTTTAGCACTAATACAATGTAGCAACACATGTATTAAAAACTTCCATTGAGGACAAAATAGTTGTTTCCGAAAAGTTTGTTCTGTTAAAGACCCTTCATAACCAAGATGTCCAAAAGTTTCCCAAATCAACTCCTTAGTAAAACGAATAGCCCCATCATCATCATTAAACAACAAATCTTGTCTAATGGAGGCTTCAGTAATCTTCACAGTTCTTCCAGCAACTGTAGCTCTAATATAAAATTCATCATTCTCCATATTATCCCTTGCAGTAGCCCAAAATGCTTGAATCCAAGGTTCAATGATATCCGGCTCCACTAAAAGAGCATAACTGATTGGCGACCCAGTGAGATAATCAATAATATCATGAAACGCCTCATTATCTTCAGTCTTGTCTAAATTGGCCACCATATTGTGCTTTGAAACAGTAGGTCGATTCGCCATTGGTGATTATGTAAGCACAATAATAATTGGAATCGAATAAGAATGAGAGAAATATGGAAAAGATGCTAAGGTATTAATATAAGAGGGAAAATCGGAAAGTGGTTATTTATAGGTGAGATTTGAAAAATCACTGCCCAAAATAAAATTACCGTTAGCATTAATTACCCCTCAATATAGCCGTTGGAACAGTACTTTAATAAGACAAACAGTACTTTCCACGTATGCAGTACTTTCCAAGCAGTACTTTCAGGAAAAATAGTACTTTGCCAAATTCTCTTGTAAAAACTAAGTATACACAAATATCCTCCCCTCAAGCAATGCACAGGACTATACTAACACTGAATAGTCCTCCCCTTAAATGTAGCTCAGTAGTTAATCATGCCAATGCTTACCACCAAGTGATTGAATCTGGAAACATCAAAGCCTTTGGTGAGTAAGTCAGCTACATTATCATCTGTGTGAACCTTAACCACATTAAAGGATGCTTTTTATTACAAATTTGAGAGACTGATAACAAGTTGAACTTAAGCTCCTTCACATATCTAACATTCTCAAAGTCTATAAGCCCTGCTTTGATAGTTCCTTTTCCAGTAATCTTTCCTCCATTGGGATCATTCCCAAATGCAACTCTTCCTCCACTAATATTTCTAAAATCAGACAGGATCTCTTTGTCTCCTGTCATGCTTCCAGAGCAACCACTATCCATAATTAGATGATCTTTAAGCTCCTCTTCTGGGTTGCCCTGCACACAAAGAAAAGAGTTAGTGATTTTTAGGAACCCAAGCCATTACTGACTTGTGTTCCCCTTGTGGAGTTACAAACTCAAATTCTTTGAGTATGTAATTCCCACTATCTTTCAAATGATGATCCAGAATTATCTTTTGATCTTTAGCATGTGGATTTTCAAAACTTTTTGGTTTTTCAACATAAATCTCTTTTACAAGATTATTAGCCTTTTCTTGTATCACAAAAACATCAGATTCACTTTTTGTTGAAAGTACTGTTTGGCCCTCAGCAGTACCTTCCCTCTTAACCCATTCTGGTTTAACACGTGGTTCCTGTGATCTAGATCCCTATGTGAATTGTAATACTTTCTAGGTTGATAGTGAGATCTCCTAGGATTCCTATTCCAAATAGTGTGATCAGTACCTTGTTTCTGAGCAGTACTTTGGAAAGTACTGTGAGATACTGAAGGTTTTGAAAAAGGTCTTCTCTGATGTGGGTATCTATGATCTGGTGTGAAGTTTCCGTGATTAACCCTATTTGAATTATTCCAAACTGGTTTGTGCTCTTTAGGTTTGTGGTTGGCAGATCTGTTCTTTGGAAATTTGCTGAGGTATTCTGAGTGTTCACAATCCTTGATTAAATGAGTAGGACTAAAACACACAAAACACAGTTTTTGACCCACACTTCCAAAGTGATTTCTTCTATGTCTATGCCCAAAATTATTTTGCCTTCTTGGTGAATGATGAAACCTGTTTTGACCAAAGTTATCCCAAAAAGGTTTAGCAGTACTGTTTTGAAAAGATTTTGCAGAAGGTACTGCTTGTGGAGCAGTACTTTGATTTAAAGGTACTGCTTGATTTTGAACATTATTTTCAACAGCTTCTTTGGGTTTTTCAGACATAGATTGAGCTACAAGCTTTTTCCTAAACTCTAGACTGTCTACTCCAAAACGAGAAACATCAGGCCTTATGGGTTGATGACTAATGGGATGTGGGACAACATTATATCCCTTGTCTTTCTTATACTCAGGAGGTGGCTCACTAATTAAATCCTCATTACTAGATGTGTCTACATAATTAATGAGTTCATCATCACTAGTGGTTACATCTTCTAAGTCATCCTGATCACTAGATTGATTCTCTTCTATGTTATCAAAGTTCATACCAAAACCTAATCCAGTTCTAATGTATGCTCTTCTTTGTTTTTCAACATAAGTAACATGGGACAGACCAGATTCATTCCAGGCAGCAAACTTCTCTAACAGATCATCTCTCTCCTTAGTTAATTTCTCAATTTCAGCAATTTTACAGTTTAGTTTCCATTCACTAAGTTTTAACTGGTAATCCTGTTGTTCATACTTTTCAGCCCAAGCCATTTCATTATTTTCATGTGTTATAATTTTAGCTTCCATAGACTCTAAAGTAATTTGATAACCAGCCACCTCAGATCTAGCCTTAATACAGTTATCTCTTTCAATCACATAACTGCTAAGTAATTTTTGATAAAAATCATAGCAGTTTGAGCATACTTCAGAGATAGGAGACTGAGTTGGTGAAGTAGCCACCATTGCAAGAAGAACAGGATCATCTTCACTTTCTTTGCTCCAATCAAATCCTCCAAAGCCATCATCAGATTCCAAAGCAGCATGTTCAGGTTCTTCATCAAAAGCAGTGCTCCAGTCCAATGCTTCCACTGTTTCTTCAACTACATCTTCCACTGCTACCATACAGTAAGTCACTGGTTCATCATCAAACTCTTCACTCCAGTCAACTTCTGATAACTTATCTTGAGCAACCAAGGCCTTTGTTTCAGTAATTGGAATTTCTTTGAGCTCAAGTTTTGGCTTCTCAGATGTCCTGTTTGCTTCATACTTAGCAAACCTGCACTCCCTTGCAAAGTGACCAGTCTTTTGACAATTGAAACATTCAATTTTGGATTTGTCAAAAGTTATTCCTTGTTTTGGTTTGAAATCAATGCTTTTGCCTGTCTTCTTCATATACTTTTTGATCCTTGCAGTGATCATAGCAACTTGCCACCTGATATCAATTTCTTCAAGTGCATCTTCTTCAATCTGTGCTAGATCTTCTTCATAAGTGACAGGTAAACTAGCTTGTTGTGCAAAGAATGAGCACACAACTTCATCTGAGTGCATAGTGGTAGTTGGT